>CM067168.1:53530291-53642624 GCA_034093135.1 Erigeron breviscapus | reverse complement strand
CTTTTTGATATTTTAATAATTTATGTATTGTTAATGTGTTCCAAGTTATTGATATCATGAAGCACAAGCTGTAATGGTGTTATTTAATGACCTTATATCAAACGTTTGTATTATGCCCTAAAAGCTATTATCCTGTTGAGCGAAATTCATTATGGGCGTTGCTTTGTTACAAATGTGTTGTTTTCTTCTCTATGTATATTGGGTCTTGTAAAGTCTTTGCGCATAATTATATCATTCAAGGTCTTTTACAAGCAGATTTTGTGCCCCGCTCACCATATTTCAATCGGTAGATGGATAGTAAAAGGTTGTGTTAGGGGACAGAACACGTCATTACTAGCCGGGTTGGATAGAACCGAATTTTCTTTTGTATAAAGTTTGTGAACTATTTATTAGAGTTTAGTCTTCAAAAAGTATATCAAATCATATTTACTTGACATAATAGGTTTAGAAAGTCTTATGATTCACTTTTGGACGGACTCAAAACTCATTTAATCCGTTTGACACATTATGTTTTAGCTATTTTTTATACTTGGATCTGTTAGAGATAAATCCAGCCTTTTTGACACATCCTGTGTCAGCTGTTTTTGTTTTGTTTTTTGTTTTTTTTTTTAATTCTTTTGCCTTCGATTTGTTAGAGATTAACATAAATTCATAAACCCATATCAATCTATCTACAAGGCAAATGCCGTTTTTGACGTGTAGATTTCAAATGCGGGTGGATGATTGCATGCTTACTTTCAGGCTATTTTCAATTGTACAAGATCCATTTTGTAAACATTCTTGTATCCAATGCTTTTCTACCATAGCCACATTGGGTAGCTTAGCTTGTTCACAATGAATCACCAGGACCACACTACCCTCTGTCTAATAGTTAGCAAAAACACGGGAGGCTGTATGCCACTTATTGCCAGACTACCCTCCTCAACAACAGTTCCAAGGATGTGTACTTCTGCAACAGCAAACACAACCTGGCCACAACAAGTATTCTAATATGTTGTATTATGTTTACCACAACAAAAAGATGTCCTATTAAGGTTAAACCAATAAGACATAAATGTCAAATGTCCTAACAAGTTGTGTTATGATAAGACTCTCACGAGTAAGGGTACTATAACATGATCTTTTATGACTTGAATATCGAGTGTCATATTATGTAATGTTATAATAGGACCCCAATGTTATGTTATGTTAGTTAGGTTTAATATTGATTAACCTAATAACTAACTAGTATAAAAAGAAAATGAAATGGAAAAGTGGAGACAGCACTTTTCTTTCTTTCTGCCGCCGAGAAACACAAAAGAAAAGGACACCCCTTTTCTTTTCTTTGTGCCGTTGCACATCCAAGCAACAAAAGGAGTTTTGTTCATTTTCGATACAAGAGGACTAGCATCCATTTGATGTTGATTGAAGTGTAGTGTGGACTGCCAAAGAGACAATCACATATTGATTGTTGTTTCTCCTTTTCTTCAAAGATCTACAAAGAAGGTAGTTTTCATCCCATCTTTGTTTTACTTTTCATTTGATCATATAATACATATGGATCCGGTTTTGGTGATTGTTTTATTTATTCGCTTCCGCTTATTTGATCTTATATTATATGCATGTTTCATATTATATTTGTTGTCAAAATATATTTAAAAAATCTCAAATCACCAACAGTGGTATCAGAGCCTCTTATGTTATTATATGATTAATGTTGTTTATCAATATATATTAGTTTTGATTAAGTAAAGTATGTGTTCAACCAAACTTTTATATGTTTGGGTGATTATAAAACTTTGGTTTTATTTTCATTAGATATTTTAATGTTAGTTAGGTTTAATATTGATTAACCTAATAACTAACTAGTATAAAAAGAAAATGAAATGGAAAAGTGGAGACAGCACTTTTCTTTCTTTCTGCCGCCGAGAAACACAAAAGAAAAGGACACCCCTTTTCTTTTCTTTGTGCCGTTGCACATCCAAGCAACAAAAGGAGTTTTGTTCATTTTCGATACAAGAGGACTAGCATCCATTTGATGTTGATTGAAGTGTAGTGTGGACTGCCAAAGAGACAATCACATATTGATTGTTGTTTCTCCTTTTCTTCAAAGATCTACAAAGAAGGTAGTTTTCATCCCATCTTTGTTTTACTTTTCATTTGATCATATAATACATATGGATCCGGTTTTGGTGATTGTTTTATTTATTCGCTTCCGCTTATTTGATCTTATATTATATGCATGTTTCATATTATATTTGTTGTCAAAATATATTTAAAAAATCTCAAATCACCAACAGTGGTATCAGAGCCTCTTATGTTATTATATGATTAATGTTGTTTATCAATATATATTAGTTTTGATTAAGTAAAGTATGTGTTCAACCAAACTTTTATATGTTTGGGTGATTATAGTTAGGTTTAATATTGATTAACCTAATAACTAACTAGTATAAAAAGAAAATGAAATGGAAAAGTGGAGACAGCACTTTTCTTTCTTTCTGCCGCCGAGAAACACAAAAGAAAAGGACACCCCTTTTCTTTTCTTTGTGCCGTTGCACATCCAAGCAACAAAAGGAGTTTTGTTCATTTTCGATACAAGAGGACTAGCATCCATTTGATGTTGATTGAAGTGTAGTGTGGACTGCCAAAGAGACAATCACATATTGATTGTTGTTTCTCCTTTTCTTCAAAGATCTACAAAGAAGGTAGTTTTCATCCCATCTTTGTTTTACTTTTCATTTGATCATATAATACATATGGATCCGGTTTTGGTGATTGTTTTATTTATTCGCTTCCGCTTATTTGATCTTATATTATATGCATGTTTCATATTATATTTGTTGTCAAAATATATTTAAAAAATCTCAAATCACCAACAGTGGTATCAGAGCCTCTTATGTTATTATATGATTAATGTTGTTTATCAATATATATTAGTTTTGATTAAGTAAAGTATGTGTTCAATCAAACTTTTATATGTTTGGGTGATTATAAAACTTTGGTTTTATTTTCATTAGATCACATCTTAAAAGATCAAAATATGTGTATATATGTTGATAAATAAACCGCTTCGTTTTCATTGTCAACATATATTTGTTTTTAATCATATTGGATGTTGTTTCTTTTAACAATTTTTGTTAAGATGATTTATACCTTGGGGTATTTTTCATTATAGACACATCCTTAAAGATTTTAAAACACTTGTATATATATTGGTGATGATTTGGAAGTTTAAATCTTGCTTATTTAAACTTTAATTCGGCTTGTATTTAATTTACTTGTTCTATTTTATCCATGGCAAAGACATGCATCTTGTGCCATGGAGCAAGCCATTGTTAATATTATCATAATCATGTTATTATTGTGATTAATATTGTCATGCATAGCCGATGAAAACCTTGACCGTTTATGCCATTGTATGTGTTAATTGTTTGGTTGTGGAATTTGTATGCCATATGTTTATGTTTTTTTTATTCATGTAATTTTTTAATTCATTTTTGGAGGCCATTTTGAGCCATTGATGTAATTTACAATTCCTAGTATAGTTGTATTTTTATTCAAATTTTGTAACCTCCATGATGGAAAAGAAGACATGAATGAAGAAATTTCGGACAGCTTGACTGCCCTGCAGTAAAATGGAGTTTCCCGATTCGTTACTTGTTCGTATGCTACGAAATTTTTACTGCAGGTTCTCAACACATAAGGCTACAACTTCACAGAAGAAAGTTTTTCGTTCTGAGGACTTCTTGACGGAGTTTTTTGCTGCCGAAGTTACTGCAAAGAATCTGTAAAGTTTCGGTCATGAAGTGCATTTGGTCACCATTGGATCTTGATGCAAGTGGGAGCTTCACATGGTTGCTATTGTGATTGTCCCTTAGTTGACTTTTTGGTTCTCACTATGGCTCGTGAGACCAAACATAGGTTTTTCATCGGTTGAGGCTATGCATGAATATGTCGTGTTTTATATTTTAGTTTTATTGCATTTTATATATTATTGTGATTGTGTATAATATGCCAAGATAATAAAATTAAAAGAAATAAAACAATGCTTTGACATTAAGTTGAAAATGGTTTTAACTTGTGAGACGAATGTTGTATGCATGCTACATTCGTAACACAAAATTTTGCTAAATATGATTTATCAAAATTTTACAATACCCGTCACAGATTTAAGTCGTGCCGTCCAATCGTTTTGGAACGCTCGTTATTTTTTGGCTATGCGTGAGACTTAGTTTGAATTATAACTCCGAGGTAATTATTGTCTATGCGTGAGACCTAGATTTATTTTTACAAGTTTCCAAAATTGGATGACTTAATCGAGTCGAGAGGTGAGACCGCGACCCGAGGCAAGGATGGGACTAAACATGCCAGCATGACACTAGATGTCATAAGTCCCATAAGGATCTAAGAATTGCACTTGTAATGCAATTGGTGCCCGCCACCTACCAATTGAATCCATCATTGCTAGCAGATCAACTGATGTGGTGATGGAAGTACAATGTGGATCTTAGCCTTTTACGTAAATTAATTGTTTTAATATAAATAAAACTTGGGTAGTTAATTTTATAAAAGGATAATTATCAAAGATACTAAACAAACTTTGTCTATTTTGTAGATGTCAACAAACGCAACTCAATCCGTAAACAACTTTACTATAAGGTCAATCCTTGAGAAGGAAAAATTGACTGGTAGCAACTTTATCGACTGGTATCGCAACCTTAGGATTGTCCTAAAGGCTGAGAGAAAGTTGCAACATCTGGAAAATGCCTTGCCGGATGCCCCCGCTGAAACTGCCACTGCTGTTGTTCGTAATGCTTATACTAAGCAGTATAACGAACAACTTGAAGTAGCATGTCTTATGCTTGCTAGCATGACCCCTGAGCTCCAAAAGAACTTAGAGGACTACAATGCATATGACATGATTAAGGAACTTAAGACTATGTTCCAACAACAGGCAGATCAAGAACTGTTTGAAACAGTGAAAGCATTTCATGCTTGTAAACATGAAGTTGGGCAATCAGTTAGCTCATATGTCTTGAAGATGAAGGGCTATCTCGATCAATTGGAGCGTCTTGGTTTTCCCATGCCACCGGTCCTTGGGGTGAACTTGATACTTACTTCACTCTCAAAGGAATATGATAGTTTTGTAATGAATTACAACATGCATAGCATGGGTAAGACTATTCCGGAGCTACATGCGATGTTAAAGCTAGCGGAAAAGGGGCTGCCAAAGAGAACTCCTGCTGTATTGACAATAAAGGGAGGCAGAATCCTAAAAAGGACACCGCAAGCTGCTCAAGGCAAGGGAAGTGGCAAGGGTAAAAAGGTTTACACCCCCAAGAAGAAAATTCCCCGCCAGCAAAGAAAGAGCATCCGGCAAAGGACATGGCCTGTCATCATTGTGGAGTGACAGGGCATTGGAGGCGGAATTGTCCGGCCTACCTGGCAGAGTTGAAGAAGGGAAAGGTTGGCTCGACCAGTACTTCAGGTATCTTCGTTATAGAACTCTATGCTTTTCCTAATAAATCCTGGGTGTATGACACAGGTTGTGGTACTCATATTTGTAATAATATGCAGGGACTTAGGGAGAAGCCGGAAGCTGAATAAAGGAGCTTTGGATCTGTACGTTGGCAATGGCAATCGTGCACCTGTCGAAGCTATAGGGAGCTATGAGCTTATCCTCCCTAATGGACTTATTATTATTTTAGATAATTGTCATTATGCACCTACTATTACTAGAGGTGTTATTTCGCTTTCTCGTTTGAAGGATAATGGTTTTATTCATGAATTCACGGATTATGGCATTTCTGTTTCTAAGGATAATATTTTTTATTTTAATGCTATTCCTAGAGATGGTATTTTTGAAATTGATATGCATAATCTTGTGTCAAACGATCGTTCTATATATAATTGTAGCACAAAGAAATTCAAACGTGATTTGAATTCAACATATCTATGGCATTGTCGTCTTGGTCATATAAACAAGAAACGCATAACAAAGCTACAACACGATGGGCTTTTTTAGTCAACTGACAATGAGTCATTTGACATATGCGAATCTTGTTTATCTGGTAAGATGACAAAGAAACCCTTCACCCATCAAGGTGATAGGGCCAAAGATCTACTTGGACTCATTCATACAGATGTTTGCGGCCCTTTTAGAACAATGTCTAGAAATGGTGCTAACTACTTCGTTACTTTTACTGATGATTTTAGTAGATATGGTTATGTTTACTTGATTAAACATAAACATGAATTGTTCGAAACGTTCAAGGCTTTTCAAAACGAAGTAGAGAATCAACTCGAAAAGACCATTAAGGCTCTACGATCTGACCGTGGAGGCGAATATATGAGTCAAGAGTTTTTAGATCATCTGTCTGCTCGTGGGATTGTCTCGCAGTTTACCCCTCCCTACACGCCTCAACATAATGGGGTGTCAGAGAGGAGAAATCGAACTTTGCTTGACATGGTTCGATCAATGATGAGTCTAACCACTCTACCACCGTCCTTTTGGGGATATGCTTTAGAGACTGCTGCACGCATTCTCAACATGGTTCCAACCAAGAAGGTTAACAAGACACCATATGAATTATGGCACGGGAAGGTCCCCAATTTGTCTTACTTGAAAGTCTGGGGTTGTGAGGCTCACGTGAAACGTGATACATCGAACAAACTAGAGTCCAGAACTATCAAGTGTATTTTTGTAGGATACCCAAAGGATTCTATGGGATACTACTTCTACAACCCAACCGAGAATAAGGTTTTTCCGGCTAGATATGCTGAGTTTTTGGAGAAAAGTCTCCTCTTACAAGAAGCAAGTGGGAGTACTGTAGATCTTGAAGAAATTCAAGAACAAGATACACAACCTTCTGAAGGCACTAGCGAAGAACGCACTGAGCCCCAACACGAAAGTGTTGAGCTGCAGGGCGAAGCACCTCTTATTCGTAGATCTAGTCGAACCCCACATCCACCTGAAAGGTTTGGTTTTTTGGTTGATGCTGAGGATTTGGAATTAGGGGATCATGGTGAACCTGCTAATTACAAAGATGCATTATCGGATCCAGAATCTGGTAAATGGCTAGAAGCTATGAATGTAGAGATGCAGTCCATGAAAGATAATCAAGTTTGGCACTTGGTTGATCTTCCACCAAACGGTAAGACTGTTGGGTGTAAGTGGATCTTCAAGAAGAAGACCGACATGGACGGAAATGTACATACCTTTAAAGCCCGTCTGGTGGCGAAAGGTTATACTCAAACCTATGGGGTTGATTATGAGGAAACCTTTTCACCAGTTGCGGACATTAAAGCTATTAGGATACTCATGGCCATAGCTGCTTTCTATGATTATGAGATATGGCAAATGGATGTCAAAACCGCCTTCTTAAATGGTCACCTCAGCGAGGACGTTTACATGGTGCAACCAGAAGGGTTTGTGAATCCTAAGTCTCCTAAGAAAGTATGTAAGCTTCAAAAATCCATTTATGGATTAAAGCAAGCATCAAGGAGTTGGAACAAGAAGTTTGATGAGAAAATTAAAGAGTTTGGTTTTTCTCAAAATCTTGACCAGCCTTGTGTGTACATAAGAGCTAGTGGGAGCGTTGTCGTCTTTCTGATTTTATATGTCGATGACATATTACTCATGGGAAATCACATTCCAACGCTACAAGACGTTAAGTCCTGGCTTGGAAAGTGTTTTGCTATGAAAGATCTGGGAGATGCAGCGTATATCCTAGGAATCAAGATCTATAGAGATAGATCTAAGCGGTTAATAGGTCTGAGTCAAAGTGCATACATTGACAAAATCCTAAAGCGTTTTAGGATGGAAGGTTCCAAGCGTGGAAGTCTTCCGATGCAACCAAATGTAGTGTTGAGTAAGACTCAAGCCCCCTCAACACCTGAAGAGGTGAAGCGAATGAACGGTATCCCATATGCTTCAGCTATTGGATCCATCATGTACGCAATGAGGTGCACTAGACCGGACGTCTTGTTTGCCCTTAATATGACAAGCAGATACCAACAGAATCCAGGAGAAAGTTACTGGACTGCTGTAAAGAATATATTGAAATATCTTCGAAATACGAAAGATATGTTCTTAGTTTACGGAGGTTCCGATGAGCTAAGTGTAAAATGTTACACTGATGCCGAATTTGAGACAGATCGGGATGATATCCGATCACAATCTGGTTACGTTTTCATTATGAACGGAGGCGCAGTTGACTGGAGAAGCTCAAAGCAGAGCACAATTGCGATGTCTACTACAGAGTCAAAATACATAGCTGCTTCTGAAGCTGCACAGGAAGCTGTTTAGACCAGAAAATTCATTTCTGGGCTTGGCGTTGTCCCCAGTATTGAAAATCCCATGGACATGTATTGTGATAATACTGGTGCTATTGTTATAGCAAATGAACCAGGTGTTCTACGTGGTGCCAAACACATCCTTCGCAAATTTCACTACATACGTGAAGTTGTTGAAAGAGGTGATGTTCGTATTCTCAAAGTTCCTACAGAAGACAACTTAGCTGACCCATTCACGAAGCCAATGTCTTGTACTAAACACGTTGAACATTCTAGGAACATTGGGCTTCGATCTGCTAGTAGTCTTATGTAATCTATTTTAGTATTTGGATAATAAGAATTTGAACAGTTGTATCAAATAATGAAATTGATGTACTTGGTAATGCGATCGTTTTTCATTCATATTACTGTATTCTATATTTGCATGTTTAATCCGTGAATAATTATTTTAGTCCACTAAATATTTGACCCAAGCCCAAAGTTTAAACCCAAAAGCCCTTTATATGTTATGTTATGTTAGTTAGGTTTAATATATGATTAACCTAATAACTAACTAGTATAAAAAGAAAATGAAATGGAAAAGTGGAGACAGCACTTTTCTTTCTTTCTGCCGCCGAGAAACTTCTTTTCTTTGTGCCGTTGCACATCCAAGCAACAAAAGGAGTTTTGTTCATTTTCGATACAAGAGGACTAGCATCCATTTGATGTTGATTGAAGTGTAGTGTGGACTGCCAAAGAGACAATCACATATTGATTGTTGTTTCTCCTTTTCTTTAAAGATCTACAAAGAAGGTAGCTTTCATCCCATGTTTGTTTTACTTTTCATTTGATCATATAATACATATGGATCCGGTTTTGGTGATTGTTTTATTTATTCGCTTCCGCTTATTTGATCTTATATTATATGCATGTTTCATATTATATTTGTATATATGTTATACTTGTATCAAGAATTAAAGCATGGCTAGACTTAAACTATTTGGACTTGACTTGATAAATATTTAATGGACTCATGAAATAATTAACTAGTTTAATTATTTTAGTCCACTAAATATTTGACCCAAGCCCAAAGTTTAAACCCAAAAGCCCTTTATATGTTATGTTATGTTAGTTAGGTTTAATATTGATTAACCTAATAACTAACTAGTATAAAAAGAAAATGAAATGGAAAAGTGGAGACAGCACTTTTCTTTCTTTCTGCCGCCGAGAAACTTCTTTTCTTTGTGCCGTTGCACATCCAAGCAACAAAAGGAGTTTTGTTCATTTTCGATACAAGAGGACTAGCATCCATTTGATGTTGATTGAAGTGTAGTGTGGACTGCCAAAGAGACAATCACATATTGATTGTTGTTTCTCCTTTTCTTTAAAGATCTACAAAGAAGGTAGCTTTCATCCCATGTTTGTTTTACTTTTCATTTGATCATATAATACATATGGATCCGGTTTTGATGATTGTTTTATTTATTCGTTTCCGCTTATTTGATCTTATATTATATGCATGTTTCATATTATATTTGTTATCAAAATATATTTAAAAAATCTCAAATCACCAACATTTTAAGCTTTATTTGTTTTCCTTGATGGATGTGGTTGGTCACTAATCTGTATTTGTATTATAAATTATTTTTCAGTTTTCGAGGGCGCGTCAAACAAACATTCAGTGAAGTTTTTGACTTGCTGAGATTCTCGGTAGGTGCGATATCACAACTCATGGATTTACTAGTTTGCAGTGAGGATTAACATTACTTGAAACTTAGTTTGTGTAGTTTATGAATAAATGATGATATCATTACAGTACTTGTATACAGGTATCATTTGAATAGTTGTACAAGTGGATATCGTTTTTATTATGAAATGATAAAGTAGCTTAATTATATCTACTGTGTAGATATCATTTCTATTATGAATTTTGTAGTTTCTGTTGATTGATGTATACTTATGTACAAGTTGTTGACTAGTAAAAATAGCTAGCTTATATAGTACAGGAAATATGTTGATGGCAATTGGAGTGTGTAATATATCTTCACACTTCTAAAGTGTGAACAATTAAACCAATTATGTTCACACTTAAAAGTGTGAAAAATTATAGTAATTTTTTCACACTTTCAAGTGTGAATTATTGTACAAATATTTTGACACTTTTAAGTGTGAAGTATTTAAGTGTGGTAAAAAATGTTCACATTTTTAAGTGTGAAGAATTATCACAATATTTCACACTTTAAAGTGTGAAGTTTTATAACAATATGTTCACACTTTGAATGTGAAGACTTGACATCATTTTGTAACACCAATTTTTTTCACGCTTCATTCAAATGTGAACTATATTTTTTTACACATATTTAAATGTGAATATCTTCATTGAATAAAGAAACTTTTTGTTGTGTGAGTAGAGTTGCGGTTCATAAAAAACAAGTTCCCATTTATTAGGAGGGAATTCCCACCAGGAATCCATATGAGATTATAAGTTGGCCATCTTTCGTAAACCCAAGTACATTTGGCCGTTGTTTGGCATTGCTGATAGTTTAGTTGATAGTGAATAGCATTATGAACGAGTTTTGAACACCACCCTGCTCCATCATCCACACAACGATTTCTTTTAAGGATTCATCTTCTTCAAGCACGACAAGTGACTCTCTAGAGCTTAAATAAATCCAAACTAGCGCGAGAAGTTGGTGCTGCTAAACTAGGAGGGAGGCATAATTCGATAAATTTTTCACTATTGATATCGAATGACAATATCAGTTTATTTAATATATCACCCTCGGGAGTACGATCAGAAGCAATCCAATGAATAAACCCATCTATTACTACCTTCATCGTATAAAACTTGAGTGATTCAGCGGGTACAATAACTAGTTTGATTTGATTTGAAGAAGGTAATATCTAGAATACTATCATGTGTACTAGTAATTCTGAAAACTGTAGGGTCAGTAGCATTACAAACCGTGAAACCTAATTCATGCCAGCGCGGTTCGTGGAGGGGTATACATACGGATTTCCCAATTGATGGATTCCAGATAGCAACAATAAAAGCCTCTTCTTTCCTACAGTGAAATGCAAACAAGCCTTGAGTAACCGATCAAAAATCGAATTTGAAGTCCAGGAGATGAGCCGCTTGCAAATAGTATGGCGTTGGAGGAAGCTAAATCATCATCATTGAATATATCTCAATCATTGAATATATCTACAAATCTTTCGGAATTATAAGCTACAAAAAAATTATTAGGCGGCTGAATGTTTCTGTTGTAATCGGCGATGAATGGGGAGGATTGGATGATGGATTTCCATTGTTTTGAAACTGACATGAATGTAATTAATGATTTTATAGGAAGCCTTTTTAATATTTCAATCACTATATCGAGTGATTCAGCGGGTACAATAACTAGTTTGATATTGATTTCGAAGAAGGTAAGGGTTTTTGTTTTTTCCTTCAATTTTTGTGATGGCTGATACAGCCGATGATGATGGACCAGAAGGGTAAGGTACGTGTTTCTTTTATAGATAAATACAGAATGATAAAATTTGTAGGGTAAGGTATTTATTTGATAAGCATATAAAGGTGTCGTGGGCCACAAGCCATTAGATATAATCACATAAATATAGAGGGAGATTACAAAGGTCCTTAACTTTGATAAATTTCTTGACACAAAGACAACTAAAATTGCCAATGATCCATGGTTCACACGATGAGGCACCCAGGTTTTACCTACAAGGCAGAGTTTCGAATTTTGACTTGGTCGATCTTTGTGGGGTTTTTCTTAAAATTGGTTCAACTGGGTCTGAGTTTCGTACGGTTGGGTTAAGCCAGCTATGTGGGGGTCTTTCACCGTTGGATCACCTCAAACTCCGTCTAAGCTTTAGTATTTATTGAACGTTAAAAAAAAACAACTTAAATTACTGGATTTCTCATTTTTACGTAAATGATAACGTAAAACAAAAACAAAAAAACACTAAATAAGAACCAAATGAATAAATCTTACAGGGAACTAAAATCCATGGGTGAAACCTACATTGTATAGCAAAAAACTAGATGAGCTTCTTCTTCTCAAAAAACGTCTTTAAATGCCAGAGTTGCATAGCAGCGACTCCTAAACAAACAATGAGCGAAAAGATACTAAAAGTGGCCATCTTCGAATTTGTTGATCTAATCAGATGTTGCATTGATTCCTCCCTACATTCCACAATTACAAAAACGAAAGATCAAGATTCATTTGGCCAGCCTATATTTTGTTAAAAGTTGTGAATAGTCAACCATATGCACCAATCGAGCTTGTTATATATGCTTACCTCTCGCGAAGATAAAACATCTCATCATGGATTATGGCGACGGTATCAAACAATTTCTTCAAGTCAAGTTCCATCATCTATTGAAAGAATGAGATACAAGTTTGGTCAGAACATTTCTACTAAGTTAGAAATAGGACAGAGTCTGTGTGGATTGCAAAAAGGACCATGACTTCATATGAAACGGCCACACACAATCTGTCTAATACTTCAGTAGTTCAGTGTATTAGTATAACGCCTATATGGTATGTTTGTCGATTCGGGATACTAACAATTGCTAAACCAATCTTGAATTTGGAGAACTATATATGCCACCACATATAATTGCAAGAACAAAGTAATAAAATCTTCAGGATACATCTTCAGTGATCATGTATAGATCTCTAAGCGAAACATATCCAAAGACAATAGTATTAATAATTAAGAACACACATATATGCATACTGTCCATTATCTGCCCGTTCCAAGCTAATGGGTCGGGCTATAGGCAACACATATGGAAAAGAAAACTATTACCTCAAGTCGTCCTCTTTTTGCAACTTTAGACCAATCCTTTGCAGCAAGACCAGATCTCCAATCAAACTCAATTGTTAGCGTTGTAGGCGGATTTTGTTTGGCGACCCAAAAACAGGCCATATAATCCCCATCCTCATTTGCAGTGAACGCAAATGTACCAAAATCTTTTTTATCTGCATAGTGACAATTGTTCCCGAGTGGTGAGGTTATCTGTATTTAGATACATCACAGAAAACCAAATCTTCGTCATACTCAATGCTCATTGTTTCATTCTTTCAACAATTTGACTTAAACGCCGCACTTAGTTCATACAAACAAGTTCCTGTAACATTCCTTTAGCACATATACAAAATCCGGCTTTAAAGATAAAGTAATATGGCTAGTTAAAGATCAAAGGTACCTTAACAAAGAAGTAAAGATGCATTAAAATGTAACCAATGTAGGCATGTCACATATTCTAGAGTTAATTACACTACTTCATCAATTTGACAAATAATGATGGCACTTAACAATTTGGACAAAGATCATAGATTTTTTTGACATGTAAAAGTACACTGACCCAAATGATAGAAAACAAATGTAAATGACATAAAATGAACATTTATGAAAAGAACGCCTTTTTTTAACGACAAATCTACTCTACTCTTATACTACTTCAATAAAGACGCCTTTACTAACTATACTACTTCAATAAACACGCCTTTACTAAGTGGGCTAACCCCACATTGGCATGAAAAAGTACATCATAATTTGGCGACTTTAATTCAATAAGTAATCATAAGCATGCAACGTAAACAATCAAAAACACGTCCATATTAAAGCTAGAGGGAATGTAGAGATGACCCGAATGGTGATCCGATGGGCATCAGGAGGAACAGGGTTATCTTCATTAGGATTTACGATGCTGTATTTCCCAACCGATAGCGAATTTGATTGAATATCTTCTGTTATGCATTTTGTGGCACCTGTTTTGATGTCAAACCTCATCCCTTTCACCATATTTGATGAATATATTAACCCTAATGTTACAATTATGATTTTTAATAATATGCTTATTGATTTACACATTTCTTTTTTGTTTATTGGAAAAATTCAAAATAATAAACCAGTGAATTAATTGGGTAAAATGATGAAGTGCGTGAAGCTCTCTGCAAACTCGGATCATTTTTATATTTTCATTTTCTAATATTAGTTAGAGTAAAAAAAAGAAGCTTATTTTATGTGAAAAAAAAATTAGCAACATACTTTCATTTTTTGTCCTAAAGTTGATAATGTATTCAATAAAAACTAGAAAGGTATCTGTGTCCTGATTTGATGAAATGATGATTTTGGTTTAATTGATAAATTATACTCTTACCACTTGTTTACATGGCTTGTTTCAACTGTATATCTATATACATAATAAAAAGAATAGTCTCTCATGTTGAAAGTTACATAGAGAAAAATGTCTAAATTACCCTTCACAAAAAAACTCTTCCCTTTTCATTTGTAGTCATTCACACACACAACTCTCTCTCAATATCTCTCTCTTTTTCTTTCATTTGCACCTTGATAATGGTACCCGTTGTAACGCGCGGGTACCATGCTAGTAGTTATATACCATTATATATATATAGAAGGTGATCCATACACAAAACATTTTTACTATCTCGTATCTTGACTTTCGCTACCTATACCTAGGCTTTTCTGCCTTTGTCTTTGCGACCTTGGCTTACACCAAAATATATGTATCATATGGTTGTATTGTACAACTATATGACACATACATTTTTGTGTATTGTAAAAATGTTTTGTGTCTCTTAATTATTTCAAATTGCTATACTAAGCTTACATGGCCGGTTAATATGTATGTTTTACTTAAGTGTATTCAAACTTGAACCTTTTCCTAATCGAACTTTGGAAAATCAAAGTTTGTGCTTAGTCGAATGTTGGAGAGGATCCAAATTTTCTACAAACTAAGATAAACATATCTTTTGGTATCGTATTTTGGCATTTCACAACAACGAGTGGCCCCAACGAAACCAAACCAATGATTTTTTAACTGGAAATAAGAGAACGAATAAATTAACGGAATATCGTACATGTCACCAGTCATGACTTCATGTATATTATGTGTTGGGAGTTTCTGAAAGACAAATACAAGTTTTTCAATATCGACCCTTATGTTATGAGGCGAAGAACAGAGCGCTAAAACCGAGAAACTCCGTTAGATATGGACCATTGGACACCAGCGAGACAAATGGGCCCAGGCCCAGAGCAGCAGATGGATCATGGATGTGGGCAGCAGGCTTTTAGTTTATATTAATAAATAAGCCCACAGATTAAGGATTAAGGACTTGATAGTTGGCACATATATCATCTTTTAAGATATCCAAATAGATCCAGCTTTTCAATAGATTATATTTTGTCCACTCTAATAATTGTTGGATACTTGGATATATCATCTTTTAAGATATCTTTTAAGTGTGAGTGTGTGACTACCCTCAATTAAAAATATTAACTTTTTTTATTTAATCTAAAATTCAAAAACTCAGGAATTTGAGAAATATCGTTCATGAACTCATGTGTCCTTTATTCGTTGTGCAGCAATTTAACTATTCGAGATGAGTTCTCTTCATAATCTTTTTATATTTTTGATTATGTATAGAGTTTATTTTATTTTATTTTGCATTAGAAGTTTAACCAGTATATATTTTTTGCGGATTAAAATAACGTTTCTGTTTGAATCGTTAATTTGTTTATGTAAATGTAAATTTTGTAAGAATTTAAGGTCGCGTTTAGTTTGGGAAAACACCCCTTGTTCTCCATTTTCATTTTCTTAGAAAACATGGAAAACAGAAAACGTGTTCAAATCATAGTTTTCCAAAAATGTTTTCCATGAAAACAGAAAACCATGTTTTTCACTTTTCTATGGGAAATTAGAAAACACTTTTTTATTGTTTTCCACTTTTCATTTTCCATTTTTTAAATTTTGAAAACTTCAAATTGTTTTCCATTTTTCAGTTTTGAACGCGTTTTCAAAAATTTCATTTGTTTTCTGGAGATGGAATTCCTTTCATTTTCTAGAAAATTGGAAATAGAAAACTAGAAAACGTTTTCCACAACTAAACGCGCCCTAAACTATTATATCTTCCCTATTACAACTTTCCGGTACCCAAAATCCTTATGAAAAATAAAATAAAAGTTTTGAAAATTCTTGTGATATTGGAGTTAGTTACAATCAATGCTATACCCATCTAACACATGGGGAGCAAACCCTTTAGGGTATTGCCAGGGGCCGAACCGGCGTGGGCGCATCCGCGTGGGGGTGTTAGCCATTTATCCGTTGGTGCCTTTCAAAAAAAATATACCAAAATCAGCGTAGAATATAATATCTACAATTTTGTAACTTAATGTTTTAGAATATTCTGAAAGATCTTATTCTTTTGTTTTTATATTCTAAGTAATGGAGGACAAGTATTAAATGTTAAGACAGGCTTGCACTAATCATCACTCGATTTCATGATGCCACGTTTTCACATATACTTAAGAATCAATATCATATCCATATCGATTCTTTTAACTGGGGAATGATGTAACATTTGTGGTTTTGACCCGTTGACTAAATGTACAATCCAACTAACAATTTTAGTTAGTAAATATAATTTGGAGTCATTTTGGCAAGTCATTTATGTGCAATGTGTTTATTTAAGTCAAATGGTCATTTTATTTAGTTTTACGGTATTAAATGGTGTTTAATTAAACTAGAAAGGTGGGTGGGTTATCAATGGGTTGACCCATGACCCATAACCCATACCCATGACCCAACCTTATCCCCTCCCATTCTTCCACCCATTCTATCCATTCATTCATTTCTCCCATCCCTTTCTCTCTCTAAAGTGCAAGAACTCTTGCACACACACATCTCATCTCTCTCTCTCTAAAATTCTTGCACCAAGATTGTTGTTTCAAGTAAGATTTGTGTAGGAATCATTGTTAGCATCATCATCTTCATCACATATCAAAATTTTGGGTATTTTCAAGTGCAAGAACTTCCATTTTAGCTCCAAAAATCGGATTTGAGGTTCCGGGTAAAATTGGTAAGTGTTTCTTAGCTCAAAATCATCTTCATATGTTGTTAATCTTGTTCCTTGGTCAAATCTAAACATCTTTGGTCATCTTGGTTGCTAAAATTGGAGATTTGGTCAAGTTAGGGTTTTGGGTGAAATTGAGTATAAATTGGTCTTGGATTGTGAAATGAAAGAGATTTTAGGGTTTTTGTAACATCCCAAAACTTAATCGTTTCTGTTGACTAACGTCGTTAGGTCAAATTCTAAGTCCGTGATATGTTATGTGGTAAAATGTGTGTTTATATGTTTATGTGCCCTATATGTGAGATTTAATTATCTTTAATGAGTGACAATAAAGTGGACTAAATGATGTGTAAAAGGCCTTTGTAGTGTGCGAAAGTGTTTTAGTGTGTTATATGTATCCCCAATAGGTGTTTAAGCGAAATAAAGTCAATATGAAGTCCAGGGACTAGTTTTGCCAAAGGTGTAAAGTTAAAAACGAAAATTGTGATTAGGGAAGCCTAATCTCTGATTAGTTTCAGCCATTTTCCCTAATCTTAAACACACATTAAGCCTCTCCAAACCCTTCTTGATTTCTAAGCAAAATCTTCAAGTTTTGGTCAATCGAATCGAGTGTTTTGTATTGAATTGGATCGGCCATCATTTGCTACAGGTAATCCATGATTCGTTGTCTATATTTTCAGATCTAAAGATGTTATATATGATTCAAATCTGATTTTAAAAGAGATTTTAAAGAATTAGGGTTTATATTATGTTTTAAGTCAATTAATGTTCAAAACGATGTTTAACGAGTCTATAATCGATCTTGATGATCAAAATATGTTTATATATGTCAAAAACATGTTTTGGGTGAAGCCCAAGTCGTTCGTTTCTGGAAAAATCGAAGAACAAAGTCGTTTTACGAATTCTGGTCGAAGTTAAGTTCCTGATAGCTAAATTCGTTTCCTGATGGCTATTTCCGTTTGCCCAACGAAGTTTAACTTCGTTTGGGGTTATTTTCGTTTGTTGTTGAAAGTCTAAAATCGTTTGGGTTTAAATTCGTTTGTGAAAATGGAACTTAAATTCGTATGCACAAAGTAAGGTTTAAATTCGTGTGAAGTGAAGTTCAAATTCGTTCCAGATCATCTAAATTCGTTTTATGTGGTCTAAGTTCGTTTGAAGGTGCTTAAATTCGTTTGTGGATGATTAAATTCGTTTGGCAAACGAATTTAAAGTTCGTTTTTATCAGAAAGCAGTTAAGTTCGTTTTATGGAATTAAGTTCGTAAGAACAAATCTAAGTTCGTTTTCAAGTCCATTTAAGGTCCCAAATGACTTATATTTCATATGTTAATGTACGATAGGTGTCGGGGATTACTATTAAGCACTGTTAGCTATTTGGTTGCTCGCGTATACTACTACCAGGTAAGATACACTACTTTTGTCACGCTGAGGGTGCAACAAAAATAGTTTCATAAACTATAACCTCCAAACGGTAATGTATAACCTATATTGTGGGTTGGGTTGATATGGGAGGTATTCGGGGATTAAAGATGACGATGCCTATGCCTAAAATGCTTCCCGTAAATACGTTTATGATATGATATGTGATGATATGTTTAACGATATGATATGTTATGATGAACGGTGGTTAATGATATGAAGTAATGATGATATGTGCATGTATATGTGGCTTGTTCATCTAGAACACTAGACCTTTTTAGGTTGCCATGACACGTGCACGTTTTAAGGGCCCTAACGTGAACTGATGATAGATGATGACTAGTTTAGGATAACATAAGAAACCTAAACTAAATGTGGTAAATGCTCGAGCTAATTAGATGATGAGTGTTATGCATAACCCGTGCCTGACGGTGGATATAGGTACGCTGAGGTGGTTGCTTGGGTTGCTCCTTGCAACAGTCATATGTGGCGAGTAGTTTCGGGTGGTCTGATGACCCACCTAATGTCATGAACATAACGTGCTACTCAGGGATCGACATTGTTCTTTCCTTAACGACGCAGATGGACCGTCGAAAGACTTCTCCATCAAGTCGGGTGTGAGGCTTCCTTGGGGTCGTATGACCGCCTGCACACAAACTCATACCCTATATGATAACGGTAACTTCGGTTACAACTTAACGGTAACTTCGGTTACAACTTAACGGTGACCTAGTCACAATTTAACGAGATGAATCAAAGTGACGAAATTGATTAGGCACATTTAGGGTCATGAAATCTATGCTTATATGTGACGTGGATATGTTTATATGATGATATGTATGCCTAATTAAAATGACTTAAAGTTTTAAAAGGACAATTTAAATGGATGAAATGTTTGCTTAAACCTGGTGTTATCTTACTTAGCTATTTATAGCTAACACTTGTTCTTTTAAATGTGTTGTTCCCCTCAGGTTAAGCAGTGAGATGACGTGTGAAGCTTTGACGAGAGATGGGTAGATGATCAAGATGGCCTTAGTCTACCCAATAGTTTCTCATAGACTTTATGATATTGTTCTCCTCTTGGAACCCTATGTAATGACTGCTGTTTTGATTGCTTTATGTTGGGCAATCTTATGGATTTTCTTTTATTATTTCTACGATACGTTAGTAACACCACTATTGCTTCTCAACTGTTTTCCTTGTTGAGAGTTTTAATAAATCGTTTCCGCATAATTGATGCCGTTAGGCAAAAGTTTTTGGAAATCCATATTTTTACGAAACGGGTGTTAAGTTTTGTCCAAAATGTGTTGGTAACATGACTAGTGGCTTCCAAATGGTTCCAAAATGGTCAAAACGATTTTTGGGTCGAATTAGGGTTCCTAGGGTTTTGATTTGGGTCAAGAACGGATTTGGACAAGATTTGAATGTTATAGATCGAGTTTGTGTTGTGGGTTATGTTCATTTATGCTTGGAAATGAGTTTGGAAGTGTCTCCTAATTGATTTTGAGGTCAAAATGAAGCTTGGGTGCATTTTGGGTCGAAATTGTGCAGGTTTTAACGATCGTTAGTTCTTAGGACCGTTCTTGACAACAGTTCAGAACCAAAATAAACAAATTAAGAACCAAGATCCGTTAGTTTTTAATGCCCGTTAGTTTTGAGGACTGTTTCTGACAACAGTTCAGAACCAAGATGAACAAATCAAAACAAGATCTGTTAGTTTTTAATGCCCGTTAGTTCTAAGGATTTAGTTTGATAACATTCTTATGGACTACTCATAACCCATATGAACTATTTAAAAACCATACGTAAAGTCTTGATTTGTAAACATGTTGTGTTCATAAATAGGTTGTGGACACGTGACGCTCGTTGAACACTTATAACTTGATCTTAGCTTGTTGATGCTTGGCAAAGGTGAGTTCGTAGCCCCTACTATATGTTGTATGATGGGTTGCGTTTTTTAGTGTTTAAATTTATAAAAATGTTGTACAAGTAATTATCTCAAAACACAAACACACCTTAACGGACAGGGGACCCGATCAGATGTAGTATGGTTAAGTGATAAGTACAGGATCGTTCGCAGGGACGCTTGCTTACCTAGTCTAATAATATGTCTAATTCTAGCGGTTGTGGGGTTGTCACGATTTCCTATTAAACTAATTAAAATACTGAAAAGTAAATAGAAGCCGCAACCGCTTATTCAGCGAGAGGCTTAGTCTGAAAATAGTTTGAAAAGGCAAATAACAGTAATTAAATTAAAATACTTGTTTGGCATCTCCGATCTCATGATACGACCAGATATCATTCTACCTACTTGCTAGACTGTTGGAAACTTAATCACGGCTCAGATTCTCGTTAGATTCACTTTGCCTAAGTAACTAGTGTTGTCCCTAGACTCACACTACTCTTTAAACAAATTCTCGTTAGATTCATTGTTTAAGCATTAATGACCTAAAGTTTGTGTTACTAATTCATCTTTAAGTTACCCGGCTCTTAAGCCATGACCAGATAATAATTCTCTCCGGTGACCACAGTGACTCGTTTCCAAGTCACTGGATCGCGTCTGACATTGTTAAGCATCATGTTCTATTCATCCTAATTACTATGGTTCTGGATCCCTCGGTTACAAGTGAATCACCTTTTACAACTAGTTATAGACCGACTAGTGTTTTCCATCCTTATGTATTAATCCTAGTGTATGATTATAGACCGATCATCAGAAATTAAATCAATACATGCAGATATAGAACCGATAATAATATGAAGAACTAGTAAAGCATGGATTTACGACAAACAGTAAAATACACTCCAACAGATCTAACAAATAAAGTAAAATAAATAAACGTCTACATGATCACATCGATCCAAAAAAGTATTCAGCCTACTAGCCTACCATTATTAAAGGAATAACAAAGTCTGAAAAGATGAAAGACATTGTTTACCAAATGAAAGTAAAATAAAAGAGTAGATCTAGGTTGAGGATGAAGATCGGAAGGTGTTAGAAGCTCCAAAACCTCCTTGGGATCTGCAAAGTCGACCTAGGATTGAATGTGGGCGGCTAGGGCTGCTGAATCGGCTCTCTCTTGGCGTTTTGAGGGTGCTTCGATTTAAATAGTGTTCAAAGTCGATTGCTGAACTGGGCCGCCAAGGTGCCTAGCGGCGCTGGCAGCTCCTGCTGCTTCTCGTTTCGCTTCGTTCGGCTTCTGAATCACCTCCTTGTGTCTTGTAACTTCATAGGCTTCCATCTTGAGTCACTTGATGCCATTTACCCTGACTCGCATCTTCCGTGAACCTGCGTAAACATAGAATCCATTAAGTACCGATAGTTCCGGAATATTAACTCATTTATACATTAAAATGAAGCCTTTCGATAGGGGTTTTTATCACAAAATGGACGCTCATCATATACCCCACACTTAAGTCTTTGCTTGTCCTTAAGCAAATAGTCCTAGAAAATAAATCAATGATGATCGGACAACTTAAGTGTTCAAGTTATTCTACTTTGAAAAATCATTTCAAAGATTAGTCATGCAAATGATTTGAGAAAGCTTTAGACAAAATCAGTAAGCTATAACTAGAGGCAAGATAATTGGTCAATCAAAACTAAAAGCTAACTTTTTATTCGTGTTAATACCTCTAAAACAGTTCTATACTTCCACATGTCTTACAGCTCAATCTTACTACTTTCTGCTGACTAGTTAAGCACTTAATTAAAGGTTTGTATAGCAATTAGAACTACTAGCTACTAGCAAGGCATTCATGTTTTAAAGTGTGTGTACTTGTGAGTCACTACTTAGACATACCCTCACACTACAGTCATGCTTACTAGCTAAACACTAAAGCAGTTATACGATATTATCATCTTTAATAGTTGAGACAGCGGTGACCGGTCGGTGTTCCCCACTCGCAGAGCGACATAACTCAACTAATGGTTAGAGTTTATACCTTACATCAAGACATCGGTGACAGGTCGGTGGTTCCCCACGCGCAAAGCGACATAACTTGATGCGTATAGATTTTACTCGTTATTAGTTCTTTGAACTCTTTTTATTTAATCAACTGATTGCCTTTCTTAAGATTACTACATTATTCATGCAATAGACATTATCAGAGACCCCAGATGACTCATACACTTACTCCGCATGCAACTAGTTCACAATCAATAGTGTAAGAATTAAGGCGAACCATACGTCTAAACTAGTTCCTACACAAGCACGTATATCATTAAGTCCAATTAATACACCTATACTAATAACTAGATAGCTCTAATTGCTAGGCATAATAAAGTCCGGTTAAGTGTGCTATGGCAAACATAATTCAGTCTAAGCTCTAATCCAGTTGGAAAAATGAACAGCCACAAATCTATAGTTAAACTAACAGTCCTAACTAACCGTTCATCTACCAAAGCTAATGTTGCTTAGTTATCGTCATCTTTTGTCTACTTGCAAAGCTTATGTTCTCAAAATGTTTTCCGACACAAGAAAAACTTGAAATTTGTATGAATTAAGTAGTAGAAAACTTGTGAATTATCAAGCAATTAAACCACGGGTTTTTCCTATTCCTTCCCCCCACACTTAAATTGTACAACGTCCACGTTGTACTAGACAGAATAAAGGGTAATAGGAAAAACACGATAAGAAAAAGGATTAACGAAACTTCCCGGGCTTATATTGCATGAATGTTGTTGAAGATGGCATTTGTGGAGCGACTTGAATGATGTTGAATCTTCAAAGACTTGAGTCGGCTCCATTTGATGGCGATCCATTGATGCTTCTCCACCTTCTTTTCTTTTTGGTATTTCTGATTTTTTTATTTTTTTGGATTTTTGGGTTTTTCTGATTATTTTTTTTTTGGATTTTTCGCGATCTGGTGTGCAGACTGGAGTCAGGAGCGGCACTGGCTAGCTGTGAGTGGCGCTGGACGATCTTGAGCGGCGCTGGCAAGCACTGTGCGACGCTGGGAAGCCCAGGTGCTTTCCCAGCGGCGCTGGAAATCTTCTAGTGGCGCTTTGAGGTCCTGAACTTGCTTCGACGTCTGATTTTCCTTCACGATTTGCTTCCGGCATTCCCCCACACTTAGCTTTTGACCAAGTGCATGGTTTTCTTCAGACTACAAAACTAAATACTCCTGCACACTTCAATCAAAATATAAAATGGAAATAACAAGCTAAAACATAAAATAAAATAAAAAGAAATACGATTGCAATAAGTTACTTGTTTCTTCGATCCATTGAAAGCTTGCATCTGTGATTCTAAAGATATAACTTATATAAAACAGGTCACAAATGATAAAAATTCAAAACAATTCACTTAATTGCAATTAGTCACATATTCCTAAAAATAAAATAAAAATAAAAATACGGCTTGGGTTGCCTCCCAAGAAGCGCTAAGTTTAACGAGTCTTCAGCCGGACTCGGCCTAGGAACTAGGTTGAGGAAGAATACGGGGTAGGCCGGGGGCCGGTTCCCGTTGGATTGTATCGAATATAAATGTCAGACCTATCCTCCAAATATGACTCGATGTTCATCCTTTCTCCTTGTCCTTGGCAAAGCTTAGTCTTACAGTCAAAACCATAGGGATTATCCTCACTTATGTCCTCTTACTAACCTTCAATATATTAATCCCAGACTGTAATGTCAATTCTCCTAATTCGACATTTATATCAGCACATGCGTCTTTAAAAATGGTTGCCCTAGAATCACATTGTTCCTAGTGACCGCATTTTCTTTCACGATAAAGAACTCTGTCGAGAATTTCAGTCCTCCTATGCTAATCACCACATTCTTAACGAATCCTCGGACTCTCATCTTAATATTCCTAAAAAAGTAAACCATTTTATCTTCCCATTCTACTTTCCCTAGTTCCTTATTAGCATATCTCATCTGATGATCTAAGGGAAGTATGTTCATTGTTGCTCTAGCATCTATAAAGACTGCACATCCTACATTTTCTCGGATTACACCGCGAACCTTAAAGATTGTAGGGTCACCTAGGGCAGATGTGGACAGATAAGGGTTATACTTACTTAAGGCTTGTTCTTTTATTTCACTCCATCCTAAGTTGTTTAGGAACTCATTCACCCTAACCGTTATCTTGTCACCTTTTTCTATACCTCTTTCGGTATCCTCTAGGATATTCTCTAATTCCTCAAGATTAGTTTCCCTATGCAACTCACTTAAACCTTTTTCATACCTATTTCTCATATCTATGCCTTCGTTGTACCAGAAACGACTTAAACTCCTAATGCAATAGTGGGCATCTAAAGGTTCCTCATCATGCTCATTTTCAACATTAAAGCACATTTTATCATAGTACATCCCTAGAGTCTATGAAAAGGCAATTTGACTCTAACTTGCAATTTGACAGAGACATTTCACGTTTAAGGACATGGATGATAGCATCCGCAGCATGCAAAAATGGTCGGCCTAAAATTAGGGGTGTCACTACTTCACTTACCGAATCAAGCACAACAAACTCAGTCCAAAATTCTAATTCCTTAACCCTGACATGGACTCGTTAGACAATCCCCTTGGGTTGTCGGTAAGTCTGATCGGCTAACCGAATGCTCATGTTAACGGGTTTTAGCAAACAAAGGGTAAGTTTCTCATAAATCACAGTAGGCATAACATTAATACTTGACCCTAAATCAGCTAATGCACTCGAAAAATATTCATTATTAATAGTGCAAGGAATAAGAAAACTTCCTGGATCTTCAGATGCTTGCGGTAGCTGTGTCCCGTCATCCGGTGCCTCGGGATCTTGAACTTCATCCCTACTGTCCGAGTTGTCCCCATCTTTGATTTTGCATTTTGAAGCGAATTGGGTCTCGACATCTCCTTGAAAAACAGCTGAAAACGAAGTTTCACGCGAATCTGGGCTGACGGAGTCAAGAGCGGCGCTGGGCCTGGGCCAGAGCGCTGGGGCTTGTCTGAGCGGGCGTTGGATTGTGCGGTGGCTTCCAGCGGCGTTGGCTTGTGCAGCCAGCAGCGCTGGTGGTACCTGGACAGATTCCAGTTTTGCGTTTTTGTTTGTTTCTTCTCCGTTTGGCTCCCGTATGACCTGTACCTGATCGGACACTTCACAAAAATCATTAGAAAGCTCAGTAGAGTCATTACCTTCGGTGAACACGACGTTCACATTCTCGTTACGTCCCATAGGTGGTTGGTACTTTTGACTCGTGCTCGGGCCTCCTTGAGTTGAGCTTGAACCGACTTGGATGTTTTGCCTTGGAACTGAGCTACTCTCCTTCTTTGCATTCTGCTCAATCCATCTATCTATCCTCCTCTCCAAGTCCTTGATTGCGGCTTGTTGATTTCTTGCTCCTTCGTCAACCTTTTGATTGAGATTGCTTATTTTCTCATTGAGCGACTTTGTATAGCTTGCTAAGGAGTCGTGCCTCTTGTCATTCATCTCAATGTACCTTTCCATCATTTTGGTGAGCTTGAAAATCGGATCCTCCTTGACTTCATTCTCCGCTTTTGGTTGCTCGGGTTGACCATTATTCCTTTGCCACCTATTTTGAAAAGAACCAAAGTTATTTCTAGCATAACTAGAATTAAAGTTAGAATTACCGGGGTTTCTTTGGAATAGTCCTCGTTGATAGCCTCCTCGGTATTGGTTCTGGACAAAATTGACTTGCTCGGTAGCCTCCTCTTCACAATCCTCGGTATAGTGCATTCCTCCGCAATTGTTGCACCCGTGTGCAATCACCTTGAGGTCCTTGTCCATAATGTCCAACCTATCTTCAAAAGTAGAAAAACGGTTAGATAAAGCTTTAAGTTCATGAATTACCTCATTGTCGGAGCTGCTCTCGATGCTAGCCACGGTCCTTCTCGTCCTCCTTTCTCGATCTCTATCATCCATATCTCGAGCTAAGCTAGCTTGCACCATATCCTCCATCATTTTGTACGCGTCATTGGTAGACTTGTACAAAAAGTTACCACCGCCGGCTAGGTCTAAATCCTTTTGGGAACTCTTGGTTAAACCATAGAAGAAAATCTCCATGATCTCGTCCTTGTTAAGTCCATTCCCGTGACAGTTTCTGATCATTTCCCTAAGCCTTTTCCATGCATCAACTAGTGATTCACCCTCGTCTTGCTTGAAAGCCTTGATGTCTCGTAGCATTTTCCTTGCTAAACTCGGGGGAAAGAATCGCGAGACGAACTGTTCGCGAAGTTGATTCCATGTAGTGATGGTACCTTCATCGAGCTCATCGAACCAAGCACGTGCCTCTCCCGTGAGACGATGGAAATAAGCTAAGTTTCACACATTGTCATCAGTGACGTCTCCTCTGTATTTGAACATTTTGCACAAACTTGTGAACCTGCTTACGTGCTTGTGGGGGTCGGATTTGGCTCGGCCGTCATATTGGTTGTCTTGGATTAACTTAAGGTGGTGGCCTTTGACTGAAAACGAATCTCCTAAGTTTGGTGGGACTATAGCCGATCCCGGTGTAGGTGCTACGGCTCTTGTCCTTTCCATCATCGGTCGGTCAAAGTCGTCCATTTCGGATCTAGGTGAGTTTAGTTGGGTTGGTGGTTTTGGTGGGTTTGATGAGGCTGCTTCTAATTGTTGTATCTTAAACCTATCGGGTGATGATGCCCTACTGTTCTTGTTTCTCGAGTAAGCCTCCAGCTTGATTACCTAAGTAAAACTGCAAAACTCCAAGAAAAACGTCAAACGCACCAATATAAAAATGAAATGAAAAATTAAACTACACTACTTAAAAAATGAAAATACTACTAAACCCTAATATTGACCTAAAACCTAATTTGACTTTAACTAACCTAAAATGACTTAATCTAAGTACTGAAAAGTAACTACTTCGTGCCGAAACACAAACAGGATCAATTACACTACTAAACTAAGAATGCGTCGCGTCCCCGGCAGCGGCGCCAAAACACTTGATGGGTTGCGTTTTTTAGTGTTTAAATTTATAAAAATGTGGTACAAGTAATTATCTCAAAACACAAACACACCTTAACGGACAGGGGACCCGATCAGATGTAGTATAGTTTAGTGATAAGAACATGATCGTTCGTAGGGACGCGTTGCTTTACCTAATCTAGTAATACGTGTAATTCTAGCGGTTGGGGGTTGTCACGATTTCCTATTAAACTAATTAAAATACTGAAAAGTAAATAAAGCCGCAACCGCTTGTTCAGCGAGAGGCTTAGTCTGAAAATAGTTTGAAAAAGCAAATAACAGTAATTAAATTAAAATACTTGTTTGGCATCTCCGATCTCATGGTACGACCAAATATCATTCTACCTACTTGCTAGACTGTTGGAAACTTAATCACGACTCATATTCTCGTTAGATTCACTTTGCCTAAGTAACTAGTTGTCCCTAAACTCACACTACCCTTTAAACAAATTCTCGTTAGATTCATTGTTTAAGCATTAATGACCTAAAGTTTGTGTTACTAATTCATCTTTAAGTAACCCGGCTCTTAAGCCATGACCAGATAATAATTCTCTCCGGTGACCACAGTGCTCGTTTCCAAGTCACTGGATCGCGTCTGACATTGTTAAGCATCATGTTCTATTCGTCCTAATACTATGGTTCTGGATCCCTCGGTTACAAGTGAATCACCTTTTACACTAGTTATGGATCGACTAGTGTTTTCCATCCTTATGTATTAATCCTAGTGTATGATTATAGACCGATCATCAGAATTAAATCAATACATGCAGATATAGAACCGATAATAATATGAAGAACTAGTAAAGCATGGATCTACGACAAACAGTAAGACACACTCCAACAGATCTAACTAATAAAGTAAAATAAATAAACGTCTACATGATCACATCGATCCAAACAAGTATTCAGGCTACTAGTCTACCATTATTAAAGGAATAACAAAGTCTGAAAAGATGAAAGACATTGTTTACCAACTGAAAGTAAAATAAAAGAGTAGATCTAGGTTGAGGATGAAGATCGGAAGGCGTTAGAAGCTCCAAAACCTCCTTGGGATCTGCAAAGTCGACCTAGGATTGAATGTGGGCGGCTAGGGCTGCTGAATCGGCTCTCTCTTGGCGTTTTGAGGGCTGCTTCGATTTAAATAGTGTTCAAAGTCGGTTCCTGAACTGGGCCGCCCAGCGGCGCTGGATGGGCTCCAGCGGCGCTGGGCATGGGCCAATGACGCTGGCAGCTCCTGCTGCTTCTCGTTTCGCTTCGTTTGGCTTCCGAATCATCTCCTTGTGTCTTGTAACTTCATAGGCTTCCATCTTGAGTCACTTGATGCCATTTACCCTCACTCGCATCTTCCGTGAACCTGCGTAAACATAGAATCCATTAAGTACCGATAGTTCCGGAATATTAACTCAAATAGATATTGAAATGAAGCCTTTCGATAGGGGTTTTATCACAAACTGGACGCTCATCAGTATGCTTTGGGGGTGAAAAGATACTCGCTATGTGTTATGTGATATGCCGTTGATTAAGCTTTGTTAATCTTACGTGCATATGTTTTTGTGCTAGTGTATGTTATAGGTACACATGTATCGTGGTTGGTAACAGTATGTATGTAGTTGCACGTATATGATTGTTGTAGCCTATACTAGGATGATCTTCTGATGTGGTATATGATATTGATGTGTTTACTTGATTAGAGATTTTGTAGGTTTTGGTATGCTTAATGGGTGTTGGTCGGGCGGAGGGAAAGATGCTGGTATCACCTGTATACATACCCTGCCAATACTTTGAGGGCATACCAGAACCTAGGCCTGATTAGTGATTTAGAAACGGAATGGATGCTATGATACATTGTTTATATGTACTATGAATGTGTATTATGATTGTGTTTTGATCATGTTATGAGCGAATCGAGGTTATATTGTTACATTATGATTGAATCGAGGTTATATGATCATTTTATGATCAAATCGAGGAATCAAGGTTATATGATCATTTTATGATCAAATCGAGGTTATATTAATATGTTATGTTCGAATCGAGGTTATATGATCATTTTATGATCAAATCGAGGTATCAAGGTTATATGATCATTTTATGATCAAATGGAGCAATCAAGGTTATATGATCATTTTATGATCAAATCGAGGTTATATTAATGTGTTATGTTCGAATCAAGGTTATATGATTGTGTTATAATTGAATCAAGGTTATGTGATCGTGTTATGTTCGGATTATGAATTTATGATCATGATATGATCGAATTATGAACGTTATTATTTACATATCCTCATATGTAGGTATATTGTATGAATCGTTGTTGTAAATCGTTGATCGTATGAACATGTTATGTGATCCTACGAACTCACCAACATAGTGTTGACGTTTTTGAGTATCTTTTCAGGTATAAGAGAAATCGCTTGCAAGCTAGGAGTTGATGCCTATAGATGGACCTAAGGATCGTTTGATTGCATTCTAGATCTTTAGACTCGAGCACGATGCCTCGGTTTGTTTTCCCTTTCATGGGATTTATATGTTGTATTTTGATTCGTGTATGACAGTTTGTTGTGTTAAATGAACATCATATAGTTTCTCTGAGTAATATCCATTTGCAAGCTCGTTTCAGTTGCATCTCACGTTTCCGTCACTGGTGGGGTGTTACATATACTATAACGATTACAAGGAATACGACCAAAATTGTCTTATGATCAACTTGAAATAAAAGAAAGATAGAAAGTAAATGGGGCAAAAATTGTCAAAGATAACAAAAATTGTGATTGTTATTTATTTATACAAAGATAACAAAAATTGTCGGATAAGGATCCTCTAAAGTTCATTGAACTTTATAGGTAAAGTTAAAGAGATCTCAACCCTTGAATTAAAATCAAAGGTCAAAATTCAAACTTGATCTTTGAATCTTGATTTTTGATTTCAATCTAAATGTCAAAAATTGTCTAACTTTACCAATAAAGTTCATTGAACTTTAGAGGATCCCTATCCAAAATTGTCACTGTTAAATGACGAGATAAGTTCAGTTAGATACATATTAACCATGAGTGTCACAACTCACAACTACATTTTTATTACAGCAATAATGAGAAAGGTTGTAACCGGTAAAAGTTAAATTCGAGCTAGGACACTATAGAGAAAAAAGGGAGCAATGTGAGCCCGAATTTGTAGGTTCAAAGTCCGATAATAATCGACATATTTTCTCTTGAGAAGTAGGAGAGAAAGGAGCATATATTACTTCTGTTTGTTCTAATATAATGATATTTTATATGAGATTTTATTGACTGTCTTTAGTTTTTGGGAGTTTTGAGCTAGTAGGTTGCTTATTCGACCAAGATATTTTTATGGGGTTATCTATTTCCACATATATTTTCTAAATAAGGGTTGGGTATTGTAAAACAAGTGTTAAAGTAAAACAAATAAGACAAAATCTTGACCCTTAGATCATGGTTAAATTGATGCACGAAGATTCACGAAGCAATTGATGCACGATGATTTTCATGATGTACGGTGATCTTCATTTAAGAAAAACTTATTGTTTTATTTGTTTTACTTTAATATTTGTTTTATTTTACCTAACACCTTTCTAAATATATTATTTTATTATAATATATTTATAGTTTGTATAAATTTATTACTTTCAATGATGTATTTAGAATAAAAAAAATGAAATAGAAGGCCTCAATATTTTTGTTCTCTACATCCTCAAGCCTAGCTTCAACTCTTAAGGGGGTTTTGTCTTAACTTATCTTTTGAAATTTATAAATGTAATTTATTTTCGATAAGTTAAGTTTATAAAACTTTCATTAATTAATGTGTCTAGTTTCCATATTTAATTAAGTCATGATAAGTCTATAATCTTAAAACTAAGCCATACAAATAAAACTTGTCACAAATAAATTACACTCAAATAAGCTATAAGCTTCAAAAATAAGCTAGTCATACACCCCCTTAGTTCCAAAACTCTATTCATTATATTTCATCTCCACTCTAGGTTCAAGAAAATCTCTTCAAATCATATTTACCCATCTTCATCAACGTTTGAGCATAAATAAACATACTCAGATATAGCTTTAACCGTGATCACCACTACTGTATCTTTTGAGTATACACTGCAAACCTAACAAGCTCTTTGTGAGTTTAAGGTTGCGACGGTCGTCCTAACATAAAGTTAATTGGAACGTATTCCGTGTAACGGTGAAATGCAATGCAATTCACTTGTTGTATTATGTATGAGAAAATATGTACATTTTTTCTACTTTTTTCAACGTTTATCATCATTACGTAACAACATAAGAAAGCGAGTGCAAGAGTATTAAAGTAATTGAGTTGTTGAGAAAAGTAAAACTTGTTAGTTAAAAATTATAGTCTTATTTTCTAGATATGTTTAGATAATAATAAAAGCTATTAGGTATGAAATAAACAGAACAATTTGCACATAATGATGCAATATAGTAATCGATTAGTATATTTGCTAAACATGGTCATTGACTTTCTCAAAAAATGAAAAAAGATGTCATCAATGTGTGTCATATATTTTCTATTCCAATATATAAATAAAAGAAAGGTAAGATTGCTCTTTCACCACCGGAAGACGTCAGAGTTCGATGGGGACAAGCCGCCGGCGACGGAGAGGACGAGATGCGAGTACTGACCCCTCGTACGGTTGGACCATTTCCTCAAGCCAATATTGTTGACCAAAGGAGATAATTATTACAAAATTATGATATTATTACGTTAATAACCGTGTGGTACATGGTTCGATAATTTTTTAATATGTAAATCAATGAAAGCATAAAAAAAAACATATCAAAATTCTTTATTAAGATTCAATTTAAAGCCTTGTTATGAGCTCTTATTAATGTGGATAAACTAATGGGTTATTTCTCTAAAACCCTATGTACTTTTCAATTTGTTTTTTCGAGACTATTGAATTTCTATATTTTTTTTTAGGTTATTAAAAATGTTAAATTGTTTCATTTGGGTCATTCATTTTCAAACCTTGTTGATCATGATGACGTGTTTATCATTATATGTTACATGGACTCATCTAATTCAGGTAGCATTACTTATGTGGCATTTATAAATGGAGTGATGATTCGTACAATGTCATTTTTTAGTCGTATACCAACTAACATGCTTTAAGGTGTTATAATGTACAATGATATGAAATATGTTTGGTGAAGTATGACTCAAAAAAAGTGGTATACAATCACCACCCATAGTTAAAGACCACATACACAATGTCTTCTCAATTTAAAGAGTTATGAGTCCATATCAGTTGTATGAGGCAGATTGACAACTTTTAATGAACTAAAAAGGAATGAAAAAATACGATGACCGAAAAGGACAAACTACAAACTAGAAAAGTAAATTGTGATTTTAGGGGAAAAGAAAAACCCTAAAATAATTATATTTTTTATCATAAAATTAAAAAAGTGATCTTTTGATATATTAAAAGTTTTTTCATGCATATTATTGATAACCTTTAAGTCAGTCATTTGAAAAACTCTTTTTATGTACAAGCATACAAGTGACCATATCCAAAATGACTAATAACACCACTTTCTTGGTAAGTGAGTGAAAGCCCAAAATTTTGGAAATGTTATAAAATAGTTTGCCGAATAAAATAATGCATCACTTGTCAAAATAAAAAATTTTATTCAAAAAGATTTAACCAGGAAGTCTTTGAAGTTTGAATTCCCAAATTTTAATTTACTTATTTTGGAAATATATACACACTTAAGCCTATCACCTTCCTGACCAACTCTAATTGATTTCCGTGTTCAAAAAAATAAATAAATTATTTTCCATTCAATAATCACGCCATAATAAAAGCTGTATGCAGGTTGGCCTTTTAATATACATTTTCCAACTTTTAAAATCAATGTGAAAACAACAACACAAGAAACAATCAACATAACACATAACATTTCATATTCATCAATAAACACTTTCTTTTCTTCACATATATATACACAAACAAATATATACATCTATTTATATATGAACATTTGATAAGACAGAGAAACAGAACAAAAGAATGAAGTTTGGAAAAGAGTTTGCATCACAAATGGTGCCAGAATGGCAAGAAGCATACATGAACTACAACTACCTCAAGACACTTTTAAAAGAAATCTTGATTTTCAAGCAAAGACAAACAAGGTCAAACAAAGTCAACCCTCCAAAATCATCATCACCTTCTAAAGTAGCATCTTTAAGAAGAAGGGTGTCACTTTTTAGAGCATTTAGTGGTCTAACAAGTCGTTATGGTCACAATAGTCCTAAAAAAGATAAAGAAGATGAAGTTATATTAGTTAGTGCAATGCATCAATCTGATGAAGAAGAACAAAGTGAGGATAATAGTCATAGTAATTATCAGACGATTTTTCTTCGTTCGTCTGAAGAAGGTGGAGAGTTTGAGCTTGTGTTCTTTAGAGGACTTGATTATGAGTTTAATAAAGTGATTCAATTTTATAGAAATAAAGTTGAGGAAGTTAAGAAACATGCTGAAGAGTTGAACATGCAAATGGATGCTTTTATTGCTCTTAGGATCAAAGTCAATGATCCTAATGTTGTCTCTCCTTTTGTCAATGATACAAAAAAAGGTATTTACTTTTTAGTTTTAAACTTCTACTTAAAAGTTAAAGCAATAGTTTTTGTGTTATTGGAAGAAAAGCGATCAAACAATTGTTATCGAGACACCCTTTTGGCGCATTTTACACTTATTATGCTAAGGGTGTTTTTTTACTTTTTATTTTTAATTATTAGTTGTATATAGACTATAGAATGTGAAATGATTAATGAATTTGGGTAAAATTAAGGGTCTTATCCAATGGAGGTGATACATGAAGAAAGCCAAGAAAAAAGATTAGATGATGACAGGAAGGACTACAAGATGGCTTCCTTAGAGGTTTTAGATAATATAAAGATTAATACTACCACTACATCGCCGCGATCCACCATAAAAAGTCTTTTTCATATGTTAAGATCAGACTTGCATTACAACAAAAAGGAGCTTAAAGATGCACAGGAGAAGTTGAAACGGGCTTTCATTGAGTTCCATGAAAAGCTTCGGTATTTAAAGAACTATGCGTAAGTACGCTTTTCGTTGAAATAGATATTGACTAGAAATCATTCAAAATGTAACTCAATTGTGTATTGCTTTTCATATCAGGTTCTTGAACCAATTGGCCTTTTCGAAAATAATGAAAAAGTATGATAAGGTAAAGATTCCTTGGTTCTTTCATATGTTTTTAGGCTGTCAACTGCTGACCCGAACTATTGATGCAGATCACATCAAGAAATGCATCAGATGCTTACTTACAGATGGTTGAAGAATCATACTTGAGCCATTCTGATGAGGTATATATACAAGTATATGTGATGTTTATAACCTAGATAAATCCTGTGTTCAGCATTTAATCAAGAATATCTTCAGGTTACTAAGCTCCTAGAGAGAGTCGAATCAGCGTTTGTAAAGCATTTCTGTAATGGTAATCGCCATCAAGGAATGGACTTGTTGAGGCCGAAAGCTAAAAAAGATAGGCATTGGGTAACCTTTTTTGTAGGTAAGTTATAACTTATAAGCATACTGCAATGTAAACCTATTGAGTATTGACTTGTACATTATAACTTACTAATGTCTTTCTATTTGCAGGTTGTTTTTTTGGATGCTCGTTAGCACTTATTGTGGCGATCGTTTTAACTATACACGCAAGAAATATGTTAAAGAGTCCAGATCGAGACAAGTATATGAATACCTTATTTCCACTATACACCTTGTTTGGGTTTCTAGTGTTACATATGCTGATGTATGCTGGAAATGTATACTATTGGATGCGTTATCGGGTCAATTACTCATTTATAATTGGATTCAAGCCGGGTACAGAATTGGGTTATAAAGAAGTTCTACTTCTCAGTTCTGGTCTATCAGTACTCACTCTTGCAGCTGTACTCTCAAACCTTGAAATGGACATGGATCAAAGCACTCAAAGTTACAAAGCTCTAACTGAATTAGTCCCTCTAGGATTACTCATTGTAAGTAATTCCTCTTCTTTCTCTAGTATTTACTGTGTAAATATGGGGAAGTTGTTTTTGATGTATGCCCATGATGAATAAATGGTGTATATATGGCCAATGGGCAGAACTTATTGGTTAGCTGACAGGGCTGTTGAGTGGTCCACAAACATTATTCCCTCATACAAGTGACTTCTAGGTCCAGGTAGAGGTGGCAAATGGTAAGGCATAGTAAATAGTCAAAAAGGGTAACGATTTGGTAGGGGTTGCAACATTTCGGGTTAGGTAGACCCAAAGTGTTAAAACGTTACTCGTAAAGTATGATTATGGAAATTTCCTTCTCAGTGATGGTCAAATTTATTTTATATAGAAAATGACTGAGGGTTTATGGATCATAAGTTCATAACTTTAAGTAAGCTTTGGGTGACTTTTGACCCGTTTCCTTTTTAGTTAAATTTGTTGATTGACCCATTAAATATAACACGAATCAACCTATTCATAGGTAAATAGGTAATTAGGTCGAAATTGCCGCCTCTTGTGCCACATACGGCCACTACTTACTGCATTGAGCAAGATTATATTGTAAGCACAACTCATCATGTAGGATATTGTATAGTGTTCTGATTTTATAAGAAAATCTGTTTTGCAGGCTTTACTTTTGATAACAATCTGTCCGTTTAATATCTTCTATCGTACAACCCGTTTCTTCCTATTAGTCTGTTTATGGCACTGCATTTGTGCTCCTTTTTATACGGTCACTCTCCCTGATTTCTTCTTGGGTGATCAGTTAACTAGCCAGGTAAGTAACAGATACAAAGGAAAATTACTAATCAAACTCTATCATCTAGCTAATAATCATTTGGGTTTGTATATGGTTTCAGGTTCAATTATTTAGGGATTTGCAATTCTATGTATGCTACTATGGATGGGGAGATTTCAAGAAAAGGGATGCAGGAACTTGCGAAGACAGCGAAGTTTATAAGACTATTTTTATAGTAATTGCTGTTATCCCATACTGGATACGGTTCTTACAGGTATGTAGTCTACATGGCATTGTGAAAATAGATAGTATTAACCACCAATAATTGCATTTCTGAGATGCAACCTATTATTCTGTGTATGAATCTGTAGTGCATACGACGTTTGTGTGAAGGGCGTGATTCTACACAAGCTCTAAATGGGCTCAAATACTTGTCCATCATTGTTGCCGTTGTTGCAAGGACAATTTATAGTCAAAGGACCGGGATGACCATGAAAATAATTGCTGCATCTACCTCCGGATTTGCAACAATTTTTGCTACCTATTGGGATATAGTGATGGATTGGGGTCTGTTATGTAGGAATTCTGAGAATCCTTGGTTAAGAGATAAGCTCATTTTGCCTAACAGATCTATCTACTTCATAGCGATGGTAATTATTTATGTTTTCCAAATAGCACTACAAATACTACCCGTTTAAGATGCAATGGAATGTATTAACAACATACTATGAGTCTGTGACAAATGTTCCATTCTAAACAATGTACTCTTTTGTGTACGCGTTTAGTCATCGAGCTTGCAAAATTATTTAAACTCTTAAAGACTTCAATGGTTTTCTGAGTACCTTGGGTAAACGGAACACTTTTGAAAATACCTTGCTATGATAAACCACCATCCTTTTCAAAAGCTGTCCAAAAGTTAAAATTCGTTGGCTAACCTGCAGGTATTAAATGTGCTACTAAGACTTGCGTGGATGCAAACAGTAATGGATTTCAACGACGCCCCTTTCCTTCATAAAAAGGCCATGATTGCACTAGTTTCCATTCTAGAGATTATTCGGCGTGGAATATGGAATTTCTTTAGGTCTTTTCTTTCTTGATTGTGCCTGAACAATAATAACATCTTAGCTTTATTTCGGAAGCATAATCTAACAATGTGGTGAATAATATTCAGGTTGGAGAATGAGCATTTGAACAATGTTGGGAAATTTCGAGCTGTCAAGTCAGTGCCATTACCTTTTAGCTACGAGGACGGAAACAAGGCTTTATAATCTGGTTTTGCTATAGAGTAGACAGTTGTATAGTATCAAAGTTTTGTTCCTACATAGTTTCCAATATAGAAACTTGAAAATCACTCTGTGCATAAAAGCAAACTTATATATTCTTGAACATAGACAGCTATATCTTTTGATGGGTGACTACTTTAGTCTCAACATCCACTAGTTTAGTCCCTCTGTGCTTTGATGCGCCAAAAATTATGAAACTGATGTTTTATTTTAACTGTTGCTTCAGTATGAAAATATTTTGATGCATCAAGTTGTATTTTGTGAACTCTGCCTACAGAGTGCATACAGTTCTCCCTTCATACATGATGTAGACTTTAAATAGTCTGAACACAAATTGAACATGTACATTCACTGATTCACGTAAATGTCAGGAACTATTCTTCTAATTATCGTTGGTTCAAAAGAATACCGATGATTTTCACACAAAACACAGATTCTTGTGATTTGGGAGAGAAAGATTAGACTTCATACATGGGAAAACTGAATGTTCCTAAATGATCATAATACCTTAAAATAATCCTAGATATGGAATGGGCTAAACACAGAACCCCAAACATAGTCCAAAAAAAAACATAAAAAGGCCAATAACTCGTAAAATAAAGCGTTTCTGAGTACGAAAAATGACCTACAGGGCTTTGCCATGATATTCTCCTTGTCTCAACGTTTGTTTTGATTGTCATTTGCTCAAAATGTAGCTCATGTTATATAGTTATAGTAATCTTAGTCATGCGATCTTGGGCCTCTGTAAACAAAAGGGTCCGCTCCTCCACACTTGGGACAGCCATCAATACCTCTTTTATTACTTCATCTTAACTCATATGTGCATAGCAAAAATACCAGTTTAATCTATTCAAACAAAAAAGAAAACCACTTGATTTTGGTTAGTAATGATGACATCGAAAATGGTTACAACAAACTATGGGCCTCTCTTCTTTCTGACATCGAAAATGGTTACAACAATTCTTTATCGGAATAGATAATCTAAACTTAGTTGGAGATGGGCCAGGCCGCAAAAACCAAAACAAAACAAGAATTGCATATGGGCCTCTCTTTTTCCTCTCTGATGTTCAAAATAAACAAAAACAAAGATGTTGGGCTTGTGGAGTAACGTGCGGTCCAAATAAAAAACAACACAAATGGTCCTCCAGAAATAAAATGAAGCCTTTGTTGTTTCTTTCAGATGCACAAGTAAAACTAGCAAATAACGAAGTGGGGTCTTCCTGGGGTCCTGGTTACCACCAAGGCACCAATCAAAATAAAGCTAGATATGTGCACCACAAACATGATACATCAAAATAAACTTGTTCTTATTAAAATTGAATGTATTTAAGTATCTTTAGACCCATTGAATGTAAATGCAATTGTTACCAATAAGGCATTGATCAACCGGAAATTGATTAAATCCTGTGAGGAGATATCTTTAGTTTTATTAATAGGTCTTGTGTTTGACTTTTTAGAGTGACAAGTCTGTGGGATTTTTTTATTGGAATTCCCAGCGATCACATCCGGCCCGAGTTGCTAGGCGTCTAACAGGCTCTGAGTATCGAATGTTCGAAAAAAATCCAATGTCACTAGGTAATGATGTCAAAATTTTGTCAACCTAGATATTAGTTGCTAACACATGTTTGATTGCTAAAATGCTCCTTCAATACTGGTTGGCGGTATGTTTGGTTGTAAAAGCATTGTGATTATGACAAGGTAGGCTATTACCGCAATATTGACATCAAGGTTGATTGTTAAAATGCTCCTTCAACAATAGCCCATAGGTCTTGGTCGTCGGGAAACATTGTGATTATGACAAGGTTGGCTATTACGACAATATTGGCATCAATGTTGAGGGCGAAAACGCTCCTTCAAAAATACTGGTATTGGTCTTTGTGGGAAGAAATTCCCTCAAGTTACAAATAACTTGATGAGTCAAGTTAGAGCAATCTGTAACACCCCGAGCTAGGCTCGAAATGTACCGAGAGCATGACACAAGATGGAATTATCGTAGAACGAGACTATATGAAAATAAGAGGATTCCGGGAACCCAACAATTAAATTACAATGTCACAAAAGCGTAAGGAGCATTCAACCATCAAAAGTTTACAAAAATAACAATTCAAAAGATGGCTCATGATCCTAAGCAAAACCCATCAACGGGCAAATGGATCGCGGATCCATGGTCAAAGTCCAACATCTAGCAAGCACGTCAAGCTCTTGGGTTCTCTTGATTACCTGAAAAGTGTACTAAACAATGTCAACACTAGGTTGGTGAGTTCGTAGGAAAAGATGAACAAGAACACATACCAATGTCAACCGATCCATAATTTACATTGACATGCTCTAATAAATTGCACACTTGTAACCAATGTGCTCATTTGCACGTAAATGCACTCATTGAACTCAATTGCACGTAAAGGTACTCATTGTACTCAATTGCACGTAAATGTACTCATTGTACTCAATTGCACGTAAATGTACTCATTGAACTCAATTGCACGTAAATGTACTCATTGTACTCAATTGCACGTAAATGTACTCATTGTACTAATTGCACGTAAATGTACTCATTGAACTCAATTGCACGTAAAGGTACTCATTGTACTCAATTGCACGTAAATGTACTCATTGTACTCAATTGCACGTAAATGAACTCATCCATGACCATCAATGTCCACACATAACCAAACATCATATGCATATACTTTGTACGATACTACTTTTGAAAGGCCTTTGATGCTTATATATAGGGTCACCCGCAGCCTTCCCACCACATCTCCAACCTTTCAAAGGCATTACCGTCCTCCATATATACACAACTACCCTAAAACCACTCAATATACACAATATAGTCACCATATAACAAATCACATAATTGCACATCAACAAAAATGTCACACAACATATACGTCCCAAATATCATCATGCACGAAGTACACTTTTCAGCCCGACTCTTAAAAGAGTAGGGGAGGCTACGAAAACTCACCTTTGCCTTGATCTACCAAATTTAAAGTGAGCTAGAACGTCAATCAATTGCCAAACGATCACAACCTATCATAATGTGTATGTACGTATCAATATTTATATATATTTATGATTAAGTTGGTTTAGTAAGTTTAAGTCGAGTCACAAGCCCACAAACGCTTCTACAACTTTACCGTATATGAAACAAGACGCTTTAACTCGACATTTTTAGACATGGATTAAGAATTACACGAAAAGAGTGTTACCACAAGAAACTAGACTCTCTCACGATTCCAACGATAGGTCATATGACTCGATTGGACCCACGGATCAAGAGTTATTGACGTTTGAAAACTGACGCGCATTTAATCACCGTAACTATCCACTGCGTCGCAGTGGACCAGGACTAAGCTCACTGCGCCGCAGTGGCTAAGTCAGACCAGAAAGCCGAAACAATTCACTGCGCCGCAGTGAGCAAGAACCATGCCCACTGCGCCGCAGTGGGTAAACTGGACCAGGAGGCCGAAACAATGCACTGCGCCGCAGTGAGCAAGAACCATGCCCACTGCGCCGCAGTGGGTAAACTGGACCAGGACCAGGGCCAGTAACATGGCACTGGACCAGGGCCAGGGCCAGTAACATGGCACTGCGCCGCAGTGGGCCAGAGGAGGGCTCACTGCGCCGCAGTGACCACGGACTGCAGCCAGCACCTGCAGGTTATGCAGGGACCACGAACAAAACCCCCAAAAACTCAACATTTACGCCATGGAATCGACTTGCACAACTCCAAGACTCATTTTTAAACGTAGTTAAACATAATTGAACATAACTAAGCAAGTTTCATCATCCAAAATCAATCTCAAACACATTTTCTTACTAAAATTCGATCTTGACCCATTTGAACCAAAATTGACCCAAAACCTAGTTTTCGACTTATAATTCGTTTTGACGAGTTCCTTGGCCCGCTTCTGGACATAACCAACTCAATAGTTCCATTCCAAAACATGGCTTTTGACCCAAATCGATTTTTGACCTAATTAGGTAACTAGAAACCCTAATTTCGGATTTTGAAGCTATAAGGACCAAGAGTGCTTAGATTTAGATGTAATACAAGTTTAACAACTAGAAATGATGAATTTAAGCTAGGAAACACTTACCAAAACTTCCACAAGGAATCAAACCCGAATTTGACCTAGATGAAGCTTTTTCTTGCACTTTGAGACTTGGATTTTTGATATGTTGCAAGAATGATAATAAGGATGATGATTTTTGTTATTAATCTAGTTGAACTAGCATAAATGACCAAGAATCTAGAGAAAGATTGAGAGTGTGAATATTTAGTGAGATGGGAGAGAATATGGAAATGTTATGAATGAATGGATGGAAATGAGGGAGGATAGGGTTGGTTCCTTGGGTGGGTCATGGGTTTGGGTATAACCCATGGTTAGGATCCATATCATTTACTAGTTTAAATTAGATGTTATTTAAGTAAAAGTCGATTTGCACTAACTAATGGTCTCAACTTGCACATAAGTCTCTAATTGTACAATAAATTGACCCATAGGAACACATTGCACTTAAATGAACCTTAAATTGCATTTGAACATATATTGATTAAATCAAAAACTTAGGAAACGTACCCATAGTCAAAAGGTCAAAATGCACGGTTGTTACATCATTCCCCCGTTAAGGGAATTTCGTCCCGAAATTCGATGGAACCCTAATCACTAAACAAATGCGGATATTTTGACTTCATGAAGTCTTCCCGCTCCCAAGTGAATTCGGCCCCACGTCTAGCATTCCAACGGACCTTGACTATCGTATAGCGCTTTTTCTTTAGCTTCTTGAATTCACGATCTACAATCTCTACCGGTTCTTCAACAAAGTTGAGTTTCTTGTCTACTTGTATCTCGTCCATGGGCACGTGATGAGTAGGATCCGCCAAGCACTTCCTTAAATTACAAATATGGAACACGTTGTGCACTTCACTAAGTTCTTGAGGTAGCTTTAGCCGGTACGCCACCTTGCCCACACGTTCTATGATCTCAAAAGGTCCTATGTATCTTGGCGCAAGCTTGCCTCTCTTGATGAAACGAACCACACCCTTCCACGGGGAGACCTTCAAAAGTACATGATCACCAACATTGAACTCCAAGGGTCTACGCCTCACATCGGCGTATTTCTTTTGTCTTTCACGGGCCACTTGTAATCTCTCCTTAACTTTTGAAATTTTTGTTGTTTCGATAATTACTTCCGGCCCAATAAGTTGGCTCTCGCCTATTTCCGCCCAAGCGAGTGGAGAACGACACTTCCTACCATAAAGCGCCTCAAACGGGGCCATTTGGATAGTCGCATGGTAACTATTGTTATATGAGAACTCCACTAGCGGTAGGTGATCTTCCCAACTTCCACCAAATTCAATAGCACAAGCCCTCAACATATCTTCAAGCGTTTGGATGGTTCTTTCGGTTTGCCCATCCGTTTGTGGATGGAACGCCGTACTCATGTCAATTTGAGTACCCATCGCACGTTGAAAAGCTTTCCAAAAATTTGATTTGAACCGGCTATCTCTATCGGAGATAATAGAAACCGGAACTCCATGTTTTGCCACCACTTCCTTAATGTACAAACGCGCTAGGGTGTCGAACTTATCGGTCTCACGAATGGCTAAAAAGTGAGCCGACTTTGTCAATCGATCCACAATCACCCATATAGTATCACGTCCATTTCTTGTCTTCGGTAACTTCGTGACGAAGTCCATTGCAATCCTTTCCCACTTCCATGCCGGTATCACCGGTTGCACCAACAAACCGGGTGGTTTCTTATGATCGGCTTTCACTTGTAAGCAAGTAAGGCACTCGCTCACATATTTAGCCACATCACGTTTCATGCCCGGCCACCAATAGAAATCCTTTAAATCAAAGTACATCTTATCCGACCCCGGGTGGACCGAATAAGGCGACTTATGAGCTTCATTCATTAGGAAAGTCCTCAAATTGCCAAAGATTGGAATCCAAAGCTTCCCAACTAAATATAACCCGTTGTCTTCCTTCCGGTCAAAAAGTTGCTCCATACCATCTAGCCCTTCATTACCAAAATTTTCCGGCAATGTAGCTTGCACTTGAGCTTCTATGATACGGTCCCGAATACTTTGCCCCACCGTAAGGCTCATGGCTCTTGATCTTCTCGGCTTGACCCTTTCCTTTCTACTTAAAGCATCGGCTACGACGTTGGCTTTGCCCGGATGGTAGCGAATGTCACAATCATAATCGCTAAAAAGTTCAATCCATCTTCTTTGCCTCATATTCAACTCACTTTGATTAAAAATGTGTTGAAGACTTTTATGATCGGTGTAGATCACACATTTGGTGCCATAAAGGTAATGTCTCCAACACTTCAAAGCGAAAAACAACCGCTCCCAATTCCAAATCGTGAGTAGGGTAATTCTTCTCATGCACCTTAAGTTGCCGGGAGGCATAAGCGATGACCTTGCCCCGTTGCATAAGTACACACCCAAACCTTGACCCGAAGCGTCACAATAGACCACAAAATCTTCAATCCCATCCAGAAGGCTCAAGATAGGAGCTTCACATAACATGTCCTTGAGAGTTTGAAAGGCAAGTTCTTGTCTCTCGCCCCACTCGAATCTCCTTTCCTTTTGAGTCAAGAGAGTGAGTGGTTGTGCTATCTTGGAGAAACCTTCAATGAATCTTCGGTAATAACCCGCCAACCCAAGAAATTGGCGAATCTCGGATGGTGTCTCGGGTCGCCTCCAATTCTTAACCGCTTCAATCTTGCTAGGATCCACATGAATCCCATCTTTGCTAATCACGTGACCAAGGAAATGAACTTCTTCCAACCAAAATTCGCACTTTGAAAATTTAGCATACAACTTCTCCTTTCTAAGCAACCCTAGCATCTCACACAAATGCTCGGCATGATCTTCCTTTGTTTTTGAGTAGACAAGTATGTCATCAATAAGGACAATGACCGACTTGTCCAAATAGGGTCGGCACACCCGGTTCATCAAATCCATGAACACCGCCGGTGCATTAGTCAACCCAAACGGCATAACTGTGAACTCGTAGTGACCATACCTCGTACGAAACGCCGTCTTTGGTATGTCATCTTCATGAACTCTAAGTTGGTGATAGCCCGAACGGAGGTCAATTTTTGAGAAATATTTGGCACCTTGCAAACGATCAAAAAGCTCATCGATTCTAGGAAGTGGATACCGGTTCTTCACTGTGAGCTTGTCAATTCTCGGTAATCAATACACATCCTAAAGGACCCATCTTTCTTCTTCACAAACAATATTGGAGCTCCCCAAGGCGATTGACTAGGACGAATGAACCCTTTTTCTTGAAGTTCTTTAAGTTGAGATTCTAGCTCTTGCATTTCCGTCAAGGCGAGTCTATATGGAGCTTTGGCCACGGGTGCGGCCCCGGGAATCAAATTGATGCGAAAATCAAGTTCACGAGACGGGGGTAGACCCGGTAGGTCATCCGGAAAAACATCGGGAAAATCACGAACAATAGGAACGACTTTCAATTCTATCTTTGTGACGGTAGCACTAAAAGCCTTGGAACTAGAGGAATCGGAAGTTTCACCTTGGACTCTAAGAATATCACCGTTTGACAACGGTATTTTGATCACTCTTTCACCACAATCTATGACCGCATTTACCGCCGTCATCCAATCCATACCCACAATGATGTCGAAGCTTCCAATATCGAAAGGCATGAGATTAATATAAAATTCGACGTCGTTTAAAGTCAAGATACAATCACGAAGCACTTGACTAAGTCTAGTTAAAGTACCATTGACCATCTCAATATCAAGCACATAATTTAAGGCACAAGGATGAACATCTATCAAAGGGACAAAACTATGGGACACGAAACTATAATCGGCTCCGAAATCAAATAACACCGTGGCATAATGACCGTTAAGAAGAAATGTACCTGCCACCACATTTGGATCATTGCGGGCTTCATTTGCATTCACCGCAAAAGCTCTCCCCCTTGGTTGCACTTGATGGCCTTGTTGGCCACGGTTTTGGTTAGGACCGGTGATTTGAAGTTGATTTGGGTGAACCGCTACTTGCACATTTTGTCCCACCCATTGAGGACAAGCATTACGGTAATGATCGGTGCTTCCACATTCATAACACCCACCCCGTTGACCCTTTGATTGTTAGCTTGAGGAGGATGTGCTCGGAGAGGAACCGCATGAGTAGGAGCCACTCTCGGGGCCCTACAATCTCTAGCAAGATGACCAACTTGATTACAATTGAAACAAGTCCCACAAGGGAGTGGTGGGAACATGATGTCGGGAGCACCTATTACAAAATGGGTAAGGACCCACATAAGCCTTCTTTGCCGGTTCAACCGCCGCAAACACCCTTCCTTTGTTAGGACGTTTAGGGTCAAACCTACCCACTTTCTTCACCCCACTTGACTCGGGTGCATCCTTCCTCTTTGATGATGATGCTTGGTTCAATTCACCACTTCTAAGCAAGTCCTCGGTAACACTACCGGCTCGGTTTATGGCTTCCGTCATGGTGGTAGGCATAATGTTGTTCACCAAGTGTCGGACCTTTGGAGTCAAGCCCATAACAAATTTTTGAATGGCTTGAGCTTCGGGAGTCACCAAGTGTGGAATAAGTGTTGACAACTCCTGGAATCGCCGAATGTACCCCTTATAGTCCGCCCCATTCATTTGAAGTTGAACGAACTCCAAGGTTAGAGCTTGAAGTTCGTAGGGTGGACAAAATCTTTCTTTCACCAAAATTTTGAATTGATCCCACGGTATAGCATTTCCCGCCCCTACTTCCTTATTCCACCATTTCAATGCATCACCCTTAAACATGCCGGATGAGTAGATAACTTGGTCGTCGTAAGTACAATGACTCCTAGCGATCACCGCTTCAATTTCTTCAAGCCACCTAATACAAGCCGTAGGACCCCCACTCCCCTCATACTCCGGGGCCCCACAACCCTTGAAATCCTTAAAGGAACACCCTTGCCGGTACACTCCATGTTGGTTGTACCTTGGAACATAGTTATCGTGCACCACCGGTGCCTCTTCTTCCTCTACCCCTACCGGTTGAACATCTTCATTGTTCCCATTCACTTGAGCTTGAACATTCGGCACCGTATTATCAGGTGCTTGGAGGGTTGCTGTGACTTGGGCAACTATGTTAGGCATAATGTTCGTGACCACTTGAGCGATCACAGTTGCCAAGTCGGGTGTTGGTGCTTCACCCCTACCTTGACCTCTCCCTTGACCTCTACCTCTACCTCTACCACGACCACGACCCCTTCCACCACCACGACCTTCTCCTTGAACTTCCGGTTGTTGTTCCGGAGTTTGCTCTCTATAAGTAGTTCCGGTTCTTCTTGGCCTCACCATTACTATAAAACAAGGAAACGTCGACCCGAAAAGTTAGTCTCAAAATGCTCACATGTTAGTCACACAAGGGGTTAGTGCTCTCATGTCAACCTGTCACACATGATTCATATTGTTACGCTACGGCAAAGGTGCAACTATTCTAGGGGAATTGTTATGTATCATGCCCTCATACCATATTTCACCATAATTGTTCATCAATAAACCACATGTCCATTTTAATACATCAATCAATCACACAACTAAACAAGTGGTCCAAAGTATAATTCGAATCCGATATGCTTCCTAGTTATTGATCCGGGTATGTATACAGGGTGTACCAGCGGCTAACCCTCCACCCAATCAACTCCCAAAAAGCGTACCGGTTCCTTATTATACTCTAAACCAACCGCGTGCAATCCGTGATGTCATTAACTTGTTATAATACCGGGTAACCATAAAAGAGTTGATCACGCTCTTTTAGGGTTGCCACAATATTATATCATGTTGATGCCATAACTTCATCTTGCCCTACATCAGCAAATAATATCAATTCAATCCGACAATATGCACATGACCTCATTGACCTCAAGTAACCACATTGACCTCATGCACTTGACCATCATACGACAACACATTGATCACGCCAACCAATTGCACTCATGTTATCACATATAATGAACCTTCCTACGAACCCAAACGTACACTTATAATGCTCATATAGTTCACGTTGCATACAAGATTCCTAATCATGCATGCTATATGAAGAGTTTTACTTAAGCCGTAGTCTAGGTCAATCCGCCTAATTCTCTACGACCATGCGTGGGCCACCATTCTGTAACACCCCGAGCTAGGCTCGAAATGTACCGAGAGCATGACACAAGATGGAATTATCGTAGAACGAGACTATATGAAAATAAGAGGATTCCGGGAACCCAACAATTAAATTACAATGTCACAAAAGCGTAAGGAGCATTCAACCATCAAAAGTTTACAAAAATAACAATTCAAAAGATGGCTCATGATCCTAAGCAAACCCATCAACGGGCAAATGGATCGCGGATCCATGGTCAAAGTCCAACATCTAGCAAGCACGTCAAGCTCTTGGGTTCTCTTGATTACCTGAAAAGTGTACTAAACAATGTCAACACTAGGTTGGTGAGTTCGTAGGAAAAGATGAACAAGAACACATACCAATGTCAACCGATCCATAATTTACATTGACATGCTCTAATAAATTGCACACTTGTAACCAATGTGCTCATTTGCACGTAAATGTACTCATTGTACTCAATTGCACGTAAATGTACTCATTGTACTCAATTGCACGTAAAGGTACTCATTGTACTCAATTGCACGTAAATGTACTCATTGTACTCAATTGCACGTAAATGTACTCATTGTACTCAATTGCACGTAAATGTACTCATTGTACTCAATTGCACGTAAATGTACTCATTGTACTAATTGCACGTAAATGTACTCATTGTACTCAATTGCACGTAAATGTACTCATTGTACTCAATTGCACGTAAATGTACTCATTGTACTCAATTGCACGTAAATGTACTCATTCATGACCATCAATGTCCACACATAACCAAACATCATATGCATATACTTTGTACGATACTACTTTTGAAAGGCCTTTGATGCTTATATATAGGGTCACCCGCAGCCTTCCCACCACATCTCCAACCTTTCAAAGGCATTACCGTCCTCCATATATACACAACTACCCTAAAACCACTCAATATACACAATATAGTCACCATATAACAAATCACATAATTGCACATCAACAAAATGTCACACAACATATACGTCCCAAATATCATCATGCACGAAGTACACTTTTCAGCCCGACTCTTAAAAGAGTAGGGGAGGCTACGAAAACTCACCTTTGCCTTGATCTACCAAATTTAAAGTGAGCTAGAACGTCAATCAATTGCCAAACGATCACAACCTATCATAATGTGTATGTACGTATCAATATTTATATATATTTATGATTAAGTTGGTTTAGTAAGTTTAAGTCGAGTCACAAGCCCACAAACGCTTCTACAACTTTACCGTATATGAAACAAGACGCTTTAACTCGACATTTTTAGACATGGATTAAGAATTACACGAAAAGAGTGTTACCACAAGAAACTAGACTCTCTACGATTTCAACGATAGGTCATATGACTCGATTGGACCCACGGATCAAGAGTTATTGACGTTTGAAAACTGACGCGCATTTAATCACCGTAACTATCCACTGCGTCGCAGTGGACCAGGACTAAGCTCACTGCGCCGCAGTGGCTAAGTCAGACCAGAAAGCCGAAACAATTCACTGCGCCGCAGTGAGCAAGAACCATGCCCACTGCGCCGCAGTGGGTAAACTGGACCAGGAGGCCGAAACAATGCACTGCGCCGCAGTGAGCAAGAACCATGCCCACTGCGCCGCAGTGGGTAAACTGGACCAGGACCAGGGCCAGTAACATGGCACTGGACCAGGGCCAGGGCCAGTAACATGGCACTGCGCCGCAGTGGGCCAGAGGAGGGCTCACTGCGCCGCAGTGACCACGGACTGCAGCCAGCACCTGCAGGTTATGCAGGGACCACGAACAAAACCCCCAAAACTCAACATTTACGCCATGGAATCGACTTGCACAACTCCAAGACTCATTTTTAAACGTAGTTAAACATAATTGAACATAACTAAGCAAGTTTCATCATCCAAAATCAATCTCAAACACATTTTCTTACTAAAATTCGATCTTGACCCATTTGAACCAAAATTGACCCAAAACCTAGTTTTCGACTTATAATTCGTTTTGACGAGTTCCTTGGCCCGCTTCTGGACATAACCAACTCAATAGTTCCATTCCAAAACATGGCTTTTGACCCAAATCGATTTTTGACCTAATTAAGTAACTAGAAACCCTAATTTCGGATTTTGAAGCTATAAGGACCAAGAGTGCTTAGATTTAGATGTAATACAAGTTTAACAACTAGAAATGATGAATTTAAGCTAGAAAACACTTACCAAAACTTCCACAAGGAATCAAACCCGAATTTGACCTAGATGAAGCTTTTTCTTGCACTTTGAGACTTGGATTTTTGATATGTTGCAAGAATGATAATAAGGATGATGATTTTTGTTATTAATCTAGTTGAACTAGCATAAATGACCAAGAATCTAGAGAAAGATTGAGAGTGTGAATATTTAGTGAGATGGGAGAGAATATGGAAATGTTATGAATGAATGGATGGAAATGAGGGAGGATAGGGTTGGTTCCTTGGGTGGGTCATGGGTTTGGGTATAACCCATGGTTAGGATCCATATCATTTACTAGTTTAAATTAGATGTTATTTAAGTAAAAGTCGATTTGCACTAACTAATGGTCTCAACTTGCACATAAGTCTCTAATTGTACAATAAATTGACCCATAGGAACACATTGCACTTAAATGAACCTTAAATTGCATTTGAACATATATTGATTAAATCAAAAACTTAGGAAACGTACCCATAGTCAAAAGGTCAAAATGCACGGTGTTACAATCTTGACCCTTGATTTAAAATCAAAGGTTAAGATTAAAAGATCATCGATTTTAATCAAGGGAAACTTGACTAGTCAAGTTGAGATAACTTGAGGGAATCCCTTCCGGTCTTAATTGGTCGTTTTGGAAACATTGTGATTAAGGCAAAGTTTGCTATTACGACAGAATTGGCATCAAGGTTGATTACTAAAATACTCCTTCAAAACTACTTGGAAGTGGGTCTCGATCATCGTAAAAAGCTATTACGACATTATTGGCTCTTAAGGTAGATTACTAAAAATGCATTGACAATGGGTCTCCCTTTGTTTTAAACCTTTCAAAGAGTCAATTAAGCCAACTCGATATATCATATTTATTTATAAAAAACAGGAAAGTGAGATCAACAGGGGACCACACTTTATAAAAAGTTGTATGTTTCTTTAAGGCAATATCACACGTACAATTATTGTGTTTTCTTTTGATTTTATATCTTTTGGAGATCAATGTTTAGAGAAGTGATACCACAATAATACATTTTATAAGTAATAAGTCAAATATGTATTGTTAAGTCAAATAGTTTGTTACGAGTATAAGAGTTTAACTATGATAGATTAATCACTCCTTCATGCATGGTTAGCATGTAGAAACTTGAAGATTGCAGTTATTTAACAACTAAACATATATTAATTAGTACTTCTCGGTCATTATAGCTCAGTGGTACATAAGAATTACATAATCATCAAAGTTCTAACACAATTAATTGGTTATCGGATAGTCTAGATTGAGACACATACCATCAATGGTTTATGAACGATAAATAAAACCTATATATCTTAAAAATAGACACAACCTTCTCTAACAACTTTGTAAGCATAACTGATTATTATTTTGCTGTTTGATGATATGAAACTTTTTTTGATAACAAAACTTTAAATGTGAACATGATTTTTATGATGATCACGTTATCTGAAAACTTTGAGAAATTATTTGCTAGAAAGGTAGCTTTAATCTTTAAAGAAATGCAAAAACTAGCACCAATTAATAATAAATAATGCCAACTTTCTTTATCCATGGTCAAGAAAACACGTTTGTGTGATCCTGTGAGGAATCCTTTAAATTCATCACAAGTTGAATTTGTATTTATCAACAAACAAAGTTATCTACTTTCTTTTTCTTTTTTTTAAACGGCTATAAATTTTAATACCAAAGCCTCAGCACGACATCAAAGAAAAAACCAATTAAATAAAGTTTACAATAATAAAGATGGACTCATTGAGCACAACGACCAACATAAATTATACTTGTTACTACGAATTGAGACCCACGTACACAACAAATAAAACAATAGAATGAAAGAAAATGCGACTACTTTCTACGTTTCCGTTATGAAGAACATGATTTACGTGCTTCCACAATGACCACCACGATATAAAACACGTTGCCTCCAACAATGTTTAATACTTTTTCGGATACGAAGTTATCTACTATCTAGGGTATGTTCCGAATTAGACGACATCTGAAGTTGAAAGCTAAAAGTTGTGGCTACAAGCCGAAGTTTTTTTTGTAAATTTAACTTTAAATCGTGCTTACTCATTTGACAAGGTATCTACATAGTTGTATTTATAAAACGTAAAATGATATAAAAAGAGACGTATACAGAATTTATAGAAAACAAATCAACTTTTGTTTTGTGAAAATGATCTAAATAGTAAATACAAAGATTGTTTTTTTTATACTGAGACATTTAAAAGTAGTTTTAATAGATAACCATTCCTCTTTTTCCTTAAAGTCTCTATCTTTGAAAAACCAAAAATACCATTCTCCTTTATTTACTAATTTAAACATCTCCATCTAATATACCTATAATACCCTTAATGAAATAATTTACAGTATAAATCCTCCAACACTTAAAATAACTACAATATCACACTACTACACAAACACCTTTTTTAGAACAATGAATAACATAGATAAATCGATCCATATCTTTTGGAACGCTATTAAGTAACGATATGATCCGAAAAATAGTATATGGAACGGTTTTATAAAAGTGGATCTAAAAGATAAGTTATGGAATGGGTTTGAATAAAAAACTATTCATAAAATACTATATGGAACGATTTTATGTTAACGATCCAAATAAAAAAATTATATTAACGATCCAAAACTACTATATGGAGGGGTTTTATATTAATGATCCAAAAAAGTAATATATGGAACGGTTTAGAATTCAGAGTTTGGATGGAGTTTGGATGGAACTTATTGATTATATCAAATACAAAAAGTTGAGCATATCATTATAAACGTAATTTTAGCACAAATTTAAAATATAACTTATCTTCTTATCCACATTTTTCATATTATTATATTGTATGATAGTTTGAATAATCAAATAATCTGATATTTTTTTCAAGCTAATTAAATTTATTCGCTTTTTACAATTCCAAACAAAACAACGTTAAACGTATTAGAGGTATGTCCGCGCGATACGGCTTTAACAATGGTAGCGGCGACGGTGTGATGGTGGCGGGTGATAACAGGGGCAATGGCGGCGGCGGCGGCGGTGTGACTATTAATGTTAAAGTAATTGATGAGGGAGTTAGTATAGTTATTTTATGGGTTAGGAAACTATGGTGTAAATTATTTCATTAATAATATTATAGGTATATTAGAACTAGTCTTCAGGCCCATCCGATGGACGGATAGTCATAAAACATATCAAAGGTAAATATGAAAATAATAAATAACAAAACAATAACAGATGAAAAATAACAAAACATGAACAAAACAAATTTAAAAGAATAAACCCTTTTGTAGTAGAAGAAGAAAACATAATCAAACTACAATTGACAACAAACTAAATTGAAAGAGATAAAAAATAACAATAACATAACAATTCAATATCAAATAATAAACAAACACGAACAAAATACCAAAAAAAATAATTTAATATGATATAACCGTATGTTTTTTGTTGTTGAAAAATAAAATGTGAAACTGTTACTTAAAAATGAAGTGAAAATTGTGGTTCAAATTCAATACTAAAGCAATTTTAAGAAGGACATGAAATTTTATATATTTAATTTCGTTCAATTAATGGATCAAAGTTCATAAATTTTATTAGTCAAAATACATGTAAACACTTATTTATTTAAGACTAAAAATGGATTATTTTTTTTGTAAAGTGACTAAAAATGGATTTGACTAAAACGTACGTTAACATAATTATTTTGATCAAAGAATTATTCATGTTTGAAATCCATAATCGTATTCAAAATCTCTCTATAAAAAAGCTTATGTGACATATCTTTTTGTTTGCCACATTAGCATTTTTCCTATGTGTCATTTATATGTTGTTTGTTCCAAAAGAAAAGATATAATATGTATATAAATAAAATAAATGAAGATAAATACAATTTTAAATAGATTATCAACTATCCTAAAATATCTCATAATTTATTATTGGGATAAGTATTTGAAATGTAACAAACTTTGGACGAATGTCTATAGTAGGAAATAACTAAAGTTGTGTGTATTGTATGTAAACAACTCGAAATTATGTTTATTGTATGTAAGAAAACATACGTGGCAACCATATATAGCTGCCACTTGTTACATTTTGATTGGTCGGTTACATTTTCTTACATACAATAAACATAATTTCGAGTTGTTTACATACAATACATAAACTTTAGTTATTTCTTACTATAGACATTCGTCCAAAGTTTGTTACATTTCATACGCCTTTACATTTAAGGAATCATAGATGCTTATATATAGGGTCACCGCAGCCTTCCCACCACATCTACAACTCATTAAAGGTATCATCGTCTTCCATGTATGTACAACTATCCTAGTCACAATATCAAATCATTACAAGATCATAAGGGTAAAGTAATTTCGTATAATAAATGAGTACGCGAAATACTAACATCAAATCATGTATCATACGTATGTAAGACCCCAACGTATATCAAATACGTGTCAATAACGTCATCAACGCAACAATAAAAGTATGCTTGAGTGTGTACCGTACAAGTCAAGAATAACAAGGCGTATATGTCCGTTCCAAACACATTCCCCAACATCCATCAATTCCTCTAAACAATGCTTACATACACTTCGGAGGATTCTACTTCCATCAAGTTCTAGATGCTTATGTATAGGGTCACCCGCAGCCTTCCCACCACATCTACAACTCATTAAAGGTATCATCGTCTTCCATGTATGTACAACTATCCTAGTCACAATATCAAATCATTACAAGATCATAAGGGTAAAGTAATTTCGTATAATAAATGAGTACGCGAAATACTAACATCAAATCATGTATCATACGTATGTAAGACCCCAACGTATATCAAATACGTGTCAATAACGTCATCAACGCAACAATAAAAGTATGCTTGAGTGTGTACCGTACAAGTCAAGAATAACAAGGCGTATATGTCCGTTCCAACAACAAGATTACACCATTATTTGTAAATGTGTAATAAGTATGCACAAATGATGTAAATATCAATGTAAGTGCAGAATGCGTAAAAGGTATGTCCAACAATTAAGCATCAGATAATGCATCCTAAGAGTACCATGACAACAACAAAACCCCTACCAACACAATATTCTCAAGTCTAACAACTTGGTAGTACGTCGTACATTGCGCGATCTCAAGTGTATGACACTTGGAAGTACGTGGAACCATTCATCAAGTAAGTATACTTGGAAGTACATCAACCAATCAGTAAGTACAAAGCATGTTCTCAAGTGTAAAACACTTGGAAGTACACCAACCAAATCACCAGTCTATCGTACAACAAATCATCTAAAACTACAATGCACATACATTTCATACGCCTTTACATTTAAGGAATCATAGATGCTTATATATAGGGTCACCCGCAGCCTTCCCACCACATCTACAACTCATTAAAGGTATCATCGTCTTCCATGTATGTACAACTATCCTAGTCACAATATCAAATCATTACAAGATCATAAGGGTAAAGTAATTTCGTATAATAAATGAGTACGCGAAATACTAACATCAAATCATGTATCATACGTATGTAAGACCCCAACGTATATCAAATACGTGTCAATAACGTCATCAACGCAACAATAAAAGTATGCTTGAGTGTGTACCGTACAAGTCAAGAATAACAAGGCGTATATGTCCGTTCCAAACACATTCCCCAACATCCATCAATTCCTCTAAACAATGCTTACATACACTTCGGAGGATTCTACTTCCATCAAGTTCTAGATGCTTATGTATAGGGTCACCCGCAGCCTTCCCACCACATCTAAAACCCGACGAAGGCATAACCGACTTTCATGTATGTACATCCATCATAAAATTACTAGATACTTAACAAATATAAACTAAGTCATGCAAACGTGATAATCATCTCAACAATTCAATACTCAAACCAATTTAACCAATCATACGAAAGGAACTAACACATAAGTCGAACAACTAAGACCATCAATCAATGGATCAATAATTGCAAGTAAACAAGCAGGGTTTACACTTTTCAGCCCGAATCTCAAGCGAGTAGGGAGATACGAAACTCACCTCGATTGGTTATGAAAGCTAAATTGATATAATGTCAAGTTATTGACGTACAAAGTTCTCCTCGCGTCCAACACCTAGATATTGACATATACATACACATTAACACGCATGAACACATATACGTAGCTTAACAAATTCTCGACAAAACCCTAATTAGGGTTCCAAAGTGCTTTCCGACGTTAAATGACTTCTACGACTCTTAAACGGTGATATATAAGATAAGAAGTGAATTAGATTAAGACTCGGCGCGTAAAACGGTCCAGAAGGTCAAACTAGGTCAAACAAGGAACATTTCAGAAAACAACTGCCGTAACTTACGGCCAACAGGGGCGTAGGTTACGGCGGTCAGAATTAAACAGGCGTAAGGTACGGTGGCAAGGGGCGTAAGCTACGCTAGGCAAAGTCTGGATGGGCGTAAGGTACGGTCAACAGGGGCGTAACCTACGGTCCTCTAGAAAATACATTTTTGGCGTAGAAGTTGGCGTAAACAGTAAGCATTTTGGCGTAAGGTCCAATTTAAAGATGGGGATAAGCGTAAGCTACGGCCCAAATGGGCGTAGCCTACGCCCAAGGAAATACAACTAGCGTAACCTACGGCCCCAAGGGGCGTAGGTTACGCCCCATACTGGGCAGCAACTACACCAGCAGCATCAAGTGCAGAAAAACGAACCCAAAACCCCCAAATTCAACCCAAACCACACCAAAACGATTTGTAACCCATTTTGAAGCATTACTAAACATCAATGACTATAAATACACATAACCCAACCCACAAATTTAACCAAAACATCACAATCACTCAAGAATCATTCAAACCCTAACCCTAACCCTAATTTCCATTTTTTTACCATTTTCAAGTCTTGGAATCCCATAAAAACGACTAGAAACATAAGAACAAGCATAAATAGAAGTAAATGGGATGAATTTAACTTACCAAAACACCTCCTTGAGCTCAAACCCGAATTTAGGTCAAATGGGTAAAATGTAAGAACTTCCACCTTTGATTCTTCGATATGACGATAATGAGGTATAGATGACTATGATTCTAGTGTTATTTCAGTTTCAAAACACCAATCGATGATAGATAGAAGAAGAAAAGAGATGGTCTTGCTTTTTACTTGAGAGAAAGAGAGAAGGATAGTAGGATAGATAGATAGAAATGAAAAGGGGGAGAAAGAGATATGGGGGGAGAATGGGTCATTGGTGGCTGGTGGGTCATGGACTACCCACGGGCCGACCCGTTTCTCCTTTCTAGCCAAAATACAATCGTTACACATTTAAACACCGATCAATACACATTATTGACCCGAATACAACACATTGCCATTTAATTCACGAAACGACCCGAATAACTTCCACATTGTCATTTAATCACAAAAACGACCTGAATACTTCATTAACCTATGTTGTTAGTCATATTACACATAAAGTCAACGAGTCAAAATTCGCGGATGTTACAAAATTAATGCATTTTTTGTACGACCTCTCATTGGTCATAAATTTCCTATTTCAAATTATTTCTCTATTTTGTTGTAAGTATGCTCATCGTAATATTATTATGAACTTGGTGTAATTTGCATTAGTTAATTATGTTTATTATGTTATATTGTTTTTAATATTTTTATGCAGAATGTTATTTATTATATTGGGTTCTTAATTATTTTTCTTGAATTAGTTTTCTATTAATCTCTTCATATTAGTGGTTTATATTTGAATACATTTTTGCTAAAATATTGTAGTCTTTTACTTTAAATTTGAAAGATCCATTATTTATCTTAACCGGACTTTTACGACAACAATTATTCACCATGCAACGCATGAGTTTAATCTAGTTTTATATATTCCAATCAATAAATTAAATATTAATATTTCAACCAATAAATAAAATATAACCTGGACTTTTCATAACAAAGTTCACGTAATTTAGTTATTGAATTATTATTATATAAAAATGTTATATTTTCAAAATTTAAAAAGATTTGTTTTGATAGAAAAAAAGATTTATGATAGAGTTTTAAATATAATTATTTATTTAATAAGCAAATTAAAAAAAATCTAGAAAAAAAGGAGAGAGCTCTAGAGTAATTAGGAAGAGTTTTAGGCCTAAAAAAGAGCTTTAAGTGCCAAGTGTACCCCAACCTCCTTTTTTAATTATAATATAGATGACATGGAAAAGTAGAGGTGACTAATGAGGAGTAAAAAAGTCTATGTTTAGAGGCTTTTGTTAAAGGACGTTTGCAATGCCTAATCTAATAATATGTGTAATTCTAGTGGTTGAGGGTTTCACATTTCCTTAGTAGACTAATAAAAACAATAAAAGTAAAGGAAGGTCGCAACCACTTGGTCTAGTGAGAAGCCAGTTTAGTCTAGAAACTAAAATTGAGAAACACTAAAATTATAATAAATACTTATTTGGCATATCCGATCACATGTATTATGACAATTATTATTCTATATCATGCTAGACTATTAGAAGACTTATTTCACTGTTTAAATTCTCGTTAGATTCACCAAACCTAATCAGTAGAGTTGTCGCTAGACTCATATCTACCCTATAAACAAATTCTCGTTAAATTCACTGCTAAGCATTATTGTTCAAGTCTGTGTTTATGATTTACCATTAACTATACTCATATCTTAAGCCAGACACTGTGTATTAGTTATCTCCGGTGGTCATAGTGCATGTTTTGCATGTCACTAGATCGCATCTGACATTGTTAAGCATCATGTTCAACTAGTTGTAATTGTATTGGTTACGGATTCGCTCCCTAGAGTAGAATCACTTTTTACAACTAATTATAGAGCGATTAGTGTTTTTTCGTTTCAAGCATATTGATCTTAGTGAAAGACGATAGACACATCAATATAAAATAAATCAACATACTGAGATATAAAACCAATAACAATATGAAAAACTATTTAGCCATATCTATGATAAATAGTAAACATAATCCAACAGATCTAACATTAAATAAGATAAATAAAAGTTTTATGGTATATTATGTGAAAATATTTAAATTAGTGATAAAAAGAAGGTAGTTTGATGGATATGGGTTGAAAAATATTTTGAGGGTATTTTAGGTAGATTTAGTGTGTATGTTAAGAATGTTGAAAATTAAGGATATTTTAAAGATAGAAACTTTTAAAAAGAGCGAAATAATTCGTTTTAGGGGTGATCGGTTCTTTTAACGGGGGGATAATGTAACACCCGTGAATTTTGACCCGTTGACTTTTTGTGTAAATTGACTAACAAACTTGTTGAATGAAATAATTGGGCCCATTTGTGATTATATGGCTATGTAGTATGCTAGTCGGTATTTAATTGTGCAACTATTGGTAATGTGGTTGAGAAGGGAAACGGGTCGGCCCGTGGGTAGTCCATGACCCACCAGCCCCCCCCAAGACCCATTTCCCCTTATCCTTTTCTCATTTCTCTCATTTTCTATCTATCACTCTTTCTCTCTTTCTCTCTAAGTAAAAAGGCAAGGAACCATTTCGATTCATTTCTTCACCATTTCTTGCATCAAGTTAGTGTTGGATCGATTATAACATAGAAATCATAGTCACTTTCATCTCACTTTCGTCTTATCAAAGAATCAAAGCCAAGTTCTAGCATTTTTACCCAATTAGGTCAAATTTGGGTTTGAGCTCAAGGAGACGTTTTGGTAAGTTAAATTCATCCCATTTACTTCTATTTATACTTGTTCTTATGTTTCTAGTCGTCTTTATGGGTTTCCAAGACTTGAAAATGGTAAAAAAATGGAAATTAGGGTTAGGGTTAGGGTTTGGAAGGATTTGTGAGTGATTATGATGTTTTGGTCGAATTTGTGGGTTGGGTTATGTGTATTTATGGTTAATGATGTTTGATTATACTTCAAAATGGGTTAAAAGTCCTTACAAATCGTTTTGGTATGGTTTGGGTCGAAATTGGGGGTTTGGGTTCTTATTTTCTGCACTTGTTGCTGCTGGTGGTGTTGCTGCCCAGTATGGGGCGTAACCTACGCCCCTTAGGGCCGTAGGTTACGCCAGGTCTATTTTACTTGGGCGTAGGTTACGCCAGTGAGGGCCGTAGCTTACGCCTATCCCTATCTTCAAAATGGACCTTACGCCAAAATTTAACTGTTTACGCCAACTTCTACGCCAAAAATGACATTTCTAGAGGGCCGTAGGTTACGCCCATATTGACCGTACCTTACGCCCGTCAAAACTTGCCCAGCGTAGCTTACGCCCCTTTCCACCGTAGCTTACGCCTGTTGTATTTTTGCCACCGTACCTTACGCCCCTGAAGGCCGTAAGTTACGGCCTTTGTTTTCTGGAAAATGTTCCTTGTTGACCTAGTTTGACCTTCTAGACCGTTTTGCGCGCTGAGTCTTAATCTAATTCACTTCTTATCTTATATAACATTGATTTAGAGTCGTAGAAGTCATTTAACGTCGGAAAGCACTTTGGAAACCTAATTAGGGTTTTGTCGAGAATTTGTTAAGCTACGTATATGTGTTCATGCGTGTTAATGTGTATGTATATGATCAATATCTAGGTGTTGGACGCGAGGAGAACATTGTACATCAATAACTTGACATTATATCAATTTAGCTTTCATAACCAATCGAGGTGAGTTTCGTATCTCCCTACTCGCTTGAGATTCGGGCTGAAAAGTGTAAACCCTGCTTGTTTACTTGCAATTATTGATTCATTGATTGATGGTCTTAGTTGTTAGACTTATGTGTTAGTTCCTTTCGTTTGATTGGGTTAAATTGGTTCGAGTATTGGATTGTTGAGACGGTTTTCATGTTTGAATGACTTAGTTTATGTTTGTTCCTTCTCTCTTTCCTCTCCTGCTCGCCTTCCCTCCCTGCCCCGTCGGTTATGCCTTCATTGGGTTTTAGATGTGGTGGGAAGGCTGCGGGTGACCCTATATATAAGCATCTGGGACTCGAAGGAAGCAGAATCCTCTGAAGTATATGTACGTATAGTTGGTTTGGATTGTGGTTAATGGCTTATGGTTGTCGAATGTTGATTATTGGGTTAAGATTGACGATTATTGATTGATGACTCAGGTTTGGCGAATATTGATTATTGATTCATATTCATCGTATATTGATCGTCGGTTTATGAATTATGCATTTACATTTGATTGTGAGCATTGCATACATTGTTGATGGACCCTCGGCAGGGGATTTGCCGGCATCCTGGTGCATAGATGTATGCACCCATTTTGGATGTAGAACGTGACCCCGAGTATATAGACATATATATCTCGATGATTTTGAGATACAACCTTGTTCATGGTAATGACAGAAGGGTATCGTTGCATAAGTGACTGGAGATCACACATAGGATAGGCATGTTTGCTTATTCATGCATTTGGCACTTACATTGATTCATATATCATTCGTGCATTCATTTACACATTTTGCTTGTCTTGTGTAATCGTGTTGTGAGACGATATGGTGTTGCTTAGAGGCTCGCTGTAAGTCACGCCTAGCCTCTGTTCTTATATTGTGATCATTGTTGTTGGTTCTTTATGAATCATTACTACGAACTCACCAACCTTGTGTTGACTATGCTTAGTACACTTTTCAGGTAACCAGGTTCTCCCAGGGCGTGGAGTTTAGAGGTTTTACTTGCTGTGAACCCGGACTATGGACTGTATGGATCAAGGATTCATTGGCCTTCTGTTTGCGTTATACTTAGGATCGTTTGCCATCTTTGGATGTGGTTTTGTTAACTTTGATGGCTATTTGCTCCTGTTGTATTATGTTACCTATTTTGCATTGTATTGGATTCACCGAATCCTTAATTGCATTTAGTTTGTTCTATGGTAATTCCACCTTGCGCTATATGATTTCCGTGATATTCTGAGCCTCGGCTTGGGGTGTTACAGAATGGTGGCCCATGCGTGGTCGTAGAGAATTAGGCGGTTTGACCTAGACTACGGCTTAAGTTAAAAACTCTTCATATAGCATGCATGGTTAGGAATTCGTGTGCAATGTGAATTATGTGAATCCCCGTGTGAGTTCGTAGTTAAGACCTATTGTATGAAAACTTGAATTCAATGTGATGAATGTGAATTGTAGTTGACGTGAGTTGTTGTTGTAAATTGTTGGAATTAATGTGTTGATTTAGGGCAAAATGAAAGGATGCCATTAACTTAGTATAATATTGTGGCAACCCTAAAAGAACCCGATCAACTCTTTTATGGTTACCCGATATTATAGCAAGTTCATGACATCGTGGATTGCGCACGTGTGGCTTAAAGTATGATAAGGAACCGATATGCTTAATGGAAGTTGATTAGGTGGAAGGTTAGCCGTTGGTACACCTTGTATACATACCCGGTCAATAACTAGAGAGCATATCGAATTCGGATTATACTTTGAATCATTCGTGTTAGTTGTTGATTGCATGACGTAATGAGCATGATTACTTGATGTTATGATATGTAAAAATCCCTTATGATGCTAACACTCTTGCTTTAACTTAACGATATGAAATGAGTATGTAGTATCGGTTTGGGAGCATTGACTACTTGTGTGGCTAACATGTGAGCATTTGGGACTAACTCTCGGGTCAACGTGTCACTTGTTTTATAGAAATGGAGAGACCAAGGAGAGTCCGAACGAACTATAGGGCTGAAGAGGAAGAACCTCAACCGGAAGCTCAACCGGAGGTACAAGGAGGTAGGGGCCGTGGTAGAGGTCGCGGTAGGGGCCGTGGTAGGGGTCGCGGTGAAATTCCTGAGCCAAACATGGCTGAGGTGATCGCTCAAACGATCGCCAATATCATGCCCACCATTATTGCTCAAGTCACGGCAAATCTTGGGCAAAACAATGGGCCTCAAAACAATGAAGCCCCAGAAAATATGGATAACGAAAATGCTCAAGCTCATGCCGTAGAGGATGAAGAAGAGGGACCGGTGGGAGTTGGTATCGGTATGCCCATGAATAATCAGTATGGCGGATACCGCCAAGGGTGTATATTTAAGGATTTTAAAAGTTGTGGGGCACCGGAGTTTGATGGGAAGGGTGGTCCCACGGAATGTATAAGGTGGTTTGAGGCGATAGAGGCGGTGATAGAAAGGAGCCATTGCACCTATGATGACCGGATTTCCTATGCATCCGGCATGTTTAGGCATGACGCCTTGAGTTGGTGGAACCAGGAAATAACTTTGGGGCGGACTCAAAATTTGGAATGGATTGACTTCAAGGACAAAGTAAAAGCAAAGTTTTGTCCTCCATATGAACTACAAAATCTAACCATTGAATTCGCAAATCTAAACATGGAGGGAGCCGACTACAAGGGCTATGTGAGACGATTTCAAGAGTTGTCCACCCTCATTCCTCACTTGGTGGGTACCGAGTCACAAGCCATCCAGAAGTTTGTATTGGGCTTGAATCCTCAAGTTCGGTCTTATGTAAACTCCAACATGCCTACTTCCTTGGCTAATGCGGTCAACCAGGCCGGGAGCGTGACCGAAGATTTATTGAGAAGTGGTGTTTTGAGTAAGTCCTCATCAAACAAGAGGAAAGAAGTGGGGGAGTCTAGTGGGGTAAAGAAAGCGGGAAGGTTTGATCCCAAGAATGCTTATAGGGGTAGGGTGATGGCGGCGGTAGAACCGGCTAGGAAAACTTTCCCGGGACCTCAACCTTTCTGTGGGAGGTGCAACCAACATCACCCCGCAAATGCCCAATGCAAAACATGCTTTAATTGTAACCGGGTCGGGCACCTCTCTAGGGATTGTAGAGCTCCAAGAGCCGGCCCAATGAATGCGGCTCCTATTCGGGTCGTTCCTCCTCAAGGTAACCAAAGAAGAGGCGAATGTTTTGAATGTGGTAGCCGTGACCACTACCGTAATAATTGCCCTCGATGGGTGGGGCAACAAGTGCAAGTAGCCGTCCACCCCAACCAACTGCAAATGGTCGGGCCTAATCAAAACCGGGGACAACAAGGCCACCAAGTGCAACCACGCGGCCGAGCCTTTGCGGCCAATGTAAATGAAGCCGCAATGATCCCAACGTTGTAGCAGGTACTTTTCTCCTTAATGGTCTCTATGCCACCGTTCTATTTGATTCCGGGGCCGATTTTAGCCTCGTGTCTTCTAACTTTGTTCCTTTGATTGATGTGCATCCGTGTGCTCTAAACTATGTGCTTGACATTGAAATGGTAAATGGGTCACTAACTAGAATTAGTCAAATACTTCGGGAATGTGTCTTGACGTTAGAAGATGTCGACTTCTTCATTGACCTTATGCCCCTTGACATTGGTAGTTTTGATATTATAGTGGGTATGGATTGGTTGACGGCGGTAAATGCAACCATTGATTGTGGCGAGAGGGTTGTTAAAATACCTTTGGCTAACGGTAAAATCCTTAGGGTTCAAGGTGAAACCTCCGATTCTTCAACTTCTAAAGTCTTTAGTGCTACCATCTCAAAGGTAGAATTGAAGACCGTCCCTATCGTTTGTGATTTTCCCGATGTTTTTCCGGACGACTTACCGGGGTTACCTCCGCCCCGTGAACTTGATTTTCGTATCAATCTTATTCCCGAAGCCGCGCCCATAGCAAAAGCTCCATATAGACTAGCCTTAACTGAAATGCAGGAGCTACAAACTCAACTCAAGGAACTCCAAGAGAAGGGTTTCATTCGCCCTAGTCAATCTCCTTGGGGTGCTCCTGTTCTCTTCTTCAAAAAGAAAGACGGATCCTTCAGAATGTGTATTGATTATCGGGAATTGAACAAGCTCACCGTGAAGAACCGATATCCTCTCCCTAGAATTGATGACTTGTTTGATCAACTTCAAGGAGCTAAGCACTTCTCAAAAATCGATCTTCGCTCGGGTTATCATCAACTCCGGGTACATGAAGATGACATCCCCAAAACGGCTTTTCGCACAAGGTATGGCCATTTTGAATTCACCGTGATGCCATTTGGGTTGACTAATGCACCGGCAGTGTTCATGGACTTGATGAACCGGGTGTGTCAACCATATTTAGACAAGTCCGTTATTGTGTTCATTGATGACATACTTGTATACTCGAAGACAAAGGAGGAGCATGTTAAGCACTTGCGTGAAGTGCTTGAATTACTAAGGAAGGAGAAGTTGTATGCGAAATTTTCCAAGTGTGAGTTTTGGTTGGAAGAGGTCCACTTCCTTGGTCACGTAGTGAGCAAGGATGGTATTCATGTGGACCCAAACAAGATTGAAGCGGTCAAGAACTGGAGAAGACCCGAAACGCCATCCGAGATCCGTCAATTCCTTGGATTGGCGGGTTACTATAGAAGATTTATTGAAAATTTCTCCCGTATTGCACAACCACTCACTCTCTTGACTCAAAAGGAGAGAAATTTTGAATGGGGCGAGAGACAAGAGAACGCCTTCCAAACACTTAAGGATATGCTATGTGATGCTCCTATTTTGACACTTCCGGATGGGATCGAAGATTTTGTGGTTTATTGTGATGCTTCGGGGCAAGGATTGGGTTGTGTCCTTATGCAAAGGGGTAAAGTCATCGCTTATGCCTCTCGGCAATTGAAGGTGCATGAGAAGAACTACCCGACACATGATTTGGAATTGGGGGCGGTTGTGTTTGCTTTGAAGTGTTGGAGGCATTACCTCTATGGCACCAAATGTGTGATTTATACCGATCACAAAAGTCTCCAACACATCTTCAACCAAAGTGAATTGAACATGAGGCAAAGGCGTTGGTTAGAGCTATTTAGTGATTATGATTGTGACATCCGTTATCACCCAGGCAAGGCAAATGTAGTAGCCGATGCCTTGAGCCGAAAGGAGAGAGTGAAACCAAGACGGGCTAGAGCTATGAGCCTCACGGTAGGGCCAAACATTCGTGATCGGATCATTGAAGCCCAAATTCAAGCCAGCCTACCGGAAAACTTTGGAAACGAAAACCTAGATGGCATGGAACAACTATTTGACCGAAGAATGATAATGGGCTATACATGGTTGAAAGACTTTGGGTTCCTATTTTCGGCGACTTAAGAATGCTTATTATGAATGAAGCTCACCTATCACCTTATTCGGTCCATCCCGGGTCGGATAAGATGTACTTTGACTTGAAGGAATTGTATTGGTGGCCGGGCATGAAGCGTGATGTGGCAAGGTATGTGAGTGAGTGCCTTACTTGCTTACAAGTCAAAGCCGATCACAAGAAGCCACCCGGATTGTTGGTACAACCGGTGATGCCCGAATGGAAGTGGGAACATATCTCAATGGACTTCATCACTAAACTACCGAAGACGAGAAGCGGCCGAGACACGATTTGGGTGATAGTAGATCGGCTAACGAAATCGGCTCACTTTTTAGCCATTCGTGAAACCGATAAATTTGACACTTTGGTTCGATTATATATCAAGGAGGTAATATCTAAGCATGGAGTGCCGATTTCTATCATTTCGGATAGAGATGCCCGTTTTAAATCAAAATTTTGGGAAGCATTTCAAAAAGCCATGGGTACTCGACTTGACATGAGCACGGCGTTTCACCCTCAAACGGATGGACAAACCGAGAGAACCATTCAAACACTTGAAGACATGTTGAGGGCATGTGCGATCGATTTTGGTGGGAGTTGGGAAGACCATTTGCCGTTAGTTGAATTTTCATACAACAATAGCTACCATGCTACCATTCAAATGGCACCCTTTAAAGCATTGTATGGTAGAGTATGCCGTTCTCCTCTAGCTTGGGCGGAAATTGGAGAGAGTCAACTCATCGGGCCAGAAATTGTGATTGAAACGACTAAGGTAATATCTCAAATTAAGGAGAAGTTGCAATTGGCCCGTGAACGTCAGAAGAAGTATGCCGATGTGAGGCGGAGACCGCTAGAGTTTGAAGTTGGTGATTTTGTACTTTTGAAAGTGTCGCCTTGGAAGGGAGTCGTACGTTTTGTGAAGCGGGGAAAACTTGCACCAAGGTTTATTGGTCCTTTCAAGATTCTTGAACGGGTGGGGAAAGTCGCTTATCGGCTAGAATTGCCTCAAGAGCTTAGTGGGGTGCATGATGTGTTTCATATTTGTAATTTGCGCAAGTGTTTGGCGGATCCTACACATCATGTGCCTATGGACGAAATTAGGGTTGATTCGAGCCTAAACTTTGTTGAAGAACCGGTAGAGATTTTGGACCGTCAAGAAAAGAGACTCAAGAAGAAGCGCTACACCATTGTGAAGGTAAGATGGAACGCTAGACGTGGAGCCGAGTTCACTTGGGAGAGAGAAGATCACATGAAGGCTAAGTATCCGCAATTGTTCAATAATTAGGGCTTTGTTGAATTTCGGGACGAAATTCTTTTAACGGGGGGATAATGTAACACCCGTGAATTTTGACCCGTCGACTTTTTGTGTAAATTGACTAACAAACTTGTTGAATGAAATAATTGGGCCCATTTGTGATTATATGGCTATGTAGTATGCTAGTCGGTATTTAATTGTGCAACTATTGGTAATGTGGTTGAGAAGGGAAACGGGTCGGCCCGTGGGTAGTCCATGACCCACCAGCCCCCCCCAAGACCCATTTCCCCTTATCCTTTTCTCATTTCTCTCATTTTCTATCTATCACTCTTTCTCTCTTTCTCTCTAAGTAAAAAGGCAAGGAACCATTTCGATTCATTTCTTCACCATTTCTTGCATCAAGTTAGTGTTGGATCGATTATAACATAGAAATCATAGTCACTTTCATCTTATCAAAGAATCAAAGCCAAGTTCTAGCATTTTTTACCCAATTAGGTCAAATTTGGGTTTGAGCTCAAGGAGACGTTTTGGTAAGTTAAATTCATCCCATTTACTTCTATTTATACTTGTTCTTATTCATCCCATTTACTTCTATTTATACTTGTTCTTATGTTTCTAGTCGTCTTTATGGGTTTCCAAGACTTGAAAATGGTAAAAAAATGGAAATTAGGGTTAGGGTTAGGGTTTGGAAGGATTTGTGAGTGATTATGATGTTTTGGTCGAATTTGTGGGTTGGGTTATGTGTATTTATGGTTAATGATGTTTGATTATACTTCAAAATGGGTTAAAAGTCCTTACAAATCGTTTTGGTATGGTTTGGGTCGAAATTGGGGGTTTGGGGTTCTTATTTTCTGCACTTGTTGCTGCTGGTGGTGTTGCTGCCCAGTATGGGGCGTAACCTACGCCCCTTAGGGCCGTAGGTTACGCCAGGTCTATTTTACTTGGGCGTAGGTTACGCCAGTGAGGGCCGTACGCTTACGCCTATCCCTATCTTCAAAATGGACCTTACGCCAAAATTTAACTGTTTACGCCAACTTCTACGCCAAAAATGACATTTCTAGAGGGCCGTAGGTTACGCCCATATTGACCGTACCTTACGCCCCGTCAAAACTTGCCCAGCGTAGCTTACGCCCCTTTCCACCGTAGCTTACGCCTGTTGTATTTTTGCCACCGTACCTTACGCCCCTGAAGGCCGTAAGTTACGGCCTTTGTTTTCTGGAAAATGTTCCTTGTTGACCTAGTTTGACCTTCTAGACCGTTTTGCGCGCTGAGTCTTAATCTAATTCACTTCTTATCTTATATAACATTGATTTAGAGTCGTAGAAGTCATTTAACGTCGGAAAGCACTTTGGAAACCTAATTAGGGTTTTGTCGAGAATTTGTTAAGCTACGTATATGTGTTCATGCGTGTTAATGTGTATGTATATGATCAATATCTAGGTGTTGGACGCGAGGAGAACATTGTACATCAATAACTTGACATTATATCAATTTAGCTTTCATAACCAATCGAGGTGAGTTTCGTATCTCCCTACTCGCTTGAGATTCGGGCTGAAAAGTGTAAACCCTGCTTGTTTACTTGCAATTATTGATTCATTGATTGATGGTCTTAGTTGTTAGACTTATGTGTTAGTTCCTTTCGTTTGATTGGGTTAAATTGGTTCGAGTATTGGATTGTTGAGACGGTTTTCATGTTTGAATGACTTAGTTTATGTTTGTTAAGTATCTAGTAATAATAGGATAGACGTACATACATGAAAGTCGGTTATGCCTTCATTGGGTCTTAGATGTGGTGGGAAGGCTGCGGGTGACCCTATATATAAGCATCTGGGACTCGAAGGAAGCAGAATCCTCTGAAGTATATGTACGTATAGTTGGTTTGGATTGTGGTTAATGGCTTATGGTTGTCGAATGTTGATTATTGGGTTAAGATTGACGATTATTGATTGATGACTCAGGTTTGGCGAATATTGATTATTGATTCATATTCATCGTATATTGATCGTCGGTTTATGAATTATGCATTTACATTTGATTGTGAGCATTGCATACATTGTTGATGGACCCTCGGCAGGGGATTTGCCGGCATCCTGGTGCATAGATGTATGCACCCATTTTGGATGTAGAACGTGACCCCGAGTATATAGACATATATATCTCGATGATTTTGAAATACAGCCTTGTTCATGGTAATGACAGAAGGGTATCGTTGCATAAGTGACTGGAGATCACACATAGGATAGGCATGTTTGCTTATTCATGCATTTGGCACTTACATTGATTCATATATCATTCGTGCATTCATTTACACATTTTGCTTGTCTTGTGTAATCGTGTTGTGAGACGATATGGTGTTGCTTAGAGGCTCGCTGTAAGTCACGCCTAGCCTCTGTTCTTATATTGTGATCATTGTTGTTGGTTCTTTATGAATCATTACTACGAACTCACCAACCTTGTGTTGACTATGCTTAGTACACTTTTCAGGTAACCAGGTTCTCCCAGGGCGTGGAGTTTAGAGGTTTTACTTGCTGTGAACCCGGACTATGGACTGTATGGATCAAGGATTCATTGGCCTTCTGTTTGCGTTATACTTAGGATCGTTTGCCATCTTTGGATGTGGTTTTGTTAACTTTGATGGCTATTTGCTCCTGTTGTATTATGTTACCTATTTTGCATTGTATTGGATTCACCGAATCCTTAATTGCATTTAGTTTGTTCTATGGTAATTCCACCTTGCGCTATATGATTTCCGTGATATTCTGAGCCTCGGCTTGGGGTGTTACAAACCGAAAACCAAACCGCTATAATTCAGTTTTTGAAATCCAAAACCATTGGTTTTCGGTTTTTTCGGTTTCGGATTTTTTGGTTTGGGTCTTTTTCGGTTCGGTTTTTTGGTTTTAATCGGTTTTTAACCACTTGTGGGTTTGAGCCAACTTGAGCTAAAAAAGATTAAGGTTTATACCATATGATTATACTACAACTTCAATAACTTATCCAAACAATATCACTAACAAAAACAATTCAACAATGACAATAAATCCATCAAATAACTTGTAACACCCGTCATTTTAAAATCTGGATTTTCAAAAACTTTTGCCTAACGACGTTTAGAAATGCGGAAAACAGAATCATTAAAACATAACTAACCCTTAACGGATAGTTCATTTATAAAAGATGGTGTTACTACATCAATATCATCAAAATAGTATAAGATAATCCAGATTTAAGCACCAACATGAATGCCAACATAACTATTACATAAGTCTTGAATAACAATAGCCAACATCATAATGGCTAAATAATAAAGTCTAAGCAGGGAAACTAAATGTCTTCGTCATAGCAACTACCCGCCTCACCAAGCTAAGTCTTTCACTAGCTCAAACCTGCTTAACCTGAGGGAACAACGTTTTTCAAAAGAGCAAGTGTTAGCTTTAAAAGCTAAGTAAGATAACATGAGTTTAAGAAAACGTTGCCAATTCTTTATATATTAACAAAAACCTTTCATAATCGTTAATATCACATATTAGGCATAGCACGTTAAGATCACCACATTACTATGGTGTCTATCATATCATACATTAGCAAATCATATCATCAATCATTAAAGCAACATACATAAGTTAACACATTAGGAATTCATCGTAGTCCTAAATGTGCCTATCATCATAAAGCTTTACTTTTCATCTTTCTTTACTTTCTTTATTTCTTATCTTTCTTTACTTTCTTTTCTTTTGCCTAGACGTAGGCTATGTGACATAAGCCACACATACTTAGGGATGTGGGGTTGTGTGTAGGCGGCCATAAGACCTTACATGGGATCCTCACACCCGACTTGATGGGTAGACCTTACGGTGGTCCATCGTCGTCGTTAAGGAAAGACAAAGTCGATCCAACTGAGTATACCGTTTGAACTTTGCGCGTGTAGTGGTTAGTTACTCCACCCGGATACACTCAAACATAACTATGCCACGGGGAGGTATCTAGATTCCCACACCACGTGACCACATACACACTAGCTCCGAAGAACTAGCATGGGTTAAGCTTAACACAACTTTACATATGCTCGAGACTTCTTTATTATATTAGCTTAGGCTACACTTTCACCTAAACTAATCACATGTATCTTTCTTTACTTTATATTAGCTTAGGCTACACTTTCACCTAAACTAATCACATACATCTTTCTTTACTTTAGGGCCCTTAATCGTGCACGTATCATGGCAAACCTATAGAAGTCTAGTGACTAGGTGTTCAAGCCATGCAATCAATCATAAGACATATATGCATCAACATATCATCATCGCATATTAACATCACATCATCATATCATAAAAGCGTATCAACTTGTCACTCATATTATCATATTGTTATAACATAGTAACATCGTATCATCATGTAATATTAGCATCATTTCATCTTAACATGAGAGCAACGCTTTATCATATCGTTTCATAATCATTTCGTCATATCACCATAGTAATGCGTCATCATATCATCAATTGCATTATAGCATCATATCATTTTATTAACATAATATCTTATCATATCAATATCATGTCAATTTATGTTTACATCATAGACATTTCATGTCATCACATACTTTATTCCATCATATCAACGTATCATAGCATAACATAACATAACATAATCTTTACGTGTTTCGTTTCATCATAGCATGCATAAGATTACCATTCATCATCAATGGCAACCATAATCAATCCCATAGTAACCTCCCATTCATTCCCGAATACATATAAACATACAAACATTCATTTGGGGAAGTTAACTTATGAAAACTTATGTTTTGTTGTCCCTCATGTGGTAAAAGATGTTATCTTACCTCGTGACGAGCACAACGAGCAATACGCAAGGTTAACTTGTCTTGTTTGTGTTTCCATCTACCAATAGCATCATACAACCAATAGGTAACATAAACGTGGCTTCAAAAGACCTCTCTAAGTTCCCTATATCATAAGGTAACCTAAACATAAGGTCTATGGGTCAAACGAGCATGAAAACAAGCCTATACGACTGCCAGACTTGAATATGCGCCGCATGGATCTTCCATGCGCCGCATAAACTTGATCAGAAATACCCAGACCAATCTGTGCGCCGCACAGAATTCCTGTGCACCGCACAACGGGGCTCGATCAGCAAACTTGATTTTTGAACCTCTTTAAACGATTCCCATTCGATCTCAAACCCTAACCCCGACCTGGAGACATGAAATTGACCTCTTTTAAGACACAATTGATGCCTTCAAACCATCAATTGATTCCTTGATCCTTTACAAACATAAATCACTTGATTGATCACCCGAATAACATGAAATCGGTAAACGTTTTGCAATATAACCCAACCCAAACCCCATGGCCTGGATCGGATTCACATATAAGACTCACAAGATCAGAAATCAAAGGAATATCACCTATATTACCTGTAGATGATCATAAGGATGAAAGATCTTAATCAAATCTTGCTCGAAACACCACGAAACGAATAGATCTTGGAGGGAATTGCTTTGAGAGAGGGAAGGGGGCTGCTTGGGGGTTTTCTCACACACATCAGATCTGGAGAATGACAATTAGGGTAGCCTAATTGTCATATAACCCCTGGCCATCCTTAATAAATTCCATCTTAAGCCCCTCGACTCTTTAAACGTTACTTTCTTGGCTTAACTTTCTCACCGGAACACTTAACGACTTAACAAGCACTTAACTTTCATGACTTTACTTTAATTACTTTCATTTAACATACTTTAATCATATCATATTAAACGCATAAGCATTTAATCACATAATCCCATTTAGGGCACATAAACTTAACGAACCTAACGTTAACTAACGGAATAGTCAAATAGTCAAACTTGAAAAGTTTGGGATGTTACAATAACCTGAAAACTTTAAATATTATATTTCAAATAACTTCATATATAACTATTTATATCTTATACATGTTGTTTTAATATGCCATTAATCAATCTGAATCGATCTTGTTTCACACAAAACATATAACTAATATTGTTATGTACACCAACAAAAGCAAATATGGAGTACAAAATAATATAAACAATTTAACGAGAATGAGTATTAAAAGAATATAAATACAAATAATATAACCAATATATATTTTTTGGTTCGGTTCGGTTTTTTTGGTTTGGTTTTTTCATATGAAACCGAAACCGAACTAAAACATTCGGTTTTTAGAAAATCAAAACCGAAAACCATTGTGTTTTTCGGTTCGTTTTTCGGTTTTCGGTTTTTTCGGTTTTTTTCGGTTTTTGCTCACCCCTAGTATGTTATAGGTTAAGATAGAGTTCGAGACATGGGAAAGACATTTAAGGAATTTCACAATAAAGTCCTCCAGTGAAGCAGGTTTGAGTCCTGCAGAGGGGGCAGAGTTTTATCCCAATTAAATGTCGTGCCTTCGGGCGGTTTAGTTGGGGGTTTCTCCTCCTACTAGGTATTGAGGGTGAGGGGGCTCTCTAGCGCGGACCCGGTTAAGACAACGTAAGCTAGATCCCCTGTTGCGAGCAAATGATCCACACCTTTAAAAAAAAATAAAAAAAAAATAACTTAAATTTTGGATATTTAAAATGAACCACTTTCCTAGTTACGGAGTACATTTTAATTTATCCCTCCCAAAACAAAATTTATCCCATCCGAAATTTTTTTAATTCCACGCCAAACTTTTTATCTTTTCAATTGTGCCGCTTTTTCCCCCAAATAAGTCCTTCCCTTCCTCTGATTTACGGAGTAGCTTTTAGCCATTGAACAATTCCTTCTCATGTAAGTTTTTACCCTAAATCAAACCACCCTCTCATATTCGTTTATTGTAAGGTATCTAAGTTTTATACTCCCTCCGATTTTTATTTTATTTAAATTTCGTCTTAGGGATTATAAAACCGTTTGGGTTCTTAAATTTCGCTATCTAATTATTTCATAAAAGTCTTTATTTTTAATTTTTTTTAATCGAATTATGAAGAAACCTTCTAATTTTGAAGTAAGTTGCTATCTAATAACTTAATTTTTGTACCGTGCATCCATATAAAAGAGATTTTTTTATTATTTAAAAAAAAACTACGAAACCTAAGGTTTGGTTTAATCTAAAAGTATAATTTTCTTTTAATGCTACCTTTGAGCATTTCTAAGTTGGTTGCTTGCTTGATGTACTCCAGGAACTTAAACGAGATCTAGGGAAGTTGGGTCTGCTGTACGAAGCGAAGTTTCTTATTGTTGAAAGGTAATCATTTTCCAACAAGAGTTATATATGAATTTGTTAAAATTCTAAAACTAGCTTCCAATAAGTCAATAGTTTCCGCAAATGTAATTTCTATGTCATATCATTTAGTGTTGCTCTACCCTTTTGTTAATATAAAATTTCTAAATTGTAAAATCACTCTTTGTGGTTAATTTAGTCCTTATCATGTTTTTCCCTTGTACAATGTCGCTACTTGTGGATACATTCGTTATGAATTCATCAATCTGTCACTAGAAGAATCTTTAATAGACCCATTATATTTTGTATTGGTGAGACCTAAAAAAAGGGTATGATTAAAATAGCAAAAGTCACTCTGTTATATGAAGTTCGATAAAATTTATTCGTAATAAAAGGATGCAATCTCTAATGCACCAATGCTACCTCGAATTTGAATGTTTGTATTTTGTAAAAGAAATTGTGAATTTGGGCCAGGGATGTCACATGAATCTTATTTGTACTCGGCAGGCTGGTGGATTCTCGGATCTATGATTTACATGGTCATTGATGATTTATCTCCATCCCGTAGTGATTTTGCAAAGTAAGTATATTTTCTTTCCATTCAGCTACGGATGCTAATACTTTATGCTAATATGCTATCTTCATTTATAGTGATCTTGCTTTGTTAGTTGCTGGGTGGTACTTTATCTTGGTCAAGGTGTTTCATTTCCTTAGTTTTGTAATCTATTAGTAATAGGGATAAGTATGAATGCAGTGTTTACCATAATCTTAACAGACGAGAATGCTTCGAAGGTTCTAAATTGTAAGTATTCACTACACCTTGTAATACTTATATATTTTATTACTATATTGTAAATTATCTAAACATCTCTTTCCATATATTAGGGGGTTGGCATCCCACCTCCCACTTCCTTTTTCACCACTCACTTCTAACCAATCACATTATGTCACCTCAACTCCACCACTCACTCACCACTCATCCAAATTTTGTTGGCATCCGACCACTCACTTCTATTTAAAAAAAGTAAACTTAAAAAAAAAAAATCAAATCACATGATAATGATTGGAAGAAAAGTGGATTATCGACCGCGTGGTCACACCACTCATTTTGACGCCACCACTCGTGGTGAGGGGTTGGCGGCGGTGTTCCAACGTGGTGCCACGCCCACCACTCGTCCATAATCCATCCAATGCCAACCCCCTTAAGTCTTGCTAATAAGAGGGTTGACATTTAACTGCTTGTTTACTCTTCAAGACTGGTCTATCTGTAGTATTTTTAAAATTGTATCTAAAACTGTATATATAGTTGTAATGATGTAAATGTATACACTCTTATCCTTTTAAATTTGTTAATTGCATACATAAATTCTCAATTTTGTTATATATGTATCGTTGTAGTTTGTTGCATATAATAGTTGTATTGATATGTCAATTATCTTGTGATGATAGTGATTGTGTTCTTATATAATATATATACAAGGTCTTTTACCCACACGATGTGCGGCTGTTTACATATATAGCTGAATTAAGTTGGTTAAAGTTTATTTACAATAATTACTAGAAGTGTGCCCGCGCAATGCGGCGGCAGTGGTCAGTGGTGGCGGTGGCGACGACGGGTGACGCCGGTGGCGGTGGCATCGGTAGGTTAGAGATGCGTTATTAATGTAAAAGTAATTGATTTAATGGAATAGTATAGTTATTTTAAGTATTTTAGTCTAGTATGTAATATATAGAAAATGTAAAAAAGGGACGATATAGTCTTTTTAAGTTCTTAATTACTTAAAATGAAGGGTCTAGTTTGCATTATAAATTATAGATTAGTATGTAATATATAGAAGATGTAAAAAAAGGGGCGATATAGTCTTTTTAAGTTCTTAATTACTTAAAATGAAGGGTCTAGTTTGCATTATAAATACTAGCGTAGTGCCCGCGCGTTGCGGCGGAAACTGTTAAAAGCCGGTCGTTACGTGTGGCGGTTCTTTAGGGTTGTATGAATGTAAAAACATTATAAATGGTAAAAACAAATTGACATCACACCAAAATAATATAGAAGTTTATTATTAAAAACTTTATTTAAAACTCAAGATTGTACAGTTGAGTATAACGAAACATTATCCATAACATCTTTCAAAATATAAAACAATTGTTGGGATGTATACAAATTATTTCCTAATAGGAAAAAAAATTGAAAATGAGTAGGTAGTTAAGTAAAGAATCTATGATTAGCAACTAATTGCTCAATATAGGTTTCAAAGAATACAACTTACTTCGCTGGAGGAGTCAGAACTTAGAAGACTCATCACCGCTACTTGATTCCTTAGCAGGTTTCTTTACGATATTGGTACCTTTGTCAGCCGCAACCACAACCTTTTCGAATTACAATCATCATTATAACGTCTTATGATATGAAACAAAAAAATGATATCAGAAAGCAAATTTGCGAAGTATTGTATTGTGCACTACCTGACTATTATACTCCAAGGCTCTAAGCTCACAGGGGGATAATAAGAAAGGATGGAGCAAGTGCATACGCAGCAAAGTTAACCATGTTGCCTAAAATCACTGCAATTTCAGAAAACCTGAAAATAAAGAAGAGAATCATCATCTAATTTAGCAAAAAAGAATAAAAACAGACACCTCGAATAATAAAGTAACGTGTCAAAATGAGTTTAGATTTAAACAGGCCAATTTGCAGCATATGTCGGGTCAGACTATGTTGACCCAAACATTCTTTTACCCAAAAACTCATGAATTCATATATAAGATTAATGTAAGATATGATTACAAAGCTTCATCAGTAAGCTTGAACTTGTTGTGCACCGCGATCAGCCAATCAATCAGAATAGCTATCATTTTGTCACTGATTTCGGTTTTCAAAAATTCTACTTTTAATAAGAAATATTACATTGAAATTTGCTGCAGCCAAAAAATGTAATGGATCAAGAGATTTTGTATGTCAAATATTGTGCTAAAGTAATATAAAAATGAAATAAATAGCCCGGTCACGACTGAGCTAGAGTTTAAAGTAGCAGGTCTAAAAAAGAGTCAGACCCGACTAAAAATACACTCAGTGTAAATATCTGCAAATCACCATGGACATTGATAACATGGAATGCTTTTTACAACAATTAAGCCTAAACTATATCATAAAAAAATAGATAACCTAAACGCAATTACCTGCGAAAATGAACCAAGAGACTTAAGACACTGTCATACAATCTGAAGCATCTTTTCTTTGTTCCGCTTTTCCTTATCTTGATAATCTATTATAGCAAAGAATAGCGACTTAAAACCCACCTGCATTTACAATAAAGATTATATACATCACAGTTTTTCTTACATCGACAGCAAGATAATTACAAAATCAACAGATTGTATATATTTTCACCTCGACACCCAACGTAAGCATGAATAGCTAAGAGACCACAAGGGATCAATCTGCCAACCATCTATAGCTTTTGCGGCTTTTGTGGCTTTTGTATTTCTACATATCTCCTAAAGTTGTTTGGTCAATCAGATCTATATATAATGTGGTGGTGCTTCATCATGCCTATACATTCCCCATCTTAACAAAACAATGAAATCACTCTAGTTAATAAGCCTCTAGATTCAGAGTTAGCCTTCAAAATACCTAAATCGCAAGATAGCATACGACATTCTCAACATCCGTTCACATATTCATTTTGTATAGAACAAAAAAATAGTCATCTAAAAACCTTATTCACAGCCAATGGGTTGGTGGCCCATTGGTAAGGTCTTGGACCTTGAGGAAATCCATCAGGGTTCGAATCTCACTTCCTACATTTACGATTAGCTAAAGCTTAATTATGTTCCCAAGCTTAGGTGGAATTGGTCAGGTGAGTCATTTTCGACAAAGGTGTTTGCTACATCAATCCATGCCATAAACCTACTTTTAATAATGATTCAACAAATACAAAACAAAACACTTTTTCACTCAAAAACCTCCAGCCACATAAAACCCACAAAAAAAATTATAGTAACACTCACATAAAAAAAGTATAATCTGGCATTTGTGTATATCAAAATCCAATAACTGTTGTTAAATTTACCTCCATAAAGCAAGTTTTATCGAAAGAAAAAAGCAAGGCTACCGTTACTGTTCCTGCAAAATAAAAAAAATGCAAAACAAAGTCAGTTGCAAAAAGTCAAAATCAGATAAATATGAAAAAATTCGATTACCTCACTGGAAAGAATACAAAGGTTTCTATCGGCCATCATGTGTTCGATAAAAGTTTTATCACAACCTATCCATTCCAAATGAAAGTCACTAACTAATTAATCATACACAAATTAAAAACAAAAAATTTACAAAGAATCAATTTAAATTTAAAAAACTCACTGATCTTCAACAACAAAAGAAGAAAATGATGAACTCGATAATCAATAATGAAATACCATCCTGCATGCCATAGAAAAAAAAATACAAATATCACATAAAAAGATCTTAAAATTAATTTTTTTTAAAAAAAGATTTATATCATGAAACGCCCAAATCATAAAAAAAAAATAAAAAATTATACCTATCAACAATTGGTGGCTGCGGTGGTGATTGATGGCAGCGATCGAAAATCTGGAATAGGGAAAAGAAATACAACATTAGAAAACAACTAAATAGTTAAGAAAATTGAAATATCATGAAGAAAGAAGACCCCGATACATCAAACCTGTGCATCTGTTCGATCGTCAGAAAAAAGAATGGAAGACGGTGGCAACGGTGGTGTTGGACGGCGCCGATGGTGTCGATAGTGGCGGTGGTGATTTGATTTCTTTAAATCTGCAGAAGATGGACGGCTGTCGTGATGGACGACGACGATGGAGATGGAAGGCGGCGGTGGAGTTGGAGGGAGGTGTTGATGGAGGGCGGCGGTGATATGTGTGTGTTGATGTGTATGTTTGTTTGTGTGTGTGTTATAATTTGGCAGAAAGGGGAGGAAGGGATCGAGACAGAGAGGGTTTTTTTCCAGTATTAGTGAGGGTAGTTTAGTCTAACCGGGTAGATATGGGAGTATAGATGTAGTAAGTTGAAGGGCATTTTAGTCACATCAGGTTCTTACTCCCTTAAAGCCAGTTTGCTTTATAAGGGAGTATAGATAAATATAGTTAATAACTAATTTAATGTATATGATTTGATATACAATGCAAAAATAGAAATAATATCAGTTTTCAATACAAAAACAAAACATATGTCGCTAACAAAATGTATGCGTAGGTTTGTCCAATTGCATGGCAAGATTCGTGTGTTGTTTTACTGGTGTTCTTGGAAGAAGCTATTTTGCCAAAGGTTAGTATGTGCTCTTTGAAAAACTAATGAACACAGTCATGTTAAAAGGGACACACTGTCACCACCCAGAATTTAAGACCAGCCTGTAGGCTCAAGCGCATGTGTAGCCCATTTCGACACCTCTTAAAAGGTCATTATCTATGTCGAACATAACAATTGCAACACATAAACAAAAATCATCCATGTAAATAGTGACATTCATTTGCAAACATAGTTGCCATTGAGGAATTGAACATAATATTCCTGTATGAAATTATATTAGTCATTTGCAAACATTTGTAGAAAAGTGAGACACAACTTACCGAGAAGTACTTTTTATGGTGGGTTCGATCCTCTCAAGGTCCACAAAATAAAAAGGTACCAAACAAAACCGTGAAGTGTGGCTGAAGATTTGGCCACGGACAGTCCATTACTGACACAATCTTGAGCCACTATTGATATTATATACACATATATAAACATTCTTAACATCTAATGCAAACGCAATGGGCTTGAATCGTTCATTTAACCCCTTATGATGATAGCTGTTGACATTAATCTCCATCCTCTCTTCATCAAAAGAGTCCTTAAACCATTGATGCAAAGGTGTGTCCTTCACAATCTCAACCACATGCCTATGCCCGTCGTAATTCTCATAATCGATGTGAACCACTTTCTTCTTTTGTGTCGAGTTTTTAGTTATTTCTTTCTCGATATCTTGGTAGAGGGTACCTCCACATGCTACATTTAGAACCTGTGAACCCCTACATATTCCCAAGTACGGTATGTTTCTTTCTAGACAGAGCTTAGCTAGCGATAATTCTATAATGTCCTTTTCTTTATCTATGGCTGTATCGCTAGCATGTAATCGGTTCAAAACTTTCCAACAACATGTGGACTCCAGTTACTCGAGGCACAATCACCGGAACAGCTCCATAACTAACTATGAGATCTAGATGATATTCACCTGACAACAAAGTGTTGATTAATCTCACATCCAATAATGAGAAAAGGTAAATCGCGTAACAATATGGGTAAATGGGAGGGGCGGTTTGGGTTGGTTAAGACAGGTGGTTTGGTCGGTTAATCATTACTGAAAGTCATAGTAACCGGATAATTTCCGCCTTCCCAATCAGTCTGCAACGCGACATAAGAGAAGAGCCCATTTTGAACATCAATAATCAGAAAAAAGGTACAATCTTTAGTTGCAAAAGATCAAAATTAAACATGTTCGTGGATGTGTTATGAAAGTAATTATTGTATTTGAAAATGACTAATAAGTCTTTGGGTAACAGGGAAAATCCTACCCAAAAACTTTGTTGACACAAACCTGGGGTAAATGGATTCATACCCAAGACAAACAAAGCCGCACGCATGCCACCATGACGACCTCTAAACGCAGGCTTGTACCTGTAATCTACATACCCTTCCCACATGTTTAGCTCATGCTCGACTTCCTGTAACGTGGTGATATTTCAACTTAACTTAAAAGATCCTACTAATACCTTTTGGTGAAAATAAGTCCAACAGTATGATGAGATAAAAATACCATGATAAGAAATCTTACACCAGCCCATGTTGGCCCATGGAGACAGACTGATGCAAACAATGCGCCCAAAATTCTGATTTCTGTAACTTATGTTTCAACCGGGAATTAAAAGAAGAAACACCTTGGTGTGCTTCAGGTGGTGATGAATCTATTAGTGGATCCATGAACTTGCAAAATTTCTCCAGCTGCTTCTCATACCTACATTATATAAGAAAAGCATTTTCCATAAAATCCAACAAACAAAATCAAAATCATAACCAGTAAAAACTAAATAAAAATATGAAGGTCCAAAGCTACCCCAGCAGACCAGATTACTGGTCTCGTCACCGTGCGAGGAACATAACTACGAACAAATAAATAATTATTTTAACGTACCAATGGTCTGACTCTACTATTTATAGTTTTTCTCATGAGAACATTTTCATTATTCACCTATCATTAACAAGAAACAATATATTAACATAATATAATATTTCAAATACAAAAGAAAAGAACAACAATAGAACCTTACATAAGTATCAGTATCCCTTAGCAAAAACATGGAAATCTCGGAATCAGGACCTAATAAAAGATAACGCCCATCCAAACACAACAAACCCAAAGATTAAAACATAAAATGCTACACAACAACAAAAAGTGAATATACTATTGGCTAGATGGAACAAAAAGAATCGCCCAATGTGCATAGTGTAACCAAAAACTTTAGCGGACTAAGAAAAGCAAGCAAATAACTATGAAAATTGCCATTAAAAACCTTACTTAACTAAGAAAAGAAACGCAATACTATCAACAATACAATCAGAAACGTCATCGACTTAGAAGATACAAGATGGAAATCCAAACAAATTTATCCTTGCAATAGCAATAATCATATTTTAAGGTGTTCCGACTTATTTTGCCATGAACTTCTTATGTTTTGTCAATAATAAATCGCATACAGGAACATGGACATAAATAGAGGAGAATCAGATTTGATTTAACTGTGTATTCGTTTGTGTGTCTAAAGACAGAGGAAAGAATGGAGGTTAGGGTTTAAGAAATATGATGGAAAAGGGAGAAATCAGATCGGGTTTAATCCGGGTATAGGTCCGCGTTTTTGTCATTTTTTACATCAATTAACTTTAGAACTAATTGCATTTTTGGTCTTGTGTTATCATACTTTTCGCACGTTTGGTCTAAACTTTTCAAAACTCGCATTTTTGGTCCCAAAAGAGTGACTTTTTCGCAAGAATGGTCCAAACTGACGGTTCTGTCTATTTCCTTCGTTAATGAGGTCATGTGAGAGGCACATAAAGGACAATATCATCTCTTTACCCATAAGGACCATTCTTGCAACTAACTTACTCTTTATTTGTAGATCTTCTTCCCAAACACATAGACATACATAAATCAAATCAACACCAACTTATATATCTAGTCTAATTATATATTTAGGTTTAGGTATCAAATAAAACAAGTATTAAAGTTATAAAAATTCATATTACTTGCACATATCTCTAAATCTAAAAACTAATATTAAAAAATCAATAAATATTCATACATAATTTAGATTAGGCACAAAACCTTTCTTTTCATTGTGACAGAGCCACGTAGCTAAAGAAGCTCATATCCAAATTCTAGAAACTCTTGTTGATCTTCCAACTTCTGATTCTTTTTAAGCACACCATATCCTAATCGTCGTATGGTACTCAATTTTCAATCTAATCGTTGTTTATATTCCAACTATTGATTCCTTTTCTACCAGTATCTCATTCGTGATTGTGTCAAGTGTTAAATATTATTATGTCGATTGCTTCACATTCTTCCTTGCTGAGAATAATTCAGTGGCAGCAGGCGGCGGGTGGTGGGTTGCGGATTTGACCGGGTTACGGGTCAAAGTAAACAGTGATGGTTTCCTGTGGTGGTGTGTGATGTCTTAAGAATTGGATGTTAAGAATTGGGTTAAGGTTTGTGGATTCGGGATTACATAAATTGGTTCACAAGTGGTGGCCGGTGGTGTGGCGGTGGACGATGACGAGGTGGTGGAGGTGGTGTTTGGGGAATGGTTTCTTGGTGGTCTTGAAAGAAAAGCCATCGAAGTTTTTTGATTGAATCTTGTCAAAGAAATCTGCTGGTGTAAGGGATCTTTAACCGGAATGATTTTTAAAGGTTTGTTTCTGGATTTAATTAATTTGGATTTTGGAGGTTTTGAAAACCTGGAATAAGGAAGTGGGTGAATTGGGATGTAACCAAGAAGATAAGGAGGATGATGAAGAACAATAAAATGACAGATTTACCCCTCACGTGACACTCACATGACCTCATCAACGGAGGAAAATAGACAGAACCGTCAGTTTGGACCATTCTTGCGAAAAAGTCACTCTTTTGGGACCAAAAATGCAACGAATGAAAAGTTTGGACCAAACGTGCAAAAAGTATGATAACACAGGGACCAAAAATGCAATTAGTTCTTTATAATGTTATTTTTAATTTTATTAAATTTATTAATAATTAAAACTAATTAAATGTGGTGGTTTGGGAGTTAAAATAAGGTTTAGAGAGGTTCGGGAATAGGTTCGGATTGTATTAGATAGATTTGGTAACTATTGTTTTAGTTAATATAATAATTATTATTGTTATTAAATAATGGCTTTATTTATATTATTTTTTAATAAAAAAAACATGATCTATAAAGTCCCTAAACCGATTCCTAAAATCTATATTGTTGATCCATAAAATCCACATTAACTGATCTAAATCAACCAGAAAAGTGTTCTATAAACCGGATGGAACCGTTCAATAAAATAATAAAAAAACCGATCTAGATAATTATTGAAAACCGTTCTAAACAACGTTTTATTTTTTGGAACACAAGCTTTAAGATTATTTCAAAAATCATTCAAAACAACTATTTTTAGTGTTCTAAAAAACAGTTTGTTAGTATCCACCTTTAACATCAATTACTTTTACATTCACCACCATCGTCGTCCCCCCTCCGTCCCCCACCACCGTCACCACCACCACCTCCGCCATCACTCCCCCCACCGCCGCCGCATTGCGCGGGCATAAGTCTAGTATAACTATAACATATCTATATTACATATTATATAAAAAAATAACATTTATTTTTAAGTGTTGAAAAATATGTAATATTTTCACCTAACACCCCTTAAAATATTTTCACATACATTATCCCCTTAACATTAATGATTAAATTACACTATTAATCATTTATCTTTTAAAATATCTCCATTAACCCTTTACATCAATTACTTTTACATCAATTATCTACACTATTCGACGCCGTCCCACCACCACTCACATTGCCATACCGTCGCCATCACGAACTTTTTAAATTCTGGAAAGAGGTAGTTCTTTACCACCAACGTCCGTCCCCAACCCACAGACCACAAAACCCGTCGGCCGCTATGAACAACGCCACATTGCGCGAATATCGTGCTAGTAAAATAAAAATAATGGCTTTTGTATTTGGTGATAGTAGAGTGCGCCTACGGCCAACAATACTTTTATCTTTCCATTAACAATACAACATATTTATAGTTATACACTAGATTTTTATCCCGCGGAAAAACCGCGGTTTAGTTTAGTAGAATTGTTTTAATAAAATTGGGTAAGAATTAAGTAAGATCATTAAATTTAATTAAATATTAGGAGAAATTAAAGAAATATTAAGAACAAATTTATTTGCCATGAGTAAGCATACAAAACAACCTATATCAAAAGGCTTTGGCTCAATCTAATCCAAAATATATAGTACAGTTTGCTTTGTATAATATTATCGATTGTACCAATACTATCACCAATCTTGAAAGCTCCAGCTTAAATCCCCCACGAACTGTGGCTGGCAAATAACAACCTGCAATAGCCATTAGTGCTTAAATTAGATGAGCGGGTTCACAAGCCAAGGCAACAGATCCCGATTTTCATCTGTTGACGGGTTATAAGTATTTTTATAAATTTTATAAATACATACGTATACAATAGATCCCGATATTCATACATACTTGACAATGCCAACCGACCCTTACTTTTTACCCAAGTTGCCAGCCGACCCGTATTTGCAACTTTAATGACTCGACCTATTTTCATAAGCTAATATCACTTAAAAACACACCAAAATTTGCATATTACTAATGTATTATTATAAAGCTTAAGCAAAATGATCAAACCTTTCTGGTATATGAACCATCCAACTCTAGTCTTGAACCCGCAACAACCACGACAACTTCTAATTTGTTAAAGCACTAATGAGATAATGTATAAAAATCCAAGAAAGTTACTCATCATAATCTGTGTCTTTTTCATCCAAGCTCATGCAATTGACAAGTTTATGTCGGGAAGATGCTACCTATTATCTTTAGGAAATTTTATTGCTAATTTTCTAACAGAACAATACAATTGTATATTAAGACTATAATGTGATAGCTTCATTCATGCTATCTTTTGAACACACAGAGCATGATAATTAATAATTGGTATGTAGTAAAAGGGTATGCAGTAACAAGTAAGTAAATACTTACTTTCACTTTTGTCCGATTCTTCATTCTTGCCATCGTCTATTTCCACCCTTTCGTTCTTCTATAGAAGCCATTGATCAACTTTTGTTTTAGAAACCTTTAGAACAACTTCCTTCCCTAAGAACTATCGTTCTAATGTTTCATTGACCTAAACAACTTGCTTCTTGTCCATCAGGTACAACTCGCAACTTAACCATCTAAACTTTCACTAACGTCCTCTTGATCTATATATACATCATGACTTGTGATTTTAATGTAATCAACGGGTACAACTTCATCTTAGAACTTTCCATAATATATATAAAGTTATTATACCATATATGTTGGTATCTTAGAACTATATTATATATATATAAGTAGTGAAGTTACCCTTAGACATGTGAGAAATCTCCTTCATGATTTAAATTAGGAGAACCAATAGTAAAAACACATAAACTCATTACTTCTACATATGTCGCTTTAAGTTGTATTTTAGAACTGAAAACACATATATCTTAAGCTGTGAAAAAAAACAAAAAACAAACCTTTTTTGACTCTCTATAAAGTCCCATGGCTGCAACATAGAATGGGACCTCCCGACAAAGAGTAGCACCGGTCCCACGAAAGAAGCCTTTGAGACCATTTTGTTGCCATGTACAGATGATTGCCTCCCCCACATTGTTACATATACCTGCCTGCAACCTTTGTGGTGATGAAGAAAATAAATTTGTTAATTTACATATAGCTTTAAAACCCGTGTCCCGACACGGGCGTGTTATATATACATTTGACTTATCGAGGTGAGTATAGGCCAGGAGATCAAAGGTGAAGAAGCTCAAAACGAAATCTTTATAGCTCAATCATGTGTTATTCATATAGCATCAGGGTCCCTAATCCATCTTGACCCAAACCAGTTTTTAACCACTTACCCAACCCGACCACCCATTTTGCCACCTATGGTGTAAACATATAGCATCAGGGTACCTCATCCTTGGTGAGACAAGGGTCATATGGCATCTTTTCTTCCCCGGTGCTAACCTAAAAATTAACGGTTTATGTAAGCATCTAGTTAATATTTGTAAAGATTAATAAACAAAATGAACAAATGTCTACCGACCATGTGGCCTTTGTAATCTACTAACCTGGTGCTTGTCGACTCCAGCTCATCATATGGAATATATTGAAAATAACATTAACTACAGCAGAAATTAGAAAATTAACTACATTAATAGTCACAAAACTGGTGGTTGTCTACTTATCGACTTCAGTACCCTCCGTGGTCTCTCAATAGTTTACCTTATTTTATTTTTAAATGAGCCCCCTTTTCTTGCATCAATGTGGCTGCATTTTCGACAGTTGAACCATTTCGTAGCATGGTAATTACCTGCTCACAGCCTTTATCCTGCACCAACAGGCCAACGACTTAATAGCTATACGCATTAACTTTAGTAACAGGTCATACATATCTAGTTGTAATTCTCCACATTTATAATGAAATTGCCTTTGATTGGCACAATGATCAGTTGCTCATAACCATATAAAAACTACAAAATAAATATCTAACTATATAATCGCATATTATAAACAAATTAACAACACATTGTGCCTCGATAGCACCATTAAGCAAAAGCAGACTACAACATCATACACTATATTATGGAGTCAGTGCCTTTGTTTCTGTGTGGGTAATTAGTTCCCACAAAAATAATTTGATGTGTTTTTATTGGATTAAAATGCAACTAAAATCCACTTTTGAAATGAACTAATGTGGCTGGATTTATCAAAAAATTTACATCTGCCCTACATTTTTCATTTGGCTCAACAATACAACTTACTTGAGTGATTATCCCAATAACTCATTTTGTAACTACAATGGGATGTAGAGCGTATGACTCAACCTTTTTAGATATTTAAAACCAAAAACCTTAATGAACTTTGACTTTTTGCTTAATATGTCTAGTAGTTAATCAGTTAGCATTTTTCATTTTGTGAGTTCATTTATAATTTTATATGGTGTTGTCGTGCGAGAATGATGAAAGATAGAGGTGTTTAGTCGTGAGTCCAGTTTACTTGGTGAGAGGCAAATGAAGATGAGATCGAACTTACCTCTACAGATTTGGTCAACTTCTCATCTGTGACTATGCAAGCTATTTCTAGTATTCTATCTGCTTCAATATTGGATCCTGCACATGCAACGGATAAAAAATTAAGAAACTCAAAACTGAGTTACCGGTTTAATCTTGGACATAATTCCACTGTTAACCCACCCCCCATATCATATAACACCTTTTCTTGAAACACGGGCTTATCAATAAGAAAACTCCTGAAACTTCAATCAGTTGTGATAAGTAGTTGCTTTTAAATACTCTGTAAATGTAAATAATAAATAATTAAGTTTAACAAATAAATTTTATTAAAAATAGAAAATTTCACACAAAAAAATATATATATATATATATATATAAGATCTATAATTGCCATATTATACCAAATTGCCATATAATTGCCATGTTAACTTGGCGTGCAGAGGGTTGGTTTTCCTGTTTCACCGATAAACTATGAACAAAAATATAATAATGTTTATCTTGTTCTTGACTAACTATTTTTCATAGAAACGGAACTTCTTAGCCAACCATAAACAAATACAAAATCCCTAAACATATCAACAGCTGTATAGATCTTTTTAGGTTCAAAAATAACAAATCAACTTTACTCCTTTTTATCTTTCACAATTTATACTATTAATACTCTGCAAATATAAACTTTTGGAACCATGATAGCAAACCTAAACAAACATGGCACATTCCTATTGACTGAAAAACAACAAAACCTGAATTGATGTCTGACCAACAACCTGCAACCTTGAATAGCATCCCAAATAGAAACCCAAGCAACTAAAAGACACCTGACAGCAGCAAAATAAACACTGCATTTAATAACTCGTAAAAAATCATGCCGCATCTTTCAATAATCATATATAGTCAAAATCACCATTTTCCATAATATCCGGATACAAGTGCAAAGTTGAAATATATGATATCAATAGAACCCGTAGCAACAACAAACTTATACAAAAAGAATAAATATAAGATGAAGATAAGGGAATGAGAAGAATTACCTGTGATATGAATTTGGGGGTAGATCGAATTTCAAAATAAGATTTATCACACACCCATTTCCATTTGCATCCCTTATTTCAGTCAAAAATCATGACTGAATCAATCATCATCTATTAGGTCAAAACCATCACATCAATTTCACAATTCACAAACCCTAATAAAAAAACCCAAATGTAGATATAGATACAAGATTGAACGACAAAATTGAAAGAAATAACCTTTAACTTCTTAGTTCCAATCTTCTTATTCATACCCTATTTTTAATCCACTCTGTAACATCCGCGAATTTTGACCCGTTGACTTTGGTGTAATTTGACTAACAAACTTATCGAATGAAGTATTTGGACCCATTTATGATTTTATGACTATGTGACATGCTAGTCGGGTCGTCGTATGTGTAGTCGGTATGTAATTGTGCAACTAATGGTATTGTGGTTGAGAAGGGAAACGGGTCGGCCCGTGGGTAGTCCATGACCCACCAGCCCCTCCCCAAGACCCATTCCCCTTATCCTTTCTCATTTCTCTCATCTCTCTCTTTCTCTTTTATTCTCTCTAGTAAAGGAACCCCTCATCTAGTCTTCATTTTTCTTCCATCTAAATTGTGTTTTGGAATTGCTATAATACAAGAATCGTAATCATCATCTTCTCATTGTCGCCATCTTTGAAGAATCAAAGGCCAAGTTCTAACATTTCACCCATTTTGACCTAAATTCGGATTTGAGCACTAGGAAGAGTTTTGGTAAGTCTAAATCAACCCATTTACTTCTATTTATGTTTGTTCATGTGTTTCTAGTCGATTTGATGTGATTTTGAGTCATTAAAATGGTAAAATGGAGTTTTGGGTTAATTTAGGGTTAAGGTTAGGGTTTGAAGAATTTGTGGATGATTTTGATGTTTTGGTCGAATTTGTGGGTTGGGTTATGTGTATTTATGTTCAATGATGCTTTGTTATGCTTCGAATCGAGTTAAAAGTCTTTGCAAATCGATTCGGGTTGTTTTGGGTTAAAATTGAGGGTTTTGGTTCGTAGCACCTGCATAACCTGCAGGTGCTGGCTGCAGTGTGTAGTCACTGCGGCGCAGTGAGCCCTCCCCTGGCTCACTGCGGCGCAGTGCTATATTACTGGCCCTGGTCCAGTTTGACCACTGCGGCGCAGTGGGCAGGGTTCTTGCTCACTGCGGCGCAGTGCTTTGTTACTGGTCCTGTCCAGTTTGGCCACTGCGGCGCAGTGGGCTTAGTTCTTGCCCACTGCGGCGCAGTGCATAGTCACTGTGATTATGTGTGTCGATTTTCGAATTGTTGAGATTGTGTAATTGACATTCCAGTATATTGATGTATAATTATAGGTTGTGGAGGTGTGGACCCTATTACTCGTTTGTAATCTTTTACTAACTTCTTTGCCGATCAAGGTGAGTTTCGTATCTCCCTACCCGCTTGGGATTCGGGCTGAAAAGTGTAAACCTGGCGTGTTTACTTGTATTTATTGATGTATTGATTGTTTGACATGATTGATGGATTGATGTGACGTATCTTTTCGTTTGATTGACTTGGGTTGTGTTTTCGTTAAGTATTACTTTTATATTAGGATAGACGTACATACATGGAAGTCGGTTATGCCTTCATTGGGTTCTAGATGTGGTGGGAAGGCTGCGGGTGACCCTATATATAAGCATCTGGGACTTGAAGAAAGTGGAATCCTCTGAAGTATATGTACGTATAGTTGGTTTATATTGTGATTAGTGGCTTATGTTTTGTTGATTATTGATCGTTGGCTTTTGGTTATCATACATTGATTGCTGGGTTATGTTTGAGGAATATTGATTGTTGGCTCAGTTTATCGTACATTTGTTGTTGGTTTATGAAGTATGCATTTACATTTGTTTGTAAGCATTGCATACATTATTGTTGGACCCTCGGCAGGGGATTGCCGGCATCCTGGTGCATAGATGTATGCACCCATTTTGGATGTAGACCTGACCCCGAGTATATAGACATATATATCTCGATGTTTTTGAGATACAGCCCTGTCCATGGCGATGGCAGAGGGGTATCGTTGCATACGTGATTGAAGGTCACGCTTGGGATAGGCATATTTGCTTATTCATTCATTTGGCACTTGCATTTGATACATACATCATTTGTGCATCCTCATTACACTCTCATTTCTTTTGTGTAATCTTGTTGTTGGACGATATTGTGTACTTAGAGGCTCGCTGTAAGTCATGTCTAGCCTCTATTCTTATATTGTGATTATTGATGTTGGTTCGTTACGAACCATTACTACGAACTCACCAACCTTGTGTTGACTATGCTTAGTACACTTTTCAGGTAATCAGGTTCTCCCCGGACGTGGTGTTTAGTTGATTGCTTGCTGGTTAACCCGGACTTGGACCTCATGGATCAAGGATTCATTGACCCTCCTTTTGCATTATACTTAGGATCGTTGCCATCTTTGGATGTATTATGTTAACGTTGATGGCTATTTGCTCCTGTTGCATTTTGTTACTTGTTTTACTATGTTTTGGATTCACCGAATCGTTAATTGCATTTTAGTTTGTTCTATTGTAATTCCACCGGGTGCTGTATGATTTCCGTGACATTTCGAGCTCCGGCTTGGGGTGTTACAATTTCAACATCTTCTGATTCATCCCCCATGCTTCTTCCATCTACGATTTCAACAAAATATTTAGAAAGCATAAAAGTATAAAGAGCAAAAACATGGAAAACTATATCTCTTTGTTACTTTTCCTTATCTTTTACTCGTTGGGTTTCAAGTTGAATTTTCTTTTCTCTTTCTCGTCTTTCTCGAAGGCAGTCCATGCCCACGCAAGTAACTACCGGAAGAAAGTTTGTGAAGTCCCTCTGCCTGTATAATGAAAAGCATCAAACTAAGATTTTAAGCTGGACTGTTGTAACTATTATAAAGTAGATATTAATGTTACTCCTCGAACTCAAAACTCAAAAGTATGATATAAAAAGACAGGAAATAATTTAATCTTTTTAATTCATTAACCTAAAAATCCTTCTAATTGATAAGATGGTGATATGTGGAAATGAAATAAGAGATTAAGAAAGAGATTAAGTGGAATCCACTTGTTACATTTATAAGGTTTATAGAAGATTTTTAAGCTAATGTTTAAGAGCTTCAATCATTTTCCTTATTTTAATTCTCTTAAATCTTAAAATGAATTAATTTGGCTTAACAAAAATATTCGATAAAATCAATATGTGGGTTTATAGAAAAGGTATGGTAATGACGGTCTTAATATTGTCATCAACGTGCATAAAATTTGTTAATAAAAACTATACCAGTTTCTATAATTTTATATAAAAGTTATAATATGTAAAATAAAAAACTAAAAAATATATGATGGGATAAAATGTAAGATATGCTCAATTTGCTCAAACAAACAAGCCATCTCAGCATCCGTTAGCAAACTGTTCCAGCACGCTAAACCAACGTACTAATCGAGCTCACTTTGCCCCCCTTTACCTCACCATATTATCAACTTTTGTTGCATCTATATTATTAAATTATTATTAATTATTCTATATCTCTACTACATTATAAAGCATTTGTTCTCTAATTTTTCAACTTTCAACTTTTCAACTTTTCAGCCACTCATTTTCATCTCTCTTCTCAAATCTCAACCACTCATTTTTTCTCTCTCCTCATAAATCATTTTATTCCTAATTCATTCAAAATCTTTTATCTCAAAAACCGTACATCGATAAATTATAAAAATTATATGGGTGTTCTTAAAATTTCATGCTCTTTCATTAGATTCGATATACTTTCGCACCAATTTTTTTTTTTTACTTTTTACTTTTTTTTTACTTTTTACTCCAAAACTAATATATATATTTATACCTTTTTTACTCCAAAACTAATATATATATATATATATTACATAAAACACATCCATAATTAAAACATCCCACATAATTTATAAATAAAGTCCATTACATAATTTAAACAAACCAAATTAAACATAAGTCCAACACACAAATACTTAAACAACTTAAACAAACCGAATTAAACATAATAAAGTCCAACACATAAATAAACTAGGTATCACGATACTTCTCCCTAACTTCTTCTTTCGCCTTCTCCATGATTGATCTATCGGGTTCACCAAGATAACTGTAGTCGGTGCTAACATGTAAAACCCGGCATTTGTGGTGGCGTAGCACCCATTTGTTGGATCATTTGGAACAACATCGCGTTTGGTAGCATATTAGGATCGTTGACGTCTTGTTGATTTTGATTGTTAGGACGGATAAAACGATTATTATTATTATTAAAAGGGTTAAAGTTATTATTAGGAAACATTGTAAAAAAAAAAAGAAGAAAGTGTAAAGAAAAGAGAAGAAGAAAGAAACAATTGTGAATTGAAAAGGTAGTGTGTATATATATAGATGGTAAAAATAAAATTAAAAGGTAAAATTTTTTTTTTTTTAATTAAAAGGCCGCACTCAACGGTCAAATTTTTTGGAAGATGCAATTTGAAGGGCGAGAGAAAAATTCCGCCCGTTGGTGTTTGGGGGCTTAAACGGCGAGGCGGGGTGGTGTGGAGGGCGAGAAAAGGGCGAAATTTGGGGGAGATACGCCCCACTCCGGATAGCCTAAGTGATTTGTTATATTCTGGATTTGAGAATTGATGATAAGATGACATGGATTTTATTCTTCACTGGTGACCAAATTGGAGAAGAGGACGCTTTCGGTACTTATTCTGTCTAGATTGTGGTTCTTGTGGAAAATTCATAGGTTGCTATTTGAAGCAAAGAAGGTCTCTGTAGATCAAATAATCAAGGGGTCTCTGTAGATCAAATAATCAAAGATATCAATTCCAAGCCTTTAACAGATTACTGGAGGGGTTATTGTGGACTGGATTTGTTTTTTTGGGGGTTTTGCTAGTCCCCGCTAGCTTTCACATATGATGAATACCATTGTCGTTCTAAAAAAAAAAGGTGCATGTTTAGAGGTCCAAGATGGATGGGTTGGCAATAAGATTAAACAGGGTGGCAGATTGAAATGGTTTACTTCTATGTTTTTTTATTTGACTCATTTAAACTATTTTTGCGGTTTTACTTTTAGCCAATTTTGTATGTTTGGCCTGCTATAACAAAAATAAGTCCAATTTGTTTCAAATGAACTAGCAAGAAGTTGATACCGATTTTTCTCTGCGTTTGCATTTTGATGCATCCAGTTTGTTAGTTTCTGGTTGTGTTTGCGGTCAAACTAATGACAGTTTTAGCGTAATGCGAAGTATTATTTTCAATCATGTCGGTAAGATGTTAAAGATTAAGGTTTAATAAGATCTATTGTTTTTGGCCAAATTTTGGGTATTAGTAGACTAAATTTTCAAGTGAGCATTGACTGATCTCGTTTCTATGCTGATGATTTGTAATGACAAATGTTGACATCAATATAGACGTTCCTGGAATTGAACTTTGATTAAAAATCCTCTGCCTATGTAGATATGTCTTAGTTATCAGTGTGTGTAAAAATGGTGCCTATGTAGATATGTCTTAGTTATCAGTGTGTGTAAAAATTGGTTTGGACCAAAATCCATAGAAGGGTTCTGTTTTGTTATGAGTTATAACTATGCGTTTTATCTGGTTTAGGTATATCGTGCACCCTTAAAATATCATTGATTGTGAACGAATTTAGAATATAGATGTCTTCTAGTTGTTAGATTCAAGAAAGTTTAAGATAGGCAGAATCTTAGTAGTAGGAGTGTTTTAGTTGTACGATTAGCCAATCACATTTTTATTACTCTTTTTTGATTTTTTTGAAAAGTTTTTGCTTGGAATTCGTATGTAAGCTAGCACTATGATGCTCTATTAGTTTTTTATAGTCCAATAACATCTAGAGCATGAAAAAAAATGTGTTTAAAGATTTATATGGATCTTGCTAACATTTTTTGTCACTTATATTAACCATATATTGTTTTCTCTATTCATGTGTAACAGGTTACATTGTTTCGGCATACATAAAGCATGAAGTGATGATTTACATGGAGGATTTTAATATTTATAAGATAGTACTTGAAAAAAATTCTATATTACATAGCACTTTATGGTAGTTCTCCTTGACATTGGATTATGTATGTTTTATGTTATGTATGGTATTATATTGTTTCGAAATAAAAATATCATTGTACATTTATGTTTTGATTAATAAAGTGTTACATGACATATATTTATATATATATATCGATACATGTATGTATAAATCTTAAAAGTGTTGCATTATGGAGTAATGATGTTGAATGATGATAATATTAAAAGTGTTGCAATAGGATAAATTAAGTGTTGCATTTAATATTAAAAGTGTTGCAAAAATGTATTATGTGTTGCATTTGATATAAAAAAGTGTTGTATTAATAAGTGTTGCATTTGATATAAATAAAAAGTGTTGCATTATCAGACTAAAAGTGTTGTTTTAGACCTAAGGCGACGTTGGCTAATGGAGCACTTTATAAAGTGTTGCATTATACATAATGCAACATTTTTATGGCTTAGCAACACTTTATGAGTGTTGCTCGTAGTTTTGTAGTAGTGTCGATAGTTTTGTAGGTCCCTGCATTGGTTCCTTTTTTTTTTTTGTTTATTTTATAATTAAAAAACGTGGGATCGATCGTTGATGTGGTTGGTCCCATATATATATTATTTCCCATCTATTTAAACTTGACAATCAATGTAAAATCTGATATCAAAAAACAAAACTAACAATGAAGTTTGGAAAGGAATTTGGTTCACAAATGGTGCCAGAATGGCAAGAAGCATACATGAACTACAACTATCTCAAGACACTTTTAAAAGAAATCTTGTTATTTCGACAGCGGCCAAGCGTGTCGAATAAGGTGAAGTCGACGTCGAAAACGTCTTCTTTGAGACGAAAAGGGTCTCTTTTTAGAGCATTTAGTGGAACTAGTCATACAAGCGCAAAAAAGATATTCAAAGCTGATGATCACGTGACTTATAATTAGTGAAATGCAACAAGCGGATGAAGAACAAGGCACACAATATCTGTCCCTGCCAGACTAATTTCCTCAAGTTGTTAGAAGAAGGTGTCGACTTGGAGAGTAATTCTTTGCAGCCTTGAATATTGAGTTCATAAAGGGTGAACTTTTATAGCACAGAAGTGAAAAAGTTGGTCAACATGCTGAGGATTTAATAAAGAAATGGAAAGCGCATTGCCCTTCGATCAAGTGCATCGGATTACCAAAATATTCGTTCCATGTGCCAAAAACAATCAATGCATCTCTATATATATTAAAGGAGATTAGCTGATGATCTAAGAAAAGCTTAGGTGTCATTAAACTAGAGTGACACATCATAAAAAACACACATTTGCTTAGCTCATCTGTGTGTTTTTTAGCTTTCATAGAAAGCTTTTCATTCATTCTTCCTCTATACTCTTCTTTTTCTTTCTCTTTATCCCAACTAAACTAAATTAAAAAAAATCAGATCTCTTCTCTCTCCGTTTCCTCTTTTTCTTTGAAATCTCTTCATTCTCTCTTTCTCTTATTATCATCATCATTTTAATCTTTGGACCCAAAACCCTAATTTTTTTTGTTGGTTGTTATTTTCTCTAATCAGATCAACGACGACGAAGCTGATCTTTGATAGATCCATGACGGCCGAGCTCATCTCCGATCAGATCCACGACGGTGGAGCTCATCTCCGATCAGCTTTGATTTTCGTATTTCTTGATCTATGGCCGTGTTAGGCTGGTTGTGGTGGTAGGCTGGTGCTGGTGGTGGTGATACAACATTGTAAGCCTTCTTTAAAAATTAGGTAACTTTAACCCATGAAAACTTCAAAAAGTTTATATCATGTCTTCTTTCTTTCTCTTATCATTATTTTCTTTTTTTTATCTGTACCTTCTTCTCCTTTTTTGCTCTATATTTTAGATTTGATACAAGTTTGAAGGATCGTGATCAAAGGTTAGTTTCTAAAGTTTTTTTCCTTTTTTTATAATCCGAAAAATACAGATTTGGTTTATGAAATCTGATTATAAAAGATATTCTGGTTTACATATATTTGAGGTATGTATATATATATATATATATATGTAGTTATATATATATGTAGTATATGCATATGTATATAGGTTATAATAACGAATATGTATTTTTTGGGTTTTTTATCCTCCATCTAATGCCACTTTATTATATTTATATGAGTATATCTTTATTTAATTATATATCATTTTTTTTTGTTGCATCTGTAATGACAATGACAATAGTAATAGTTAGGGTTTTGATTTTAGGACTTTCTTTTACTGATCTAAATCTTCACTTAACTATTTGATTCTTTTTTTTTATTGTATATGTTTCAGAATTACTAATTACTAACTATATTTTGTTTATAATTTTCTGTTTTGTTTTGCAGGTTATAGATAGAGGTGACATTTCTTATTAAAACATGATTGAGGTAATATTTAATATATTCCATACAATACATTATGTTCTATCTCAAATAAAACTACTGGTGTTTGAGTACTTATATGTTTGTTGAAAGTAATAATAAGGCTCAAAGAAACAACATCCACGAAAGGTGAATTAGTGTTCTCATAGTTTTCTATGGTTTTATATGTTAGCGGCTTTATTTTTTATCTTATGCACACTTAATGTTCGACGAAACGCTTGAATGAAAAATAAAACATAAGATTACTACTTGAATGAAAACTTGAAAAGTATGTTTGCTGGTCTATCTGTAGGTTCTTGATTTGTAGTCTAACGTTATATATTTTTTTAACATGACTATCTTAATGTAATTTTTTTCATGGAATTGTCATCAAATATGAGCTCCATGTTATAAATTTTGAAACTTTTATCTTTAGAAATATTGTTTAGGAATCTTTTTGTATGATGAAGAACCAAAATGTCCTTATGCAAAAAACAAATGAACAAAGCTTTAGGGACAATTCCAACTTATTTGTAAAACCGATGATAATGGGCTATAGTTACCAAAAATTTGCAGAAGGAAAATGCTTTCGTTTGTTTAGTAAAAATCTCAATTTTAAGATGTCATTTTTCAATCGTAATTTATCATGCATGTAGCTAATTTTACAAATGCAGGTTCTTAGTTATGATGGTTGCCCTTTTTTGATTGGCTATGATGATATGTTTGTCAAAAAATTAAATAAAAATGAGGTTATGTGTTCCTTGTTATGGTATTTGAGGCGTGTATGTGACCTTTATGTCATATGTCAAGCTTTTTTGATGCAACCATGTTGAATCGTCACTCTTGCTTGACCAAGAATGAGCCTTTCATGTACAACTCATGTGTTTTGATTGACTATGATGATGTGTTTAATAGAATTTAGCGTACACAAATTAAAAAATGCACTTGAGCACTTGAGTCAACGTTTTCGCCAACAAATCACTAAATCTTACTTTTAGAGTTTTATTTTCATCATAGTGAATGAAGCTGGTTAGTTAATGTGACCATGAATCATTCATCCCGGATTAGTCATGTACTTGTCTAAATCTTTTGGTATCTTATAGGGTGTCCCATTAACGAATTCAAGTGTAGTCATTTTTGACTTTCTTGCAAAGAATATGATAGTTATATTAGCTTAAATTACTTGAACTTTAAATGTGCATGTTGAGTGATTTCCTCATAAAGTCATAATATTTAGTTAGTTCATACTGTACAATAGCTTGATAATTGTGATTTTTTTCAATATTTTTAATGTGAAGTTACAACCATGCATTCAGAAGTTGATAGTAACTTTCTTCTTGACAATAGTTATTTGCACTATATATTATATCATATTAATCTTTGGACCCAAAACCCTATTTTTTTGTTGGTTGTTATTTTCTCTAATCAGATCAACGACGACGAAGCTGATCTTTGATAGATCCATGACGGCCGAGCTCATCTCCGATCAGATCCACGACGGTGGAGCTCATCTCCGATCAGTTTTGATTTTCGTATTTCTTGATCTATGGCCGTGTTAGGCTGGTTGTGGTGGTAGGCTGGTGCTGGTGGTGGTGATACAACATTGTAAGCCTTCTTTAAAAATTAGGTAACTTTAACCCATGAAAACTTCAAAAAGTTTATATCATGTCTTCTTTCTTTCTCTTATCATTATTTTCTTTTTTTTATCTGTACCTTCTTCTCCTTTTTTGCTCTATATTTTAGATTTGATACAAGTTTGAAGGATCGTGATCAAAAGGTTAGTTTCTAAAGTTTTTTTCCTTTTTTTATAATCCGAAAAATACAGATTTGGTTTATGAAATCTGATTATAAAAGATATTCTGGTTTACATATATTTGAGGTATGTATATATATATTATATATATGATATTATATATATCTGATTATAATATATATATATATGTAGTATATGCATATGTATATAGGTTATAATAACGAATATGTATTTTTTGGGTTTTTTATCCTCCATCTAATGCCACTTTATTATATTTATATGAGTATATCTTTATTTAATTATATATCATTTTTTTTTGTTGCATCTGTAATGACAATGACAATAGTAATAGTTAGGGTTTTGATTTTAGGACTTTCTTTTACTGATCTAAATCTTCACTTAACTATTTGATTCTTTTTTTTATTGTATATGTTTCAGAATTACTAATTACTAACTATATTTTGTTTATAATTTTCTGTTTTGTTTTGCAGGTTATAGATAGAGGTGACATTTCTTATTAAAACATGATTGCTGACCTAAGAAAAGCTTAGGTGTCGATTAAGTAGCCTGTCCAACTAGGAAAAAACACACAATGGCTGATGTCATGTGTGTTTTTTTCTTGGCTTCTATGAGAAGATTTGATCCAACTTCTTTAATACTCTTTCTTCTCTTTCTCTTTCTCCAAAAACAATTCAAAAATCACAGATCTCCTTTTATCGATTCTCCTTCTCTCCTCTCATCTCATCATCATTATCTTAATTTTTAGCCTCAAATAAAAACCCTAATTTATGAACATGATTAACACACCTACACATATCCAGTCACTCTCTAGATCTAGCGGAAGTTAGGTGAAACGGTGGTGGCAGAAAACTGGCGTCATGGGGCGATGGTTGATCGGAGATATACACCACCGATCTCCTTTAGGAGACGTAACAAATTAAGAGTAGGTTGGTGGTTGTTAATATATATAATATGATTCATTGTTTTATTGTTTTATTTAGTTTTGTATTAGATTAAAAAAGGATGGGTATCTTTTTAGTTAAGAGTTGGAAAGATGAAACTGATTGTTTTTTATTTATTTTTTTAAAAAATGTTCATTTTGATTTTTGAGAGTGATACCGATGGTTGTCACCGAGTTTTAGCTGAAGCAATGGCATTTAAAGAGAAATTTGGTGATGAATATGATGTTGTTTTGTTTTTTAATAAAATATTTAGTTTTGATTAGTATTGTATCAGGAGGAAATATGATTCAATGTGTGTTTATGCTATATTGATTTGTGTTTTCAGGTGTTTTTGACTGATTTATGGACCGACATATTCCATGGCCGTTTTTGCTGCCACTTCCACATTTATAGCCCGGTGAGGATTCTGGTCTTTTTTTTTTCTTCCTTAGCCTCGCGTAATGGATTTTGATGTACAACTGTTATTGGGTTTTTGATTATATATTTAGATTGTAAGATGGATGAGCAAAAGAAAACTTTCAGATGTAATCAAATCGAAAAGAACAACATATGGTGAGTTTTATTTTAAATTAAATTCTTTAAATTGTTTCCTTCTATATTGATGTACATGAACTGTTTGATTATAATTTTGGGTCAATAAAATATGTAAAATTTGTTGTTTGAGTTACTATATTGATGTACATGAACTGTTTGATTATATTTTTGGGTCAATAACATATGTAAAATTTGTTGTTTGAGTGACTATATTGATGTACATAAACTTTTTGTGATTTCTTAGTTTTTAATCAAAAGTTGCTTGAAATCCACTTTGCTTCGTTGCTTCTTGATTAACAATATTAACCCTTGAAGAAGTCAGGTTTGATTTTTTCATGAACATATCAGGTACATGTCACTAATGGGATCAAGTTTGCAGGAGGTGTTGTTGGTAAAGCAGTTGATGAAGGAAATGATAAACTAAACATACTAATTGTAGAAGTGCAGTCTTTTCCTCAAACTGTGAAAAGTTCTCTGTCCGAGGAAGGTATTTTTGTTATTAATCTCAGTAATTCATATGCATTATGAGTGTGTGTTTTGTTGAATGTATTTATATTAACTTATCCCTAAAATTTCAGTAATTCATATGCATAATGAGTGTGTGTTTTGTTGAATGTATTTATATTGACTGCAGACTCCAGTCAATCCTCCACTCCAGTCAAGATGGTCCAGTCAAGACTCCGGATTAAAGTTTTGCAGTCACTACAACTTATCCTAAGTGTATCACAACAACTACTTCAAGAGTTTTTGCAGGTACATTTCTAGATTGTATTTAAGCATTAGCATATGAGAGAAACAAATGAACATGATAGTAATGCACTACCTGTTAGTTAGCAATCTGGAGGCCAATTGTGAAGCTCACCAGTTTTATTTCAGCCATAGGTCCAGTGACCCGTTTCAGTAGTAACCTTCAGCGAGTATCCACCATCGATGAAGTTTACTGAAACACACCAGTGAGTCACTTCAGTCATGATTTAATCCTCCACCAGTGAAGGTAACCACTGGACGCTTTCAGTGCATAACTCCAGTGAGTTTCTCCTGACTTACTTAAATTGAGGTTTAAAGAGTGCATTGCTTATGAAGAGTTAAAGACAAAGTGGGAAATTTAGTATTAAAGGTTTATACTGGATGGGAGTGATATGGGTTTTTATACTGTTTTCTAGGTACTCAATTGATGCAGGCATGTTTGTTCAATAGTGTGTGATCTGATCGAATTGCGTGCAAGTTGTGATTATATGGTTTGAATTAGTATGATGAAGTAATATAGAATGTAGGATTGATGTACAGAAGTATAGAATAGGATAAATGTTCATAGTATTGATTTTCTAAATGGTGGGAATGTCCATCATGAATGAAGTGAGAATAGATTGTAATATTTGGTTTTGTGATCAATAAAATGAGGTACTAAACTGGTGGATGAACTGGGTATTAAACTGGTGGATGAACTCGAGTCGTGACTGGTCAATTGGAGTCTGGAGACAGGTATAAAAATAGCACAAGTCTATTATTAGATGTTAAATGAGATATCAATGTGAAATTAGTTTATCATATTTTCATATGATTAACAACTTGATTTAGAGTATTTATTATTCCATAGAGTTATTTAAATGAGAAATCAATGTTAATTAGTAAGAGTATTTAATATTTTACTTGATCTTCAGGTTGTTTTGACCAGTGAAGCTTACCAATGACCAGTGACCAGTGAAGCTTACCAGTCTATGATGACAATCCAGTGAGTATCCACCAGGTCACTGGCCACTTATTGAAGCTTCCCAGTGTCACAACACACTGCAGACTCCAGTCAATCCTCCACTCCAGTCAAGATGGTCCAGTCAAGACTCCGGATTAAAGTTTTGCAGTCACTACAACTTATCCTAAGTGTATCACAACAACTACTTCAAGAGTTTTTGCAGGTACATTTCTAGATTGTATTTAAGCATTAGCATATGAGAAACAAATGAACATGATAGTAATGCACTACCTGTTAGTTAGCAATCTGGAGGCCAATTGTGAAGCTCACCAGTTTTATTTCAGCCATAGGTCCAGTGACCCGTTTCAGTAGTAACCTTCAGCGAGTATCCACCATCGATGAAGTTTACTGGAACACACCAGTGACTCACTTCAGTCATGATTTAATCCTCCACCAGTGAAGGTAACCACTGGACGCTTTCAGTGCATAACTCCAGTGAGTTTCTCCTGACTTACTTAAATTGAGTTTTAAAGAGTGCATTGCTTATGAAGAGTTAAAGACAAAGTGGGAAATTTAGTATTGAAGGTTTATACTGGATGGGAGTGATATGGGTTTTTATACTGTTTTCTAGGTACTCAAATTGATGCAGGCATGTTTGTTCAATAGATGGTGTAATCTGATACGACTTGGTGCAAGGTGTGATTATATTGGTTTGAATTAGTATGATGAAGTAATATAGAATATAGGATTGATGTACATAAGTATAGAATAGGATAAATGTTCATAGTATTGATTTTCTAAATGGTGGGAATGTCCATCATGAATGAAGTGAGAATAGATTGTAATATTTGGTTTTGTGATCAATAAAATGAGGTACTGGCCCGATAAATGGAATCAGACTAGAGAAATGGAATCAGACTGGAGAATCAAACTGGAGAAATGGAATCAGAGTGGATAATCAAACTGGAGAAATGGAATCATACTGGATAATCAAACTGGAGAAATGGAATCAGACTGGAGAATCAAACTGGAGAAATGGAATCAGACTGGAGGATCAAACTGGAGAAATGGAATCAGACTGGAGAATCAAACATGCAACTCAACTTTATCATTTTTTATCATTAATATACGACATGAGTTTTAAGTATTTGATTTCGTAGTTTATTATGCTTTATTATATTTGTAGATGACTATATAAATTGGGATTTGCATTTTATGCTTAGAATAGAAAATTCTAAAATAACCCATGGGTTTAGCATGAGACTTTTAACTTGATATTGAAAGTTGCTTAAAAAATGTATTCATAAGAACGACTAAACAAGTAAAGGTTTTCTCCGGGTTATTCAATGAGACATGTCTTTGACTTAGATATTTTTGTCAATATAGAACTTTTTATAAAATATTTATTTTATAAAATGTCTATCAATAATCCGTGTTTTCACACGGGTCTCAAACTGGAGAATCAAACTGGAGAAATGGAATCAGACTGGAGAATCAAACTGGAAATGGAATCAAACTGGAGAAATTGTATCCGACTGGAGAATCAAACTGGAGAAATGGAATCAGACTGGAGATCAAACTGGAGAAATGGTCAACTGGAAATCAAACTGGAGAAATGGAATCAGACTGAGAATGGAATAACTGGAAAAGAATCACTGAATAAAACTGGAGAAATGGAATCAGACTAGAGAAATGGAATCATACTAGAGAAATGGAATCAGATTGGAGAATCAGACTGGAGATATGGAATCAGACTGTAAAACTATACTGGAGAAATGGAATCAGCCTGGACAATCAGACTGAAGAAATGGAATGAGAATGAAGAAATAGAATCATACTGGAGAAATGGAATTAGACTGGAGAAATGGAACTATATCCAGAATGTTAATGAATGTCACGAATATATTGCTTATATTACTATATCACTTTATAAAATGTCTATCGATTGTCCGTGTTTTTACACGGGTCTACAACTAGTTATAGATAAATGTGTGTCATATTTTATTTTGCAATGTATTTCTACTATCAACGTTTATTTTATACTTTTTCGTCTTATGTTTTAAAATTATTTTTAATTTATTACTGTGAGATGGGGTAAATTATAATATTGGCGCTAATTTTGTTTATTATGTATTATTAAGTAGGAATGATATATTGATATTGGATTTCAATATCCGAACATATATCCGAAATTTCGGATATCCGAAGTTCGATATCCGAAATTTTCGGATATCCGAACTATCCGAAATATCCGAATTTTAAGAAATATATATTTTTTCGGATATTGAATATAGATTTTCGGATAGTTTTCGGATAGTTTCAGATATTTTTGGATATTAATAATAAAATATTGATTTTTTTTGAAAAATAAAGTTTTCAAATATCCGAAATTTTCAAAAATCACTATCCGAATCCAAATCCGAAATTTTGGATATCCGAAGTTCGAATTTCGGATATCCGACTTTTCGGATAAAATCGGATCAGATTTTCGGATAACGGATCCATAGTTTTTGAACCCCCCTAAATATGATCATATATATAATAATATTATATATAATTAAAAATCATTCGATATTTAAAAAAGTTACAACAAAATCGCCATTTGTATAAGAGAAGTGAGTGTGGGGTTGTTCGTTGTACATTTCCCACTTAGGTGAAATCGCTCACATCCTATTCCAAAAAAAAAAATAGCACAATAATTAAATGTCCCCCAGGTTTGTAAAAAATAGGTTTCAAAATTAAAGCGAGATTTTTTCAACGTTTGCTTTGAGACAACCACATCCTACTCCCTTTGTATATTTCATATTAATGTACTAGATCAAATATGTCCGATAGACGGGTTAATAACATTTATGGGATCCTTTATATGTTAAATTAGGTGTTTCTTTTTATAAAAAAAAACTGATTTTCACAAAAGACTATAAAAATAACCTAGTCAAGAAGGTTGTCTAATTTCAACGTCAAACCAAGGTGCTAGATTTCAACGCAAACTAGTTTTAATTTCTAGTATGCTTAGACATTCAAATGCTTATTGTCAAAATATTAAAGTAAATTCCACAAATGACAGTAAGCAGATATGTAAGTAACCATTCACATGCTTATTGTCAAAATATTAAAAAAGAATTACACAAAATGACAAATAAGCTTAAATAGAGATGTCCAAGTACTCTGAGATAATCATATTATTTAAAATATCTTCATTAGTTATATAGATATACATGGGAAAAAATAAAAGTGGTGTGATCTCATACCAATTTGGTCAAACCTACTTACATGTAATTTTTTGATCTAATAAAAAATATATTAAAAAAAATTACCATGTAGTGAGTTTTTTCACCCAAATTGGATTATCGACATACAACTTCGTTCCCAAGATACATATAGGTGGCTTATAACAAGACTACGAGAAGATGAAGTGAAATTATTATAACTCAATAAACTATCAAAAATTTAATTAGCGCTGTTTACGTATTTATACTATAAAACATTCTCTTCGATAAAATGAAGGTTCAAATTCATTGGAGGTGATAAAATGAAGGTTCCAAATATCATTGGAGTGGGTAACTCAAGAATCTACAATCAACGCTAAACCAGAAACACCCACTGTTCCACCGTGAAATATTACACACAAAAATGACTCAAGATAAACACAGAATTTTGAAGATGCTTTTAATGAGTTCCACGTACCCTTCGTTATCTAAAGAAAGTTCAAGCATTAGTTCATTTATTCAGGTGATTCTTAACATATTGGTTCATATAGCCAGCTCCATGACAAACTCGCCTTCTCCCAAGTACTTATGAAGAAATACGATAAGGTTAGACCAGCTTCTTTTCATTGTCCAGTGTTTACATCACAGTGAATTTATGACCTTTTTGACTGTGTAGGTTCTTGACTAACTATCTTATTTAATGACATGGACGAGTTCATTTTGTGAGTAAACGACTAGATAATGTGTTTGACGGGTCGATTGACCCACTAATTATGTGACTCGGTATATACGACTTGTGTTTTTAATCTAATGTGTTGTGGTGATGGGTCAACCCATGGGTGCAACCCCAGACCCATGACCCAACTAAATGACCCAACCCTATCTACCCCAAACTCTTACACTCCATCCACCAATATTTCATTTCCTTATCTTGTCTCTCTCACTTCCTTGCAAGAAAAACACACACAAACACCCATCTCTCTCTCCCTCATTTAATTCATCATCACTTATGGTTGTTCAAGCTAAATTAATGCAAGATTAAGCTTCATCATCATCATAAATTCATCATATCATAAATTTAGAACTCAAAGTACAAGATTTCTTCAAATTGGGTCAAATTTCGGGTTTTAGCATTGCGGTGATCATTGGTAAGTCAAATTCCATCTTAAATTCATCATTATATGAGTATAAAGTATTTACAAGTCTTAAATCGGGTCGAAATGAAATTAGGGTTCAATTAGGGTTTTGGTTTGGGTTGAATGATTTGGAAGTGTTCTTGATGTTTTGGAATGGAAATTTGTAATGGGTTATGTGTAATTATGTTTAATGATGTTTAAATATGCTTCAAAATAAGTTTAAACCTTTTCCTAGTCGATTGGAAGGTCAAAATGTGGGTTTTGGGTTGTTATGCTGCTGCTGTTCTTGAGTTGCCAGAACCAGGCGTAACCTACGCCCCTTGGGAGCGTAGCTTACGCTGCATGATCCTTGCATGGGCGTAATGTAGGCGTAGCCTACGCTGATCTTGTTCCTTGGGCGTACCTTACGCCAAAATCTGGCGTACCTTACGGTTCTCTCCATTTTCATTACGCCAAAATGCCTCTGATTACGCCGCTAGAGACGCCAAAACCCTCCTTTGCAGGGCACCGTAACTTACGCCACATCTGACCGTACCTTACGCCCCTTATTCTTGAACTAGCGTAACCTACGCTGAACTTAGGCGTAGCTTACGCTGGCCTATTTTCACTGTTTTCCTGTTTGACCTTGTTTGACCTCCTGGACCCTCGGGGCGTATCGGGCTTCGACTTAAACCACCCCTCAACTTATTAAACGATACATAAAGGTCTAGGAATTCATTTAATGTCGAGAATCACATTTGAAACCTAATTAGGGTTTTGTAAAGAAAAATGACGAATATGTATATATGTTATGAGTATTAATGTGTATATATATTATCAATAAATAGGTGGTGGACGCGAGGTGAACATTGAACGACCTTGACTTGATTCTATATCTTAATTGTTTCTCTTTGCCGATCAAGGTGAGTTCCGTAGCTCCCTACTCAATTGAGATTCGGGCTGAAAAGTGTACACTTATGTGTTTGATTGTTTGATTGTGTTATTGAATGTTCGACTTGAGCTTGTTTAATGCATACGATGTTGGATTATGTGATGGTTAGGATAGTTGTACATACATGGAAGACAATAATACATTTAAGGAGTTGGAGATGTGGTGGGAAGGCTGCGGGTGACCCTATATATAAGCATCAAAGATTCCGAAAGTAGAATCCTCCTAAGTGTATGTACGTATTGTTTTGGTTGGTTTGATGATTGATGACTTGTGATTGAGACAAACACACATATGTAATGATATGGTTATTGATGAACGAACTTGTACATCCGAGTGTATAGATGTATACACTTGAGTTGAATTGATGAAACGTACATGACTCCGGGTATGTAGACGTATATACACCAATTATTTTGAGATGCCACATTGTTCATTGGGATGACATTTGAGTATCGTTGCATTGTTGACTTGATGGTCAAACATATAATAAGCATTATGACATTGACACGCATTCGGCACATATTTTGATATTGACATCACTTGTGCTCTCTTATTATATGCATTTACTCTCACGTTGTGAAATCTTGATATGATTGATGTTGTGACACGTAAAGGCCACTTGTATGAGATGTTTTGCCTTTACTTATACATATTGTGATTATTGACGATGGTTCCTTGTGAACCATTACTACGAACTCACCAACCTCGTGTTGACTTGTTTAGTACACTTTTCAGGTAATCAGGTGAACCAAGGACGTGATGCATGATTTCTACTTGTTTGACTCGGGCTTGGACTTATGTGGATCAAGGATTCATTTGCCCATTTTGCTTATGCTTAGGATCGATAGCCATCGTTAGACTATTGTTTTGTAAACGTTTGATGGCTACTTTGCTCCTTATGCATTCTGTATTGTATTTGACTTAACATGTTGAATTCACCGAATTCATTTATTTCCATTTAGTTGCCTACGATAATTCCATCATGTGCTATTTAATTTCCGTAATATTTCGAGCCCTAGCTCGGGGTGTTACAATGTCTCGATCTCCAAGTGTTCACTTGCTGACTTAGATTCTTAGTGCAGATCACGTCAAGAAATGCAGCAGACACGTACTTAAAGATGGTTGAAGGATCTTACTTAAGCCAATCTGATGAGGTAGATTATTATATAAAAATACATATGTAGCTGTTATGTACCTAATTTAGGTATAAACCCCTCACATACTTGTAATTTTAATATTTATTGTATAATGGATAATGACTGTGCCCCCATATTTTTATGGATTACAATTTAAGATGTAGGATTCTGTACCAAAGCCTAGGTTATCTAACAGCCACATATCCATATCCCTCTTTAATATAGATTATATTATATTATATATAATCATATATATCTATCTCATATATCTATATATATATATATATATATATATATTCACGATATGCCTTATAGGGGTGGGTTATTTAGAGTACAAGCAATCCAAAAAAGTACAAAAAGTACAAGGCACCGTTGGATCTTCTTCTTCTTCTCCGGCGAGACTGCCGCTGCCAGCCACCACCTTCTTCTCCGGCGACCGCCACCTCCTCCTTCTTCCTTCTTCTCCGGCGAGACAACCACCGCCACCACCTCCGGCGACATCTCCGACGACTTTTCCGGCGAGAATCAGGTTCGTTTTTGGGTGGATACGGTACGGGCGTTGCCCTCATCCGTTCTAAACTGGTTGTCACGGGACGCATATGGGAATCGTATGGATTTGATGGGCGGCGATCCAAGAGATGGTGGCGGTTTGATACGGTACGGGCTCCGCCCTTGCTGCCGGCGCCGACACCGTGGTTGGGGTGGTCGGAGATGATGGTGGTGGCAGTGGTTGTCTCGCCGGAGAAGAAGGAGGTGGTGGCTGGCGGCGGCAGTCTCGCCGGAGAAGAAGGAAGAAGGAGGAAGAAGATATCCCCTTGTACTTTTTGGATTGCTTGTACTCTAATTATCTTCTCTTATATAATTATATATATATATATATATATATATATCTAATATATTTAATTCTAATATATATATAATATATAGGAAAAGTGAGTATGGGGTTTGTTCCCCATCTAAGCTTAGATGGGGAACCTCACACACAAATATTTTAATAATATTTGTATTTTAAACAAATCAGGCCCCCATGATTTTCATTATTATAAAATCAATGTGCGGGGTTCCCTCCATCTAAGCTTATATGGCAGGCCACCCCACTCACTTCCCCATATATATATATATATTAACTGGTAGGTAGTATTAGATACCTTTGTGCTTGACACTTGACCGAAACTTTCATTTCTTCAGGTTGCTAAGCTTATAGCAAGAGTTGAAGCAACATTCATAAAGCACTTCTCGAACCAGAATCGTGATCAAGGAATGAACATCTTAAGACCAAAAGCTAAACGAGAAAAGCATCGGGTTTCGTTTTTTGTTGGTAAGTTATTAGCATCCAGCAAGTTATATATTGTTGGCATGTGCGGTACAACTCAACAGTGTAATTTTATCGTGCAGGTTGCTACTTTGGATTCCTCGTTACACTTATAGTGGCGATCATCTTAAGTATACACACTAGAGATTTTCTCAAGAGTGTGGAACAAATTCAGTACATGAATACCATTTTTCCACTATACAGCATGTTTGGATTTCTTGTGTTACATATGCTGATGTATGCTGGAAATGTGTACTATTGGACGCGTTATCGAGTCAATTACTCCTTTATATTTGGATGCAAACCGGGTACAGAACTGCGCTTTAATGAAGTTCTACTCATTAGTTCTGGTCTGTTGGAAAATTTCGAGCTGTCAAGACGGTGCCATTACCTTTTAGCTACGAGGACGAAGACAAGGATCTGTAATTCATTTCTACACAGAAATTGGAACATTTCATAATATATCATTTTTACATACTATCATTTGTACGGATTACTGGTTAATTGGACAAAAGTATATATATATACTTTAAAAGATGTTTTAAATTATTCACGAATGATGAATGGGTAACTAACATACGTTGTCATATATGAGGCAATGTCTGTAATCAATAAAGAATACGTTTTTTGTATTATAACTAATTATAAGATCGACAAACAATTCACACAAAAGGGGGAGAATGTTAGGATTAATATTTGTGATGAATTGTATTATGTTATAGACTAGAAGGACTATTTGTGTAAGTTGACCCTTGGATATTTAAGCCCCAAGGATTAATGTTTTTGTCAAGCCTTAATCCATAACCTAAACCTAATAAACATTTTGTCAGCCACTTGTTCTTCCAATCTATCCACATATTTCTTGTTTATTTGCTTAGATCTATACATTTATTATTAGTTAGATTATCAACAAATCTATAAATCTTGCAATTTTATATTCAAAATATGTATAAATGCATTAATATATTAATGTAAATTTTTTTTTAAGACTGCGGCTGCCTATACATCATTTCTTTGGGTGATTTATTTTGTGGGCTGGCCATAACATGCTTTCTTGTTTCCATGCCCCCGTCCCTACCAATTAATTGTTGTTAAGATTATAATTGATTGTCCTTATTCCCACCGTTCCCTTTAAATTACAGTTTTGTTTTGTTTGCTGATTTTTCGAAGATTTTTATTAAGTATGAATTGCATTATCCTAAACTTTCACTCATTCCTTATCCGGAAACTTTACCCATTGTCACTAGACCGCGAAAAACTATTAATCACTAATTCCCAATCCACTTTGTATCCGAAAACTATTTACCTCTTCAACATAATCGCGAAAACATTTTAACATATTTAGTCGAGTCCCGAAATCTTCTTTTACCAACCCCCCCCCAAAGTTTTTCCCGAAATCCCTTGCATTTGTCCAGTTGTCTATATATTTAGTAGATTTGTTTCCCCGTTCATTTTTTCTTTCATTAATAAATATTGTCCCATCTCATTTGGTTTATTGTGGGTTGTGTTTACGCTTCACTTATCCAAAGAGCTTTCATACCCGAAACCCGACTCGACTCAGTATCTCCGAAATCTACACAATTCTGATTCCTCTTCACTTAGGTTTTCCCATTTCTAATTGGTTGGCTTACATTGTTTGGCGGTGTGCCTATACCAATCCCAAGAATTCCCTCCAAAATCCATTCCATTTTTCATAACAATACTTAAGTGTCTGCAGTCCTGGTTAATTTTGGTTTGGCGGCTGCTTATTTTTGTTTCGTGAATCACTTATATCCGAACAATTTTCTCACCAATTCCCCATTGTCATTACCTCTCACCAGTATTGTAAATGTTTTAAGAGCCATGGACATTCCAAATAAAGAGACATTCATATTGGGGTTAGCAAATTCTCAGACTTCTTCTTGTCCTGATCTAGAGTCACAATCTTTGATTATTTTTTTAGAACAACAAATTGTTGATCTTCAGAAAAATATAAAGAATGTGACAATTGAGCGTACTTGTGAAATGCTAAGAGCAAACGCTCTTCAAGAGGAAATACAATCAATTTTTACAGGAACTCCAAATTTCTAAGTTGCTCAAAGAAATTGAGGGTTTAAAAACTAAATTGGACATTGCTGAAGCTTTAAATTCTGATTTAATTTTTGTAGAAACTGTTAGATCTGATTGTGTAAATGGTCTAGAAACAGATTCTTCTGAAATAACCGTCTTAAAATCAAAATTAAAGAACTTCAAGACATTGAACTGGCATTTCAAGCCCAGGTTCTGGTAACTGAACAATTGATTCAAGAAAAACAAGATCTTGAAGTCATTTTAGTGAAAGAAAAACTGGTGATTAAATCATGGCTAGAACG
>CM067168.1:53454500-53529291 GCA_034093135.1 Erigeron breviscapus | reverse complement strand
CGTGCCCGGGTCGATTACAATTAAAGCAAGTCCCACATTGGATAGCGGGGGAGTGATGACGATTACACTTTGCACAAAAGGGGTGAGGTCCTAAGTAAGTTTTCCTCGTTGGCCCCACGCCGCCATACCCTACCCCTACTAGCATCTTTGGGATCAAACCTTCCCATTTTCTTCATCCCACTTGATTCTCCCATTTTCTTTCTCTTGTTTGTTGAGGAGTTACTCAGAACACCGCTCCTCAACAAGTCTTCAGTCACACTACCGGCTCGGTTGACAGCATCGGCCAAAGAAGTAGGCATGTTAGAATTCACATAAGATCGGGGGGGGGGGGGGGGGGGGGGGGGGGGGGGGGGGGGGGGGGGGGGGGGGGGGGGGGGGGGGTTCGGACTTGAGGATTCAAGCCCAATACAAACTTCTCGATGGCCCGAGACTCGGAATCCACCAAGTGGGGAATGAGGGTAGACAACTCCTGAAATCGTCTAACATAACCCTTGTAATCAGCCCCGTCCATGTTGAGATTAACAAACTCAATGGTCAAGTTTTGTAGTTCGTAGGGAGGACAAAACTTTGCCTTCACCTTGTTCTTGAAATCGATCCATTCCAACCAATCGGGATACCCGATTTTACTCCAAAGTTTTGGAAGGCGTTCCAAGAAGCGATGAGTACTCAACTCGTTATGAGTACGGCGTTCCATCCTCAAAGCGACGGTCAATTGAAAGATCGATTCGAACCCTTGAAGACATGTTACGAGCTTGTGCCATTGATTTTGGTGGCAATTGGGATACACACTTACCGTTAGTCGAATTCTCCTATAATAATAGCTTCCATGCTAGTATCCAAATGGCTCCGTTTAAAGCATTGTATGGAAGAAATTGTAGGTCACTGGTAGCTTGGGCGGAAGTTGGTGAAAGCCAACTCAGTCGGCCCGAAATTGTCATTGAAACGACCAAGGTGATCTCACAAATTAAAGAGAAATTGAGAGTGGCCCGTGAAAGGCAATTGAAGTATGCAAACGTGAGACGACGCCCTCTTGAGTTTGAAGTCGGTGATTATGTGTTGCTTAAAGTATCCCCGTGGAAAGGCGTGGTTCGATTTGTGAAACGTGGCAAGTTGGGCCCGAGATATATTGGCCCATTTAAAATCCTTGAATGAATTGGCCCGGTGGCGTATCAATTGGAGCTCCCTTAAAATTTGAGTGGAGTTCATAACGTTTTCCATGTTTGTAACCTTAGGAAGTGTTTGGCCGATCCAACACTTCATGTGCCTCTTGAAGAAATCTGTGTCGATAAAACGTTGAAATTTGTGGAAGAGCCAATAGAAATTCTAGACCGAGAAACTAGGAAGCTTAAGAACACTCGGTATACACTCGTTAAAGTGAGATGGCGAGCTAGACGCGGGCCCGAAAGCCAAGTATCCTCATTTATTTACCGAATCTAGTTAGATTGAAATTTCGGGACGAAATTCCTCTAACGGGGGAATGATGTAACATTCATGATTTTTGACTTGTATTAAACGTGACTAAACATGATTATATGTAATTTGATTTCGCAATTAAGTGAAATTTTAGCTAAATTGACCCGTTGACGTGACGTGTGCTTAATTTAATTTATTCTTGGATGATGAAATGACTTGAATGCTATTTGACGATTTTAGGACGAGTTTTATGCTAGTCGAGATTATATTGCGGTATTAAGTCGGTATATGAGGTAACGTGACGTTTAAATCAACTAGAAATGTAATCGGGTGATCCATGGGTCGACCCATGAACCACCACCATTGACCCAACCCTATCCAACCAACCAAAGTCTTCCATCTCCTCCATTCATTCAATTCCATCTCTCTCTCTCTCACCTAAATGCAAGACATCTCTCTCACTCTCTCTCTAAATTCCTTCTCTTCATTTAATGTGTTCATGCTAATTTAATACTAGAATCACCATCAATATCATCAATCAATCTTTATATCTAATTTTGGGAAGTCAAAGTGCAAGTAAATTCTTCAAACGGGTCAAATTCGGATTTAAAGCTTCATTGGAGGTTTGGTAAGTTAAACTTGTACTAATATGACCATTTTATGTTTGTAAGACTAATTTTAATCATAACCAAGTGTCTTGAACCCATTTCTAAGTCAAAATCGTTCTTGAGCCAAAATTAGGGTTTCAAGTGAACAAATGGGTCAAAAATCGGGTTTTATGCTTAAATGTCAAAATGGGTCGAATATTTAGGGTGGGTTATGTCTAAAACTATGTTTTTAGGCTAACATAAACAAACCTTGGTTAATTTTCGGATTTAAATCTATCCAAGGCAAAAATTAGGGTTTTGAATATATAAATTAGGTCAAAAATCAAGTGATTTCGAAATCTGTGTTGAATCAAAAATTTCGTTATGGGATATGTTTATTTACATCGATGTATGGTTAATAAGAATTAAAAATCGGATTTCTATGCCTGTAAATCGAATTGTGAGCTATTGAGGGTTTAATTTCGAAAGGTCAAAGGTTGACTCAAAAAGTCAACTGCTTGTTTCTTCATCCCTTGCCCAGAATCGCCTTTCTCCCCTGCACCACCGTAAGGTACGCCTTCCCTGCCGTACCTTACGCCCTTCTGTAACCTTAAAAATGGACCTTACGCCATTTACCCCCTGTTTACGCCACTTCTTGACCAACCAGACGCCAAAAGGACCAATTACAAGACACCGTAAGCTACGCCTATTTCCACCGTACATTACGCCATCCAGCCTTGGCAGAGCGTCCCTTACACCACTGTGCACCGTACCTTACGTCCTCTGTATTCTCTGTCACTGTAGCTTACGCCACCACCACCGTACTTTACGGTGGTGTGAATATTTTGATTTTCCAGTCTTTGCCAAGTTTCTTCTTCGACTCTTGAATCACTTTGGGTTTCCACATAACCTTCTTGTTAGCCTGAATTATCTCAAAAATTGAGTGATAGCCGTCTTTTCTCTTTGGATTTTGGGGTAGCTGGGTTTGAATTTGGGTTTTACTTGTGAGAGTGGTGGCCTAAGTAATAAGTACATATTATATATTATATAGAGAGAGAAATCCAAACCGTATTCTTTTTGTTTTGTTGATGATGAAGTCGGTTGGTCCCCACATGGAGTGTCTTGCAATTAAATGGATGATTTATATTAATAGGAATATATATATATACCAATTAGGACACTCGACACATAATTATACTATTGGGTCATAGGAACTTCTTTGGGCCGTTTTATTTTTAGCTCACATGGGTCCAGTTGGTTGTTATGGATATCCAACGTCAAGAGTCCAAAATAAACATTTACATGCTAATTAAAAGTGAAATAAAATACGATTAAAATATTAATGTTAGATTTTGGGCGTGTGACGAATCTTGGACGACGCTAATTCGAACTTAACTTCTCTTTTGCCAATCAAGGTGAGTTTCGTAAACCCTCCCAACTCAATTGAGATTCGGGCTGAAAAGTGTACATGCTTGTTTGATTGTTGCTTAATCGATTGATTGATTTTTCAATTGACGTAATGACTTGTTGCTCGATTAACTATGCTTTCGTTTATGATTATATGTTGTGGTTTGGATAGTTGTACATACATGGAAGACGATTATACTTTCAATGAGTAGTAGATGTGGTGGGAAGGCTGCGGGTGACCCTATATATAAGCATCAATGATTCCTTGAAAGTAGAATCGTATGAAGTGTATGTGCATCGTGTGGTCGTTAACTAGATACGTTATGATGTGATTCGAGACATTTGTTTATATATTCGTTATGATCGTTATGCACGTCTTATGCTCGTTATATTCGTTATGATCGTTATGTATGTCTTATGCACGTTATGGATTGTTGAATCCACGTTATGGGTATCTCTATATCCACGTTATGGGTATCTCTATATCCACGTTATGGGTATCTCTATACTCACGTTATGGGTTGTTGAGCCCACGTTATTGTACGTTATTAATCCTCGTATATCGTTAACGGTTGTTATCCTGACACACTTGTTTCCTATTACTTGTCCCTACGAACTCACCAACTTTATGTTGACGCGTGTTAGTACACTTTTCAGGTGACAGGTTAGCTCAAAGACGTATTGGATGATTGATTGCTTATTTATGCTAGACTTGGACTTGGACTTCTTGGATCCGTGATTCATTTCCCGATTAGGGGTTATGCTTATGTGTGATCCGGTTACTTGCATTACTGAATGGTTCGTATGGATTACTTGATCCTTCTTATGCATTTAGATTTACTCTACATAATTTCCATGTCGTGCTGTGCTATTTGTGTAACCCTCATGTTTCCGCCTTGTTGGGGTGTTACAAATAAAGATATATGTATACATCAACAATCGAGCAAAATAATCGAGCTATGGAAGCAAGCCCAGAGATATATGTTTTATAAAAGACTAGTCACATGCCCGCGCGATGCGACGGTGTGATGGTGGTGGTGGTGGCGGCAACAACGGGTGGTGGTGGCGACGGCAGTGGCGATAACGGTGTGGTTATTAATGTAAAACTATTTTATGTAAAAGGAGATAGTGTAGCTATTTTAAAGGTTGTGGGAATGATATTATAGGTATATTATGTTGGACATATTCAAATTAGTGAATAAAGAAGAGGGGTAATTTGGGTATATCAAGTTCTTTTTTTAGGAAATAGGAGGGGTCAAATGCTTTATAAGGTAGTATAGATATAGATAATAATAATAATAAAATAGATATATGTTTGGGTCAAAGAGCTTACCAATGGGCCACCAACTAACCAACCCCATTGGAAGATTTACAATTTATTTATTTATGTTTGGAACACTATTAACAAATTGGGGTACAATTTCCTAAATTTAAGTTCTATGATATCTTTTGAAATTTTGATCATATAATTATATCTAATATTTTTTGTATATGAAAGCTGGCATTTCGCAGACCACCATCAACATCACTACTTCAGACTCAATAGCATCATCAGGAGCAAGCAGCAAAGTACCAGTAAGTGACGGTGATGCTGTGGGTCCAGATGGCTTGATATTGCCGCATCCCAATCTTAGGGTATTTACCTTTGCTGAACTAAAAACTGCTACTAGAAATTTTCGAGGTGATACAGTTTTAGGTGAAGGTGGTTTTGGAAAGGTTTATAAAGCCTGGCTTGATGACAAGTCGAATTCCAGTTCCAAACAGAATGTAGTTGCTGTTAAAAAGTTGGATTCCGAGAGTATGCAAGGATTTGAAGAATGGCAGGTAATTAACTAATGCTTCATCATTGTCAACTGCATTCATTTGGGACTATAATCAGAACTAATGAGAAAATAGAGAGAATTTGGTGAATGATAATTTTCATTAGTTATGAAATGAAGCCATAAGGAGGCTTAAATATAATACAAGTAAAGCAAAACCCTAATTACAATAACTATCAACTAATGATAATAAGAACCCTTAACCTCTAAATACAATAAACATACAATATACATAACTCTACAACTAAATCCATTAAAAAAAGTAGCACAATAGTCAAAAATGGCTCAAACAGATGAAAATTGCCCAAAGTCAATTTTTGATGCATACTACCTCTTGAGTTGTGTGGGTTGACCAATAACAAAAAAATGGCATGCCGACCCAACAGAACGACCCTTGTCTAGAACCTTTCATGTAAAACATATTAAAAGTGTGTTTTACAACTTTGTGTTTTAAGTGCATGCTGCTATAATTTGTGCAGTAATGCCTTAACATTTATTCAGGAATTTATCAGCATAAGTTTTTGATGGTCTCGGATGCTAATGATGTTTATTTTCATGGTCCATTCGAGCAGAAGGAGGTGGAGTTTCTAGGAATGCTTTCTCATCCGAATCTTGTGAAACTATTGGGATATTGTTATGAGGGTAGAGAGTTGCTACTTGTATACGAGTTTATGCAAAAAGGAAGCTTGGAAAAACATTTATTTGGAAGTGAGAACTATTGAAGATGTTGCTAAAATCATCATATACATAATATATTGTGCGCTTGTCCATATTATGTTAGAGTAAAATAACATAAGTAACAGTGAGAAATAAATAATATGTCATGATATATTTGGATAGTATCTTAATGTTATCTGAATTTCGCAGGAGGTTCTATTGTTCAACCACTTCCATGGAATATTCGGCTCAAGATTTTAATTGGAGCAGCTTGGGGACTAGCATTCTTGCACACTTCCAAAAAGCAAGTTATTCACAGAGATTTTAAGACATCAAATATATTGCTAGATGGGGTAAGTTGTGTTACTAATGTGCTCAAGATTATGATCTCTTTGTGTTTCTCAGTTAGGATGACATTTATCTGTTCTTGCTTCGGCCAGTCTTACAATGCCAAGCTATCTGACTTCGGGCTCGCTAAACTTGGTCCATCTGCTATCAATCACACGTAACAACACGTGTTATGGGAACTCATGGCTATGCTGCTCCCGAGTATGTTTCTACAGGTAATTTGAGTCCTTATCGCAAATGACATCATTTAGGGCTATATGTTTGATTGGTAGAACCTCAGAATTCATCTCGTGCAAAATAAAACGAAACCAATATCCATTGCATGCTTGTAATGAGCAATCTAAATACTTTTGCTCCTATTTACAGGTCATTTGTATGTGAAGAGCGACGTCTATGGTTTTGGGATTGTGTTGGTTGAAATGTTAACAGGAATGCGATCACTTGACACTCAGCGGCCAGCGATGCGACAAAGTCTGAGTGACTGGGTCAAACCATACCTGGCTAACCCAAGGAAGTTAAAGAATATTATGGACTCAAGACTTGAAGGAAGATACCCATCAAAGGAGGCCAAATCGCTCGATTAGCCCTCACATGTCTTAGACCTGAACCGAAAACTCGCCCATCGATGACAGAAGTTGTGGAAAAGCTTGAACAACTCGATGCCATAAGATTCCACCAAAAAAAACCCCTTATTGCTCCTTTTTCCCTCCTCTATCCATCCATGTCTAGTAATCGAACATTTGAACGTGGGAAATCTGGGAAAAAAGCAAAAGAGGCGGCAGCCTTGAAAAGCAAACAGCCGACCACTGCTCCTTTTTCTTTTGGAGGATTGCGTGATGGATCTTCACAGTCAAATGATCAAAACCCTCATAGTGGGATATCTAATTCCTCTCTTCGATCTTCTTCACAGATTTCTGAATTAGTTGATTTTCCCCCGCTAAGCTATAAAGCGCTGCAAAACTCATCAAAAACCATCAACATAGCATCATCGCCAAAAACTGCCACTGTTTGGGGGGCTGCCGGTCAGGGGGAGGTTGGAATTGGGGGGACTAACACTCGGGACCTAAGCCTAGGGTCCATGGAGTTTCAGAAAAATGATTTAGAAGGTGTCGGCACTTCTAAAACCCTTAACACTAAAAAAAGAGTTTCTTTCCAGCTGCCACCAGAAACTGCTGTCATTAGAGAGGCTGCCACCCATAGTGAGATTCGTTATGTCGATGTTAATGAGAAACAACAGTCAACTTATGGCCATGTTCAACTGGAAACCGAGCAAATTGATGATTCTATCTCCAAAAACCCCAATTCCGCACAAAACAACAAACCGCCATATTGGCCGGAAAAAGGGGTTGCTGAAGATGTGTTCCAGCTAGTGGATGAAGCGGAGAGCTCAAGAATGCCCAGTGTTAGGTCTGCAGGCCTTTATGATGGTTTGGAAGATGGTTTGGTAGGTTTGCAACCTACTAGTGCTAACAATAACACAACCGAGCCTACCATCAACTCTACTGAACCAATCCCTCACCTAACGGATCCTAATGTGCAGCAAAATGATCTATATTACCTGCCAAACAGCCGAAAAGTGCAAGAACAACGAACCTATGCTTCAATATTCAAAGATGGGGCGGACATTTTTGAAAAAGGTACTCTCAGATTCATTCCACCTAAAGTAACAGATTCAGGTATTAAACAAGCTGTTGTTCCAGCTGAATTATTTGCAAAACAAGCTGAGTCCTGGTCTTCTACCTTGGTTGGATATATTATTGGTAAGTGTCCTGCATTTACATTTGTCAAATTCCACGCAAACAGACTTTGGAAAAGGTTTCACCTTGAGGATGTCATCTTAAATGATCAAGGATACTTTTGTTTTACATTTAAGACAGAATTGGGCTTGAAACATGTTTTTGAAAGCAGTCCTTGGTTTTTCAATGATATTCCTATTCTACTCAAGAGATGGCAGCCAAGTTGTTGGTTTGAGAAACCTGTTCCTACTAAGGTTCCATTATGGGTTAACATCTATGATATGCCAGCTATACTTTGGAATTATGAGATTATCAGCCATATTGTCAGTGTGATTGGGGTACCTATAGCTATTGATACATATACTACTGAAATGTGTGAAAAGAAGACTGACAGGGCAGTTTTTGCTAGGATTTTGGTTGAGAACACTTGCCCCGGATCGACTTCCATATCATAATTGCTCTAGTGAATAACTAAAGGTCAAAACCGGGTTTGACCGGGTTCGGTTTCGGTTATTTTGTTCACGACTAGTTTTCACTTTCTCAACCCCGTTTTCCGAACCAAGTTGAGTTCACATAAATATATATTTTGTATTGAACGTTCACGAACATAAATGAACAAATGAGAGCTATGTTCAAGTTCGTATATTTAAATAAACAAACGGTTCTTTTTGATCATGTTGGTCTATTTAACTAAAGAACAAACATAAATGAACTTCCCGCCCAACAGTTTATGAATGGTTTGTCGAACATTCAATTCGGTTACAACCCTATATCTCACTATTGTCTATTTGGTTCCACTTTCGTTTACCAAATTAATTATATGATTAATAATGAAACCTATCCCATATTCCATTGTAATGGAGTTGGATTTAGTTTTTACAGAGAAATCTATATATGCATTAATTTTACTCTGTTTTTGGTCCCAACCAAGATGGATTCGTATAAGTATTCATTTTGTCATAGTTTTAACTCTAATTTGATATTTTTGTTTTCGAGCCATCTTTTAGGCAGCGTGTGGGTTATGAGAGTCGTCAAGAAAACTTCAATCCTTGATTCATATTATCATATATCTGGAAACCAATATGAATAGAGGTCAATCAAAAGAAGAATGCGGTTACATTTGGTCATTTGTGTTAGGATATAAGAACACAATTAACTATTAATTCATACGAGCATGCAGCGGAAGATATATGCAATATATAGATTAACAAAGAATAGAATTTGTGTACCTTTTAGCAAAGTTTAAACAATAAACTATAATAGGGTTTAAAGCAAAACCCCTCTACGATCGCACACACGACACACCGATGTATGTATGCTAGTACTTGATCACGAACCCACAACGCCTTGTGCTTCTTCTTCTTGCTTGGTCGAACCACACAAAACCGAAAATCCCTTGGGGATTGAGTTCGGTTTCCGAACTTAGAGAGAGGAGAGAAAAGAGAGATTTTAATTGTTAGGGATGATCTAAAACAATGAACCCTAACCCTCTATTTATAGGGTAAAGCTAACTTGGTAACCAAGTTGGACTAGGATTATGATTACCCTAATCCTAGCCGTCCCCCTTCCTTAATCAATTAGGAAACTTCTAGAATCTCCTAATTACAATCCTCAACTAATGCCGTTAACTAATAACCGTTAGTTTTAATATTTCCAACGACCATTCGTCAATTTAATTCGTGATCATATTAATTAATAAATTAACTAATACTAATTACATCTGTGTCGAGACGTGTGACCCCGTAGGCTTAAACACTTTCCAGATATACGTTCATTTTACATGATCATATTCCAACAGCTCCCACTTGAGCATGTAATAATGAAGGTAATAACATTGGTAGCGTCTAGCAACACGCCAATGCTCCCGGAAATTTAAAGTATAGTTTCTTAAAGTATATTTAAACAGTTTCAGTGTTTATATCCCTTTGTTTCAGATACCTATGTTAAATATGGATATGGATCAAAGTCATTCTATATGTTAACGATTCTGTTTCTCATTTCTACAACTAATTAAGATTACCAAATTTAATCGAGACTCATCTGGATTTCATTTGGGTACGGCCATACACACGTCTTAATTAATTCTAATAAGGGGCCCAGTGGTATCATTCTTCAACTGTAAGCTGAAGGAACAAATCCTGTTTTGACTACACGTGTCAGTCACATACTTCACTGCACTTTCTGAAAATAGCCCTTTATTACTACCTTATTCAGGATAGTTAGAAATATATCAAGTAAGATTCTACTAATGTGTGTTCCTCAGATTCTACAGTTAGACATAACTTTTTAGGAGCACGTATTGTCCTTGTGGACTTACGAAGTGGAATCGCATCAACATTATCAACTTGAGGTTCATCACTTTGAACATTTTCCCCCCCAAGTTGATGATCGCTAGTAATTGCAGAAGGTGACACATCTTCCTCAAGTTCCACAATCCTCCCACTGTTCTCTTGAGCTATGATATTCTTTTCAAAGAACTCGGCATATCGGGCAACTCGAACAGTGTTGTCGGTAGGATTGTAGAAGTAGTAACCCATCGTTTCCTTAGGGTATCCTACAAAGATGCACTTAGTAGTTCTGGGTTGAAGTTTGTCAGGCGTATCTCGCTTGACAAGTGCCTCACAACCCCAGACTCTTAAGTAAGACAAATTAGGGACACTTCCATGCCACAATTCATGTGGTGTCTTATCAACCTTCTTGGTTGGAACCATATTGAGAATGCGTACAGCAGTCTCTAGAGCATAATCCCAAAATGAAAATGGGAGAGTTGTAAGGTTCATCATCGATCTCACCATTTCTAGTAAGGTTCTATTTCTCCTCTCAGAAACTCCATTATGTTGCGGAGTGTATGGAGGAGTAAGTTGTTGGACAATTCCACACGCTTTCAGATAATCCTTAAACTCTTGGCTAATGTATTCTCCACCTCGATCCGAACGAAGGATCTTGATGGTCTTACCGAGCTGGTTTTCTACTTCAGTTTTAAACTCTTTGAATGTTTCAAAGACTTCATGTTTATTTTAAGCAAGTAAACATAACCATAACGACTGAAATCATCCGTAAAAGTTATGAAGTAGTTAGCACCCTTTCTCGACACATGTCTAAATGGGCCACAAACATCTGTATGAATGAGTCCAAGAAGTTCTTTAGCCCTCTCCGGTTTATGCGGAAAAGGTTTTCTAGTCATCTTGCCAGAAACACAAGACACGCATTTATCAAATGATTCTTCATCATTTGATTGTAAGATCCCTTCAACGTTGAAGTCTTTCAATGCGTTTCTTGCCAACATGAGCAAGACGACAATGCCAAAGATAGGTAGAGTCCAAGTTAGTCTTGACTCTTTTGCTAACATTGTACATTGAATTATAATTTGAATCATAACCACGCATATCAATTTCATAAATACCATTACAAGGAATAGCATCAAAATAATGAACATTATTTTTAGAAACTGAAATACCAATATCATTAAAAATATTAACGAATCCGTGATTTTGCAACAAAGAAACTGGAATAACACCTCTAGTAATAGAAGGTGCGTAATGACAATTGTCTAAAACAACAATTAAACCAGAAGGTAGAACTAAATGAAATTCTCCAATAGCTTCAATAGGTGCTGGTAGACCATTGCCCACGAACAACTGCAAAGCTCCTGGCTTCAGTTTCCTCCTTTTCCTAAGCCCCTGTGACGAATTACAGATATGAGTTCCACAGCCAGTGTCATAAACCCATGAATTATGCTTAGAAAAAGAATATAATTCAATTGTGACCAAGTTGCCTAGGACACCGAGGGGAAATGATATGATATGGGTTATCGTTGATAGATTAACGAAGAGTGCGCATATTCTACCTATACGTGAAACTGCATCAATGGAAAAGTTGGCTACTTTGTATGTAGATGAAGTGGTTACTAGGCATGGTGTTCCACTTTCTATAGTTTCTGATCGTGATTCGAGGTTTGCATCGTCATTTTGGAAGAGTCTTCAGAGGGAATTAGGTACTAAAGTACATTTGAGTACTGCTTATCATCCTCAGACCGATGGACAAAGTGAAAGAACGATTCAGACACTTGAAGATATGTTACGTGCTTGTGTTATGGAGTATGGTGGTGCGTGGGATACTCATTTGCCACTTATAGAGTTTTCCTATAATAATAGTTACCATACTAGTATAGGTATGCCGCCTTACGAAATGTTATATGGAAGAAGGTGTCGGACTCCAAGCTGTTGGTTGGAGCCTGGTGAGAAGCAATTTGCTGGGCCTGAGATAGTGCAAATGACTGCCGAGAAGGTGAATATTGCTAAAGAAGCACTTCGAGTTGCTCGTGAAAGGCAAAAGTCTTATGCCGACAAGAAAAGGAGGCCCTTTGACTTCAAAGAAGGTGAAATGGTTATGTTAAAAGTGTCACCTTGGAAAGGTATTATACGATTTGGTAAGCGAGGAAAGTTAAGTCCTCAATTTATTGGACCTTTTAAGATATTGGAAAAGGTAAATGAACAAGCGTATCATTTAGATTTACCTCCTGAATTGGATGGTATCCATAGTACATTTCATGTGTGCTATTTAAGGAAATGTTTGGCTAACGAAACTAGTGTTATTCCATTAGAAGATGTTAGTATAGATCCTAAGAAAAGGATTGTTGATGAACCAATAGAGATTCTTGGTCGAAAGCAAAAGAAGGTGAGAAACAAGGTGATAGATTTGGTTCTTATAAAATGGAAGCATACCCGAGGTGAAAGTATGACATGGGAAACGGAGGCTGTGATGAAAGAGCAATATCCACATTTGTTCAAAGCGGAAAAGATTCCGATGACGGAATCCTTTTAAGGGGGTTGTAATTGTAACATCCCGAACATTTTGAACTTATATTATAGCCATGTCGTTAGTTTTATCATTAGTTATCGTTAGGTCATATTTATGTGATATGTGTTAATGTGTAATAAATGAAAATATGACTTAAACGATAATTTAAAGTGCTTATGAATGTCGAATGGTGTCATGTGACCATTCATTGTGTTCGTAATTCAAAATGGTGTTGGAAGTCAAGCCCGACCAGTAGAGCTCGACCAGTAGAGCTCGACCAGTAGAGTTCGACCTGTAGAGCTCGACCAGTAGAGTTTGACTTTGTTGAGCTTTGTGGCTTTCGTTTTCCCCTATAAATAGATGGGCTATGTTATTTTTTTATTTTTGTTGTTGGAGCCATGACACACACACACATAAGGGTTTTCTCTCATTCAAATCTCTCTCAAAAACATACACTCTTTCTAGTTCATTTTCTTGATTCAAGATTCAAGTAAGGTTGGTGTTCACCAAGCAATTGGTATATGTTATTTTATGTATAAAAACCGATCCATACACTTATATAAATGCTTTTATTGTTCTTCATAATCAATTCGATTCTTATGTGATGTTTCTTTGATTTCTCGTCTTGAAGTTATGATTCAATGTCCTAATAACTTTGAGGTACAATTGGTTTAGCACTTGGTTTGTGCAAAATGATTAAGTTCAACCAAGAAGGTTGAGTTTGATCTCTTTGTGTAGCCTTGTGTTGGACTTTTCGTGTCTCAATAGATTTGGGGTATCATATCTAAGTTTTGGGATTGAAATCATCGCAAGTGTTGCATCGAATTGAAAGATTTGGAGATGATGATTTCGAATCAGCCAAAAACAGGTTGAGTTCGACTTGGTGAGGTCGAGTTCGACCTATGAATGGTCTTGGTTCGATCGTTTCGTCGTTTCATGCTTTATCAGTTTACAAAAGTGCTTGTTTTGACTCGTAAAGGCTCGTTTTAACTCGAAAATCAATATGGTTGATGTTGAGCTCGACCATGAGTGGTTGAGGTCGACCTCAACCTAGTATTTTTGATAAATTTAAGTTTATGTATGTTTAAATGGTTCAAGGGCTCGAAAGATTTGCTTAAAACGCGCTTATTTTGATCATACGGTCACAAAACGTTTTCAAAATGGTGTTGAAGTCGAGCTCGACCAGTAGAGGTCGACCAGTCGAGCTCAACCTCCCTGAGTTCGACTTTGTTGAGCCTTGTGGTTCGTTTCTTCGGTTTTTCGTCTAACAAAGCATATGTTTAATGAAACGCTCGTTTCTATTGTCAAAGTTTTAAGTAAAGGTTAAAATGTCTATTTTGAACTTAATCAAGGATCTTGGTGTCAAAGCTAGACCCCTGTTCGATGTATCCGATCCCGTTTTTAATAAAGTGTCGTATATGTGTGATAGGTGGTCGTGACTACTTGACAAGGTTGCTAGCTTTTGATAATTGCTTATTTTTGTATCATTAAGGTAAGATACACTATTTTGCCACACACGAGGAACAACAAAACATGTTTTTGCATATGTTAACAATCCTATTAATATCTCGTATAACATTTGGGTATTCGGGATCATATGGGAGGGGTTGTGGTTGTATATGCATGCTATTGACGTTTGTGACAAGTAGTGGTTAAAGACATGTTTATGCGATTAATGTATATGACATGATTAATGACATGATTATGCGAATGTGTGATAATGATATGTGAAAGTATTTGTGGCCTATACATCTAGTCACTAGACTTGTTAGGATGTTATGCTACACGTGCACGATTAAGGGCCCTAAAGCAAACGAATGTTTGATGATGTATATGTGAAATGCTCGAGCAATTATTGAAAGTATAAAGTGTTAAGCTTAACCCGTGTTTGCTTTGGCTTGTACGCGGAGGTGGCTGTAAGGGTGGCTCCTTACATTATTGGGTCATGTGATTGAGTACATCTGGGTAGGTCTAACCAGCCGCCTAATGTTACGAACATAACAGAGTACTCGTGGGATTGGTTTATCCTTTCCTTAACGACAATGATGGACCGCCGTATGGCCAAACCCATCAAGTCGGGTGTGAGGTTCCCCGTTGATCTTATGATCACCTACACACAAACTCATACCTTATATGTAACGTAAGTGGCTTTGCCACACTTAATGACATGTGATGATATGTGATGTAAGTACATGTTAACGAGGATAGGCACGCTTAGGCAAATATCCTATCCAAATAATGTAATGATATGTGTGATGACATGATATGATGAATATGTGGTTGAATGTAACAAGGTTTCTTTGATGATTAAAATGAATGAAATGCTTTGAAACCTTTGTGTACTTACTTCGCTATTTATAGCTAACACTTGGTTTTCTTAAATGTGTTGTTTCCTCATGGTAAGCAGTGAGATGCCAAGTGTAGATGAGATGCGAGGATGGGTAGATGTTTTGAAGATGTCCTTAGTTTACCCATAGAGCTTGCATAAATTTATGTTTAATGTTTTGTTATGACTTGACAATGTCTTTGGATTTAAAGACTCGTTAATGTATGTGTTGGCATTCATGTTGGTGCCAATGCCATCTGGATTTCATTTGAATATTGTTATGATATGGATTAGTAACGCCCAAGTTTTGATAAAAGTAACTCCTTTAAGAGTTACAAATGTTTGACCTAAATCTTTCGCTATATTTATTCACCGTTTGGTGAAAATTTTTGAAATCCGGTATTTTTTATAGTTGGGTGTTACACGGTTGCTTAGCTTTGGAAACCCTTCCCCCCTTGATCATAAGAACTTGAGGGGTCTCAGTTTTCTTTAGAATCGTTTTTTTATACTCAATTAACATAGCATGAAGTTCAGCTATAGTTTTATTCATGCTGTGCATGTTATAGTTGCGCACAAAACCCTCAAATTCCTTTGGAAGAGACTTAAGGATCATGCCAACTTTAACAGCTGCATTATACACATAGTTGAGCGATTCCAGTTTGTCAAAGGAACTTTTCATTTTCAGCACATGAGTACTAAAAGATTTCCCAGATTCAAGCTTAAGGTCGTGGAGTTCCACAACTAAGTCGAACAACTCGACCCCAGCTTGTTTTTCATACATTTGCTTCAACTCTCTGATCATATCATATGGCCAGTATAATTCGAATTGCTTTTGAAGCTCAGGAGTCATTATGCCTTTGATATTGAGCATTGTATTCAACCCGCTGCTCAGGAGTAGCAGTAGGACCTGGGTCCTCACCTAACTGAGTTTCAAGGACGTCTGTTCATTGTTCAACTCTCAGGACAATCCGTAGTTGACGATACCAGTCGTTGAAGTTGGTTCCATTCAGCTTTTCTCTTTCAAACATATGTCTGAAAGCCGATTGGTTGGTGTTTTGAGGATGTGTTGCCATCTACAAAACAGATTAAGTTCAAAAATCAGTATTTTCGATAATAAAATCCTTAAAGAAATTAATTACCCAATGTTTAATCAATAAACAATTAATTTCATTAAGGCTAGGATCCAATTGACATGCCATCATTTCATTCAGTTGATCTGCTAGAAATGATGTACTCAAAAGGTAAGTGACGATCAGTAATTGCATTACCAATGCAATTCCTAGATTAAATGGGACTTACAAATGACACTTGTGTACATGCATCAAGTACTTTGTAATCATGTTTTGTCCCATCTTATGCCACGGGTCAAGGTCTCACCGCTTAACTCGCTTTAAGTCGCCCAACCAAGAACGCGTAAATAATCCACCATTGTGTACCAATGAGTGGAAATTCACCATGGAATTGCTATTTCACCATTGTGTATCAATGAGTAAAACAACAATTACAAGTGTCCTTTACAAGTTGGGTGACATAGACTTAAGTTTAAATGAGTCAAGCAATTGATGTGAATCAAAAGTTATGTTTGAAGATTCATGCATATCTTCATAACATAATGTTTATAAAATCATTTTTATTGCTTTAACAATACAAAAGAGCTCGGTAGCTCCATTTCAACGCACAAAGAAGCGTAGAAGTAAGGTTTGCGATAAACACAATTAAGTACCCACTTCTTTATGGAGCTAGCGCATCCCGACTTATACCTCTCTTAGAGTTTGTTCAAATGGGTGAGCCGGTGTTTCTTTTGATTGTAAGGAACCAATTTTATTTATAAACAAAATCATATTTCCATAATTATTAGTCAAGTTTATTCTTTTCATAAAACAATTTTTGCAACACAATTTACAATAAATGCAAAAATAATAAACTTACTACCATTAACAATTAATTATGTAACAATTTTAATCAACCCTAAATCATGGTCTCTATGTGTTAATGTTTAAGATTGGCTCCCTCTTCATATGGAAGAGGACCACATGCATCAAGTTGCCTTGATTGCGTAAGACCTTAAACAAAACAAACAAACAATTATCACATAAGCATAGAAGAAGCTGATCTGGAATTTCCAGCAGCTTCACGACCAGATTTGACCTAGAAGACGACTGAACTGGGCTTAGCACAGAACTACAAAATTTTAGCCCTATGAGTCTAGCGTCTACTGTACGAAAGAGAGCTTCTAACTCATTACGGTTGATTTTATACGATTTTTTTAGTGAACTGGTGTCAAACAGGAACTTTCACACGAAAATTTGCATATTGTCACATAATAATCAATTTAATTATCCCTCATAATTAAACCTAATGATCAAGCTTTTATATCATAATATCCAAGTAATAACCATGAAAAGTTTGGATGAATTTTCATGGTTTTTACTTCTATTTAACAAATTAAACTAAAGATACATAAACACATGCAATTTATCAAATAACAACGCAAATAATCAAAACTTGTTTAGAGGGTTTAACTTTAACCATTAACTAAAATTAGGGTTTAATGAATTAAAACAAAAATACTTTTTTTTTCTTCGTATTGCCGAACTCAAAAAAAAAAACAAAACTAATTTTTTTTCTTCTTTTGATTCATTCGGTCGAAACAAACAACCAAAACAAATTTTCTCTTTTCTTTTGATTCGACCCAACCAACCAAACCCTCAAACCCCCCTCAAGTTTTGAACTTTCTAAAATATATATCACATATGAGGCTCGTGATACCACTGTTAGGATCTAAGAACACAATTAACTATTAATTCATACGAGCATGCAGCGGAAGATATATGCAATATATAGATTAACAAAGAATAGAATTTGTGTACCTTTTAGCAAAGTTTAAACAATAAACTATAATAGGGTTTAAAGCAAAACCCCTCTACGATCGCACACACGACACACCGATGTATGTATGCTAGTACTTGATCACGAACCCACAACGCCTTGTGCTTCTTCTTCTTGCTTGGTCGAACCACACAAAACCGAAAATCCCTTGGGGATTGAGTTCGGTTTCCGAACTTAGAGAGAGGAGAGAAAAGAGAGATTTTAATTGTTAGGGATGATCTAAAACAATGAACCCTAACCCTCTATTTATAGGGTAAAGCTAACTTGGTAACCAAGTTGGACTAGGATTATGATTACCCTAATCCTAGCCGTCCCCCTTCCTTAATCAATTAAGAAACTTCTAGAATCTCCTAATTACAAATTAAGTCCTCCTCAACTAATGCCGTTAACTAATAACCGTTAGTTTTAATATTTCCAACGACCATTCGTCAATTTAATTCGTGATCATATTAATTAATAAATTAACTAATACTAATTACATATGTGTCGAGACGTGTGACCCCGTAGGCTTAAACACTTTTCGGACATACGTTCATTTTATGTGATCATATTCCAACAATTTGCACTTCCAGCCATTCTAGTGAATCATTCTCATCAATTACTCAGATTTTAGCCACAATTTTTCGTCAGTTGATCAAATGAGCCATTTAGTCGAGATCAATACACCAAGAAGGAATAACGTAAGATATATCATTTACGTACCCGACTCCTGCTTGCTGGCACCTTCATGCCTGTACTGTTGATGGTTATATATAGCAAATTGTTTTTCTTTTCTCTTTTATATCTGATGCTAAATGTGTGTGATGCAACCTATATTTCGAATTGGACATGGTTTGGGTCTTCTGTCCCCAACATGTTGGTAAAGTTTTAGGGGAGTCATCTTAAATAAAATGTTTTATGAGACATCAAGTTAATGGGGTGGACAACATCGAGGCCCAACCACCCCGGCGTCGTTGTGTCAATTGTTAGGTGGCGGGTGTGGTTCAAGGGTCATTGGCCCGACGTGGGTGTGTCAACGCCGAGTAAAGGATGGGGTCGTTCGGGTCCTTTGTTTTCTTTTCATTTTTATTGGGTATTAGGATATTGTGGGGTTTAGTTGTTGGGTGTCATAGGGTCTACTTTTTTTTTAGAACGACAAACTATCCTATTCCTAAACTACACGAATGCCTAGAATGGAACCTAGAATCTCCGACACCCCCCCCCCCCCCCCTTCCTTAATCAACCCCACAAATATAAGGTTCAGTTTTTGGGGTTATTATTACAGAAGTGGTGCGGTTGCTGAGTGGTGCTTATGTGGCACATCACCTTGTTGTGGTGGTGTGACCATTACAACCACCCCAAGTGACTTATATGTAATAAGGGCAAATTTTGGTCCAATTGCAAGTTTGATCAATGTTTTTTTTTTTTGGAACGGCAAACTAAACAACTTATAACCCGAACTTTGTCCGGGGTATCCCGATGGCTAAAGGAACTGCCAGCTGGCCCAACCCAGCCGACCTGCCAGTCTTACAACCCAGGGTAACCCCATCGACCCGCCTGCTCATAACAAAACAGTAATGTTCATTATTTCTGACCCAATATTGCTCTTGATCTTTCTTTGAGATTACCTACAGTTTCAGACATTAGGATGATCATAAATGGAATTCCTATGATTTCAAAACAAAAACTATTAGTAAAATGGTCAAATGAACCTCCTAAATGTGAATGGGCAGACTCGGGTTGTTATACCTTTAATGAGTCAACCAGAAAGGTTAGCTGAATGTGTAATGGGTTGAAAGTCATCAAGAGTGTATTTTAGTACTAAAACCTCCTTAATCTGTTTTTTAAGATATTATAATATTAAAAAAATAATATGATGTTGACATGTTAATTGTTTCTTAAATATGACAAATTTTGGACAAAGAATAATTTGAATCGACCCAATCTCGTATGTCTTGATCCGTACCAAAAATACCCGATTTGATTCGATACTCAACCCGCACGACCCACACATTTTGCAAAAGTAAATGGAATTAGAGAGCTAATATTACTTCTTGTAAAAAGTCGGCAACTGTTTTTCTCTCGGGACATTTGAAACCAATGTTCTCAGAAAAATCACATTTTCATGAGGACCTTGATAGACAACTTGTCCATCTGAGAGAAGTATCACATCATCAAATCAGCAACAATATTGGTAAGAAATAGTTAAGCTCAGTCCTTAAGAAACTCAAAAACCTGCCATGACAGTGCAAGATATACATTGCTAGAATTTCACAACTGAAGTTTCCCTTCACATAAATGGAAACAAAATTATAAGTACAACCACATATTTATTGAAACTATGGACACACATATGTTTATAGATTTAAAAAGTACCTTTAATTTATATTCTCTATGATCCATTATGTGTAGTCAGCCTACTCAAATAATCCCTATCAAATGAAAATAGGATGAAGGAACCTTTAAAGCGAGGATCGATGCAACACTTAATCCCCCAAAAATTGGAGCTTGTTCTCCACAACCAGCCCTAATGACCCGCCAACATCCGTAACCGGCGTATGAAAGGGGAAACTGAATCTCTTTATTTATCTACTAAATGTTAAAAAGACCTCAATTTACCTTTCAATTGGATTTTAATTGGCCAATAGAACCTCATAATATGCAACTGGGCTACCGTCCGGGTTTTCCTAATCCGTGCATAAATGGGGTATGGGGGAGGTGAGGTGTGGACAGTCTTGCCTTTACCCAAAGGTAACGGCTTCCATAAGGATCTCCTGCCAAACGGTAAAAGGCACAGATAAGAGTAGGAGGTAAGTAACCATACCTGTCGGCCGCGTGTCACATGTCTACACCTAATTTCTTTTTGGTGTTTGAACCTTCTACCTCCAGTTGAATGTCAGATATGTTAAGTCGCCTGAATTTTACCACCCTATATTTTAACAACCAAAAATACATATCAAATTAAATTACAGCCATATTTTATGAATATCAATGAATGTAAATAAGTTTAGAAACTGCAGAAATATACCTCTTGATCCATTAAGACCATTTCGATGGAAGAAGAAGTTTCATGCGGTTTGATATAGACTGGTTGCTTCCAAAGACGTATAACCCTTACTTTGATTTTCGATGATTCTTTCATGTCATGGATTTCAGAAAGCAAACTCAGTTGTTGATCCATCATTATGTTTTCAGCCTATTGAATTAATAACACTCTATTCTTGAGTTCTTCTTTATGGAATAAGAAACGAAATGACGACAACAACAACAACAACGACAGTACCTAATCCCTACCGGAGCGGGGTATGGGGGAGGTAAGATGTAGACAGTCTTGCCTCTACCCAAAGGTAAAGAGACTGCTTTCATAAGGACCTCCGGCCAAAGAAGGGGAAGAAAAGTGAAATATAAGAGATAAGGAATCATACCTGACGGCCGCGTATCGATTCGCTACCTTTAAGATAAATTATAGAAACAGAAACATATGGCATAAAAAAACGAATCCCACATAACGTAACAGATAATAACTTATTTGAACATATTAAAGAGCAAAATAAACATATATTTGACATAAGTACGTGCATATAGCTAAGCATGCAACATTTAGGAGCAAATATGAAAGGTAGCTTATAGGACAGGTAGCATGGGAGACATACATACATAACGCCTAAGGTCCGACGAGCCCATATAAGGTAACGGGTGATACTCAACCTATATTACAAAATAGATTAGGCCGCCTAACTGTTGAGAAGGTAACCCCCCGAATCCCCTACAAGGGTTACTTATCTACCGTATCCCTGGTCCTCTACGAGCCCTCTCATTTATCATGTCCTCCGACAGGCAAACCTAATTTGGGGTAACAAAAGCGCTAGAGTAACCTCCCCCTTGGTTTAGGCCTACCTTGCAGGCCAAAAACAACTTCAGAGGTCAACTAAAACAAAAAGTCTAAGTAACATTTTCCCATATGCCTTCCACTCCTAGGCCACGTCTTCCGTCAGGGAAACTCCTCATCTGTCCTTCCACCTTTGTTTGCCGACCTCTTCTCCTAACCATCACTCCTTTAGGCCAAACCCTTTGAAGCATCGAGCCATCTTAGTTTGTGCCCACTTTTCTATTGGCCAACCATCACTAACCTCCTTGGGAATAAGAAACGAAATGAGAAATTGCTTATTTCTCCATTCTTTGAGTTTTTTTTTTATAAAAGAAAGGAAAGGAAATGATACAATAATTTGAAAGTTTTAAGCCCCAATTTTTTTTATTTATCAAATTGGCATGATTCAAATGAAAAAGAAAAGATAAGATAGGTAAATTATCATTTTATGTTTTAATCTACATCTAATAATTTATATAATAAAGATATATTTGTAAATTTATGTCATTTTTTTTTTCTTTTCTTTTCTTTGGAATTCAAAAATGTAATTAACTTTTTATTTTCTTTCATTTTTTTCATTTTTTTTTAACTTGAGAATACACTTTTTTATATAATTTCTTTTTCCTCCCTTACCTAATTATATCTTTTCTTTTCTTTTAATTTTAAACTCAAAAATAGAGAATAAAGGATTGTGGTTTATAAAGGGAAAAAAAGCCGGCAACTAACCCTAAAATAATGGGCTTCTTCTCTTTCATGGGCCATCAAAAATTAGTAATCTCCGATGAAAAGCTTTTTTAATTAAATGGGAGTTTTGTTAATAAATATAAAAAGACATCCCCTTGATTTCCAATTGAAATATTATTAACCAATCATAATGTTTCGATTTAAAAAATTGGGGTAAACTTGTAAAATGCTAAGCTCCTATATTTCCACCTTTTTTAGAATAAAGGATATTTAAAACTTAAAAAAACTAGGGTAAAAGGCTTGTGCAATGCACGACGGATCTGGGTTTTTGTAATTTATTTGGTTAAATTTTGGAGAATCGGTTATGAGATCTGTAGATAGTTTTTGTTTTGTTTGACATTATTACAAAACGCATTAGTTATCAATGATAGATAATTGCATGTAGATTACAAAATATAGCTAGGTACATTTTTTGAAATAAACTACATCTTTTACTTCATCAACGCTCTTGTTTTCGTCAATATTTTTTAGCCAGGCTGTGTCGTACATATCCTTTTGGTATAGGATGTCAACACTTTCGGCAAGCGCAAATTTGACTTGCGATATATGTTTTATCTTATCTTGAAAGGTATGTGATGTAAAGTATTTTAATAGGGGAATTTGTCCAACCACCTCATGGTATCCAACCACCCCGTCGTAGTTTATCGGATGTTGTCGAACATGCTTGCTTTTTGGACTTCATCTGTAACACCCCGCCTTACCACAACACAATATTGTCCGCTTTGCTCGCAGGCTCACGGCTTTGTTTTTGGTTGCTTAGACAAACTTCCCAGGAGGGTCAACCATATGGCATTGCCACCACCCAAGCACGCTTAACTGTAGAGTTCTCCTCTCATCCACAGCCAATACTATTCTAACCGTTCTAACAGGGCTAAGCCAACCGTTGTTAGATCACAGACTGCTCCCGTGAATGATCAGGTGGTGGTTCAAGCTGTGAATCCCCCTTGGGTTGGTGGGTTCAAATATGAGTCTTTTACTAAATGTGGTGCCAAGGAGTTTGATGGCACACTTGATGCCGTGGGTAGTATGGAGTGGCTAGATGACATTGAGGTAGTGTTTGTGTAACACACGTTGCTTAAAAACCTGGATTTTCAAAACTTTCGCCTAACGGCGTTTAGTAATAGCGGAAAAGGATCTCATATAAATCTGCCCATCCGTAACCGGATGAAACATTTGAAAACATTTGGTGTTACTTAATTGCATCATCGAAATAATAAAAGAAAATCCAAGTCTTGGCACCAACATAAATGCCAAACATTAATATATGATCTTACATCATAATATCGTAAATAAAGTGGCCAACATAAAGCTAAGGGTAGTTGATAAACGCCCAGAATACATGATGTTAATGGATAAAATCGGATTGTCTTGTGCGTGTTAATAGACGATTAGGGCTTTTTTATGTTTGTTTAAGTGTTTCAGGCTCTAGGCGCTTATTTGGACTATTTAGATCAAGAAACGAGTCAAGATGTAATTCTGGAATTCTGGAAAATTGAAGTTACAAAGGGAGTAACTTACGCCCAGGAGAGGCGTAGCTTACGCCAGGCAAAATTGAAGTAGGCGTAGCTTACGCTGGTCTCAAGCGTAGCTTACGCCAGGTGAAGATCAAAGATACAACAAGCGTACCTTATGCCCAGTTCAGGCGTAGGTTACGCTGGGCAGAAATTCAATGGGCGTACCTTACGCCCAGGTAGGGCGTAGCTTACGCCTAGTGCTGAACAGAATCCTGATTTTGTGGATCTCTTAACTTTTAGTTAGGGAATTAATCATGCACGAAAAAACACTTACACAAGCCCTAATTTCTGAGATCTAGAGCAGCAACATACCATTCCCAAGCCCCAAAATCATCATCAAATCAACATTCAATCACAAATTCATGGAGATGACAATCCAAATTGAAGATTCATTGATGAACATGGAAGGCTAATTCTCTTTAGATCATTCTTATGTGAACAATTATGTAAGACAATGTATTCAACCTTTCTTATATTTATGTTGGATTAGATGTTTAATTCTTGATTGTGTTTTGCATCTAATGTTTGTTGGGTTGAATGAATGATTACATGTTTTTAACCTTGAATGATTTCCATCTATCTTTTGGTTTCAATTTATTGTTAATCATTAATTATTGGAATAATCTCTTATCACTTGTAATCTGATTTTTGAATAGATATTCTAGTTGTGTTAATTACTCGGTTTTCATTATCGTGAATCATCACAACTCAATCAATCGGTTCTTGAAATTCATTCATTCCATACATTATAACGAATCATGTCTATGTGATATCCAACGGATATAAGTTAGGTTATACTTTTGAAAACATAATTGGGATCATAAGAATGGTCTTACCTTTTTATTATTGAATTTCGTTGTTAAGTTTAAAATCATTTTTAGTTGTTAATCAAATCAATCCAAAACTCAATTTTAAGTTTATGTCTAGTTTAATTAATCTTTTGTAAATTGTTCAACATTTTCCCTTGATTCCCTGTGGATACGATACTCAACTTACCCTAGCTAATTAGTGGTAATTAGTTTTATTTTTGATCGGTCCAACGATAACGATCAGTAGTCTAAGCATTAAGAACATAAATGCTATCATCTTTAATGTCTCTACCCATCCTTACAAAGCTATCCTTTCTCTAGCTCCGTATGCACCTAATCTGATGGCACAACATTTTCAAAGAGCAAGTGTTAGCTAATAAATTAGCTAAGTAAGATAACATAAACTTGAAAACGTTTGACAATTCCATAGATTTACAAAATCTGCATTTTAAGTTAAGATCACATACAACATAAATATCATAAACATAAGGAACATCATGAACATCATAAGCATCATATAGCATTACACATTAGGAACATCATAATCCTAAGTGTGCCTAACTTTCTTACGTAACTTTCTTTACTTCGTATCTTTTCTTTGTTCCTTTGCCTAGACGTAGGCTAAGTGACTTATGCCACTTACATAGGGATGTGGGGTTGTGTGTAGGCGGTCATAGACCATACAGGGAGTCCTCACACCCAACATGATGGGTAACCATAAAGGGCTCCATCGGCGTCGTTAAGGAAAGACAAAGTCATTTCCAACTGAATAAACCGTTTATGCCTTTACGCATTGGTGGTTAGTTACTCCACCCGGAATAAACAAACGTAACTATGGCACAAGGAGCAACTCAAGTGACCACGTATGTAACATCCCAAACTTTTCGAGTTTGACTTATTGACTTGACCGTTAGTCAACGTTAGGTTCGTTAAGTTTATGTGCCCTAAATGGGATTATGTGATTAAATGCTTATGTGTTTAATTGAAAGTAATTAAAGTAAAGTCATGAAAGTTAAGTGCTTGTAGATCGTTAAGACTCCCGGTAAGAAAGTTAAGCTAAGAAAGTAACGTTTAGAAGTCAAGGGGCTTAAGTGTAAGTTTTGGAGTGGATGACCAGGGGGTTAAGGGACATTAAGGAAGCCCTAATTGTCACAAACACTTCTCTTGTGTGTGTGTTTTGCTGCCCCAGTCGATCCCCTCCCTTCCCTCTCAAGTTTCTCACTAGATCTATTCGTTTTGGAGCCAAATCGATCGTGTATTGCTTAGATCTTGGATCTTTATCACCGAATACAGGTAATATAGGTATTCCTCATCTGAGATCTGATTGTGTGAGTCTCATATTAGTCTTAATCCAGGCCATAGGGTTTGGGTTGGGTTATTTGATCAAACGTTTATCGAATTCATGTTATTCAGGTGTTTTAATGATTGATTTATGATGTAAAGGATTAAGGGATTAATTGATGGATTAAAGGCTTGAAAAGTATTGGCAAAAAGGTTAATTTTATATCTCCAGGTCGAATTATTGATTGGTGCTCGTTTGGGATTCGATTAAAGGGTTTAAAAGATGGATTTTTGGTCGAACCAGGATATATGCGGCGCACAAGGATTCTGTGCGGCGCACAGATGCAATTTTTGAAACATAGATTTCAGGTGGGGGCACGTTATGCGGCGCACAGAGGATCTGTGCGGCGCACAGAGGATTTTCTCGAAAAATTGAAAAGTTTCTGTTTCGAATTTGGTTGGTTTGTGCGGTGCACAAACATTCCATGCGGCGCACAAATGGTCTTTTGGTGTTTTGTGCGGCGCACAGGATTTCTGTGCGGTGCACATATAGGTCCAGTTTAGTATTAAAGTTTCGTTTAGCTTATAGAACGATCTTGTACTCATTATAGGTAGTCGGGAGCACTTAGCAAGCACTGTAAGATACTCATAACTGGTTCATAAGCTGTACCAAGGTAAGTGATGTGACCAATTTATACCCATCGCCCACATCGTTATTGGCCTTTTTATTATATGTTTGTACTCGATTTTGTTGGCATTTGGCGCGTTTATGGGTTTTGTTAGTGGTTTCAGGTTCTAAACAGGTGACGTGTCCGTTTGGTGCAATTTCGAGTAATTTTGAGGCCATGAAGTTGATTGGAGAGTTCGAGAGGTGAAAAGTGATGGAAGTTTTGCAAGTCTTCATAAGTTGTTAAAAGGCATTTTGAGTCCAGTGAGATGGCACTGCGACGCAGTGGGGTCATTACTTGCCCACTGCGCCGCAGTCATCTATATGGAGACATGCATCGTGACCAGTATATAAGCACTGCGATGCAGTGGGGGAGATCTGACCCACTGCGCCGCAGTCAGCCAGTGGAACATGGGAGACTTTGTCCAGTGACTTTGCACTGCGACGCAGTGGGGTGTGCATGTGCCCACTGCGCCGCAGGGAGCCTTTTCCAGCAAGCATATTTGGCCAGTATATATACACTGCGACGCAGTGGGGACATTACTTGCCCACTGCGCCGCAGTGAAGGGACGTACCTGAAGGGTTTTGGGCAGCTTTTGCACCAATTGAAGGGAGGTATAAATAAGAAAAATAACCTAAATCCCAAATGATCAAATATTCTTTCTAGGAGCTGCACTTCGAGGGAACTTTCAAGGATCAATTCAAGACTTCATCGTCTTTCGATTCGTGGAGGATTCACGTGCACCCATCTAGATCGTATCTACTTATTGTCTTGCAATTTCCTTTTCTTCAAACAATTGGTACTTCATGTTCTTCCTTGATTTTAATTGTAATTTCAATTTAATCATGTGTGGCTAATCTTTCAATCGTCCACCTTGATGAAACTAGACGAATGATGTGATTGCTATATGTTTAATTCAAGAGTTGATTTCAATTATCGTTGTGTCGTGATCTTGATGATTTAATTCCTTTATTTGTATTAATTTGATATTGGTGGCATGTGTGTTCTTCGTTAGTGGTACTAGTCGAGTGCATATGTGATTTTCAAACGGTCGCTTGTCTATGAGCGATTATCACTAGTTCATGGTATGATAGTGAATGTCAATTTAATAGAAGGAATCATTTTGTCAACGTGTTTTGTAACGGTTGGTGGTACCACGTTATTTTCACATAGGCGCAATTGGTAATTTGATAATCAAACAAACTAATTGTTGGTAAGGTTGTCTAGGCATTGGTGGTACCGGCTTGGGTAATTTAACTAGCTACTTAGGTGTTTGGGTGACTTGTGAGCGGTTGGTGGTACCACGCGAGCATTTCATTCTTTCACGTTTATCTTGTCAACTCTTAATGAATTTGGTCTTAATTGAAAGCAATCATGTTTGAAGTCTAGCGGAGTCAAGGTGGATGATCTTTACCATTATTGTTTGAGTTTACCTTTACGTTTATGCATTTTATCTTTTAAAAGTCATTGTTAAAGAGAGAATTGAAGCAACACCCTATTTCCAAACCATTATACTAAACAATTGATTCGAACCAATCCCCGTGAACGAACCTGGACTTACTTTTTAACTATATTGCATACGATCGGGTCCACTGCCCGATAGTGTTTAGTAGTGAGTTTCGAGGTATTTCTAGTTTTAAATTTTAAACTCGATTTAGCACATCAAGTTTTTGGCGCCGCTGCCGGGGATTGTGCGCTGTTTTAGTTGTTAATTTAGTGGTTTGATCCTTCCTCATGCGTGAGGAAGTTATTTGCTTTAATAGTTTAGTTTTGCATTTCTAGTATTATCACAGGTGCAGTTGACGTGTTTGGTTAGTTGTGTCTTGCAGGTCTACTTTCTAGTTGATGAACTTGCGGTCTTCTGGTTTACCTCTTAATAGTCCGTTGAGAACACCAACAAGACGTAGGTTCAACTTCACAACACCTACACCATTTTCACCCATTGCTAGACCCACTCCTGATTCAGACGAGGATGGGTTCTATTTGGAAGAATTGTTCAATCTTGAAGTTAAGTTAGAAGACGAAATGGCAGATGAGGAAAGGGACCCAAATGATATACGGTATGGTGAAAGGGTCCGTACTATTCCTGCAAACCGGGGTAGTCCTATAAGACCTCCTCCCATTGCTCATGATTTCAATCTAAAAGGTAATCATCTTAAGAGCATTGAGGAGCAACAATTTGATGGTAAAAGGAAGTGGGATCCTTATCAACACCTAGAGAGGTTTGAAAAGTTGGCTCGGTTATACCAATACGGGCAAAACCAAATGAATGCCGTTAAACTAGAGACATTTCCAATGTCCATTACCGGTGATGCTCTTGATTGGTTTAATGACCTTCCGGAAAATTGCATTACAACTTGGGACCAACTTAAGCAAGCTTTTATTGGTGAGTTCTACTCACTTAGAACTCAAAGGAAGTTGGAAAATTTGATAAGGTCGTTTGCCCAAGATGAAGATGAAGATGTGGTTGATGCATGGATCCGATTCAAGGAGATGTTGAGAAATTGCCTGGGTCACAACATGACTAAAGAACAATATGTTGAGCTATTCTTTGATGGCCTCGATAAGAAGTCCAAACGTGAGCTAGGTTATGCTTTTGGTGGTGGTTTTAACAAGATCACACCAAATGAGGGCTTTGAAATCTTGGAGTCCATGGCAAAGGATAATGCAAATATGGACGATGATCGATTTTTGAAGAATGAGAGAAGATTGAAGAAGGGTACTAGCCAAGGTAGAGTTGCAAAGGTTGAGGCTAGTCATGATTCGGGAATGATTGGAGAGATGAGAGCGCTATCTGAGCGTATGGAGAAGGGGTTTGCCATGCAAGAGAGTCGGTTTGGGGCCATTGAAAGGGATGTGAAGGTTGTTGCCGATGGATGTGACCATTGTGGTAATATGCATTATTCAGAAGATTGTCCAAGTCGGGGATCCGAAGATGTTAGTTACATCCAAAATCAACAACAAGGGAGCTACCAACGCAATACCGGTTACCAAAACCGTCCTTTAGGTAATCCCACTTATAACTCTTCTTTTCCTACTAACAACTCTCGTTTTTCAGGAAATCGATGGCAAAGGGATAATTTTCAAAGTCAACCTCAACAACAACCTCAACAAGGACAAGGATCTGGATCTTCTTCTTCTAATGCCGATCCAAATGCCGAGTTGAGGGAAATGATGAAACAATTGGTGAGTAATCAGGCCGAAACCAACAATAGCATTAAAATTATTCGGGATGATACTAAGGCGTTGAATGAGAGGTTGGATAGAATTGATGGGAAGGTTGAGATAAACATGAAGAATCAATGTGTGAACTTCAAGGATCTTGAGAGTAGGATGGCTGCCCTTTCTAGGCCTCCAGGTACTTTACCTAGCAATACTCAGCAGAATCCTAAGCCTCAGTTTAGCATGGGACCGAATCAAGGACCAAATCAGGGGCAGAAGTACACTCCACCTCAAGCTCGCCATGAGGAGGCCAAGGCCATCACAACTCGTACAGGTAAATCATATGACCCTCCTTCTATGCCTAATGTGGTTGTTTCGGATGTTCAGGATTCAGGTGATGATGATGAGATTGATGAGGAGATTGAGATGGAGGAGAACCCGACCGTGAAGACTCCGGTCACTTCACCAAATCCGGTTGTGGAACCCGAGGTTAAAGCTTATAAACCAAAAGTGCCATTTCCACAACGGTTCAAGAAGGCTAAACTAAAGGAACAAAACAACAAGTTTGTTCAAATGATTTCTAATGTTCATATTAATGTTCCTTTAGTTGACTTGATACAGGGGATGCCTCACTATGCCAAGTTCATCAAGGAACTTGTGACGGATAAAGGGAAGTTGGAGGAGGCAAAAGCTACTTTTCTAAATGCCGAGTGTTCTGCTATCTTGCAGAACCGCATTCCTCCTAAGCTTGAAGACCCAGGGAGTTTTCTAATCACTTGCTCTATTAGAACCATAATTTGTAAGGCTTTAGCTGATTTAGGAGCTAGTGTTAATTTGATGCCTTATTCGGTTTGGAGTAAGTTGGCTTTAGGAATCCTTCGCCCGACTCGCATGAGTATTAGGCTTGCCGACCACTCATTTCAGTATCCCATGGGGATTGCTGAAAATATTAGAGTCACTGTGGGTCATATTGTCTTCCTAGTTGACTTTGTTATCTTAGAGATGGAGGAGGATGCCCAGGTACCCCTTATTCTTGGACGACCTTTCCTAAATACCGCGGATGCTATCATCCGTGTGAAGGATAAGGAAATTTCGTTGGGTGTGGGTACGGATAGGATTGTCTTTAATGTTGAAAGGTCTATTAAGCATACTTATTCTAATGATGAGTCATGTTTCAGGATCGATGTAATTGATGATGCTTTGGACCGAGAATTTCAGGAGTTGATGGAGACCGATATGGGGGATGAGGAGATTGTTAATCTAGGAGCTGGAGAAATTTCTGATGATGATCTATTTGCTGAAGTTATGGCACTTAGCATGGATGAGACACCTCCCGTTGATGAGAGTTTTGAGGAGGTGGTTGCTGATGGAAGCTCATTGGTACCTAATTCGGTTGATGTACCGCCTACAGATTTAGAGCTTAAGCCATTGCCTGCCCATTTGGAGTATGCTTACTTGGCAGGTGAATCCTCTTTACCAGTGGTTATCTCGTCTTCACTCTCGAGTGACGAGAAAGGACTTCTTCTAGCTGTGCTTAGAGCCCATAAGCGGGCTTTTGCTTGGAAGACTACCGACATTCCAGGTATTAGTCCTAACTTTTGTCAATATAAGATTGATTTTGTCGATGATGTGAAGCCCGTTGTCCAGCGACAAATGCGGCTGAATCCCAATATGAAAGAAGTGGTAAAAAAGGAAGTGATTAAATTGTTAGATGCAGGAATTATTTTCCCTATAGCTGATAGTCCTTGGGTTAGCCCTGTCCATTGTGTGCCCAAAAAGGGGGGTATGACGGTTATTGAAAATGAGAATAGGGAACTTTTGGCTACTAGGACTGTTACGGGTTGGCGGGTTTGTATTGACTACCGTAAACTTAATGATGCCACCCGAAAAGATCACTTTCCATTGCCTTTCATTGATCAAATGTTAGAGAGATTAGCAGGTAACGAGTACTTTTGTTTCCTTGATGGGTTTTCCGGGTACTTCCAAATACCCATTGATCCAAAGGATCAAGAAAAGACCACTTTTACGTGCCCTTTTGGCACTTTTGCTTATCGGCGAATGCCGTTTGGTCTTTGTAATGCCCCGGGCACCTTTCAAAGGTGTATGATTGCTATATTCCAGGACATGCTTGAAACCTCCATGGAGGTTTTCATGGATGATTTCTCGGTTTTTGGGGACTCGTTTCGTACTTGTTTGCATAACTTAGATAAGATGTTGGAAAGGTGCGAAAGGGCACAGCTTGTGTTAAATTGGGAAAAATGTCACTTCATGGTGACCGAGGGTATTGTGCTAGGACACAAGGTGTCTAAGGCCGGGATAGAGGTTGATAGGGCTAAGATTGATGTTATAGCCAAACTACCCCGCCTTCCAATGTGAAAGGGGTAAGGAGTTTTCTTGGGCATGCTGGATTTTATCGTAGGTTTATTAAAGACTTTTCTAAGATTACTCGTCCTATGACCCACTTGTTGGAGAAGGACGTCCCTTTTGTATTTGATGATGCTTGTGTAAGTGCTTTTCAGGTTTTGAAGGAGAAGTTGACCAATTCACCCATCATGGTTGGGCCGGATTGGGAATTGCCCTTTGAATTAATGTGTGATGCTAGTGATTTTGCTGTGGGAGCCGTACTTGGGCAAAGGGTTGATAAGCATTTCAAGCCCATTTACTTTGCTAGCAAAACATTGAACCCTGCCCAGCAAAATTACACCACAACTGAGAAAGAATTGCTTGCTGTGGTTTTTGCTTTTGATAAGTTTCGATCTTATTTGGTTCTAAGCAAGACCATTGTTTTTACTGACCATTCAGCCCTGAAGTACTTGTTCTCGAAACAAGATGCTAAACCCAGACTTATCCGATGGATCTTGTTGCTACAAGAATTTGATATTGAGATCAAGGATAAGAAAGGGGCTGAAAACTTGGCCGCCGACCACTTGAGTCGATTGGAAGATCCTCACCGGGAGGAACTTCGTGATGGGGAGATCAATGATCACTTCCCCGATGAGTCTCTAATGTTTATTTCTACTTCTAATGATGCTCCTTGGTTCGCAGATATTGCTAACTATTTGGTTGCAGGTGAGATACCAAATGACTTCACGCATCAACAGAAGAAGAAGCTCATATCGGATGCCAAATACTATTTTTGGGACAGCCCATACTTATTTCGTGTTTGTGCAGATGGGATGGTGAGAAGATGTGTAGCAGGAGCTGAGACTAGGGAGATTTTGGATGCTTGTCACTATGGACCAACTGGAGGTCATTATGGTCCTTCGGTTACCGGTAAGAAAGTATTTGATGCAGGTTTCTATTGGCCCACCATTTTTAAGGAGGCTCAAACTTTGGTAGAGACTTGTGACATCTGTCAGAGACAAGGAAGCATTACCAAGCGAGACGAGATGCCTCAACAGAGCATTCAGGTATGTGAGGTTTTCGATATTTGGGGTATAGACTTCATGGGACCATTCCCACCGTCTAACAAGTTTCAGTATATTCTAGTTGCTGTTGACTACGTGTCTAAGTGGGCCGAAGCCAAGGCTTTACCCACGAATGATGCTCGGGTAGTCATTGATTTTCTGAAACAGTTGTTTTGTCGCTTTGGTTGTCCTAGAGCTCTGATTAGTGACCGAGGTACACATTTTGCAAATCATCAATTGGCTAAGGTTCTAAAAAGATATGGTGTTTGTCATTACTTTTCTACTTCCTATCATCCACAGACCAGTGGTCAAGTGGAAAACACCAACAGGGCTTTAAAAAGGATTTTGGAAAAAACAGTCGGGGATAACCCCAAGGTTTGGTCTAAGAAGCTTGATGATGCCTTGTGGGCGTTTAGGACCGCCTTTAAGACACCGATTGGCACTACGCCATACCGGTTGCTCTATGGTAAGACTTGTCATTTACCCATTGAGATAGAGCATAAGGCTTATTGGGCATTAAGGAATTTGAACCTAGACATGATGGAAGCCGGTGAACTTAGAATGTTGCAGCTCCATGAGCTCGATGAGCTTCGGTTGGGAGCATATGAAAATTCTAGGCTTTATAAGGAAAAGACCAAAGTTTACCATGACAAAAGGCTCCGGAGGAAGGAATTTAAGGTAGGAACTAAGGTTTTGTTATTTCTGTCTAAGTTTAAGATCAAGCAGCCTAAACTTACTTCTAGGTGGATAGGACCCTTTGTTATCAAGCATGTGTATCCATCCGGTTATGTTGAATTGTTCAAAAGGGATGGAAATGGGTCTTTCATTGTTAATGGTCATAGATTGAAGTTGTATTTTGAAGAAGAACAAGTGGATGGGATAATCGAGGAGATCCCTATTTTTGGTCCCGAAACTTGAAAGGTAGTCGAGTCTAGCTAACGACTCGTAAATAAATTAAGCGCTTCTCGGGAGGCAACCCGTGTTATTTTTGTTGCATTTTATTTGCATTTTATTAGTTGGTTTGATGTTGTTTTGTCAAGAATGTGCAGGTGCGATTTTGAGGTCATGCGGGTGATGGTAAGTATGTTTTCAAAATTTTTCTAAGGAAAATATGGAGGGTGTGACCAGTGACTTAACATTGCGACGCAGTGGGGGTACCCGATGCCCACTGCGCCGCAGTCGTTTAATACTGGCCTGGGAGCAAAATGGGTTCACTGCGACGCAGTGGGAGAGACCGTTGCCCACTGCGCCGCAGTGGCACCTTTGACCGGTCAACCAGATCTAAATGTATTATTGCCAGTCAAGTGGTGGTAGTTGTCTTTTACCAATCAATTTGTATCCTTCTTTTCTCTCATACCTTCATACCAATCTAAGTACCTCAAGAACTGCCTTTTGCTCTCAAACTCCCTCAATAATTCACCAATCTTGCATTGTTCTTACTCTTTTGTCTTAGATTATCAATCTTTCTTCAGTATCATGGGTAAAGAGGTATGATTTCTTGACTTTTCTTTTTATTTTCTTTAAATTTTTGATTTTTGATTTTTAGTCTATTAATTTTCAAATTAATTCATGGGTAGTGTTAGTTATGGGCTATGGATACCAATGTGATGCTTAATTTTTAGATTCTAACACTTGTTCATCCGGATTTGAGATAAACTTAATCTAGTTTTTTTGGAAAGTTTTGGGGTTTTTGATGGACAAGTGTGGGGGAGGGTATTCTTAGCCTAGTTGTTGTTACATTGTTGAAATCTAGTGGTTGTATGGTTTGTATATCCCCTTTTTGCTGAAATTTGTGATGAACACCAAGGCTTGCCCAGTAACCTTGCCACTGCGCCGCAGTGGTGGTGTATGTGTGCCACTGCGCCGCAGTGGTTTTCTTCTGGCCTACACGTGGGTAATGTCTCACTGCGACGCAGTGAGGACCACCCAGTCCCACTGCGCCGCAGTGTTAACTTTCTGCCCATATTTTGTTTTGTAGTTATTAAGAGTTCAGTTTGCATTCCGTATGTCTAAATGTTTGTTTGTTTGTTTTAATGATTGTGATTGCAGTCCGCAAGTCAGAGGAGACAGATGGAGGTTGGACAAGGAAGCGGGGCTGGTTCAAAAAGGGCAAGGCAAGAGACGGAAGTGCCTGATCTGAAGTTTGGAGAGCGAGATATGGATGAAGCACACGCTTGGTTGGCGTTCGATGGGGCTAGGCAACCCCATAAGAACAACTACTTGAATAATCTCTTCGCTCTACATCGTCAGGTAGTCTGTCCTCCTAAATATCTTGACCCAATTTTTGCCAGAAACTATGGGGTTCAGGAGGATATCCGTCGGTGGTTCCGAATTGAGGTCCAAATTGGTGGCCAGATGGTCAGTAGTGACATGTGGCATAACATTTTCAACAATCGGGAACCAGTTTTCCGTGAGCTTTGTCTTGAATTCTATTCTACTTTGAAGTTGACCAAAGAGCTCAATAAGATCAAGGATATTTTTGAAGAGCGAGTGGTAACTTTCTTCTGCGGGGGACAGCCTAGGCGGCTATCTGTCCCTGAATTCGGGTTTTATTGTGGGATGTATTCGAGAGACCAGCTGGATAGCCAGGAATTTAGGGCTTTATTGAGAAAGGGGTTGTTTGTGAAGCAGGATTTGGGGGATGGGGAGTCGATTCCCCAGTATTGGACTAGAATTTCGGGGGGACACAATTGGCCTTCTTGTGGCTATGTTAGTGTGTCTAAGATTAGCAATGTGAAGCTGAGGTTGTTGCATAGGATGATTGTAACGTTCCTGGTACAAAGGTCCACCCATTGGGACAAGGCGTACCAGCTTGATTTGTGGTTGATTAAGTTGTTTTCGGAGGGGGCACCGAGGAGGTTTGCTTTGGCCCCTTTGGTTGTTTTAGATAGGATGGTGAATCACTCTGATTCAAGGTTGGTGCTCGGGCAGTTTATCACCCGTATTTACAAGCGGATGGGAGTTTTTGATACGGATGTTTGTCATGAGGGTTTGTCTTTGCCGATTGAGCTGGAGCATTTGACTGAGAAGGAGTTGATTATCGCCAAGATTGTTAAGAAGCCGAAGAAGAATGAGCAGGCTAGGTTGATGGAAGATACGGGTGTTATCGCTTCACCGCCTCCTGAGGTGGAGGATTCTAATGATGAGGAGATGGGGGATGCTCCTCAGGAGCCTCAGAGGAGGCGGGGCCGTCCTAGTATTGACTTGACTGACTTAGGGTCCCAGCTGCAGCAGATTATGGATGGGCAGCAGGCTAGCCGCCAAGCTTTTGATGATTATCAGCGGCGTATGGATCAGGATATGACCTGGATGGGATCGCAGCAGGCCCACACCAACTACACACTTGATTATTATCAGCCGATGTGGGATGCTCAGTACCATGGCCAGCAGTTCGTTCCACCTACTCCTATTCCTGAGTTTTCACCGCCGCCTATTCATGTCCCGACATATCGTCAGGGAGGAGGTTCTTACTTCCCACATGATCTAGGTGGATCTCCTCGTGGTCCTGTGCAGTTCAGTACTTTTGGAGGTAGGTCTTCTGTGGATGCAGGTACTAGTGCTGATTGGAGACCTGGACCACTGGACCGTCTGGTGGAGATGTTGGTGGATCATCCTCTTTTCAGCCTGGTTTTGTTGCAGGGTCTGGTTCGGGCTTTGGTGGTGGACCTTCTGGAGGAGATGTTGGTGCCTCTAGTTCCGGTCAAGAGGGGGAGCGTACTTGGGTCACTGATCTGTTTGATACATCCGGTCTCCCCTATGGCTATCATGGCCAGTTTCAGTGACCATGGGATAGGACACATCTGTGCTTGGTTCTGGTTTGGATGACTGTTGTATATTTATTTTTGTTTGGTATCCACCCTACGGGGTGATGAAACATTTGTATTCTTTTCTTTTCTTTTGTTTCTTTAATTTTCTGCATGCGACTGTAGATTAGTTTAATTTTTGTATGGATATTTGGTCGTGTTTGCTATTTGAGGTTGGACAAGTCTATCCGTTTGATGGCTATGCCTAGTGGAACCCAAGTGTGGGGGAGGACCAGTTCAATTTGTTTGATTGTGTGATCGTGTTAGTAGCTCACTATGATGTCATGTGCATATGCTGGCAGTAAGTTCAGCGACATATTTTTGATTGGCATCTTTATTGACATTGTTCACACACAGTCCTTATTCCGGTATGTGCTCTGATTCTTCTATGTTGCTTACCCCTATTTCCCGTTGTTTGACCGAACATGGACAATGTGGGCATTGTCCATCTTAAGTGTGGGGGGGTGACAAATAGGTTTAAGCTACCGGGTACATCACTTTTGTTGTTTTGCCATTGAGATTTCTACCGGTTTTGTTGATGTGTCCCTCTCATAGGCCTTCGGATTTTATCTGAGGGTAGGAGTTTCTATCTTGAGCTCTTCACTGTGATGTGCATGTTTGGAATCGGTGTTGTCAATTTGGTGGGATAATAGAGGTTGATGTGGTTTTTAAAACTTGAGTGGAGCTTGTCCTTGTGGTAAATTGCTTTTGTCACTTAATTCATAATAATTTAATGAGCAATTTTACTACAAATTTTTCCTTGGTAAAATTTTAATCGGCGAAATGTGTTCTGAACGGTTATTGGGCTTATCCTTGTGGATTGATAACATTACTTGCATACTCAAATTTCCCAAACACCTAAAGTTGTGAGATTCATTGTTCATATATAGATGTGCTAGGTGTTTATGGTTTTGGTTTGATTGCCTTGTGATTTGTCCCTCTCTTAGGCTCTTGGATTTATTCGGGAGTAAGGGTTCCATTTCGAACTCTGCACTAAGATGTGCGAATTTGAGGTTAATTTATTCCATTTCCGGGTTCTTTTCTCTGATTTGAGTGTGCCGGTGATGTGTTGAGCTAGAACTTGGCCTTGTGATCGTGACGAGACCGCAGTGAGATCACTTTTGTGATAAAAGTACATCGGATGACGAATTAGCATATAGGTTTGACCCATACTTTTCTTTCTTTATTTTCACTTTTCCTTTTGTATATTCATACCCTTACTATACTCATACTCACTTAGCCTTTTCCATTTGAATATATCCACTCATTTATGTAAACTTTACCTATTCATACCTCACTATACCGATAGTCTAATCTGGAGGGCCATTGATTGTCATTGGTTTGTTGGACGGTTTGGGAGAGCTTAAATGGGGTGTCGGTGGAATATTTTTGGTTTATGGGAATGTGTTGTTCGAAAGAAAGTAAGTGTGTTAGACATGTTCATCATTGTAAGAGGGTGCCTACTAATAGAGTAAAAGTGGTTCAGAAAAAATAATAAAAAAAAAGAGAAAGAAAAATAAAAAAAAAAAAAGAAAAAAAAAGAAAAAAAAGGAAAAAGAACTTGGGCTACTAGTGGGTACTTCTCATTTTCATATGTCTAGAGTTTTGTTGTATCATTAAGAATGGAAAGGTTGGTTGATTTGAAGTTGTTTGAAGTTGATACACCACAATGGTGTCGAGTTAGCTTGGTATTTTTGAGGTGTCTTGGCGGATGAGCAATTTTTGGGTTCATGGTTTGTTGGCAATCAATGGTACGGGTTTTTGATTAGACTATTTTGTTCATATTTCATACTCACCTTATACTTTTGATAGTTTCCTTTCATTTCTGACCTACACTCCCTTACCATTGTAAATACCCATTACTTATACCTTAGCCTAACTATACAACCAACTTATATGCCATATTTTGATGATGTACTTGGTGCTTACGCCATGTCGGTGGAGCTATGATCCTTGTTCAAGCCTATGGTAAGATATGCATCACGACTGCGCTATGAGTGATTCTTGATATATTCAACCCCAAAAGTAAGTTTGTTGGAGTAGAATGTTGTTGATAGGTTCATTTGTTTCACTTGTGCATAGTCGTGTTATTGAGGCTTGTGGATTGTTCAGATATTGTCAAACATTTCGAGTTTTCATTTAAGATTAAAACTGCTTCACCCAACTTCTTTGTCATTGACATACTTGGTGTGCTTCTTTTTGATACTCGTAATTGTTTATTTAGCTTCTTTGCCAAGGATTACTATTTCTTTAAATGTTGGATTTGCTTGAGGACAAGCAATGCTCAAGTGTGGGGGGATTTGATGTGACCAATTTATACCCATCGCCCACATCGTTATTGGCCTTTTTATTATATGTTTTTACTCGATTTTGTTGGCATTTGGCGCGTTTATGGGTTTTGTTAGTGGTTTCAGGTTCTAAACAGGTGACGTGTCCGTTTGGTGCAATTTTGAGTAATTTCGCGGCCATGAAGTTGATTGGAGAGTTCGAGTGGTGAAAAGTGATGGAAGTTTTGCAAGTCTTCATAAGTTGTTAAAAGGCATTTTGAGTCCAGTGAGATGGCACTGCGACGCAGTGGGGTCATTACTTGCCCACTGCGCCGCAGTCATCTATATGGAGACATGCATCGTGACCAGTATATAAGCACTGCGACGCAGTGGGGTCATTACTTGCCCACTGCGCCGCAGTCATCTATATGGAGACATGCATCGTGACCAGTATATAAGCACTGCGACGCAGTGGGGTCATTACTTGCCCACTGCGCCGCAGTCATCTATATGGAGACATGCATCGTGACCAGTATATAAGCACTGCGACGCAGTGGGGACATTACTTGCCCACTGCGCCGCAGTGAAGGGACGTACCTGAAGGGTTTTGGGCAGCTTTTGCACCAATTGAAGGGAGGTATAAATAAGAAAAATAACCTAAATCCCAAATGATCAAATATTCTTTCTAGGAGCTGCACTTCGAGGGAACTTTCAAGGATCAATTCAAGACTTCATCGTCTTTCGATTCGTGGAGGATTCACGTGCACCCATCTAGATCGTATCTACTTATTGTATTGCAATTTCCATTCTTCAAACAATTGGTACTTCATGTTCTTCCTTGATTTTAATTGTAATTTCAATTTAATCATGTGTGGCTAATCTTTCAATCGTCCACCTTGATGAAACTAGACGAATGATGTGATTGCTATATGTTTAATTCAAAGAGTTGATTTCAATTATCGTTGTGTCGTAATCTTGATGATTTAATTCCTTTATTTGTATTAATTTGATATTGGTGGCATGTGTGTTCTTCGTTAGTGGTACTAGTCGAATGCATATGTGATTTTCAAACGGTCGCTTGTCTATGAGCGATTATCACTAGTTCATGGTATGATAGTGAATGTCAATTTAATAGAAGGAATCATTTTGTCAACGTGTTTTGTAACGGTTGGTGGTACCACGTTATTTTCACATAGGCGCAATTGGTAATTTGATAATCAAACAAACTAGTTGTTGGTAAGGTTGTCTAGGCATTGGTGGTACCGGCTTGGGTAATTTAACTAGCTACTTAGGTGTTTGGGTGACTTGTGAGCGGTTGGTGGTACCACGCGAGCATTTCATTCTTTCACGTTTATCTTGTCAACTCTTAATGAATTTGGTCTTAATTGAAAGCAATCATGTTTGAAGTCTAGCGGAGTCAAGGTGGATGATCTTTACCATTATTGTTTGAGTTTACCTTTACGTTTATGCATTTTATCTTTTAAAAGTCATTGTTAAAGAGAGAATTGAAGCAACACCCTTTTTCCAAACCATTATACTAAACAATTGATTCGAACCAATCCCCGTGAACGAACCTGGACTTACTTTTTAACTATATTGCATACGATCGGGTCCACTGCCCGATAGTGTGTAGTAGTGAGTTTCGAGGTATTTCTAGTCTATAAATTTTAAACTCGATTTAGCACATCAGTAAGATAACATCTTTTGTCACCTGGTGGTACAACAAAACACATTTTCATAAGTAAAACCTTCCAAACGTTTATGTATGATTAAGAGTAAAGTAAAGGGGATTATGGGAGGTTGATATGGGATACGATGCTTACCTTACTATGATGAATGACATGTATATGCAGGTTGCAAAGGCATAAGGTAAGTTCCTATATTACGGAATGATGAAATGTTTATGAATTGTGAATATGATATGATGTCAAGTATATGTTATGTGATCGTGATACGATGTTATGTTTAAGCTAATTGATCATAATATGATGTTATGCTTCTGATATGTGAACACGAAATGGTGACATGTTTATGATATGATTACATGTGTGGCTTGATCACTTAGTCACTAGTCCTTTGATTAGGATTGCCATGTTCACGTGCACGTTAAGGGCCCTAAACTAAAGAAATGACGTTATGTGATTAACTTAGGTGAAAGTGTAGCCTAAGTTGAAATAAAGTAAAGATGAAACATGTGCTTAGCTTAGGTGAAAGTGTAGCCTAATCTAAGATAAAGTAAAGAAAGATAAATGTGGTTAGTTTAGGTGAAAGTGTAGCCTAAACTAACATAATAATGAAGTCTCAAGCATATTTAAAGTTGTGTTAAGCTTAACTCGTGCTAGTTGTAAAGCTAGTGCGTACGTGGTCACTTGAGTTGCTCCTTGTGGCATAGTTACGTTTGTTTATTTCGGGTGGAGTAACTAACCACCAATGCGTAAAGGCATAAACGGTTTATTCAGTTGGAATTGACTTTGTCTTTCCTTAACGACGCCGATGGACCCCTTTATGGTTACCCATCATGTCGGGTGTGAGGACTCCCTGTATGGTCTATGACCGCCTACACACAACCCCACATCCCTATGTAAGTGGCATAAGTCACTTAGCCTACGTCTAGGCAAAGAAACAAAGAAAAGATACGAAGTAAAGAAAGTTACGTAAGAAAGTTAGACACACTTAGGATTATGATGTTCATAATGTGTAATGCTATATGATGCTTATGATGTTCATGATGTTCCTTATGTTTATGATGTTTATGTTGCTCACGTGATATTAACATATAACGATGATATGATTTTGTTAATATATCTAATTGGCAAACGTTTTTAATACCATGTTATCTTACTTAGCTAATTTATTAGCTAACACTTGCTCTATGAAAATGTTGTGCCATCATATTAGGTGCGTTCGGAGCTAGAGAAAGGATAGCTTTGTAAGGATGGGTAGAGACATTAAAGATGATAGCATTTATGTTCTTAATGCGTAGACTACCCTTAGCCTTATGTTGGCTACTTTATTTACGATATTATGATGTAAGATCATATATTAATGTTTGGCATTTATGTTGGTGCCAAGACTTGGATTTTCTTTTATTATTTTGATGATGCAATTAAGTAACACCAAATGTTTTCAAATGTTTCATCTGGTTACGGATATGCAGATTTATATGAGATCCTTTTCCGCTATTACTAAACGCCGTTAGGCGAAAGTTTTGAAAATCCAGGTTTTTAAACAACGGGTGTTACAACGTACGCACTAGCTTTACAACTAGCACGGGTTAAGCTTAACACAACTTTAAATATGCTTGAGACTTCATTATTATGTTAGTTTAGGCTACACTTTCACCTATACTAACCACTTTTATCTTTCTTTACTTTATCTTAGATTAGGCTACACTTTCACCTAAGCTAAGCACATGTTTCATCTTTACTTTATTTCAACTTAGGCTACACTTTCACCTAAGTTAATCAAATAACATCGTTTCTTTAGTTTAGGGCCCTTAACGTGCACGTGAACATGGCAATTCCTAATCAAAGGACTAGTGACTAAGTGATCAAGCCACACATGTAATCATATCATAAACATGTCACCATTTCGTGTTCACATATCAGAAGCATAAAATCATATCACGATCAATTAGCTTAAACATAACATCGTATCACGATCACATAACATAAACATGGCATCATATCATATTCACACTTCATAAGCATATCATCATTCCATAATATGGGAACTTACCTTATGCCTTTGCAACCTGCATATACATGTCATTCATCACAGAAAGGTAAGCATCATATCCCATATCAACCTCCCATAATCCCCTTTACTTTACTTTTAATCATACATAAACGTTTGGAAGGTTTTACGTATGAAAACGTGTTTTGTTGTACCACCAGGTGACAAAAGATGTTATCTTACCTTGGTACAGCTTATGAACCTGTTATGAACTGATTATAGTGCTTGCTAAGTGCTCCCGACTACCTATAATGAGTATAAGATCGATCTGTAAGCTTAACAAAACTTAAGTACCAAACTGGACCTATCTGTGCACCGCACAGAAATCCTGTGCGCCGCACAAGGCACAAATTGGCCATTTGTGCGCCGCATGAAATGGTTGTGCACCGCACGAATCAACCAAAATCGTCACAGAAACTTTTCAATTTTTCGAGGAAATCACCCATGCGCCGCACAAATACTTTGTGCGCCACATATCGGGCCTTTATTAGAGAACCACTATTCAAAACTTGCATCCGTGCGCCGCACAGATGTCTTGTGCGCCGCACAAAAGGCAGTTCGACCAAAAACCTAACTTTTGATCTTTCAATCGATTTCCATACGAACCCATACCCCAAATCCAACCTGGGGACTTAAAATTAACCCTTTTAATTGCACTTTCATCAACTTTAATCATCCTATTAATCCTTTAATCTTTGCTAGCATAAATCAATCGTTAAATCATAAGAAACTCATAAATTCGGTGATTAATCAATCAATAACCCAACCCAACCCCCATGGCCTGGACTGAGATCTTTCCTATGACACATATGATCAGAATATAGAGTAGAATCACCTATATTACCTGTAGATGACTTAGAGGATTCAAGATCTTGGCAAAACTTGCTCAAAACGATACAAAACGATTGAATCTTGAAAGAGACTTTGCTTTGGAGAGGGAAGGGATCAGTTGGAGGGTTTCACACACGTAAGATCTGATTTTGTGACAATTAGGGATACCTAATTGCACCTAAAACCCTGGCCATCAACTCCTAATGTTACACTTAGGACCCCTCAACTTCATAACTTAACTTTCTTAGCTTAATTCTCTACCGGGAGTCTTAACATTCTAACAAGCACTTAACTACATAACTTTACTTTAATTACTTTCATTAATCATCATATTAATCATTTCACATATCACACATATGCATTTATTCACATAATCCCATATAGGGCACATAAACATAACGGACCTAACGTTAACTAACGGAAAGTCAAATAGTCAAACATAAAACGTTTGGGATGTTACAGTTTGCTTCTTGTGACTGCCTTGAAGACAAAAAGGTGTTATGTTCTACTCATATGCTAAAGAAAGTGCTCGTGATTGGTGGAAGAGCACTACTATTTCGTTGGCACCTGAGGTTCTTTCTGCTTTAACTTGGGGTGCTTTCAGGGAAAGTTCTTGGATGAGTACTGTGATACACGTGAGAAGAGGCTGCTTGAAAAGGAGCTCTTGGCGTTGAAAAAGGGTGATAAAGGGATGGGTGAGTATGCTTTCTTATTTATGGAAAAGCTGAAGTTTGTGGGTCACCTAGTCCCTACTGAGCAGGCTAAGATTGTTGCTTATGTCAATGGCCTTCCTACTAGCTATCGGGGTATTTGTAGGCAGCACTCCACATTAGCCGAAGCCATTAAAGAGTCTAAGAGATTAGAAGATGATTATAAGACTGAGAAAACTGTGGTAAAAAGTGATGATAAGAAAAGCGGGTTCAAAAGAAAGTTCGATAAGTCTTCTGGTTCCAACAAGAAGTTCGGGTGACCCTTTGGAAAGTTTACCCGAGCAACCAAAATCAAAGTCGCGAGCCCGAGAGCAAAGCGGACAATATTGTGTGGTGGTAAGGCGGGGTGTTACAAGTGGTATCAGAGCAACCCTTGGGATTGTTAGGAGTGTATGGCGCACTGGCATAACTCAACGAGGACGTTGAGTTGTGTTGAGGGGGTGTGAAAGCATACATCGCTAACATACAAGGGGGATCCTGGATATGTGTAATATCAATGACCTTACATAACACAACGCATTTTGGGCGCATTGGCTGTGGATGAGAGGAGAACTCCACATTTAAGTGTGCTCGGGTGACAGCAATGCCATATGGGTGACCCTCCTGGGAAGTTTGCCCGAGCAACCAAAATCAAAGTCGCGAGCCCGAGAGCAAAGCGGACAATATTGTGTGGTGGTAAGGCGGGGTGTTACAAGTGGTATCAGAGCAACCCTTGGGATTGTTAGGAGTGTATGGCGCACTTGCATAACTCAACGAGGACGTTGAGTTGTGTTGAGGGGTGTGAAAGCATACATCGCTAACATACAAGGGGGATCCTGGATATGTGTAATATCAATGACCTTACATAACACAACGCATTTTGGGCGCATTGGCTGTGGATGAGAGGAGAACTCCACATTTAAGTGTGCTCGGGTGACAGCAATGCCATATGGGTGACCCTCCTGGGAAGTTTGCCCGAGCAACCAAAATCAAAGTCGCGAGCCCGAGAGCAAAGCGGACAATATTGTGTGGTGGTAAGGCGGGGTGTTACAAGTGGTATCAGAGCAACCCTTGGGATTGTTAGGAGTGTGTGGCGCACTTGCATAACTCAACGAGGACGTTGAGTTGTGTTGAGGAGGTGTGAAAGCATACATCCCTAACATACAAGGAGGATCCTGGATATGTGTAATATCAATGGCTTCACATAACACAACGTCTACCTCTTTGCAAGCCGCTTCATCTCTATCTGCGGATAAGCTTCGCTTATTTTGATGAAGTGGGAAATATGTTTTCTTTCGTTAAGCATGTGTTCAGTGACAAAGTCTTCTCCATTTACGGAGATCACGCGGGGCACCCCCGTCATGTCAGAGTATTCCCATGCGAACACATCAATGTTTTGTTGTAACAATTTCTTAAGTTTCTTTTTAATTTCCTTCGGGAGTTGTTTCTCGATGGTGATGAGTTGTTTTTAATTAAGGAATTAATAATTATCTGTTCGCCATGTTCAGAGGGCTCCTTAGGCTTCGGGGGATCTTCGGTGACTTCCTTGGATTTCTTTATCCCGTGGATTTGCTTTGATGCTTTGAACTCGAATCGAATAGTGCCTACTCCAGAAGAGGTCTGGTATTTGACAAGGGAGTGGATGGTGGAATTTATCATCTCCATTCGACGCATTGCCGGTCTACCCAAGAGGATGTTGTAAGGAGACGGGGATCTCACCACGATGAAGTCTAGGGTTTTGGTTCGTTCATATGGATGAGTTTTAATAGTGACGTCTAGATCTATCTCACTGAGGGGATTTACTCGCTCGCCTGCAAACCCTATCAACGACGTTTAAGGCATCGTCATCCGGACTTTTATGGCTTGAGGGAGCTGGAGGAAACAATGTTCATAGATAATGTCGCATTCACTGCCGCCATCAATGTAGGCCCGATGTACTTTTGTGTTAAAAATCATGACCGGAATCACAACTGGGTCCTATGACGGTGATTCCTTCAATAGCGGGAAATACACGCTTCTTGGTAAAAAGGTATTCTGTTCTGGGTTTTTTCTCTTCGCCGGCGAGCCTTTTTCTGAAACATTATGTTGTCGATCAGCCATTTTTTCTGTTGGTGAACGAGTTTAGTGAATCTTTTGCGTGGTTAGATTGGTGGGTTTTTTGTGAAATTGTTTCAGCTTGGTCCGACGGATGGCGCCAATTGGTTGAACACCAAACCGCGTTTACGCTTAAAGGATGATAGATTAGGGATTATAGTTTGTTTGTGAGTTTATTGGCGATTCCCCGCTGGTAAGGAACTCCTTTTACGCCAAAAGAATCAGAGTGATGGTATGGTTTTCGGCTATGTTTGATAATGCCGAATTAAAGGATTAATGATCCCTTTTTATAGGTAATCCTATTTAAAGATAGATCCTATATTTTGTTAAGCATATCTTGTTAAAGATTTATCTTTATTTAGTTACTTAAGATACGTTTTATATACCGATTATGCTCCTTTATTTTCGGGATACACATCTCGGTATTTTTGGAAAAGGATTTGTTATCCGTTTACCAATAGCGGGAACGTCTCCATGATTAAGCTTTGCATATGAATGTCTTCGTACGCACGGAGGGGTATATCATCACAGAGGAAAAGAGAAGTATTGGTAGGCTACTCTTCTTTCTTATTCTTGTGTTCGTGCGTGCGTGTATACATATATAAATAGGATATACTCGGTTTGTGGGTAGGCTTGCTAGTAGACTCATTGGTAGGATCCGATGTAGACCCGGTGGTAGGCTCCGATGTAGACCCGGTGGTAGGGGAGGGGATATGTGTACTCGTCTTGAAGAGGTGGAGCGGCCCATTCGTTAGACATGACCCGGTAGTAGACCTGGTTGTGGCCCTTGTATGTTTTGAGTACACTATTGTTGGAGCACATTAAGTGCACAAATTGTTGTCCGATGCAATAATTCTAAAAGGCTGAGAAATTCGTACATATATGCCTTACGAACTTTAAGTTCGTAAGAACTAATAATTCGTACATATATGCCTTACGAACTTTAAGTTCGTAAGAACTAATAAGTTCGTAAGGCCCAGCCCATTTTGTACGAATTTGACAGCCCAACCCATTTTGTACCTATAAATATAAGACTTAGGTTTCAGATTTCAGTGATGATTTAATAGCTATGTAATTCGTCCATGGCCGGTTGAAGGATCGCGCAAACCTTCAGTCGTAAGTCCACCATATTCATTATTGTTAGTCGTCTTGTTGATTGTGATTCGTAGTCTTCAAGATGTAATCATACGAATTCGTTTTGTATTGTAATCATATGACTAATGATAATGTTTATAATTTCTCCCATTGTAATTGTTTTCTTATCTTTGTATTGTACAAGAACCCTAATAACTAATCTAGATGGATTTCGCACTTCTAGTTTAGGATAGATCACGATTTACGATCAACACACGTTCCAAACGTGTTTTCACAAGTGGTATCAGAGAAGGGGAGGCTATTTTGCCTTCGATCGTGATCTGGTTTAGGGTTTATGTTCGAAAGTATGAAGAAGATGAAGTTTCTGTTCGTTTGATGATCATCTTCGCAAAGACTATTTTAGTACTTACGAAGATGTTGATGTTTCATGGGATAATTTCGCACAGAAGACTTCATACGAAGATGAGAGTATTTTTGAGCATATCTTCGCAATATGTAACAAGTTCGTGAGAAGATGGTTATATTCGTAGTAGTGAATATGTTCGCAGAAAGATTGTACTTACGAAGATAACACCAATTTGGGTTTATATTCGCAAGAACAAACATGGTTCTTCTTACGAAGATGTTCATACCTGGCAGAATAACTTCGCATGTATTGTTGATTTTCTACATACGAAGTTGGTCATTTAAGTTCAACACATATTCGAACTTAGCAAAATGAACTTAACTTAAATTCGTTCTAAAGTTCATCAAACGAAGATAGAAAACGAATTTATCTTCATTTTCGTTTTGAATCTTCATCAAACGAATTTAGCCTACGAACTTAAGCTATCTTCGTTCAGAACTATAGACTACGAACTTAAGCTATATTTTGTTATGAATATGTTCAAGCCAAGAGATCAAGTTCGTAGGTATAGTTCTTTAACTGTGCCAATGCTATACGAAGATGATCATAGAAGATAGAGTTCAAGAAAGAGGTTCATATATGTTTCAGTCTGCAGAGAACGATTCCACATCTGATCAGAAGAAACACAGGGTGTCTTTCTCCAACCAGAAGATTCATAAAAAATAAAATAAAAAAAAATAAAAAAAAAAAAGTCTTTTGGCGGAAAAAACAATTTTTGCCTATGATCTTATAATCTCGTTTTTACGCGGGAAAATTAATTTGGTAAAGGTCCGAAAAATTTTGGGTCATTTTCGTGCGTTTTTGGCGCAATTTCGGCAAAAATTTTGACGATTATCAAATTTTTTCTACCATTATTAGATCAAAAGTTAAGGTGAATTTCAAAATTTCACGAGAACATTTTTCCCGAAATTTTTTTGGAGGGAAACACAATATACCCTGTTTAGAACCACATGAAAGGGAGATTTTTGAAACTGAAGACAAGCAGATGGGCTGATTTTCAAAGTTTTGCAGAAAAATGAGGGGGATAAAATATTCATTCTGATTTTTGAGCAAAACTTTTCTACATACTCGAGTTACATAACGATCAAAGTTATTCTGTTGGTGATTATTGTATTCTAATGCTCGAGGCGTTTTGAAGATCATCGAACTATATGTTCAAATTGATTTATATCAACGGATGATTTTCATATATAGCGGTCGTGGAAACTTTGTTGAAGTATTGGATCATTGAAGTTGGTTATTTGTTGTTCAGTATTTGAAGATCGAATCTTATCCATATTCCAAGATGTAGAGATGAATTATCAGGTGATTCTTGCGGAGGAGTTGCATAGATAAAGATCTTTATATTATGGCAGCATATACAACTGAAGAGGAGATCTGATAAGAACGACTTCGAGTGATTGGTGGATTTGTGAAGATACAAGACAGAGTCAGACACTGCTAGTTGAGACAAGATTTATGCGACTACATTTTGTGATTCAGTTTGCAGAGTTTCTTATTTTTATGGGAGCTGATTGATTTGATGCTGATTATTGGAAATTCTACTTCTCTATTATATGCCGGTTAAGCACGACATGCAAATAGATCCGAGTGGATGATTGCTTATGTTTAATTCGGAGGTGGTTATTGTTGAGGGGGAGAACTACAATGAGAGGTGTTGGGTTAGTTGGTTGTCATGAAGATACAGAGAGTTTACAGGTTGAAGATCAGAGTGCAGTTTCAGAAGATCGAGTTTCAACATAAGAAGACCCGATATCTTTAGTTACGGGGGAGGCTATTTGTTTAGACTTTCTATAACTAATATCGGATTTTGAAGAATTGATTGCACCGGCCAAGGGGGAGTTTGTTGGAGCACATTAAGTGCACAAATTGTTGTCCGATGCAATAATTCTAAAAGGCTGAGAAATTCGTACATATATGCCTTACGAACTTTAAGTTCGTAAGAACTAATAAGTTCGTACATATATGCCTTACGAACTTTAAGTTCGTAAGAACTAATAAGTTCGTAAGGCCAGCCCATTTTGTACGAATTTGACAGCCCAGCCCATTTGTACCTATAAATATAGGACTTAGGTTTCAGATTTCAGTGATGATTTAATAGCTATGTAATTCGTCCATGGCCGGCTGAAGGATCGCGCAAACCTTCAGTCGTAAGTCACCATATTCATTATTGTTAGTCGTCTTGTTGATTGTGATTCGTAGTCTTCAAGATGTAATCATACGAATTCGTTTTGTATTGTAATCATATGACTAATGATAATGTTTATTATTTCTCCCATTGTAATTGTTTTCTTATCTTTGTATTGTACAAGAACCCTAATTACTAATCTAGATGGATTTCGCACTTCTAGTTTAGGATAGATCACGATTTACGATCAACACACGTTCCAAACGTGTTTTCACAAGTGGTATCAGAGCAGGGGAGGCTATTTTGCCTTCGATCGTGATCTGGTTTAGGGTTTATGTTCGAAAGTGTGAAGAAGATGAAGTTTCTGTTCGTTTGATGATCATCTTCGCAAAGACTATTTTAGTACTTACGAAGATGTTGATGTTTCATGGGATAATTTCGCACAGAAGACTTCATACGAAGATGAGAGTATTTTTGAGCATATCTTCGCAATATGTAACAAGTTCGTGAGAAGATGGTTATATTCGTAGTAGTGAATATGTTCGCAGAAAGATTGTACTTACGATAGATTAACACCAATTGGTTTTATTCGCAAGAACAAACATGGTTCTTCTTACGAAGATGTTCATACCTGGCAGAATAACTTCGCATGTATTGTTGATTTTCTACATACGAAGTTGGTCATTTAAGTTCAACACAACGAAGTTAGAAAACGAATTTAACTTAAATTCGTTCTAAAGTTCATCAAAAGAAGATAGAAAACAAAGTTATCTTCATTTTCGTTCTGAATCTTCTTCAAACGAATTTAGCCTACGAACTTAAGCTATCTTCGTTCAGAACTATAGACTACGAACTTAAGCTATATTTTGTTACGAATATGTTCAAGCCAAGAGATCAAGTTCGTAGGTATAGTTCTTTAACTGTGCCAATGCTATACGAAGATGATCATAGAAGATAGAGTTCAAGAAAGAGGTTCATATATGTTTCAGTCTGCAGAGAACGAGTCCACATCTGATCAGAAGAAACACAGGGTGTCTTTCTCCAACCAGAAGATTCATAAAAAATAAAATAAAAAAAAAAAAAAAAAGTCTTTTGGCGGGAAAAACAATTTTTGCCTATGATCTTATAATCTCGTTTTTACGCGGGAAAATTAATTTGGTAAAGGTCCGAAAAATTTTGGGTCATTTTCGTGCGTTTTTGGCGCAATTTCGGCAAAAAAAAATGACGATTATCAAATTTTTTCTACCATTATTAGATCAAAAGTTAAAGTGAATTTCAAAATTTCACGAGAACATTTTTTCCCGAAATTTTTTTGGAGGGAAACACAATATACCCTGTTTAGAACCACATGAAAGGGAGATTTTTGAAACTGAAGACAAGCAGATGGGCTGATTTTCAAAGTTTTGCAGAAAAATGAGGGGGAATAAAATATTCATTCTGATTTTTGAGCAAAACTTTTCTACATACTCGAGTTACATAACGATCAAAGGTTATTCTGTTGGTGATTATTGTATTCTAATGCTCGAGGCGTTTTGAAGATCATCGAACTATATGTTCAAATTGATTAATATCAACGGATGATTTTCATATATAGCGGTCGTGGAAACTTTGTTGAAGTATTGGATCATTGAAGCTGGTTATTTTGTTGTTCAGTATTTGAAGATCGAATCTTATCCATATTCCAAGATGTAAGGATGAATTATCAGGTGATTCTTGCGGAGGAGTTGCATAGATAAAGATCTTTATATCATGGCAGCATATACAACTGAAGAGGAGATCTGATAAGAACGACTTCGAGTGATTGGTGGATTTGTGAAGATACAAGACAGAGTCAGACACTGCTAGTTGAGACAGGATTTATGCGACTACATTTTGTGATTCAGTTTGCAGAGTTTCTTATTTTTATGGGAGCTGATTGATTTGATGCTGATTATTGGAAATTCTACTTCTCTATTATATGTCGGTTAAGCACGACATGCAAATAGATCCGAGTGGATGATTGCTTATGTTTAATTCGGATGTGGTTATTGTTGAGGGGGAGAACTACAATGAGAGGTGTTGGGTTAGTTGGTTGTCATGAAGATACAGAGAGTTTACAGGTTGAAGATCAGAGTGCAGTTTCAGAAGATCGAGTTTCAACATAAGAAGACCCGATATCTTTAGTTACGGGGGAGGCTATTTGTTTAGACTTTCTATAACTAATATCGGATTTTGAAGAATTGATTGCACCGGCCAAGGGGGAGTTTGTTGGTGCACATAAAGTGCACAAATTGTTGTCCGATGCAATAATTCTAAAAGGCTGAGAAATTCGTACATATATGCCTTACGAACTTTAAGTTTGTAAGAACTAATAAGTTCGTACATATATGCCTTACGAACTTTAAGTTCGTAAGAACTAATAAGTTCGTAAGCCCAGCCCATTTTGTACGAATTTGACAGCCCAGCCCATTTTGTACCTATAAATATAGGACTTAGGTTTCAGATTTCAGTGATGATTTAATAGCTATGTAATTCGTCCATGGCCGGCTGAAGGATCGCGCAAACCTTCAGTCATAAGTCCACCATATTCATGATTGTTAGTCGTCTTGTTGATTGTGATTCGTAGTCTTCAAGATGTAATCATACGAATTCGTTTTGTATTGTAATCATATGACTAATGATAATGTTTATTATTTCTCCCTGTCAATTGATTTCTTATCTTTGTATTGTACAAGAACCATAATAACTAATCTAGATGGATTCCGCCTTCTAGTTTAGGATAGATCACGATTTACGATCAACACACGTTCCAAACGTGTTTTCACAACTATCGTAGTCTAGGCTTTGTGTTATACATCGGTTTAAACATGAATGTTTACTCACTGGATATCTATGCGGGATCACTATGTTTGGATGCTTTGTTTGAATATTGAAGTTTGAATTATGATATCATTTAGCTTTCCTATGTGATATCCATGTGTGTGTACAAATCGTTGCATCTCGTGTTTTCGCTTAGTCGGGGTGTGACATCTAAATTAATTTGTTTCTTCATAGGTTGTTAGAATACTTTGTAAAACTTTGTTTTCATTAAATTCTGCAACAACCTTTGTATTTTGTTTATATACAGTAAATCAAAATACTCTTAAAAATTACATTTGTGCTCTGACATACTTATACTTTATTTTACATATTGTATTTATTGTTTATGCTTCAAGTTCTTACTTATATTAGATAAAATATTTGTATAATGGCTATCAAAACTGGTTTGTGAAAACCTTATAGTTTTGATAAACTTACTTTGATCATTATTTACATAGAAGTGTCTAAGGGTTAAACCATCGTAAAAACTGGGAGTAACATTTTTTCTCTTATGAAATTTACGTCTAAATTATTTTATACGCCTTTTAAATCCATTTTTATTTCATCTATTATTTTTTCAACCGTAACACACAGGTTTAATCTAGTTTTCCGTATAACAAGAGGGTGAAAATGTGAAATCATTATTAGGATTAGTAAATATTTTTTCGTAAATGATGACAGTTCAACTGGTTGATTTATCCCTGGTTTACCTACATGTCTTGGGTTCGACTCCTAGTGACAAGTCTCGGGTTTTCTCCCTGAAATGCATGTCTATCTCTTGAACCTTATGGAATTGGCAGGAGGACATCCTTGTATAGTGAGATATTCCCAGACGTTGATATTCGAATGACTGATTTAAAAAAAAAATACAAAATAAAACTTGCATTACTGGATAAAATGCTCAATGATTGCCTCCACAAAGGACGATGAAAACAGTACAGGTGTTGAAGAAGAAAACAACAGGTGTCACACTACTGAAAATTTCATTCTCGTATAAGTAATATATACATAGAAAAACATTATAGATTGTACTAGTTTCGATATTAAACAATACATAGAAAAACAACTGAAATGAAGACCCATAAACTCAAACAAAATCCTACGGACCCCGGAGGCCACCATGAACAGGACACCCATAAACTTCATTCCATCTTTTCAAACAGGACTTTAATGTTATTTATGCCAAATCTTTTGCGGTCTTTTCTAATCAATCCCCCTTTACTTTCTTATCATCTTTCTTGAAGATCTTGGTTTATCCCTTTAGTTTCACTAAAGTCTCTCCATTCAACTTTTCAACCGAAATCACGTCGCTCATCTTTTTCAAAAGATCCACCAGTTTATTAGATTTATATTCTAAAGGACGCAGTTGTTTCTTGAATATCTTCTGGTATTCTGTAGCAAGACTCCCAAGGGGTAATTGCCCATCATTTCTTTCCAAAAGCTCCACTAGTTGACCCTTCAGACCGGTCAAATCAACATGAGATAGTTCTTTGATTCCATTAGCCACATCGGACCAGGGCCAACAATGTTGGATATTTTAGCGATATCAATATTTCATAGTGGTATTGGATTAACTTGTCAATTGGTTGATCTTAATATTCAGTTTATCGGGTTAGGTGATGCGGGAGTGCGGACTCGATTGTGTATATTAAGATGGTTGCGTATTGACGGTTTGGTTTAATATTATTAAATTAATATTATTTCAACTTTGAAACATATATATACTAGTAAATTTACCCGCACTCTGTTGCGGGCGTAACATATTGTAAGTAAACTTCGTTAAATTAAAAATCATGTAATGGTCGTTGACGGCTATAAGAGAAAAGGACCTGTTTTGCAGTAGATTTTTTGGCTACACTTAACGGTTGTTAAGTTTTTTATTGTTTTTTGTTTTTATCTACGCGATACATAGTTGTACCTCAAGCTATACTATTAAATACAGTTAAAGTTATGTCAAGTAATGTAATGGCCGTCAACGACCGTTAGAGAAAAGAACATATGTTTGTAGCAGATATTGTGACTACACTTAATGGCCGTTAATATTATTTATTATTTATGTTTTATCTACGTAATACGTAGTTGTACCCTAAGCAATAAAATCTATACTATTAGCTACAGTTAAAGTTCTGTCAAGTAATGTAATGTCCGTCCAGACCGTTAAAGAAAATGAGTTGTTTTGCAATTGATTTTGTGACTATACTTAATGGCCGTTAAAGTAATTTATTGGGTTTGTTTTATCTATGCAATACATACTTGTACCTTGTATGCATAGATAGCTTGTAAAAGCATATAGCTTTTTAGTATATATATAATGGCCATTTTTGGCAGAGAACTACACGTATACAAATATATATATGTGGATGTGTGGAACCGACTTTTTTGGACGAAAAAGGATACACACAAATACTTCTAGTTTGTAAGAAACCGTCAGTTTTCTTTGATACGCATGAAGAGATAGACACCAATTCTCTTGAAGAAAGAAACGATCCTTTAATTTGTTTCTTTTCTTGATACGTAAGGCAAAACCATCGATTCTCTTTTGGTACAAGATTTCTCAATGAATCAATATCTAGTTCTTGTATGGGAAACCAGTCTTATCCGTTCAAACATTTGGGTGTACCTCCAAATGGTTTGTTCTGAAAGTGATTACACGATTCTGGTTCCAATCCAAGTTATTTATTTATTTTGTTGATCGGATTACGGGAGTCACAAGAACTGGTTCGTTTACTATGACTACGGGATCAAATCGGTACGTATTTCTAACATATCCCCAACAAAGAACAAACCATTGGATATGATTTGATTCCTGTTTGTGTCTTGTAACTTGTTTGGTAAGTTATGGTTTTGAAAGAGATTTGTGCAAGTGATGGAAGAAATGACCGTTAAAATTTGGTATTGTTCCATTGTTCATTGATGTGCTTTTGGCGCATGAAACTGTACAAGATGACGGTTTTCAAAATAGTGATGCATAACAATAACATGAATATAGAACGTGTCTTGCGGAAAGAAAGAACACGTCATATTCTTTGGTTTTGATACATGTGCTTTAAAACGGGTTGGCTATGATTAAAAACATGTACTCGTAATAATTTTGATATGATTGAAAATACCAAAAACATGGATGATTGCATGGATCTATGTTGAATGTTAGTTTCAATACTATTGGTTGCATGAAATGAAAATGATGATGACAACCGTTTTCAATTGGAAACATATATACGGAGTATAATTTTCATGGAGGATACAATGAGTCATGAGTGTCATTATCCAGATTTGGAAATTAAATCCTTGGTATATAAATACTATATTAATTACTTAATATGAAATAGTATTTTGATATGGATAAACGGTGTCATATTACATGGAAATTGTGTACGATATTTTGCTTTGCATTAGCACACGGTCCAGTGTACATTACTTTGGAATAAAGTGTGATTTTTCGAAGTAAATTTGATAAACTGAAAAAGTTTGAGGGACGAGATTTCAGACTTTGGAAAGGAAGATGTAGTTCTCTTAATGACTCTGAAAGTGGCTTACGTTATGGCTAAGTCATGTACATATCAGAAGATGTTTCATGAATTTAAGCATACCCTAAGAACTAAAAAGAGGATTTGTCTTTGATTCAATTGGATGGTCATATCTAAATTGAAGAGTTACTTCGGGCACAAGAAGTAGACAAAATAAAGGCAAGAGTCAATCATTGTCCTCTTTGAATGTTGTTGAACATGATGGAAAACCTGATGGGTTTATGGAGTTGAAGGGTATTGGGTTTGACAAGTTTATCTTGTCTAGACATGAGCTTTTGTTGGTTTGGATATTTATCCAATGGTATGTTAAAGTTAAATGTCCATATTCCAATTGCAAATGAGTTATTGTGCATGGCTTGTTGTAGGCTTGTAGCAATACAATCTTTTACATGCTAGATTAGGACAAGTTACTTATTTTATGAAAGACATGTTTATTATGAATCTAATGTTCGAATTAGATGTTATTCCTATTGAATGTTTTACTTGTAAGCTGATTAAAATCACAGGAAAATTTAAGAATGTTACTTGAGATTCTAAGGTATTAGAACTCAATGATTATGATGTGTGTGATTTTAACGGTACATTTCCTTTTATAATGAAAGTGTGTTGTTACTTTCATTGATGATGCTTGTAGGTTTTGTTATGTTTTTTCTAGTTCATATTAGGACGTTACTCTTGATAAATTTCTAATTTATGAACAAAAGGTAGTGTTTCATCAAGGTGGTTTGATTAAAACCTTCTTATGAATAAAGGTAAGGAGTATTATGATCTAGTCTACTTTCTGTAAACTAGTATAGTACACAAGACCTTGATAGAAATGGGTAATCCCATGTGAGGCTTATTAAACCTAATGTGAAAACTTTAGGTAAAAGAAACATATATTGCATATCCATTGGATATGTTGAGCATTCTTTTGTTTATATGTTCTATGTTTTAGAACTGATAATGTGTATTTTATCATACAGATTGAGTGAAGGATGCTAATTTTGGCATTAGGGACATATAATTTATGTGCCTAGACTCAAACATGTGTCGCATAGCTTGAAAGTCTCGACTGTAACTGTAACACCCCAAGCCCAGGGCTCGAAATATTACGGAAATCATATAGCACAAGGTGGGATTAATGTAGAACATGAACTAAATGCAAATAAAGGATTCAGTGAATCCATACAGTAAGATAAACAAGTATCAAAATACATCAGGAGCATGTCATCATCAAAGATTATAACAGAACATCATGAGATGGCTAACGGTTCTAAGTACAATGCAAAAGAAGGTAAATGGATCCTTGATCCATATAAGTCCAAGTCCGGGTTCAACAGCAAGCTAACAATCAAACTCCACGCTCTGGATTAACCTGGTTACCTGAAAAGTGTACTAAGCATAGTCAACACAAGGTTGGTGAGTTCGTAGTAATGGTCCTGAAAGAATCATCGTCAATAATCACGATATACAAGTAGAGGCGAAGCATGACTTACAGTGAGCCTCTATGTAACACAATAACGTCGACAATCAAGATTACACAAACAAGTAAGCGTGTAATAAACGTGCACAAAATATGTAAATATCAATACAAGTGCCAAATGCATAAACAGTCATAATACCTATCATATGTGTGAGCTACAAGTCACGTATGCAACGATACCCGCATGTCATCGCAATGAATCAGGCTGTATCTCAAAAGTATCGAATGTATAAATCAAATCAGAATGCATGCCTAATGTATGACTATCAAGCCATCTATATAACGATGCTCACTTGTCAACAGATGGACAAGGCCGCACCTCAACAATGCTCTCTTGTCAACAGACGGTCAAGGCCGCACCTCAACGATGCTCACTTGACAACAGACGGACAAGGCCCCACCTCAACGATGCTCACTTGACAACAGATGGTCAAGGTCGCACCGTGTACATATACATATAGTATGCTTGCGTGTAAACCGCGTATATGCATCAATCACAATTAAACAATCATCAATCTCAACTCATCCATCTTAAGTCATCAATCACTAATCATCAATCATAAGCCATCAATCACTATTCAAACCAACTATACGCACATACACTTAAGAGGGTTATCCATTCTTCGAGTCCCAGATGCTTATATATAGGGTCACCCGCAGCCTTCCCACCACATCTAAAACCCAATGAAGGCATAACCGACTTCCATGTATGTGTGTCTATCCTAATATTAATGAAATGCTTAACAAGCATAAACCAAGTCAACCAAACGAAATAAACCGTCTCATCAATCCAACAACTAAACCAATCAATCAATCATCGACCTCCATGTACGTACTTCTATTCTAATACTACAATATCACAAACAGATACGTAAACCATTACCCAAATCAATCAACACCATCCATCAATCAACAATCAGCCAGAAAATACGTAAACAGTCAATCAAACCAACCAAACAATCAAACAAACACGTATATGTACACTTTTCAGCCCGAATCTCTATTGAGTAGGGAGCTACGAAACTCACCTGATCGGCAAAGAAGTTAAGTTGGGTACGAAGTTGAGTTACAGTCGTTCGATGTTCGCTTCGCGTCCAAAACCTAATATCGATCATATACATTCACATTAACATACACATTACAAATCATGAGTCAAACCCTATCTAGGTTTTAGAAGAGTAAATCAACTTTGGATGGTAATTGGGACTCAACTCGGTCTCATCACAACTCTCGAGAGTCTTAATGGTTCAACCGATTATAACAAGGACACTTTAACACGACCTTTTAGGAATTAGTGATGGATTTAAGATATATAGGTTATACCATGATAAAGTAGACTCTCTCACGATTCCAACGATAGGTCATACGTAAAACGGACTTACGGTTCAAAAGTTATTAACGTTTGAAGTTGAACTAGAAAAATGTTCGGCTGAACTAGTCTCACTGCGCCGCAGTCAGACCCTAACAGTCCCACTACGCCGCAGTGAGACCCAACACGAATTTTGACCAGAAAAATGCCACTGCGCCGCAGTGGGGTCTGGCCCTTCCCACTGCGCCGCAGTGGGCAGAACCTGCACTTCAGGTGCAGCAGTTTCAGCATCTAAACGACCCCAAAACCCCATTTTTGACTTAGAAATTGATCTAGAAAGGTTCAAGACATGTTTTGAAGCATAAACTAACATCATTTGACATAAACAAACATAACCCACATCTTAGTTTCGATTCATAACATCACCAAATCTTCCAAATCGATTAACCCTAATTAAAACCCTAATTTGACCCAAATTCCATTTTGAGTCGATTTAAGACTTGTAAATGTACGAGATGACTAGTAACGAGTAAACTAGCATAAATAGAAGCAAATGGGATGAATTAGACATACCAAAACTTCCTTTCTGAGCTAGAACCCGATTTAAGTCAAAATGGGTAGAAATGCTTTCACTACAACCTTTGATTCTTCAATATGACGATAATGAGGTATAGAAGGCTATGATTCTAGTGTTATTTCAGTTCCAAAACACCAAGTCGATGTAAATGAGATGAAGAAATGAAATGGGTTGCCTTTGCCTTCTTTACTTGAGAGAAAAAGAGAAAGAGAGATAGAAGGGAGAAATGAGAGGTAAAGGAAAGGATAAGGGGAGAAATGGGTCAAGGGCTGATGGGTCGTGGATGACCCACGGGCCAACCCGTTTCTCTTCTCAAGCCAATTTACAATCGTTTATACATTTAAGCACTGATCAAAGCATATGATCGACTCGAATACAACACATTGACATTTAATTCATAAAACGACTCAAATACTTCGTTAACTTATATTGTTAGTCATGTTACACGTAAAGTCAACGGGTCAAAATTCACGGGTGTTACATTATTCCCCCGTTGAAAGAATTTCGTCCCGAAATTCAACAAAACACTAATTACTAAATGCGGGTATTTAGACTTCATACGATCCTCTCGCTCCCAAGTGAACTCGGCTCCGCGTCTAGCATTCCATCTAACCTTAACAATCGTGTAGCGCTTATTCTTGAGCTTCTTGACTTGACGATCCAATATCTCTACCGGCTCTTCAACAAAATTTAAGCTTCGAATCCACTCTAATCTCGTCCATGGGCACATGATGCGTAGGGTCCTCCAAACACTTGCGTAGGTTACAATTATGAAACACATCATGTACACCGCTAAGTTCTTGTGGTAATTCTAATCGATAAGAAACTTTTCCAACCCGTTCGAGGATCTTGGAAGGACAAATATACCTCGGCCCGAGTTTGCCTCGCTTCACGAATCGGATGACGCCTTTCCACGGTGATACTTTCAAAAGTACAAAATCACCCACTTCAAACTCTAACGGTCTCCGCCTCACATCGGCATACTTCTTACGTAGCATGCGAGCTAGTTGGGCTATTCTCTTAGCTTGAGAAGTTGTTCTTGTCATTCCTATTAGAAATCCTGGCCCGCTACATTGGCCTTCTTCGATTATTGGCCCATCCAGTGGAGAGTAACACCTCTACTACCTAATGCTTCGGTTAGTGACATTCGAATACTCGCGTAACAACCGTCATGGCACAAGATTTCCGCCATGGTCATAAGCACATTTTTCTTCACTTGTGATCAAGTCTCAGGTCGGTTTGAGTACCCGCTGCTCATTGGACGGCTCCCTGAATTGGAGTTAAGCGACTTCGTTTATCTAAAATGATAGAAATCGAATCTTTGTGCACCTACACCATTTCTTCTACAAGCTAATGTTCCAAGTTGTCAAATTTTATTTTTTTTACCGGTTTCGTCGTATCGTGATCACTTCTTGTCGTCGGCGACTTCATGGCGAAGTCCATTCCAATTTGTTTTTCTTCCAATCTCTCTCCCGTCTTTCACTACACGCTTATTCACATCTCAGAAGTCTAAAAGGGTTTTAACTACGCGCGCGATGTTAAGAAATTAAGCATATACGAAATTTAAGTTATCGAGATGGGACAAGCCTGGTAAGTCGTCCGGAAAAGCCTCGGGAGACTCAAGATTAACATAGACGACGTTAGTTTTCAGATTCTTGAGACGGTAGCTCTAAGGATGCTTGAGTTTGAAGACTTACATGGGACCCTAAGAACCTTACCGTTACACAAAGACGTTTTTAGTTAACTCTTTACCACTACCACTAACCGTATTTATCACCGTCATCCAATCCATACTTGCAAAAAATTTCAAAGTTCCAAATTTCCAGGAGCATAGGGCTAATGAAGAGCTTAATATCATTTAAAGTCAACCATCATTACCAGGTAATTCAACTAAACCTATCTAGCACATCACAAACCATTTAAAGGATCGAGATCCAGATCTAAGCCTACGGATGTTCGTTAATGAAGGAAGTCTAGTAAGAGAAAGTAAGACTATAACCGGTCCTAGAATCGAATAACATTGAGTTGTAGTGGTCGAGGAGAAAGGAAAGTACCTATCGCCGCTTCCGGGTCGTTGCGGGCTTCATTAACATCTCCCGCCAAGGTTCGTCCTCGAGGTTGCACCTGACGGCTTGGCTTCGTCGTGGTCTTGGGTAGGGATGGCAACTTGAAGTTGATTATGAGAAGTCGTACTTGGGCTTGTGGTCCGAACCATCTTGAACAAACATTTCTATAGTGGTCGGGGCTACCACACACAAAACAAACACCCTGTTGGCTCCGAGGGTGTTGGCTTGGGGATAAATGATTTGAAGAGGTGTTACATTCAATGGTGCCGCTTTCGGTGCTCTACATTTCCTAGCTACGTGCCCGCGCCTATTACAATTTAAGCAAGTCCCACATTGGTTAGTGGGAGAGTGGTGAAGATTACACCTACCACATAAGGGGTAAGGTCCCAAGTAAGTTTTCCTTGCCGGCTTCACCGTCGCCCTGACTCTACCTTTATTATGACCGTTGGGTCAAACCTACCCGCCTTCCTTGCCTCACTAGATTCTCCAACTTCTTTCCTTTTTGATGAGGCTTTACTTGACATCTCCTCATTGCCCATATTTACTCTAGTTTCACGTGTTTCACTGCTCCTTTGGAGACTTTCCGTGACCTGGGCTACGATGGTAGGTATGGCGTTTGCTACTGCTTGGGCAATCACGGTTGCTAAATCCGGCTCATCGTAATGGCTAGTCGCATTCCTTCTTGGTCCCACCATTTTCTACAAGGTAAGTAACGCTTTGACCCGAAAGTTAGCCTCACAATGCTCACATATTAGTCACCCAAGTAGTTAATGCTCTCATACCAATGTAATATACTCATTTCATATCATTAAGCTAAGGTAAGAGTGCTAGCATCCTATGGGGTTGTTACTTATCATTTTATCATGTCAAGTTCACTACAGTCGTTTATCCTTAATTCAAGTAATCATGTCAATACATCATACAAATAAACTAACTTGTTAACTTCATTCATACAATCGTCCTTCTACTAATACATTTTTACACGTATATTACCAACTACGTTATATCATGCTTACAACCAAGTTTAACAATGTCTCATACATGTTCAATTTCACATACTATTAAGCAACATATCCCTATTGTTCACCGATTACAATTAACATCATTTGTGTTGGAATATCATCCGTTTATAATACATGGGAGTTAAGATGCTTACAACCTTGACACTCCCGTAGGGTGCACATCAACATATTTATCACATTGTATTCTAACCGTTTATCAACACGTTTAAGTCGGACAACTACGAAAACATTTACAGCATCAACGTGACCACTACAGGGCAACATACATACACATCACAGATGCATAACATATATGTTACTAAATCATACTAGTCAACATGTCATTCCACTACCAAATCCAATCATAGTAATAGTTCTAGAGTTTATAACCCGGGGGTTAACTTCACAATTGCTCTCATGTTAGCCGCACTAGTAGTTAGTACTTTCATGCCGACAGACTACACATGTTTAATGTCTTTAACATAAGGCCAACACATAAGTGTTGTCAAATAATTGTCATATGTCGTGCTATCATAACAACATATCAAAGTTCTCAAGTAATCGTTATCTATCATGTTCTCGTGCTAAGTTCACAACAATTGTCCACCATCAAAACCAATTACTCGTATTCAACACATCTTATTACAAGCAACTAAAACAAGTCAACTAACATGAGTGGTTTAAAGTATAATCCGAATTCGATATGCTCTCTAGTTATTGACCGGGTATGTATACACCCCACCTAATCAACTTCCATTAAGCATATCGGTTCCTTATTATACTCTAAGCCATGCATGCGCAATCCATGATGTTATTAACTTGTTATAACGTTGGGCGACCATAAAAGACTTGATCGGGTTCTTTTAGGGTTGCCACAATATTATACTAAGTTAATAACATAACTTCATTTTGCTCTAAATCATCAACCTAGCACCAATCAATAGTAACAATCCATATCAACAACAATCAACTTCAATCAATGCACACATTAACCACATTGTACTCAATCCACATTCATCACATTAAACTCAAGTTATCACATAAGTGGTTTTTACTACGAACTCACAATATACACTTTCTAGGGTTCACATAATTCACATTGCACACAATTTCCTAACCATGCATGCTATATGAAGAGTTTTAACTTAAGCCGTAGTCTAGGTCAAGCCGCCTAATTCTCTACGACCTGCATGGGCCACCATTCTGTAACACCCCAAGCCAGGGCTCGAAATATTACGGAAATCATATAGCACAAGGTGGGATTAATGTAGAACATGAACTAAATGCAAATAAAAGATTCAGTGAATCCATACAGTAAGATAAACAAGTATCAAAATACATCAGGAGCATGTCATCATCAAAGATTATAACAGAACATCATGAGATGGCTAACGGTTCTAAGTACAATGCAAAAGAAGGTAAATGGATCCTTGATCCATATAAGTCCAAGTCCGGGTTCAACAGCAAGCTAACAATCAAACTCCACGCTCTGGATTAACCTGGTTACCTGAAAAGTGTACTAAGCATAGTCAACACAAGGTTGGTGAGTTCGTAGTAATGGTCCTGAAAGAATCATCGTCAATAATCACGATATACAAGTAGAGGCGAAGCATGACTTACAGTGAGCCTCTATGTAACACAATAACGTCGACAATCAAGATTACACAAACAAGTAAGCGTGTAATAAACGTGCACAAAATATGTAAATATCAATACAAGTGCCAAATGCATAAACAGTCATAATACCTATCATATGTGTGAGCTACAAGTCACGTATGCAACGATACCCGCATGTCATCGCAATGAATCAGGCTGTATCTCAAAAGTATCGAATGTATAAATCAAATCAGAATGCATGCCTAATGTATGACTATCAAGCCATCTATATAACGATGCTCACTTGTCAACAGATGGACAAGGCCGCACCTCAACAATGCTCTCTTGTCAACAGACGGTCAAGGCCGCACCTCAACGATGCTCACTTGACAACAGACGGACAAGGCCGCACCTCAACCATGCTCACTTGACAACAGATGGTCAAGGCCGCACCGTGTACATATACATATAGTATGCTTGCGTGTAAACTGCGTATATGCATCAATCACAATTAAACAATCATCAATCTCAGCTCATCCATCTTAAGTCATCAATCACTAATCATCAATCATAAGCCATCAATCACTATTCAAACCAACTATACGCACATACACTTAAGAGGGTTATCCATTCTTCGAGTCCCAGATGCTTATATATAGGGTCACCCGCAGCCTTCCCACCACATCTAAAACCCAATGAAGGCATAACCGACTTCCATGTATGTGCGTCTATCCTAATATTAATGAAATGCTTAACAAGCATAAACCAAGTCAACCAAACGAAATAAACCGTCTCATCAATCCAACAACTAAACCAATCAATCATCGACCTCCATGTACGTACTTCTATTCTAATACTACAATATCACAAACACATACGTAAACCATTACCCAAATCAATCAACACCATCCATCAATCAACAATCAGCCAGAAAATACGTAAACAGTCAATCAAACCAACCAAACAATCAAACGAACACGTATATGTACACTTTTCAGCCCGAATCTCTATTGAGTAGGGAGCGACGAAACTCACCTGATCGGCAAAGAAGTTAAGTTGGGTACGAAGTTGAGTTACAGTCGTTCGATATTCGCTTCGCGTCCAAAACCTAATATCGATCATATACATTCACATTAACATACACATTACAAATCATGAGTCAAACCCTATCTAGGTTTTAGAAGAGTAAATCAACTTTGGATGGTAATTGGGACTCAACTCGGTCTCGTCACAACTCTCGAGCGTCTTAATGGTTTAACCGATTATAACAAGGACACTTTAACACGACCTTTTCGGAATTGGTGATGGATTTAAGATATATTGGTTATACCATGATAAAGTAGACTCTCTCACGATTCCAACGATAGGTCATACGTCTAAAACGGACTTACGGTTCAAAAGTTATTAACGTTTGAAGTTGAACTAGAAAAATGTTCGGCTGAACTAGTCTCACTGCGCCGCAGTCAGACCCTAATAGTCCCACTGCGCCGCAGTGAGACCCAACACGAATTTTGACCAGAAAAATGCCACTGCGCCGCAGTGGGGTCTGGCCCTTCCCACTGCGCCGCAGTGGGCAGAACCTGCACTTCAGGTGCAGTAGTTTCAGCATCTAAACGACCACATTTTTGACTTAGAAATCGATCTAGAAAGGTTCAAGACATGTTTTGAAGCATAAACTAACATCATTTGACATAAACAAACATAACCCACATCTTAGTTTCGATTCATAACATCACCAAATCTTCCAAATCGATTAACCTTAATTAAAACCCTAATTTGACCCAAATTCCATTTTGAGTCGATTTAAGACTTGTAAATGTATGAGATGACTAGTAACGAGTAAACTAACATAAATAGAAGCAAATGGGATGAATTAGACTTACCAAAACTTCCTTTCCGAGCTAGAACCCGATTTAGGTCAAAATGGGTAGAAATGCTTTCACTACAACCTTTGATTCTTCAATATGACGATAATGAGGTATAGAAGGCTATGATTCTAGTGTTATTTCAGTTCCAAAACACCAAGTCGATGTAAATGAGATGAAGAAATGAAATGGGTTGCCTTTGCCTTCTTTACTTGAGAGAAAAAGAGAAAGAGAGATAGAAGGGAGAAATGAGAGGTAAAGGAAAGGATAAGGGGAGAAATGGGTCAAGGGGGCTGATGGGTCGTGGATGACCTACGAGCCGACCCGTTTCTCTTATCAAGCCAATTTACAATCGTTTATACATTTAAGCACTGATCAAAGCATATGATCGACTCGAATACAACACATTGACATTTAATTCATAAAACGACTCAAATACTTCGTTAACTTATATTGTTAGTCATGTTACACGTAAATTCAACGGGTCAAAATTCACGGGTGTTACAGTAACTAACACTTTTGATGTTGTCTCTATTGTTGTCAATGATGAGCCTTCTACTAGTACTAAAGCTAGAAAGAGTAATGGGACAAAGAAACCCAAGTCTTTGGTGATGACTTTCAACTTTATATAGTTGAAGAATCAAAGGATGGAATTGTATATAAATGTCAATATGGTTATAATATTGATGATAAATCTAAGTTTTTTAGTGAATCTATTGCTTCTAGAAATGCTTGTTTCTGGAAAGAAGCTGTACTAAATGAGATTAATTCCATCAAAACAACCTAAAGACTTTGTTTTGCATACTCAATAAAATAAGATGGTTTTAATCTTATTGGGGTTGATAAATGTGTATATAGAAAATTTAATACATCTCATTAAGAGTTGTAATTTGTCTATATGTGGTGACATGTTGATCTTTGGTAATAGTAAAGATCAAGTTGATATAAACAAATGATTTTATCATCTATGTTTGATATAAAGGACATGAGAGAGGTAGAAGTAATTCTAGAAATAAGAATTGCTCGTGAGAACAATGATATCTTAATCATTTAATTATCTGTGAATTGTTCACCAGTTGTAACCCTCATTGATCCTAACATTAGGCTTATGCCTGACGAAGAAGATCCTGTATTTCAGCTTGAATGTCCTAATGTTATAGGATGTTTAATGCATGTTCAGACTAGCAATAGGCTTAATATGGCCTATGATGTGGGAAAACTAGTGGATATACTAGTGATTCAAGTACACATCGGTCTTCTGTTATTAAATGATTTAATGATGTAAGCTGAATGGGAAATTAAAGGATCATTCTTCTACAAGTAGATGGATGTTTCTACTTGGTGGTAGTACTATTGCTTGGTGCTTCAAGAAATAGACTTGCATTACCAGATTTACAATGGAATCTGAATTTATATTACTAACATGAGTTGGTAAGCAAGCTAAGTAGCTAAGTATCTTGATCTTTGAGATTCCATTATGTCTAAACAAATATCACTAATATCTATCAGTTTTGGTAGTGCTGGCTAAGGATAGTCAGGTGTATAATGGAAAGTCGACGGTTATATATATATTATACATAGCATGATCCATGAGCGCTCATCATGCACGGTGTGATATTGTGAATTTATAAGATCTGAATGACTGATGATCTAACTTAAGGGTTAGGAAGAGATCTCGTGAATATATCAGTCATAGGGATGGGTTTAAAGTCCACTCTTAAATGTCCTTGTGACAAGATACCCAATTCCCACCTAGTATGACGCTAGGTGCTGAATTCAATGTGGAACTCTTGCATGAGGATATTGGAACACATATTATTATCATCCCAAGGCATGTGTTCAGACTGCAAGATAAAGGAGGTTGAAGTGAAACTTCTTAATAGTTCTTTGAAAAATTGCAGTGCAGGTGCAAGATCTAAAGAACTACCTATAAGAGTATGAAGTTTAGCCGCTTCAAGAAGCTTGGACTTGGCTTCGATATACTCTTTGAAGGATAGGACACAGGCTAGTAAAATATAGTGTCACGTAAGAACACATGATTTTAAACTTGTGTGTACATTATCTTCGTGTATTCACTATGAGTTATCAGGGTTCAATCCTTAGCGACACCCTGGTATTCGAATATATGGAATGTGTAATGTACTAAGGTGAAATTCAATCGTCACGACATTTCATTTATGCATAAGTTTGTATTCATTGAGAATATATTAAGTTGATCATGGATATCACTAAAATGGGGGAGGAATGTTGGATATTTTAGCGATATCAATATTTCATAGTGGTATTGGATTAACTTGTCGATTGGTTGATCTTAATATTCAGTTTATCGGGTTAGGTGATGCGGGAGTGCGGACTCGATTATGTATATTAAGATGGTTGCGTATTAACGGTTTGGTTTAATATTATTAAATTAATATTAGAGTAAACGACATAAATCGTCCCTGTGGTTTACGTAAATAGTCACCTTTCGTCCCTGAGAATCAAAAACCTCATGGATCGTCCTTATTTGGAAAATAAGCTTCACCTTTAGTCCTTTGACTATTTGACCGTTATCCTCAAGCCGTTAACCCCCCACGTGCCTACCACGTGAGGGGTAATATGGTCTTTTCGCACCCAACGACATCAGTATTTATTTCCTTTTCCCTTTTCCTTATCATTAATCCTAATCCATTAACATCCCCCCAAACGAAAAATCAATCAAAAAAGCTCCTCCTTCTCCAATGATCTGAAATCAATCAACCCAAACCCTAAATACAATGTCTTGTCCATTATATAGTATCCGTGCAAAAGGTGAAGACCACTTATGGGATCTCGACCTATTTTATTGTAAGTTCCTTTATTTTTAGGGTTTTACTATAATTTTTTTGTATTTTATTTTATCAATTCAAAGTAGTAATTTTTATGGGTTATATTTGCAATGTAGATTCTTATACTGGTTTGTTCTCGTTAATGGTTCACCATGGAGGTTATTTCACAGAATGGCCAGGGTTGACATATGAAAGGGGTAAGATTGACTATGCTGACTGTATTAATATTGATAAATTTTCAGTTCATGAATTGCATGACATCATGGGGGATTTAGGTTACACTGGTGGTCAAGTGATGTACTATCACTTTCTAAAACCAGGGTTCTCATTAGATGATGGTCTGCAGCCCCTACTTAGTGACCAAGATGTTCACAACTTAGGTAAATATGTAGAAAATGCCAACCTAATATCTGTTTACGTAGAACATGGCATGTCAAATTTAACTGATTACTTTTTGCCAAGAAAATCACAAGTTGTTATTGAAGAGATTTGTGATAATGATACTATCATTTCATCTAACAAACCCAAACCCAGACCAAAGAAAAATAGTGGAATTTATAAGAAATTATTGCTTGAATGGAAAGAGGAACCTCAGTTAACTCCTAGTACTCAAGAGAACTTAGGAAATGACAATGTGAGTTTAAATGAGCCTAAAATTGTGAATAAAAATCCAAAAGACAAGGGTAAAGCAGCTTGTAGTGAGGAAGCAAATGTGAATCCAAAGCCAAAAGACAAGGGTAAAGCAGCTTGTATTGAGAAAGTGCAAGATGATTCTGAAAGTGATGATAGTCAGGATGATGACAGTGATGATAGTGACTTTATTGTGGATAAAGAAAATGAGATAGAGGAGGTAGAGGTGGATATGAGAGAGTTTAATCTGCATGTAGATGCAGATGTAGAGTTTTTAGGTGCTAATGTAATAGTACATGAAGAGGTACAAGGTGGTGAAGATGAAGAGGTAGAAGTACTACATAATGATCAATTTGAGAGTGGTTCAGATCCAGAAGAAGAAGTTAACAAGATTAGGAACAGGCTGTTGAAAAAAATGGGTAACAAAAAACCAACTAGTGAGCCTGCAATTTATAAAACTGGTTTTCATTTGGCCCAAACTTTTGGTAATAAGAAAGAAGTTATTGAAATGGTTAGGGCCCATGCAATAGAGACTAGGAGAGAGTTAAAGTTTGTGAAAAATGATAACATAAGGGTAAGGGTAGAGTGTGTAGGAAAGTATCCTGCGTTTGATCCTACTGGTCCTGCTGGGCCAACTGAGACAGATACTGGAAGCAGCCCACTAAATAATGAGTCCATTGGGCTCAAAGGTGGGCCTAAAAAGAAAGTGTCAAGCCTGAATGAAGATGCAGGGCCCAGTCAAGCAACAAGGTCAAAAAAGAAATTCGGAAAGGCAAAAAAGGACTCATTTGTGGAAAAATATACATTGAATAAAGATGGAGTCACATGTGGGATGGTTGTTGAAGATTCTCCACCATTAAATAAAGCTGGTAAGGGACAAAAATCAAGAAAGAAACAGAGGACATGTCCATGGACTTTACATGTGTCCAAAATTTATGGGGTTGAGACATGGATGGTGAAAACATGTATTGAGGAACACACCTGTCTGCAATCAAGGTCCATTAAGCACTTCACATCAAAGTTCATTGGTAAAACTATTGTCCAGCAGATTGAAGGTAAATAATTGATTAATCTGTTTTGTTAAATAATTGATTATTCATGCCTAACTATTAAACTGTGTTCATGTTCCTTTAATTGTATAGGAAATCCTGATATACCTTCTGCAGCTTTACAAGGGGAATTACAAAGAAGATTTGAGTTAGGATTATCTCAGCAAAAAGCTCAAAGAGCTAAGAGAGCTGCAAAGGGGCAACTTAAAGGTGATTACACAAAGCAGTATAACATGTTAAGAGAGTATGTACTAGAGTTGCAGACTGCAAATCCTGGGACTACAGTTAAACTTGAGGTTGAACCACCTTTGAATCCTGATGACAAATTCAGAGTTTTTAGAAGGATTTATGTATGCTTAGGGCCATTGAAAAGGGGCTTCAAGAGTGCTGGAAGAGAGTTAGTGGGTCTTGATGGTGCTTTCATGTCTGGTCCTTTCCCTGGCCAAGTGTTAACTGCTGTGAGCATTGACTCAAACAATGGTATCTACCCTATAGCCTATGCAGTAGTGGAAGCAGAAAGCTGCCACTCATGGACATGGTTTCTAGAGTGCTTAGGTGATGATTTAGACCTTGATAGTAGGTCTAATTACACTTTTATGAGTGATAGGCAGAAGGTATATTATTCTAACTATAAGTTTTATTGATAGCATCATGTTTTATTCTAAATCTAAATGAATTGGTACATATAGGGCATCATTCAAGCTATAGCAAAGGTTTATCCTTCTGCTGAACACAGATTTTGCCTCAAGCATATTCATGAGAATATGAAACTTCAATGGAGAGGGACAGCCTTCAAGAATCATCTTTGGAAGTGTGCCACAGCTACTACAGTCCCAGAATTCAACAGGTTTATGCAAGATTTCAAAATTTACAGTGAATCTGCTTACAATTGGTTGATCAAAATCCCACCTCAACATTGGGCAAGATCACATTTCTCAGGTATTAAACCCTTATCACACTATATTTATCTAAACAGGCAGTTAATTGGTCAATTAAGGTGTTCATTATGTTTGTAAACAGGCAGGGCAAAGTCTGATGTTTTACTAAACAACATGTGTGAGGTGTTGAATAGCAAATTAGTTAAGGGAAGACAGATGCCTATTATACATTGTTTAGAATTCATTAGGGAATATCTGATGATAAGAATTGGGAATGTGCAAAAGGTGATACAAAAAAGTAAAGGGCCACTAACACCCACTGCCACTAGGATGCTAGAATTGGTTAAAACAGATGCTGGTGGCTACAAAGCTATATTCAATGGTCTTGATAAGTATCAAGTTAGTGGTCCTTGGGGAGATCAATGTGTGGTTAATATTGTAGAAAAAACATGCTCATGTAGGAGGTGGGAGATTACAGGAATTCCTTGTAAACATGCAGTTGCTGTTAATTGGGATATGGTTAATCATAGTATACCAGTTGGTGCTGTTGAAACCTGGGTTGACCCTATTTATAGGCTTGACACTTGGAAAATGATGTACCAGCATACCATAACCCCAACCAATGGTATGAATATGTGGGCTCAGGTTCCAGAAAATTGGACAATCATCATCCCTCCAAAATATCACACTCCAATAGGGAGGCCTAGAAAGAAGAGAAGGAAGAATGAAGAAGAAATTCAAATGTCCAAGAATGGGAGACTTTCAAGGAAGCTTAGGTCTGTGGTTTGTAAGAAGTGTGGCACAATGGGTCACAACAAGAGGTCCTGCAAACAAGCTGGTTCCAGTCAAGGAGGAGGAGTTCCAACTCAGTCAAGCCAATTCAATCCAACTTCAAGTCAAGCTGCAGGGGGTCAAAGTGAAGCTGCAAGGGGTCCTAGTCAAGCTGCAAGGGGTCCAAGTCAAGCTGCAGGGGGTCCAGGTGGTAAAAGGTGTATGCTCAAAAGCAAGCCTTGATGTAGTTTGGTAACTTATGGTCATGTAATGATACTTATGTATTATGTCTGGTCTTTTGATACTTTGGTTGGTCTATTGCTACTTTATGCTACTTATGTATTATGTATGATCTTTTGCTATGTATGTCAAGATATTATGTATTCTGTTAGACTTGGTTTATCTCTTTTGCTATGTATGTCAAGATATTATGCTACATTCTGTTATACCTGGTGTATGTCTTTTGCTATACATATCTTGTTTCTAATCTATATTCTGCATTGTCTACATATAATATTCTGCATTGCTATACATATCTTGTTTCTAATCTATATTCTGCATTGTCTACATATAATATTTGATAGATAGCAAAATCCCCAATTTATTAGAATATTGCAAAAACTTACAATTACAAATACCAAAATATTACATACATTTCATTACAATTCAAACTAGTAACAAAGACACAAGATAGACGATTACAATTGTAGCAACAACCAACAACATCTTCAATTTCTTCAATTCACCATCTTTTTCTTTTATTTGTGCTTCCAATTTATTCTTTGACTTCAACAACCCTGGTATGATCTCAATCGCACGTTGACACATTGGTGGATCGAACCATCCTATGAATTTGCACTTGGAACCCTTTTAAAAAAAACCCCAATTCAATTTAGGTCCAAAAGATGAACCCTAATTAAAAATTGTAGGATACTTACTTGATTTGGACATGCATAGAATCTTCTACCTGGGTTTTTGGGTGTCCATGATGTTACGATTCTCGCTTGATTACCGCACCCACAAAACACCATTCTTAAAATTTTTGGAATTTTTGATTCGTATGCTAAGAAAAGAGAGGAATAAAATTAGGGGTTTTGGGAATTTTTGGATCGTATGCTTCCAGTATATATGGTCAAAAGGAAGAAGCCTGGACTGATGTCGTTGGGTGCGAAAAGACCATATTACCCCTCACGTGGTAGGCACGTGGGGGGTTAACGGCTTGAGGATAACGGTCAAATAGTCAAAGGACTAAAGGTGAAGCTTATTTTCCAAATAAGGACGATCCATGAGGTTTTTGATTCTCAGGGACGAAAGGTGACTATTTACGTAAACCACAGGGACGATTTATTTCAACTTTGAGGAAACATATATATTTGGCCATTTTTGGCAGAGAACTACACGTATACAAATATATATATGTGGATGTGTGGAACCGACTTTTTTGGACGAAAAAGGATACACACAAATACTTCTAGTTTGTAAGAAACCGTCAGTTTTCTTTGATACACATGAAGAGATAGACACCAATTCTCTTGAAGAAAGAAACGATCCTTTAATTTGTTTCTTTTCTTGATACGTAAGGCAAAACCATCGATTCTCTTTTGGTACAAGATTTCTCAATGAATCAAAATCTAGTTCTTGTATGAGAACCAGTCTTATCCGTTTAAACATTTGGGTGTATCTCCAAATGGTTTGTTCTGAAAGTGATTACACGATTCTGGTTCCAATCCAAGTTATTTATTTATTTTGTTGATCGGGTTACGAGATCCACAAGAACAGGTTCGTTTACTATGAATACGGGATCAAATCGGTACGTATTTCTAACATATCCCCAACAAACAATATTTAGAAGCATTAATCAAAGATTTCGAAACACCTTTCCTAAATGGAATGGCAAGAAATATATAGTGTCCGAATAGAGCAAGTTCATTTAGTGTCCTAGCAAAGTC
>CM067168.1:53384334-53453500 GCA_034093135.1 Erigeron breviscapus | reverse complement strand
GATAGAGTCGCGTCATATCTTGGGACTACAATTCTCAGAGTATATCGTCCAACGTTCGTGGGAAGATGCTCCACCGATGATATCGCGTTGTCGTATGTCCATAATGAATAGTGGTGTCATAAGAAATAGGATGTGGGATAATTTCAAAAGGGCACGAGTGAACGAATATTGGATTGGAGGGGTACTTAATAACAACTTTCATACTTAGAAAATATCTAATTTTATAATGAATTTCTCAGGGATAATCACTAGTTCTCAAGCCGTCAAACCTCAATACGCAATATCTATTTTAATAGTAAGGATTAACCACATTATCATCATATCATGTAAATACTAGTTCTTAATATCATATATTAGAGCACAGTAACTATCTCTGATTTTTGGAGACTATAATGTTCAATTAAAGTGAGATACTATGAAATAATAGGAGACCTAGTGTGTTAAGAGGCATTTTTACGAACATGAAGTTTGAGTTGGTAATTTAATGAATGTGTTCAAAGAAATGACTAGAATAAGAGCAAACAGGATGATCGTAGGAGGTATAACTATAAGCACGAATAAAGTTCTGTAGATTTCATTCTTAAATGATCTTGTACTTTAAGGTGAGAATACATGATTTTACTGTGAGGTACTATTCGCTTATATAACGTAAGCAATGATGTCAGATGACAATAATTGTCGAAATGGCCGACAAGGAATAACTCCTCGCCAATAAAGCCAATAATGTAGCATTATTATATCTATATCTAGAATTGAATGAAATAAAGTTGAATAACTTTATCAGAATAATTTAACGAGACAATAATAGGGTACTGATTATGAACAGGAGTAGAGCGGGTAATTGGAATGCGATAACTTTGGTATGAATATATATTACACAATCTATATATATAACTCGCAATAGTAATTGGATGCAATAAAGAAATAAAAATAAAAAATGGTGAAATCGGCCGTCCCCGGGATCGAACCTGGGTCTAGGCCACACCCTTTCGCGCATTTAGCCAACCGCGCTAAATGCCTAGTGTTGTGAAAGTTCTCTTATGATTAAATATAAGCATATGTACAACAAATTCCTTAATTCACGCATATATTGTAAATTCATATGAATTTTCTTTCCTAAACAAATGAGAAGATTTAACTACAAGCTGTTTAAGTAATTAAACTTGGAGAAGTTGAACGGAAGAGATGTAGGAGTGTTCTCTAAAATAGAGAATATTGAAGCAGTCATTTCCACTAATGAGCATGAAGTCGATTATTAAGTTAAAAATGTTGCTAGAACTTTTAACTGGGGAATAGTTTGAGTAAGTGTCGTGAGAGAATCGTCGTGCATATGAAAAAAAAAAAATTGTTATTGAATAATTCACCTGGAACTGGCCAGTCACCAGTTCACACTGACCAGTCACCAGTTGCATCTGGTGACCCAGTAAAACTGGTGACCAAGAAGATTTGTCCAGAAATATATTGAAGTCCAGTTGCACCGTACAGTTAACGCAACTGAAGACTTTCTCCAGTTGAGAACTGACCAAGTTGAAGAATCATTCCAGTTGAAGTCGAAGACAACAAATGGAAGATAGAGAATGGCAATGGCAGCGAAGTCCAGTTGACATTCTAGTCAGTTACAAACTGGAGACCATCAGTGGAAAGCCCTTACAAAGCTTTACACTGATTACGAGGAATTGACTTGTATACTTTATGTACCTTTACCCGGATAATAAGCCTTATCTTATTATTTAAGTAATAAAAGGTACATAAAGGTGGTTGTGTAAAGTTGCTTTATCATGCGACTTTACACTGCTTTTTAAGGAATTAAATGCTATTCCTTAAATGCTCTCAACCACATTTGTACGGCTAAAGTTAACATCCCAATGTTAACTTTGCCTATAAATACAAGTCATTGCACAACCAAGAATAAAAAGTTATTTCACAAAGACGAATAACTTCACACTTTGCAAACCTGCAATATTCTTGGTGAACTTGTGCAATCTTCTCTCAATCGCTAAAAGGAACATTTCACAAACTTTAAGTGTTTCGATTGTCTTGAGAAATTCCGAGTATAGATCAATTGTATTTCATAGGTTGTTAGGATATTTACATTCTTGTATTATCTTGGTTCCGCATCAACCTTGTAATTTGTTTAATATCAATAAATAAATTACACATTGAAAAATACATATTGTCTCATCAAGATTGTTTACAAGTTATTTGTATTATTGCATTGTATCTTTACTTATTGTCTTTTATATAAGTAATCTATCTAGAACTTGGTATATACACACTGCAACTGGTCGTCTCCAGTTCAGTGCATATATTGCAAAGTAACTCCACCATCGACATAGAGGTGTCTTCAGTAGTACCATCTATCGAGTTGGGACTTACGTTATAATTTATAAAATTGAATAAATATAAACTTGAACAAAAGTAGGAATTTTATTTGATCGAACATAGCAAGCCAATATTACAAACATTAATAATACATTCGTTCTCAATTGGAACATACACTGGACTAAGTGGCTCGGTGTGGCTTGGCTAACTCTTGCTCAATCTGCCTTAAGAAGTTGGTATTACTGGGATCCTTGGAACAAATCTTCCAAATGTTTGTTAAGAAATGAGTAGAAGCCTTATCGATCTCGCTTATACGAAAGAACTTCTCATCCCCATCCTCTGAAGTGTAGAAGATCCCAGCAGGCCTACTTAAGACCCTTCCTTCCACAAACACTATGCCCTTTGGAAGCTGAAGATTTAACAAGGCATCATCGTCAGCTGGTGGAAGCATATCGGGAGCGGATGATGAGGCGCCAGCAGTTCTTAGTCTTTTCATGGGTCTTTGAGAAAGTAGAGGAGTGCTACTTTCGTCGCCTCTAAGAGTAGTGTCTTCTTCTCCCATAGTTTCCTGTAGATACTTCCTTAGACTTACTTCACCTTTAGCCATTTTGGCATACCACTCAGCTTCTCTTGTACTAGCAAGTTCTAATATGTTGACATGTTGACTTGCTGGTGTTTGCACCTCAAAACCTGTTTCTCCTGCTTCTGCAAGCAGTAGTTCCTTAGCTAACTTCAGAGAAGCCTCTTCCTCCATCGCTTGTATTTTTTGACGTTCTATAATCTCTTTGAGGATCACGTCTTGAGAACTACTTCGGTGTGTTTCAAAACTTTCATGAAATATAACAGGAGAAGGTGATGACATAGGTCCCTTTCCCTTGAAAACAGTTGAGTCAACTATTGCTTCAACTTCTTCAGATTGTGAGAAATCAGCAAGTTGATACAACAACCCTTTAATTTCTCTAATTTCTGCTTCAAGTTTTGTTTGTTTATCGATAGACTTTCTCAATAGTGCTCTATCAGCTGCTAGGAGAAAAGGAGTGCTATAGTGTATTTGGTCAATTGGGAAGTAAGAGACTTAAACGAGGTGGTTTGTTCAGTAGCAAGTGATACTATAGTACTGTTAAGTTGTTCAATTTGCGTTGACAAAAGCTCGATTGAATGTTCAAGTGAAATAAATGTGTGAGTGGCCATGGCTTAGTTGAGAAAGAACGATGGTTGATTTGGATGTGTGAAAATATAGTTTCACACAAAGGAAAATATAAAAGAGAGAAGGAAATTTCAGAATGCCTATTATCTTTAAAAGTGTCTTTCTTATATAAAGAATGAAAGACGAAGTGTGACCTTGGAAAACGGACAGGTGTCCATAAACTACAGAAATTTTAATCATTGCTACTGTAATTAGTAACTACCGAATTATATATATTTTAGATAAAATTTCTAAACTTTATCATCCCTTTAACCAAGGTTGAAAGGAGTTGAACAGTTTACTCAAAAGCGTATGCTATGTCGAGAAAATCCTCAACTAAATTAATAGCTTAATGAATAGACTGTCTTCCACACATCACTATTTTTCTTCACTGCTTCTTTTTCGAGAACCATATCAATTGCTAATTCATCTTTTTGAACCCTAGATGAATTTTTGATCTAAACTATTGTTTCAGGAGTGATCTAGGTAATATTTGTTTCTTTGACCCATGGATCGCCTTTAATGATTGAATTTAAGAAAATGAGACAAATGTTATCAACAAAAATATGTCGACTTTTCCAACTGAATAACAGTAGTGTCTTGGTAAAAGAACTTCAAATTTGAAAATAAGAATTATTTGAAAGGCTAAAATTATGATGGGCAATCAACGATTAAAATAGACAAATGAACTTGGTATAAAAATCTATCAAGACAAATATGGGAAATTCTTTTAACTGGGGAATTTCCCTAATCGACAACAATCCCCAAAAGAGCGAAGAAAGTTGTATTTCATTATTCGTACAATACAAGTGAAACTTGTTACATTATTTAAGCGGAAATACAACAATTAGGGATACAACATATTTAAAAACCATACAAAGAACCCACGTGGCTACAAACAGTAACGGAACCACGCCAAGAACGAACGCGACTAACCACTGAATAGTCTCATCCAATGGAAGTTGAGCCACAGTAATTAACCACACTATGATAATAATGTAGATTACGATTAGGAAAGGATTCAACATTTTCGATATTAGGTTTTGGGTTTTGGTTAGATTCTGAAGAAAGGAAAATGTTAAGTTGATATGGCATGGAGAAAAGTATGCTAAGGTATTATTATATAGTCTAAAAAGGAGCCGTTTCTAACGGTCAAATATGGAAGATAAAGTGAATTTGAATTTTGTATAGTGTTTTAATCAGACTTACATGGGTCTAGACAAATCATCTATGCTATACTATAGGAATACAAGTTGTTGGTTATTAAGTATGTACAAATTATAGAATGTTTATATATGCTATCTCTAAATGTTAATCCGGTGGAGGATTGTGTGTAAGTTCATCCTACTCTGTTGAGAGTAGAAAGATTCTGTTTAGAATCATATGAGTTCATCCTACTCTGTTGAGAGTAGAAGGCATCAATTAGGGATACGCCTTGTATCTTTCTGTTAATTATGTGTGATTGTTTAATGTAGAACAGATACTTAGATGTTATCTCTTCTAATATCGATTAATTGTCACTAAGACAAAATATAAATCAAGTAAAATATATCTTTATTTGATGCAATCTAGATTTCGAAGACGAAATCCTTTTAACTGGGGAATAATGTAACATTCGTGAAATTTGACTAGATTTGACTCATAAATTTAATGTAAATGATTTTCGAGAAAATATATGAATAGTAACCGTATTTGTGAATAGTACCCATATACGTGAATAGTAACCGTATTGTGAATAGTACCATATACGTGAATAGTAACGTATTTGTGAATAGTCCATATTTGTGAATAGTACCGTATATGTGAATAGTAACCGTATTCATGAATAGTGATTAAGAATAGTAATCACGAATAGTAACGGTAAATAGTAAAGGTAAAAAGTAAATTGTAAATAGTAAAGGTAAAAAGCATATTCTAAGGCATATTCCAAAGCATATGCTAAAGCATATTCTAAGGCATATTCCAAAGCATATGCTAAAGCATATTCTAAAATTATTTTATATAAATAGCCACCTTAGTTTAACCATAAAACTCACACCATTATATATTCACTTCTAAAAATCTCTCTTTCTCTCTAATAAAGAAATTAACTTATAACAATAATCATCTTCAAAGAATCAAGAATTCAAGGTTTTAATTGGTTCAAAGTGTCCATCCTCTCTATTTACTCCAAATTCGAATTTATGCATCAAAAGCTTTTGGTAAGTTAAACTCATTCCATAATCATCATTTTATGTTCATTAACTTGTTTCTAGTTGATTTCAAGTATATTCGGGTCACGAATCGGGTCAAAATGCAATTAAAGTCTTAGAAATGGGTCAAATGATTTGAGCATGATTTTGATGTTTAAGATAAAACTAGTTGATGGGTTATGTTTATGTGGTGAATTCATATCTAGTATAAGTTCAAACATAAGTATTTTAGCTTCCTTAATCGATTTCTAGGCTAAAAATGAGTTTGATGTAAGTCGCACCGTTAGCGCATTGTTTACGATGTAAGTCGCACCGTTAGCGCATTGTTTACGATGTAAGTCGCACCGTTAGCGCATTGTTTACGATGTAAGTCGCACCGTTAGCGCATTGTTTACGATGTAAGTCGCACCGTTAGCGCATTGTTTACGATGTAAGTCGCACCGTTAGCGCATTGTTTACGATGTAAGTCGCACCGTTAGCGCATTGTTTACGATGTAAGTCGCACCGTTAGCGCATTGTTTACGATGTAAGTCGCACCGTTAGCGCATTGTTTACGATGTAAGTCGCACCGTTAGCGCATTGTTTACGATGTAAGTCGCACCGTTAGCGCATTGTTTACGATGTAAGTCGCACCGTTAGCGCATTGTTTACGATGTAAGTCGCACCGTTAGCGCATTGTTTACGATGTAAGTCGCACCGTTAGCGCATTGTTTACGATGTAAGTCGCACCGTTAGCGCATTGTTTACGATGTAAGTCGCACCGTTAGCGCATTGTTTACGATGTAAGTCGCACCGTTAGCGCATTGTTTACGATGTAAGTCGCACCGTTAGCGCATTGTTTACGATGTAAGTCGCACCGTTAGCGCATTGTTTACGATGTAAGTCGCACCGTTAGCGCATTGTTTACGATGTAAGTCGCACCGTTAGCGCATTGTTTACGATGTAAGTCGCACCGTTAGCGCATTGTTTACGATGTAAGTCGCACCGTTAGCGCATTGTTTACGATGTAAGTCGCACCGTTAGCGCATTGTTTACGATGTAAGTCGCACCGTTAGCGCATTGTTTACGATGTAAGTCGCACCGTTAGCGCATTGTTTACGATGTAAGTCGCACCGTTAGCGCATTGTTTACGATGTAAGTCGCACCGTTAGCGCATTGTTTACGATGTAAGTCGCACCGTTAGCGCATTGTTTACGATGTAAGTCGCACCGTTAGCGCATTGTTTACGATGTAAGTCGCACCGTTAGCGCATTGTTTACGATGTAAGTCGCACCGTTAGCGCATTGTTTACGATGTAAGTCGCACCGTTAGCGCATTGTTTACGATGTAAGTCGCACCGTTAGCGCATTGTTTACGATGTAAGTCGCACCGTTAGCGCATTGTTTACGATGTAAGTCGCACCGTTAGCGCATTGTTTACGATGTAAGTCGCACCGTTAGCGCATTGTTTACGATGTAAGTCGCACCGTTAGCGCATTGTTTACGATGTAAGTCGCACCGTTAGCGCATTGTTTACGATGTAAGTCGCACCGTTAGCGCATTGTTTACGATGTAAGTCGCACCGTTAGCGCATTGTTTACGATGTAAGTCGCACCGTTAGCGCATTGTTTACGATGTAAGTCGCACCGTTAGCGCATTGTTTACGATGTAAGTCGCACCGTTAGCGCATTGTTTACGATGTAAGTCGCACCGTTAGCGCATTGTTTACGATGTAAGTCGCACCGTTAGCGCATTGTTTACGATGTAAGTCGCACCGTTAGCGCATTGTTTACGATGTAAGTCGCACCGTTAGCGCATTGTTTACGATGTAAGTCGCACCGTTAGCGCATTGTTTACGATGTAAGTCGCACCGTTAGCGCATTGTTTACGATGTAAGTCGCACCGTTAGCGCATTGTTTACGATGTAAGTCGCACCGTTAGCGCATTGTTTACGATGTAAGTCGCACCGTTAGCGCATTGTTTACGATGTAAGTCGCACCGTTAGCGCATTGTTAACTATGTAGGCCGCATCGTTGTTGATCGTTATTGATTATTATGGAACGTTGTTGAACGTTATATGGAATCGTTATTATTGAATGTTGACTTGTATTGAATTGTGATAATGTGAAACCTTATAGGTTATCCTTGGATGTGATTAGTTCTCCTAATCCTCACTTATTGTTAACGGTTGTTATCCGACATGGTTATCCCATATATATATATCTATATATTTATGTATATGTATTTATTTAAGTACTATGTATTATGTATGTTATATATACACATAATATATGTTTAAGTAATATCCCCTTCACACTACACCTACATATATATATATATATATATATATATATATATATATATATATATATATATATATATATATATATATATATATATATATATATATATATATATATATATATATATATATATATATATATATATATATATATATATATATATATATATATATATATATATATATATATATATATATATATATATATATATATATATATATATATATATATATATATATATATATATATATATATATATATATATATATATATATATATATATATATATATATATATATATATATATATATATATATATATATATATATATATATATATATATATATATATATATATATATATATATATATATATATATATATATATATATATATATATATATATATATATATATATATATATATATATATATATATATATATATATATATATATATATATATATATATATATATATATATATATATATATATATATATATATATATATATATATATATATATATATATATATATATATATATATATATATATATATATATATATATATATATATATATATATATATATATATATATATATATATATATATATATATATATATATATATATATATATATATATATATATATATATATATATATATATATATATATATATATATATATATATATATATATATATATATATATATATATATATATATATATATATATATATATATATATATATATATATATATATATATATATATATATATATATATATATATATATATATATATATATATATATATATATATATATATATATATATATATATATATATATATATATATATATATATATATATATATATATATATATATATATATATATATATATATATATATATATATATATATATATATATATATATATATATATATATATATATATATATATATATATATATATATATATATATATATATATATATATATATATATATATATATATATATATATATATATATATATATATATATATATATATATATATATATATATATATATATATATATATATATATATATATATATATATATATATATATATATATATATATATATATATATATATATATATATATATATATATATATATATATATATATATATATATATATATATATATATATATATATATATATATATATATATATATATATATATATATATATATATATATATATATATATATATATATATATATATATATATATATATATATATATATATATATATATATATATATATATATATATATATATATATATATATATATATATATATATATATATATATATATATATATATATATATATATATATATATATATATATATATATATATATATATATATATATATATATATATATATATATATATATATATATATATATATATATATATATATATATATATATATATATATATATATATATATATATATATATATATATATATATATATATATATATATATATATATATATATATATATATATATATATATATATATATATATATATATATATATATATATATATATATATATATATATATATATATATATATATATATATATATATATATATATATATATATATATATATATATATATATATATATATATATATATATATATATATATATATATATATATATATATATATATATATATATATATATATATATATATATATATATATATATATATATATATATATATATATATATATATATATATATATATATATATATATATATATATATATATATATATATATATATATATATATATATATATATATATATATATATATATATATATATATATATATATATATATATATATATATATATATATATATATATATATATATATATATATATATATATCACTCTATATATATATATATATATATATATATATATATATATATATATATATATAAGGAATATATATATATATAATATATATATATATATATATATATATATATATATCATAAAAGGTAGATATAGAAACCGTGGGTTATCTCAACATGGAAGTTGCACAGGAATTAGCTCAGCAAGTGCTGCCCCTTCACCAAGAGAAAGGCCACTGAAGATGCACCAGGACAAGCTTCAAAGAGAAGGGCCTGACTCATTTATCATCTTACTTGTATTTGTATTTATTTTAAATCAAAGTTGTAACTTTTTATAAGTTGATGTCTGTAAATAAAGTTGCAACCTTTTGATTCACAAGTAAGTGATCAGATTAAGTCTAAGTTAGAACTAAAAGATAAAGCTGGAACACTGATGATCTATAAAGTGTTCTCCAGTAACTTAAATTTTTAGACTTAGTCAAAACAAGTGTTTTTCAAGAATACAAATTGTATAGATAGAAGCTTGAAAAACCTTGCATTATTTCTGAACAAATAGGGGCAATTTGTTAGGTCCAATTTGACTGGATCCACTCCAGACTTGAAGACTGGAGCGTCACTGAAGATTTGTCCAGAAATAATAGAAGACCAGTAAGCATCTCACTTGTATAGGAAGTCTAGAGTTCACCAGATTTTAACTTACTTCACTCCAGTCCAGATCGATTCTACTGAAGATATTCTTACTGAAGATTGAAGAAAGAAGACTGATTGCCAGTGGAGCCCACTGGCAGTCTTACCAGATCGGTGACTGGAGCTTTGTTAGTGTTCTAGACCTTACAAGTCTGAACACTGATTACGAGGAATTGACTTTTGCCTTTACACGCTTTTACCCGGACAATCCATTTGTCTATTGATAAAAGTACAACACGCGTGTAAAGGTGGTTGGTTAAAAGGTTGACAAGTCACATCAATGTGTTAGAAATATAATTTGTAGTAGTTGATTTGTATACCTTATGTAACTTTGTACTTAGAATATAACATTGTTAATATGGAAGGGGGCATAGTGTAAATTGTGCTCTTGTATATAAACCCCCTTCCACATGCATTATGTAACCTTTTGACACAAAATACAATCCAATCTTTCACTGAATCTCTCTCTACTCTCTCTCTAGAAACCGCCATTGATAAACTCTAAACACACATAAAAAGCTCGAATTCTATCTTTACAATTGGTATCAGAGCACAATCAGTATATCTGAACGATCTACAAGCTTGAATCAAGCTGTTTATGTGCTTAATTCTGGTATTTTTGAGTTTTTTTTGAAACTGCCATTTGCCGAGTTAACTGTTCGAGTTAATTCAGCAATTTGAGTGTGTTTTGGTTAGAATTTTGATCACCGATCGATTAGTTGATAGTAAATCATCATTCTAGTAAAATTTTTCTAAGTAATGAAAAGGCCATTTGCAGAGATCTAAGCTCGGCAAACATTTCGTAGTGTTTGAAATTTTCAAAAGTTTTTCCTCATTTGCCGAGATCTGAGCTCGGCATCCTTCACAATTCAAGAAAAATCAAATTTTTTTTAAGTCTTTATTACAGTATGTCTTCCAGGGAAGCATTGGCTCTTGGATCTGAAGGAAGACCACCTGTCTTGTTCAGAGGATCTTATCCTCAATGGAAGAAGAGATTTTTGAACTGGATAGACAGGCAAAAGAATGGAAAACTGCTCAGAAAATCATACAAAGAAGGTCCTGAAATCCCTAAGAACCCAATAAATGGAGAATTGTTACCAGAAGAGAGCTGGAACACTGAACAGAAAAGCAGAGTTGAGGCTGATCAGAGTGCAATTGCCTTTCTTTATCAAGCACTTCCAGATGACATATATTGCAATGTTGATTCCTACGAAACAGGAAAGGACATATGGGATGAGGTGGAAAAACAAATGGAAGGATCTGATGTATCCAACACTATCAGGTTGTCAACTGTTTTGAATATGTATGAAACATTCAAACAACAGAAGGGTGAACCACTGAATGAAGTGTACATCAGATTCTGCAATGTCATCAACGAGCTGAGAAAGAATGATGTAAAGAGAACCAATATGGAACTCAACATCAAATTCATCAAGAATTTGGAAGAAGAATGGCAAATGTATGGAACACAACTCAACCAACAGTCAGATTTTGCAAACCTCACCATTCACACACTGTTTGAGAAACTACAACTGAATGTGGAAGATGTGAAGAGGATTCAGAAGAAGAAAGAAGAGAGTGTTCAGCCAGATCCATTGGCTTTGGTTGTTGAAAAGAAGAGTTCAAGAATGTCAAGACACAGCTTTATAGAAGATCAAACTGATTCTGATTCAAGTGAGATGAGTGATTCTGATCTGGATGAAAAACAGAAACAGATGTACAAAGAACTCGCTTATTTCACCAAGGCTTTCAAGAAGAAACCAACAAACAATCAACTTAGGACATCATCAGTGTCTTCTTATGCTAGAAATGCGGATGCTCCTAAGTATGATCAGAAGAAAGTTTTTGCTGGTGGTGAGAAGAAGTTTGAGAATCCGAAAAAGTTTGAGAAGAAAGTCATGGATAAGAGATCTGATGACAGAAAGTGTTATAACTGTGGCATGACTGGACACTTTGCAATCAACTGTACCAAGCCTCGACAGAAGAACTCTGACTATTACAAGTACAAACTGTTGCTGGCAAGACAAGAGGAAAGCGGGATTGCTCTTCTGGCTGAGGATGACAAGTGGTTACATCTTTCCGATGAAGAGACAGACGAGCTTGCAGCAAACGTGTGCTTCATGACAAAAATCAAAAAGTCAAAGGAGTTGGAGGAAGATGATGACAGCTCTTCTGAAGTTGAGGATGAGGTAATTTCTTTTCCCAAATCTGTACTTAAGCATTACATGGACATGTCTGAAACTGCAAGAAAAGACTGCAGGGAGTTGAGCAAAAAGAATTTGTCATTAAAGAAAGACTTGGAAGACAAAGAAAAAGATTTTCAAATTAAAATTACTTCACTTCAAAAAGATGTTGAAAATTTGAAATCTGAAAAATCTGCAGTCTCTTTTACTCAAAACTCCAAACTGCATATTGAGAAACAAGAACTTGAGACCAAAGTTCTTGAACTGAGCAAGACTGTCCGACAACTTCAAGTGGAAAAGACCAATGAGATGTTTCGAGCGAATGCATTAGCTGAGGACATTCAGTCTTTGAATGTGAAATTGACAGAATCAATCCCTGATGTGACTGAATTTGAAAACAAAATTTCTGATCTAAAATATGAATGTTGTATCAAAGATTCTCTTAAACAAAAACTTGATAAAGAAAATTATGAACTGAAAACTGAAATCAAGTCTTATCAAGAAAAGTTGTATAAGATCAATCGTTCATATCAACAAATCTTTCTGAATAGGCCAAGAAATTTGAAAAATTTATTCAATTCAGGGATAGGTTATGTCAATCCAAATAATTTGCTCCAAGCACAACAAGAAGTCCCACCATTATATAATGAATCTTATTTGAGATGTGGGCTGACAGACCAATTTGTTAGACCGACTGATAGTGATTATGAGGCTGAGGATTTTCTAGACAAGTGTCCAAAAGTCTATTTTAACTATGAGTTAATGGATACGTCATATGATTTCTTCGCTAACTCTACACAAAAGTCAATCAAAGAAAATCATGAGGCAGTCATACCTGAAATTCTTGAGTGTTTTGCTCCAAACCCTTTGGAAAACTCTATTCCTATTCCAAGACCTGAGAATTTGAGACCTTATGTTCCACAAATTGTCTTGGAAAAGGTAATAGAGGATTTGCAAAAGTCACTTGATGAAAAGCAATCTTTGATAGAAAATCTACAATCTCAAAATCACTATGTCAAAGACCCACCCAAGAATCATGAAAATGATTGTGACCACCCCGATTGTCCTATTTGTGAAGTTATGGCCACTCCAATTCCACCAACCAAATCTGTGAGAAATAATGAGAAAACTTCACAAAATGCATGTTCTGAAAGTCAAGTTCACCAAATCATGAATACATCTGTGCAAATTGAGAGTCATGTTGTGCATGTTTCTGTGCAAACTGAAGGTGATTTAGATGATGTTCATGATGTTGATGATTGTTTTTTCCCAATCACTTCTGAAATTGAGACCTTTACCAAAGACCATTCCATCAAAGACCAGTCCATTACCAAAGACATTCCAAACAAAGACCACCATTACCAAAGACTGTTTCCAAACAAAGACCAACCATTACCAAAGACCATTCCACAATCAAAGACCAGTCCATTACCAAAGACCATTCCAAACAAAGACCACCATTACCAAAGACCATTCCAAATCAAAGACCATCCATTACCAAAGACCATTCCAAACAAAGACCACCATTACCAAAGACTGTTTCCAAACAAAGACCAACCATTACCAAAGACCATTCCAAATCAAAGACCATCCATTACCAAAGACCATTCCAAATCAAAGACCACCATTACCAAAGACCATTCCAAACAAAGACCACCATTACCAAAGACCATTCCAAACAAAGACCACCATTACCAAAGACTGTTTCCAAACAAAGACCAACCATTACCAAAGACCATTCCACAATCAAAGACCAGTCCATTACCAAAGACCATTCCAAACAAAGACCACCATTACCAAAGACCATTCCAAATCAAAGACCACCATTACCAAAGACCATTCCAAACAAAGACCACCATTACCAAAGACTGTTTCCAAACAAAGACCAACCATTACCAAAGACCATTCCACAATCAAAGACCAGTCCATTACCAAAGACCATTCCAAACAAAGACCACCATTACCAAAGACCATTCCAAATCAAAGACCACCATTACCAAAGACCATTCCAAACAAAGACCACCATTACCAAAGACTGTTTCCAAACAAAGACCAACCATTACCAAAGACCATTCCACAATCAAAGACCAGTCCATTACCAAAGACCATTCCAAATCAAAGACCACCATTACCAAAGACCATTCCAAACAAAGACCACCATTACCAAAGACCATTCCAAACAAAGACCACCATTACCAAAGACTGTTTCCAAACAAAGACCAACCATTACCAAAGACCATTCCAAATCAAAGACCATCCATTACCAAAGACCATTCCAAACAAAGACCACCATTACCAAAGACCATTCCAAATCAAAGACCACCATTACCAAAGACCATTCCAAACAAAGACCACCATTACCAAAGACTGTTTCCAAACAAAGACCAACCATTACCAAAGACCATTCCACAATCAAAGACCAGTCCATTACCAAAGACCATTCCAAACAAAGACCACCATTACCAAAGACCATTCCAAATCAAAGACCACCATTACCAAAGACCATTCCAAACAAAGACCACCATTACCAAAGACTGTTTCCAAACAAAGACCAACCATTACCAAAGACCATTCCAAATCAAAGACCAGTCCATTACCAAAGACCTTCAAACTAAAGTCCAATCAATTACCAAAGACCATTCCACAATCAAAGACCAGTCCATTACCAAAGACTGTTTCAAAACCCAAGACCACCCAATCACCAAAGACTACCTCATATCCAAAACCAAAGACAAGTACCAATGTCACAATGAAATCAAAGACTTCTAGGCAAACACAGATGTACAAGGTCAAATCTGAACACAAGGCACAAAAAGAAGTCAAACCAAACAGTGGTCCGAAGAATGTTAAGAAAGAAACTTTCTCGTTAGGTAACAAACAATCTAAGCAGGTTAAGTATTCTAGTTTCCCTAGGTACTCTCAGAAGAATCCTACATGCACTTTTCATAGGGTTAGAGATACTGTTACAGGCATAACTAAATACAAAGACCAGTATGGATGGTTGTCACCTAATAACATTAAGAAAGTGAATAAGACCACAGAACCCATCAAGAAGAAACCTGTTAAGAACAAAGTTGACAAAGTGATTGCTAACTCAAAACATGTTCGTGTTTCAGGTGACGTGTGCTTAGCTAGTAGCAGTAAATGGATCCCTAAGGATAGATTTTTGAATGCTTCTAGTAAAGTTCAGCTTGATGGAAAACCTGTAAAAGTCAAACAAGTGTGGATTGTCCGTAGATCAACTTCATTAGATAATGTTTCTACATCTAGGACTAGTCCTGCTTGTATCAAAACATGAGTTTAACATTTTACATTTTGTTTGTGTGTATGTCGTATCTGTATTTTGAACATTTGTGCGTGCTTGTTTGTCATTTGAATAAATTGTTTATTTGTGTGTTATATTGCTTATTTTTTAATGTGTACTTGCATGTTATCCACCTAACCTGCAAGGACCCAATCTAAAAGGGTACCTAAACCATATTCCCTGTCCTTGCAGGAATTTCTAATTTGTGTTTGGTATGTCGACTCTGGATGTTCTCGACATATGACTGGAACCAAATCAATTCTGTCGAACTTTGTTGAAAAGTTTATGGGAACAGTCAGATTCGGAAACGATCATATCGCTCCTATTCTTGGTTATGGAGACATTGTCAAAAATGGAGTCACTATAAAGAGAGTTTCCTACGTTGAAGGACTTGGACACAATCTCTTTAGTGTTGGTCAATTTTGTGACAATGATCTTCAAGTTTTATTTAGGAGATATGAATGCAAAGTGCAGACTGAAGATGGTGTGGATATTCTGACTGGAACAAGAGACAATAATCTGTTTACAATTGATCTCAACAACATCCCTTCCAATTCTTCAGATATTTGCCTTCTTTCGAAAGCAACTGCACAAAACTCTTGGTTATGGCATCGCCGTCTTTCTCATCTTAACTTTCAAACGATTAATACACTCGTGGATAAACAACTTGTTGAAGGTCTTCCGGACTACAAGTATGAAAGTGAACATGTTTGTCCAGCTTGTGCAATTGGAAAGATGAAGAAAGCATCACACAAACCAAAGAAGCACTTGAGTACAGAAGGTCCTTTGCACCTTATTCATATGGATTTGTGTGGCCCAATGAAGGTTCAAAGTATCCATGGAAAGCGATACATTCTAGTGATTGTAGATGATTATTCTCGTTATACTTGGGTATTCTTTCTTCATGCAAAGAGTGAAACTCCGCAAGTGATTATTGACTTCATCAAGAAGACCCAAGTCAATCTCAAATCATCTGTTAGAATTGTTCGCTCAGACAATGGAACTGAATTCAAGAATTCAACAATTGATTCTTTCTTCAAGTCCATGGGTATTTCACAACAATTTTCCGCTGTCAGAACACCTCAACAGAATGGAGTAGTTGAACGTAGAAATCGAACTCTTGTTGAAGCAGCTAGAACAATGCTTGCCTATTCGAAATTGCCACCGAATCTATGGGCTGAAGCTGTTGCTACTGCTTGTTTTACACAAAACAGATCAATCATAAACAAGAGGTTTGATAAAACTCCGTATGAGGTGATCAACAAAAGAAAGCCCAATGTGAACTTTTTACACATTTTTGGATGTGTATGTTATGTTCTCAATGATCGAGACAATCTGGGCAAATTTGAACCTAAAGGCGATGAGGCATATTTCATCGGTTATTCGAGAGAATCGATTGCATATCGTGTATATAACCGGAGAACCAAGAGAATAGACGAGAGTATGAATGTTCGATTTGATGAACTCTCAGGAATGGTTCTTGAACAACACAGTTCAAGACCCGAACTTCAATGTCCACAAGCTTCCGCACCTAAACCTACATCAAATGTCAAATCATTCTCTACTCCAACACCACAAGATTTGGATATCTTGTTCGAAGAATTTTTCAAAGTTTCCAAAGAAGTTCCTGAAACTGAAGTACATCTCGATGAACCATCAAGTTCAAATTCGAAAGAGATGGATCCAAATGAGTCTTCACCAACACATACATCAGATGAAAGTTCAACATCTGATTCTCCTCCACCGACTGATAATTCAGTGTTGCATACTCAACCTCCTGTTATTTCTCAAGTGACAAATCCTTCAACCAATCCAGAAGCTTATGATCAAGATCACTTTGTTGAACCAATTGCTACTTCACTTGAACAATTGACAGAACAACATACTCCTGATTTTATTGATTCCGAAGAATCTGGTGATCCAATTGATCCAATTCCTCACACAACCAAATGGACTAGAGCTCATCCGATATCTCAAGTCATTGGTAATCCAACAACAGGAATTAAGACAAGATCTGCTTCCGCGAACGAATGTCTATTTGTAAATTTCCTGAGTATAGTTGAACCAAAGACAGTGAATGATGCTCTAAGTTGTCCAGATTGGGTGAAAGCAATGCAGGAGGAACTGAATCAATTTGAACGCCTTGAGGTATGGAAATTGGTTCCCAATCCTTACAAGAACAAGGAGCCAATTAAGACCAAGTGGATCTTCAAGAACAAAAAGGATGAAAATGGAGTTGTTGTACGTAACAAAGCAAGATTGGTTGCAAAGGGATATTGCCAACAAGATGGAATTGATTATGATGAGACATTCGCACCAGTTGCACGAATTGAGGCTATTCGGATGTTTCTTGCCTATGCTGCCTACAAGAACTTCACAGTCTACCAAATGGATGTTAAAACTGCCTTCTTAAATGGAATTCTCAAAGAAGAAGTGTACGTTGAACAACCAGAAGGTTTTGTGAGTTCCAAACATCCGAACTATGTTTACAGGTTAGATAAGGCTTTATATGGACTGAAACAAGCGCCTCGTGCATGGTATGATGCTCTATCCTCTTATCTTGTGAAATCTGGCTTTAGCAAAGGTTCAATTGACACTACCTTGTTTATCAAACGACAAGGTAGTGATATCATTCTAATCCAGATTTATGTTGACGACATAATTTTCGGGTCAACTAATCCTAAATACTGCAAGAATTTCTCTGCTTTAATGATCAAGAAATTTGAAATGAGCATGATGGGTGAATTAAACTTTTTCCTTGGTCTTCAAGTAAAACAGATGACAAATGGAACTTTTATTTGTCAATCAAAGTACATTCTTGACATGTTGAAAAAGTTTGATATGATGGATTGTCAAACAATTGGCACACCCATGGAATCTCGAACAAAGATTAATGCTGATTTAAATGGAAAAACTTTTGATCAAAAGAAATATCGCAGTATGATAGGGTCACTCATGTATTTGACTGCTAGTCGCCCGGATATTATGTTCGCCACATGCATGTGTGCCAGGTACCAGGCCAATCCCAAGGAAAGTCATTTCCAGGCCGTCAAACGGATATTCCGATACCTGAAAGGCACAGTGAACCTTGGTCTCTGGTATCCAAGGGATACCGGGTTTCAGCTAATTGCATATTCAGATGCTGACCATGCAGGTTGTAAGCTTGATCGAAAGAGCACTTCTGGGAGTGTACAGTTTCTAGGGGATAGATTGGTCAGTTGGTCTTCAAAGAAACAGAACTGTGTATCTACATCAAATGTCAAATCATTCTCTACTCCAACACCACAAGATTTGGATATCTTGTTCGAAGAATTTTTCAAAGTTTCCAAAGAAGTTCCTGAAACTGAAGTACATCTCGATGAACCATCAAGTTCAAATTCGAAAGAGATGGATCCAAATGAGTCTTCACCAACACATACATCAGATGAAAGTTCAACATCTGATTCTCCTCCACCGACTGATAATTCAGTGTTGCATACTCAACCTCCTGTTATTTCTCAAGTGACAAATCCTTCAACCAATCCAGAAGCTTATGATCAAGATCACTTTGTTGAACCAATTGCTACTTCACTTGAACAATTGACAGAACAACATACTCCTGATTTTATTGATTCCGAAGAATCTGGTGATCCAATTGATCCAATTCCTCACACAACCAAATGGACTAGAGCTCATCCGATATCTCAAGTCATTGGTAATCCAACAACAGGAATTAAGACAAGATCTGCTTCCGCGAACGAATGTCTATTTGTAAATTTCCTGAGTATAGTTGAACCAAAGACAGTGAATGATGCTCTAAGTTGTCCAGATTGGGTGAAAGCAATGCAGGAGGAACTGAATCAATTTGAACGCCTTGAGGTATGGAAATTGGTTCCCAATCCTTACAAGAACAAGGAGCCAATTAAGACCAAGTGGATCTTCAAGAACAAAAAGGATGAAAATGGAGTTGTTGTACGTAACAAAGCAAGATTGGTTGCAAAGGGATATTGCCAACAAGATGGAATTGATTATGATGAGACATTCGCACCAGTTGCACGAATTGAGGCTATTCGGATGTTTCTTGCCTATGCTGCCTACAAGAACTTCACAGTCTACCAAATGGATGTTAAAACTGCCTTCTTAAATGGAATTCTCAAAGAAGAAGTGTACGTTGAACAACCAGAAGGTTTTGTGAGTTCCAAACATCCGAACTATGTTTACAGGTTAGATAAGGCTTTATATGGACTGAAACAAGCGCCTCGTGCATGGTATGATGCTCTATCCTCTTATCTTGTGAAATCTGGCTTTAGCAAAGGTTCAATTGACACTACCTTGTTTATCAAACGACAAGGTAGTGATATCATTCTAATCCAGATTTATGTTGACGACATAATTTTCGGGTCAACTAATCCTAAATACTGCAAGAATTTCTCTGCTTTAATGATCAAGAAATTTGAAATGAGCATGATGGGTGAATTAAACTTTTTCCTTGGTCTTCAAGTAAAACAGATGACAAATGGAACTTTTATTTGTCAATCAAAGTACATTCTTGACATGTTGAAAAAGTTTGATATGATGGATTGTCAAACAATTGGCACACCCATGGAATCTCGAACAAAGATTAATGCTGATTTAAATGGAAAAACTTTTGATCAAAAGAAATATCGCAGTATGATAGGGTCACTCATGTATTTGACTGCTAGTCGCCCGGATATTATGTTCGCCACATGCATGTGTGCCAGGTACCAGGCCAATCCCAAGGAAAGTCATTTCCAGGCCGTCAAACGGATATTCCGATACCTGAAAGGCACAGTGAACCTTGGTCTCTGGTATCCAAGGGATACCGGGTTTCAGCTAATTGCATATTCAGATGCTGACCATGCAGGTTGTAAGCTTGATCGAAAGAGCACTTCTGGGAGTGTACAGTTTCTAGGGGATAGATTGGTCAGTTGGTCTTCAAAGAAACAGAACTGTGTATCTACATCAACTGCAGAAGCTGAATACGTTGCTGCAGCAAGTTGTTGTTCACAGGTTCTTTGGATGAAGACACAGTTGACTGATTATGGATTTCAATTCAACAGAATTCCCATATACTGTGATTCTAAGATGAAAAGGCCATTTGCAGAGCTCCCAGCTCGGCAAATGCATGTTTTACTTGTATTTGATTTACTTGAAATTTTTCTAAGTAATGAAAAGGCCATTTGCAGAGCTCCCAGCTCGGCAAATGCATGTTTTACTTGTATTTGATTTACTTGAAATTTTTCTAAGTAATGAAAAGGCCATTTGCAGAGCTCCCAGCTCGGCAAATGCATGTTTTACTTGTATTTGATTTACTTGAAATTTTTCTAAGTAATGAAAAGGCCATTTGCAGAGCTCCCAGCTCGGCAAATGCATGTTTTACTTGTATTTGATTTACTTGAAATTTTTCTAAGTAATGAAAAGGCCATTTGCAGAGCTCCCAGCTCGGCAAATGCATGTTTTACTTGTATTTGATTTACTTGAAATTTTTCTAAGTAATGAAAAGGCCATTTGCAGAGCTCCCAGCTCGGCAAATGCATGTTTTACTTGTATTTGATTTACTTGAAATTTTTCTAAGTAATGAAAAGGCCATTTGCAGAGCTCCCAGCTCGGCAAATGCATGTTTTACTTGTATTTGATTTACTTGAAATTTTTCTAAGTAATGAAAAGGCCATTTGCAGAGCTCCCAGCTCGGCAAATGCATGTTTTACTTGTATTTGATTTACTTGAAATTTTTCTAAGTAATGAAAAGGCCATTTGCAGAGCTCCCAGCTCGGCAAATGCATGTTTTACTTGTATTTGATTTACTTGAAATTTTTCTAAGTAATGAAAAGGCCATTTGCAGAGCTCCCAGCTCGGCAAATGCATGTTTTACTTGTATTTGATTTACTTGAAATTTTTCTAAGTAATGAAAAGGCCATTTGCAGAGCTCCCAGCTCGGCAAATGCATGTTTTACTTGTATTTGATTTACTTGAAATTTTTCTAAGTAATGAAAAGGCCATTTGCAGAGCTCCCAGCTCGGCAAATGCATGTTTTACTTGTATTTGATTTACTTGAAATTTTTCTAAGTAATGAAAAGGCCATTTGCAGAGCTCCCAGCTCGGCAAATGCATGTTTTACTTGTATTTGATTTACTTGAAATTTTTCTAAGTAATGAAAAGGCCATTTGCAGAGCTCCCAGCTCGGCAAATGCATGTTTTACTTGTATTTGATTTACTTGAAATTTTTCTAAGTAATGAAAAGGCCATTTGCAGAGCTCCCAGCTCGGCAAATGCATGTTTTACTTGTATTTGATTTACTTGAAATTTTTCTAAGTAATGAAAAGGCCATTTGCAGAGCTCCCAGCTCGGCAAATGCATGTTTTACTTGTATTTGATTTACTTGAAATTTTTCTAAGTAATGAAAAGGCCATTTGCAGAGCTCCCAGCTCGGCAAATGCATGTTTTACTTGTATTTGATTTACTTGAAATTTTTCTAAGTAATGAAAAGGCCATTTGCAGAGCTCCCAGCTCGGCAAATGCATGTTTTACTTGTATTTGATTTACTTGAAATTTTTCTAAGTAATGAAAAGGCCATTTGCAGAGCTCCCAGCTCGGCAAATGCATGTTTTACTTGTATTTGATTTACTTGAAATTTTTCTAAGTAATGAAAAGGCCATTTGCAGAGCTCCCAGCTCGGCAAATGCATGTTTTACTTGTATTTGATTTACTTGAAATTTTTCTAAGTAATGAAAAGGCCATTTGCAGAGCTCCCAGCTCGGCAAATGCATGTTTTACTTGTATTTGATTTACTTGAAATTTTTCTAAGTAATGAAAAGGCCATTTGCAGAGCTCCCAGCTCGGCAAATGCATGTTTTACTTGTATTTGATTTACTTGAAATTTTTCTAAGTAATGAAAAGGCCATTTGCAGAGCTCCCAGCTCGGCAAATGCATGTTTTACTTGTATTTGATTTACTTGAAATTTTTCTAAGTAATGAAAAGGCCATTTGCAGAGCTCCCAGCTCGGCAAATGCATGTTTTACTTGTATTTGATTTACTTGAAATTTTTCTAAGTAATGAAAAGGCCATTTGCAGAGCTCCCAGCTCGGCAAATGCATGTTTTACTTGTATTTGATTTACTTGAAATTTTTCTAAGTAATGAAAAGGCCATTTGCAGAGCTCCCAGCTCGGCAAATGCATGTTTTACTTGTATTTGATTTACTTGAAATTTTTCTAAGTAATGAAAAGGCCATTTGCAGAGCTCCCAGCTCGGCAAATGCATGTTTTACTTGTATTTGATTTACTTGAAATTTTTCTAAGTAATGAAAAGGCCATTTGCAGAGCTCCCAGCTCGGCAAATGCATGTTTTACTTGTATTTGATTTACTTGAAATTTTTCTAAGTAATGAAAAGGCCATTTGCAGAGCTCCCAGCTCGGCAAATGCATGTTTTACTTGTATTTGATTTACTTGAAATTTTTCTAAGTAATGAAAAGGCCATTTGCAGAGCTCCCAGCTCGGCAAATGCATGTTTTACTTGTATTTGATTTACTTGAAATTTTTCTAAGTAATGAAAAGGCCATTTGCAGAGCTCCCAGCTCGGCAAATGCATGTTTTACTTGTATTTGATTTACTTGAAATTTTTCTAAGTAATGAAAAGGCCATTTGCAGAGCTCCCAGCTCGGCAAATGCATGTTTTACTTGTATTTGATTTACTTGAAATTTTTCTAAGTAATGAAAAGGCCATTTGCAGAGCTCCCAGCTCGGCAAATGCATGTTTTACTTGTATTTGATTTACTTGAAATTTTTCTAAGTAATGAAAAGGCCATTTGCAGAGCTCCCAGCTCGGCAAATGCATGTTTTACTTGTATTTGATTTACTTGAAATTTTTCTAAGTAATGAAAAGGCCATTTGCAGAGCTCCCAGCTCGGCAAATGCATGTTTTACTTGTATTTGATTTACTTGAAATTTTTCTAAGTAATGAAAAGGCCATTTGCAGAGCTCCCAGCTCGGCAAATGCATGTTTTACTTGTATTTGATTTACTTGAAATTTTTCTAAGTAATGAAAAGGCCATTTGCAGAGCTCCCAGCTCGGCAAATGCATGTTTTACTTGTATTTGATTTACTTGAAATTTTTCTAAGTAATGAAAAGGCCATTTGCAGAGCTCCCAGCTCGGCAAATGCATGTTTTACTTGTATTTGATTTACTTGAAATTTTTCTAAGTAATGAAAAGGCCATTTGCAGAGCTCCCAGCTCGGCAAATGCATGTTTTACTTGTATTTGATTTACTTGAAATTTTTCTAAGTAATGAAAAGGCCATTTGCAGAGCTCCCAGCTCGGCAAATGCATGTTTTACTTGTATTTGATTTACTTGAAATTTTTCTAAGTAATGAAAAGGCCATTTGCAGAGCTCCCAGCTCGGCAAATGCATGTTTTACTTGTATTTGATTTACTTGAAATTTTTCTAAGTAATGAAAAGGCCATTTGCAGAGCTCCCAGCTCGGCAAATGCATGTTTTACTTGTATTTGATTTACTTGAAATTTTTCTAAGTAATGAAAAGGCCATTTGCAGAGCTCCCAGCTCGGCAAATGCATGTTTTACTTGTATTTGATTTACTTGAAATTTTTCTAAGTAATGAAAAGGCCATTTGCAGAGCTCCCAGCTCGGCAAATGCATGTTTTACTTGTATTTGATTTACTTGAAATTTTTCTAAGTAATGAAAAGGCCATTTGCAGAGCTCCCAGCTCGGCAAATGCATGTTTTACTTGTATTTGATTTACTTGAAATTTTTCTAAGTAATGAAAAGGCCATTTGCAGAGCTCCCAGCTCGGCAAATGCATGTTTTACTTGTATTTGATTTACTTGAAATTTTTCTAAGTAATGAAAAGGCCATTTGCAGAGCTCCCAGCTCGGCAAATGCATGTTTTACTTGTATTTGATTTACTTGAAATTTTTCTAAGTAATGAAAAGGCCATTTGCAGAGCTCCCAGCTCGGCAAATGCATGTTTTACTTGTATTTGATTTACTTGAAATTTTTCTAAGTAATGAAAAGGCCATTTGCAGAGCTCCCAGCTCGGCAAATGCATGTTTTACTTGTATTTGATTTACTTGAAATTTTTCTAAGTAATGAAAAGGCCATTTGCAGAGCTCCCAGCTCGGCAAATGCATGTTTTACTTGTATTTGATTTACTTGAAATTTTTCTAAGTAATGAAAAGGCCATTTGCAGAGCTCCCAGCTCGGCAAATGCATGTTTTACTTGTATTTGATTTACTTGAAATTTTTCTAAGTAATGAAAAGGCCATTTGCAGAGCTCCCAGCTCGGCAAATGCATGTTTTACTTGTATTTGATTTACTTGAAATTTTTCTAAGTAATGAAAAGGCCATTTGCAGAGCTCCCAGCTCGGCAAATGCATGTTTTTAAAAAAAAAAAAAAAAAAAAAAAAAAAAAAAAAAAAAAAAAAAAAAAAAAAAAAAAAAAAAAAAAAAAAAAAAAAAAAAAAAAAAAAAAAAAAAAAAAAAAAAAAAAAAAAAAAAAAAAAAAAAAAAAAAAAAAAAAAAAAAAAAAAAAAAAAAAAAAAAAAAAAAAAAAAAAAAAAAAAAAAAAAAAAAAAAAAAAAAAAAAAAAAAAAAAAAAAAAAAAAAAAAAAAAAAAAAAAAAAAAAAAAAAAAAAAAAAAAAAAAAAAAAAAAAAAAAAAAAAAAAAAAAAAAAAAAAAAAAAAAAAAAAAAAAAAAAAAAAAAAAAAAAAAAAAAAAAAAAAAAAAAAAAAAAAAAAAAAAAAAAAAAAAAAAAAAAAAAAAAAAAAAAAAAAAAAAAAAAAAAAAAAAAAAAAAAAAAAAAAAAAAAAAAAAAAAAAAAAAAAAAAAAAAAAAAAAAAAAAAAAAAAAAAAAAAAAAAAAAAAAAAAAAAAAAAAAAAAAAAAAAAAAAAAAAAAAAAAAAAAAAAAAAAAAAAAAAAAAAAAAAAAAAAAAAAAAAAAAAAAAAAAAAAAAAAAAAAAAAAAAAAAAAAAAAAAAAAAAAAAAAAAAAAAAAAAAAAAAAAAAAAAAAAAAAAAAAAAAAAAAAAAAAAAAAAAAAAAAAAAAAAAAAAAAAAAAAAAAAAAAAAAAAAAAAAAAAAAAAAAAAAAAAAAAAAAAAAAAAAAAAAAAAAAAAAAAAAAAAAAAAAAAAAAAAAAAAAAAAAAAAAAAAAAAAAAAAAAAAAAAAAAAAAAAAAAAAAAAAAAAAAAAAAAAAAAAAAAAAAAAAAAAAAAAAAAAAAAAAAAAAAAAAAAAAAAAAAAAAAAAAAAAAAAAAAAAAAAAAAAAAAAAAAAAAAAAAAAAAAAAAAAAAAAAAAAAAAAAAAAAAAAAAAAAAAAAAAAAAAAAAAAAAAAAAAAAAAAAAAAAAAAAAAAAAAAAAAAAAAAAAAAAAAAAAAAAAAAAAAAAAAAAAAAAAAAAAAAAAAAAAAAAAAAAAAAAAAAAAAAAAAAAAAAAAAAAAAAAAAAAAAAAAAAAAAAAAAAAAAAAAAAAAAAAAAAAAAAAAAAAAAAAAAAAAAAAAAAAAAAAAAAAAAAAAAAAAAAAAAAAAAAAAAAAAAAAAAAAAAAAAAAAAAAAAAAAAAAAAAAAAAAAAAAAAAAAAAAAAAAAAAAAAAAAAAAAAAAAAAAAAAAAAAAAAAAAAAAAAAAAAAAAAAAAAAAAAAAAAAAAAAAAAAAAAAAAAAAAAAAAAAAAAAAAAAAAAAAAAAAAAAAAAAAAAAAAAAAAAAAAAAAAAAAAAAAAAAAAAAAAAAAAAAAAAAAAAAAAAAAAAAAAAAAAAAAAAAAAAAAAAAAAAAAAAAAAAAAAAAAAAAAAAAAAAAAAAAAAAAAAAAAAAAAAAAAAAAAAAAAAAAAAAAAAAAAAAAAAAAAAAAAAAAAAAAAAAAAAAAAAAAAAAAAAAAAAAAAAAAAAAAAAAAAAAAAAAAAAAAAAAAAAAAAAAAAAAAAAAAAAAAAAAAAAAAAAAAAAAAAAAAAAAAAAAAAAAAAAAAAAAAAAAAAAAAAAAAAAAAAAAAAAAAAAAAAAAAAAAAAAAAAAAAAAAAAAAAAAAAAAAAAAAAAAAAAAAAAAAAAAAAAAAAAAAAAAAAAAAAAAAAAAAAAAAAAAAAAAAAAAAAAAAAAAAAAAAAAAAAAAAAAAAAAAAAAAAAAAAAAAAAAAAAAAAAAAAAAAAAAAAAAAAAAAAAAAAAAAAAAAAAAAAAAAAAAAAAAAAAAAAAAAAAAAAAAAAAAAAAAAAAAAAAAAAAAAAAAAAAAAAAAAAAAAAAAAAAAAAAAAAAAAAAAAAAAAAAAAAAAAAAAAAAAAAAAAAAAAAAAAAAAAAAAAAAAAAAAAAAAAAAAAAAAAAAAAAAAAAAAAAAAAAAAAAAAAAAAAAAAAAAAAAAAAAAAAAAAAAAAAAAAAAAAAAAAAAAAAAAAAAAAAAAAAAAAAAAAAAAAAAAAAAAAAAAAAAAAAAAAAAAAAAAAAAAAAAAAAAAAAAAAAAAAAAAAAAAAAAAAAAAAAAAAAAAAAAAAAAAAAAAAAAAAAAAAAAAAAAAAAAAAAAAAAAAAAAAAAAAAAAAAAAAAAAAAAAAAAAAAAAAAAAAAAAAAAAAAAAAAAAAAAAAAAAAAAAAAAAAAAAAAAAAAAAAAAAAAAAAAAAAAAAAAAAAAAAAAAAAAAAAAAAAAAAAAAAAAAAAAAAAAAAAAAAAAAAAAAAAAAAAAAAAAAAAAAAAAAAAAAAAAAAAAAAAAAAAAAAAAAAAAAAAAAAAAAAAAAAAAAAAAAAAAAAAAAAAAAAAAAAAAAAAAAAAAAAAAAAAAAAAAAAAAAAAAAAAAAAAAAAAAAAAAAAAAAAAAAAAAAAAAAAAAAAAAAAAAAAAAAAAAAAAAAAAAAAAAAAAAAAAAAAAAAAAAAAAAAAAAAAAAAAAAAAAAAAAAAAAAAAAAAAAAAAAAAAAAAAAAAAAAAAAAAAAAAAAAAAAAAAAAAAAAAAAAAAAAAAAAAAAAAAAAAAAAAAAAAAAAAAAAAAAAAAAAAAAAAAAAAAAAAAAAAAAAAAAAAAAAAAAAAAAAAAAAAAAAAAAAAAAAAAAAAAAAAAAAAAAAAAAAAAAAAAAAAAAAAAAAAAAAAAAAAAAAAAAAAAAAAAAAAAAAAAAAAAAAAAAAAAAAAAAAAAAAAAAAAAAAAAAAAAAAAAAAAAAAAAAAAAAAAAAAAAAAAAAAAAAAAAAAAAAAAAAAAAAAAAAAAAAAAAAAAAAAAAAAAAAAAAAAAAAAAAAAAAAAAAAAAAAAAAAAAAAAAAAAAAAAAAAAAAAAAAAAAAAAAAAAAAAAAAAAAAAAAAAAAAAAAAAAAAAAAAAAAAAAAAAAAAAAAAAAAAAAAAAAAAAAAAAAAAAAAAAAAAAAAAAAAAAAAAAAAAAAAAAAAAAAAAAAAAAAAAAAAAAAAAAAAAAAAAAAAAAAAAAAAAAAAAAAAAAAAAAAAAAAAAAAAAAAAAAAAAAAAAAAAAAAAAAAAAAAAAAAAAAAAAAAAAAAAAAAAAAAAAAAAAAAAAAAAAAAAAAAAAAAAAAAAAAAAAAAAAAAAAAAAAAAAAAAAAAAAAAAAAAAAAAAAAAAAAAAAAAAAAAAAAAAAAAAAAAAAAAAAAAAAAAAAAAAAAAAAAAAAAAAAAAAAAAAAAAAAAAAAAAAAAAAAAAAAAAAAAAAAAAAAAAAAAAAAAAAAAAAAAAAAAAAAAAAAAAAAAAAAAAAAAAAAAAAAAAAAAAAAAAAAAAAAAAAAAAAAAAAAAAAAAAAAAAAAAAAAAAAAAAAAAAAAAAAAAAAAAAAAAAAAAAAAAAAAAAAAAAAAAAAAAAAAAAAAAAAAAAAAAAAAAAAAAAAAAAAAAAAAAAAAAAAAAAAAAAAAAAAAAAAAAAAAAAAAAAAAAAAAAAAAAAAAAAAAAAAAAAAAAAAAAAAAAAAAAAAAAAAAAAAAAAAAAAAAAAAAAAAAAAAAAAAAAAAAAAAAAAAAAAAAAAAAAAAAAAAAAAAAAAAAAAAAAAAAAAAAAAAAAAAAAAAAAAAAAAAAAAAAAAAAAAAAAAAAAAAAAAAAAAAAAAAAAAAAAAAAAAAAAAAAAAAAAAAAAAAAAAAAAAAAAAAAAAAAAAAAAAAAAAAAAAAAAAAAAAAAAAAAAAAAAAAAAAAAAAAAAAAAAAAAAAAAAAAAAAAAAAAAAAAAAAAAAAAAAAAAAAAAAAAAAAAAAAAAAAAAAAAAAAAAAAAAAAAAAAAAAAAAAAAAAAAAAAAAAAAAAAAAAAAAAAAAAAAAAAAAAAAAAAAAAAAAAAAAAAAAAAAAAAAAAAAAAAAAAAAAAAAAAAAAAAAAAAAAAAAAAAAAAAAAAAAAAAAAAAAAAAAAAAAAAAAAAAAAAAAAAAAAAAAAAAAAAAAAAAAAAAAAAAAAAAAAAAAAAAAAAAAAAAAAAAAAAAAAAAAAAAAAAAAAAAAAAAAAATAAAAAAAAAAAAAAAAAAATTAGTTGTGTGTATTTGTTGTTTACTAAAATAAATGTCTGGTCAAAATTTTCTTTTGGTCAGTTTATTTTCTCAGAAAATTCATAAAAAGAGAAAAATAAGATGGTGATGTTTCAAGAAGGAGCTACAATGAAAATGCAAGCAAATCAAGCTCTGCACATTCCTTTCAATACAAGATTTCCAATCATTACTGAGATTTTAAGTCATCATCCTCTGAGAGTTGCTTTAACAAATGGTGCAGTAGTTCCAGAGCAATATATCTTTGATCTATGGGAATCGATTGAATATGTCAAAGCAAGTAAGAGAAGAAAGACTAAAAGAGTTATTTTTGAGCAAGATGTTGCTTCACCTGTACCTATTTCTTCACCTATTTCACAATCTACCCAATCAACACCAACCGTTAACATTTCTCAATCTTCACCTTCGCAATCAACGCCTTTACCATCCATTGTTTCACCGATTCCACCAACCTTTACACCACCTCATACTACACCTGTTTTTGATCCAACACCTATTGCCTCAGCCTTACCTTCTGAACCAACTCCACCACCAGGGAGACGACTGAAAATGTCTGCACGAAGTGTGTTAAAGCAGAGATCAAAGAAAAAGAAACGAAAACATAAGTCGTCTAGATCTGCAAGGCACACAGTTGAATCTACCTCTGCAGATGTAACAGAACAACCTGGTGCCTCGGTGGAGTTTGATGTTGAACAGGCAACAAATATTGTGCATAATGATGAATCTGATATTGAGACTGAGCATGTGAGCACTGGCGATGATGTTGTGCTGGAGGAACAAGGAAGGAATGAGGGAGGAGTTGAAAATACCGGAGAGGATGAGCGGTCAGGGTTAGGACAAGGGCAAAAAGAAAACGATGGCCCTCCGATAGTTCAACCAACTGAGTCTAGCCGGGTTAGCCCTAGGGTAGAAGTCGGGAACTGCCCATTCTCGCTTGCACCGGATTCTCCTCGCCATTCTAACTCCTCACAACAGGGGTTAGTCTCAGATATTCACGGGGAACAGCCACGCTCACCACACTCTCCTCATTTGGAGGATGAGAGTGTTGAAAATAGAGAGGACCAGCCCCACCTCTCGCCTTCATTTGATGCACAAGAGTCTAGATCCCCTAGGGACACTGATTCACAAGCCCAGTTGAGTACTGGTGCCGGAACAAGCGGAGAGGGACCCACTTTGTGTGACCCTCAAGGACAGCTTGGAAATCCTGCCTTAGCTACCATCACGCCAGCTTTAGCCGCAGGTAACAGGTCTCAGACCGAGACTGGGGAGCAGTATGAACGCCGTAGTGACACTGCTGTTCCTCAGGATCAACCTGAGCCTGTATTAACGGGCATTCTCAGTGACCCCGGTGTTGTTAGTGGTGTTGCCCAACAACAAGTCCAGGACAGTGATTTATCACAGTCTAGGACACAATCCGATTCTGGTTGCAAAGCCACTGAATCTCCAACTGCTGGTGAGGGTATATCCCGAGGATCCGCAGGAAATCCTGAATCAGCATCGCTGAATTTAGGTCACACCACAAGTGTGCCAACAACCCCCGGGTTGGATACTCCACTTCCCACACAAACACAAAGAACACCAACACAAAATGAAAATCCATCAACATCAACAAATTTACCTACAAAAGACTCGGCGTGTGAAGTGTTATTGAATATTTTGAGGTCTGAAGGAGATTTGTTGAGTGTTACGGAAAGAGGGGTGTTAAATGCTCTTGAAGTGAGAGAAAGGGAAAAGGCAACAGAAAGGAGGGTTAAAGATTTACAAGATCAAGTTGCAAGTCAAAAAGCAGAGTATGATGCAAATGATGCTTTGAATGATGAGGTTGGAAGAAGGATAGTAGAAGCTTTTGGTGATGATTCTGATGTGGATGATAATGATGAAGGAATTGAAAATGTTGATGATGATGAAGAGTTTGTGATTGAAGATGAGGTTGTTGAATTTGCTGAAGATGATGCAAATGATGCTTTGAATGATGAGGTTGGAAGAAGGATAGTAGAAGCTTTTGGTGATGATTCTGATGTGGATGATAATGATGAAGGAATTGAAAATGTTGATGATGATGAAGAGTTTGTGATTGAAGATGAGGTTGTTGAATTTGCTGAAGATGATGCAAATGATGCTTTGAATGATGAGGTTGGAAGAAGGATAGTAGAAGCTTTTGGTGATGATTCTGATGTGGATGATAATGATGAAGGAATTGAAAATGTTGATGATGATGAAGAGTTTGTGATTGAAGATGAGGTTGTTGAATTTGCTGAAGATGATGCAAATGATGCTTTGAATGATGAGGTTGGAAGAAGGATAGTAGAAGCTTTTGGTGATGATTCTGATGTGGATGATAATGATGAAGGAATTGAAAATGTTGATGATGATGAAGAGTTTGTGATTGAAGATGAGGTTGTTGAATTTGCTGAAGATGATGCAAATGATGCTTTGAATGATGAGGTTGGAAGAAGGATAGTAGAAGCTTTTGGTGATGATTCTGATGTGGATGATAATGATGAAGGAATTGAAAATGTTGATGATGATGAAGAGTTTGTGATTGAAGATGAGGTTGTTGAATTTGCTGAAGATGATGCAGATGTTGAAGCATTGAAAGATAATGTAACATTTGATGAACCAGAGATTGTCGAGAATCCAACGAATGTAGAAGTTGTTGAAGAACCTGTGTTTGAAGAATTTGCAGATCTAGATTATTTTGAAACAGGTCCTTCAAGCAGAGTAGAAGTTGGAGAAACATCTGCTCGTGCTAGCTCAACTCCTCAACATTATAATTTTGAAGATTTCAACAATTTTGATGAACTCAGAAAGACTCCAGAAGCTGCAAGTCAGAACTTCCAGAAATCTACTTACAAGCAGGTTTTGCGAGAGGCAATCACATCCGAGGAAGTCCTCCCTGATTATTTTCCAACTGAGCTAACTGAAGAACAATTAAATTTTATTAATCGGGGATACTTCTTGAGGGATAGAGAAAGAATGGTTGCTCTCGGCATTAAACCTAAAGAAGCAGCAAAGAAATCGAGATATCTGGAAGAAAGGGCTTACCCAATTTTCTGTGGAGCTACAAAAGTGACTAAAACCAAAAGACCTGAATTGGAATCAATGTACAAGTTTAAGGAAGCGAGACAAATCGAAGAATATAAAGAGCTTCTTAAACTCACCAAGCAATATAATCCCAAACTTCTTGAAGAACAGAGAAATCATAAGATATTGGTGCTGATCAGGGTGATCTTGATTAAGAGAGTTTCTATTTCTATCCCTTGCTTTCATGTAAAAAGAGATAACAATAAAATCTACAGATTCACAGAAGCTCAGTTCAAGCTGCTGCCAGTGGATGACATTATTTTTCTCTACAACCATTTCTTGAATGCTATGCAGAGATATCAAGAAGATGTTATTGCTTTTGAAGCTGTTAAACGGTATATGTCTAGCTGTATCCAATATGCTTCATTGGAAGATTTTCAGATTGGATTTGAAGTTGTGAAGAGAAAGATCAATGTACCCTATCCAGATCAAAGTCTATACACTGCAGATATAGAAAAGCTAAGTATTGGTCATATCATTGAAGAACCATCCTTCGGAGTTGTGTTTTTGAATAGCAGAAAGAAGAAGATTTTCATTCGCATGGATGAACTTGCTTCCTATTCTGATGGAACGTTGGAATTTTGTAAGAATGTATTGCTGTGCCTGCAAGAAGATGAGCAAGATGAAAAGAAAAGGGAAGTGTTTGATAAAGCAATCTCCAAGATTAACCAAAGACTCGAGTACAGAGACAGCATTAGAATGATGAGAGAAGCAAAGAATGCTAAGAAGTCTAAGTACGTCGTACGTCAACAAGGAGGTTGTTGGATCAAATACGAACCTAGCCATCTTCCAGGACCACATAACATTCCTCCAATAAACTTTGAAGCAAATATGAATGTTCCAGCTAACAGACCCGAAGGAGATAACTGGTTCTGGCATCCAAACAAGGGTAGACCACATACAAGAGCTTAAGAAACAAGATTTTGGTGCTTGTCAGAGTCATTTTGGTGAAAAGGATTTCTATTTCTATCCCTTGCTTTCATGTAAAAAGAGATAACAATAAAATCTACAGATTCACAGAAGCTCAGTTCAAGCTGCTGCCAGTGGATGACATTATTTTTCTCTACAACCATTTCTTGAATGCTATGCAGAGATATCAAGAAGATGTTATTGCTTTTGAAGCTGTTAAACGGTATATGTCTAGCTGTATCCAATATGCTTCATTGGAAGATTTTCAGATTGGATTTGAAGTTGTGAAGAGAAAGATCAATGTACCCTATCCAGATCAAAGTCTATACACTGCAGATATAGAAAAGCTAAGTATTGGTCATATCATTGAAGAACCATCCTTCGGAGTTGTGTTTTTGAATAGCAGAAAGAAGAAGATTTTCATTCGCATGGATGAACTTGCTTCCTATTCTGATGGAACGTTGGAATTTTGTAAGAATGTATTGCTGTGCCTGCAAGAAGATGAGCAAGATGAAAAGAAAAGGGAAGTGTTTGATAAAGCAATCTCCAAGATTAACCAAAGACTCGAGTACAGAGACAGCATTAGAATGATGAGAGAAGCAAAGAATGCTAAGAAGTCTAAGTACGTCGTACGTCAACAAGGAGGTTGTTGGATCAAATACGAACCTAGCCATCTTCCAGGACCACATAACATTCCTCCAATAAACTTTGAAGCAAATATGAATGTTCCAGCTAACAGACCCGAAGGAGATAACTGGTTCTGGCATCCAAACAAGGGTAGACCACATACAAGAGCTTAAAGAAAGACAAGATTTTGGTGCTTGTCAGAGTCATTTTGGTGAAAAGGATTTCTATTTCTATCCCTTGCTTTCATGTAAAAAGAGATAACAATAAAATCTACAGATTCACAGAAGCTCAGTTCAAGCTGCTGCCAGTGGATGACATTATTTTTCTCTACAACCATTTCTTGAATGCTATGCAGAGATACCAAGAAGATTAGGATACTTACACTTGTGTAATATCTTGGTTCCGCAACAATCTTGTATTTTATTTAACATCAATAAATAGAATACACTTGAAAATTACATTGTGTTCCACCATTTAATCATTTACTTATTTATTGCTTTAAGTCTTATATTACTTTATTTATATTCTTGCATTTACATTTAAAGTAATACTAGTCCATTCTAGTGCATACTTGACTTGTTGTATTTTACACTTGTGGGTTAAATCATCGAGTGAGGGACTTTTCAATCTTTGAATATTGAGAATTCAGTAGCATTAGATGTTGCTGATCTGGTTTTGCCTTTGGAGTCGGTTAAAAAGGTTAGTACACGGTTTGATAATACTCTTTTTGGTTATTTTCTGGGTACTCGCTTAGCTTTTCCAATTGTTGATAATTACGTTAAAAAGACGTGGTCGAAGTTCGGAATTGTTGGTGCATGTTTCTCGGTAACAAAAGCATTCTAGATGTGTGACGTATATTTACATATATTCAAGTCTTGTAATTTATCTTGTAATTACCGTTTGTCAATAATATTACCTTGTCGTAGCTAATGTTGGTTCTGCGTATTTACAGCAGTATAAACATTAGCTGAGTTAATGTTGGTTCTGCGTCTTGACAGCAGTATAAACATTAACTCAAATATTCCTAAGTGTTATTTGAGGGTTCTTGGGAACGAGCAAAATAGTTGCTTATGGAAAGAACACTCAAATGGTCATTTGAGAGTTTCTGAGGAACAAGCAAAAGTTTGCTTGTTCATAAGAACTCTCAAATGGTTTGAGAGTTTCTGTGGAAACAAACAAAAGCATGCTTGTCCATAAGAACTCTTAAACAGTTTGTGTGGTCTGGGAAACACACAAACAAGCCAAAACCCTTATGGGCTTGACATGAGAACACTCAAATCCATTGGATTTGAGAGTTCTTGTCACTTGCCTATAAATAGTGGTGTGTGTTTTGTGTGTTCTCAACAAGAGTGTAGAGAGAGAAACGAGCAAAACCTAGAGAGAGAAACCCAAGAACACGCACGGGTCGATCTTGTGGGTGGTACTCGACTCACGCACGAACCGCAAACACACACCCGGTTTGGTTGGCTTGTAGACTTAGATTACCACGTTGGTTGGTAAGGTTTGTCCGGAGAGCCGCCTCACTATAGTAACCAAATACGAGTGTTTATATTCACGCAAAAATATATATATATATATATATATAATAATATTATATTCACGCAAATATATATATATATAGTGATATATATATCATAAAAGGTAGATATAAAAACCGTGGGTTATCTCGAGGAATTCCGCACCTCGACATATCCTTAAGTCAATCTCGGTTCGGTAAGACCCGGGGGACTTACAACTGGTATCAGAGCCATAGGTTTTTAACAACCTTGGTTCGAGATTGATCACGGTTTGGGTATCCCATCTTTTGCGTGTTTTTAGGTGGAGAAGTGTTTTCGGGTTCGTTTGAAATAAATGTTCAAACTTGACACCAAAATAAGACATATCTCATTCCTAAAATCATTTTCTCATTCATAAAATCATTTTCACTGATCGGGTTCGGGATCTAAGAATTGTGAGATAAGTGTGTTTTGCGTGTTCTTGATTTACGTGTTTCAGTACAATCCCAGATCTGCGCATTTCTTAAGATCTGCGTGTTTCTTTTGAGAGTTTTTGAGGTTTTGAGAGTTCTTCAGTTTGAGAGTTTTTGAGGTTTTGAGAGTTCTTCAGGCTTTGAGAGTTCTTGTGTTTTGAGAGTTCTTATGTTTTGAGAGTTCTTGTGGTTTGCTTGTTTAGTACACTTTTGGTCGTTTCATTTGAGTGTTCCTGTTTTTGTTTGTTCTTGTGTACTTATACACAATGGCAGCAAACTATCTTAACCAATTAATACTTATGGACCATGAGACCGGTAAGGGTAATTCACCACCCAAACTGATGATCATTGACCAATACTTTTCTTGGAAAGGTCGATTCGAATCCTTTATGCAATTCACGGATATTAGAATGTGGACTTGTATGACTGAAGGATATAGTGTCCCAACATATGAGGACAGTGGTGTTAACAAAGTATATGCTTATCAAGATATGACTGAATCTAATAAAAAATTGTATGAGGCAGAGAAAAAGGCACTATCATGTTTAAAAATGTCATTGCCACAAGAAATATTACATTTATTTAATGGATTCAATACATCAAAAGAACTTTGGTTAGCATTAAAGAATCATTGTGAAGGGGATGAAACACTTAAAAAGAATCGTAGAGACCTTCTAAAGCATCAGTATAATGTATTTAATGGGTTAAGAAGTGAAAACTTAGATCAACTAATTACAAGGTATTATCATTTGTTAGCAGATTTGCAAGTGATTGTGCACCAAATCATGTCGTGAGGCTTTATTAATTAGAAGGTAAAACCCTAAAGGGTTTTTAAGTTTGTTGTCAATTCCCCGAAGGTAGGAAGGTTGGCGATGATGATAGTCGAATTATATCCGATCTTAGGGTTTTTGATCCGTGATCGTAAGTAGGGTTTATTGATATTGTGTATCGAATGTATGATAATCAAAGTATATCGTAATGTGAAGGAGTCATCTTCCTTTTTTAGGAGGAGTTTCCTTGGAGAAGAAGGTTAGGGTTTTCCCTAGTCCTTCTTTGATGCAAACTCTACTTACCATCTTTATTTGATCTAATTTCCTTTGGGAATTTATCCCTTAGAGAGATCGAATTAGGTAAGGATTGTATTTGTTATTTTGGAAAGGATTTATGTTAATCCTTTTATCCTTCGTCTGATGTTAAGCACCTTCGTGAGAGAGCTTCGTATTAGTTATCCTTCGTATAGTGATTCGGAGGGGTACATCATCAAGCCCCCCAGTCTAATGTTTTAGACTGCTAGGGCTATGATTTTAGACTTTATGTTTGTAATTCTCCTTTTAACCTCGTCTTCGCGCATCCGAGCAATGTCATTGATGTCTAAGAGATGCGCCCTTATTTGCCTTCGAAATACATCTCCTTGTTTCTCTTATGATCAAAGAAAATTTATTCGGAGGACTATTTGTGCACTTTTTATTAGTTATCGAGGGGCGAAGGGCGGTGACTTATTCTCAAGGGGTTGAAGATGAAAATTTGAATAAATGGGTGGTTGCATGTTCCTTGATTGCTGCAAGTGGGTGGCTCGTAGCTTGCTTCGAAAGCCGTGTCCTACCTATCCCATAAATACTCCTTTCTTCCCTTAAATTTTCTTTTTTCCCTCCACTATTCATCCTTCTCTCTTCCTCCTCATTCGTTTGATTCAACTTATTATTCCAGGTATTTTTCTTGTTCGTCTTCTTTCTTTAGTATTGCAATGGCGAAAATAGGTATTAAATCGTAGATAAATACTTTCCGGGAAAAATTAGGGCTTTTCGATTGCCTGGGAAAAAGCAAAGTATAGTGTCTCCCCCTGATGGTTATGTTGGTATATACCTAGATTCCTTCGTGCTTGGTAATGTTAGGTATCCATTTTCCCCTTTCTTCCTTAGTGTGCTTAGCCATTATGGAAATCATTTGTCTCGATGGCATCCTCAAAGTCATGGGAAGATTATGGCCTTCTAGATCATGTGCCGTACATATGGGGTGAACCAAGTGTTGATTTGTTCTGGAGGTTTGCAAATATCTGTGATACCGGTGATTGGGTTACTATCCAAAAAGACCAAACAATGTTGGTTGCTTTGAGAGGGGAGGGGTAACTATTAGGGATTGGAAGGATCGTTTTGTTTTTATGAGCAGCACACTGATCCCCATGTGTTTGGTACCTTAGTAGATAGGGGGATAATAGAGGATGTGAAAAAGTGTGTTGATCCTATCCCATCTGAGGAAGATTCGAGTCCTTTGTTTAAGAAAATTAGTGAAAATCGTCTGGTTGTATTAGCATACCCTGATAGTGTTCTATTCAAGGCTGGGATTATAGATACTTTGCCAGCTGGTGAAGAAGAGATGGATGGTGAGCATGTATTTGCTTTACTGCTTATGCTTTGTTGACCTTTTGCTGACTTTTTTTTATTTTTTATTTTTATAGACATGAGTTTTATGGGCTTTGTGAGGAAAGGTGGTCAAGATATTACTCAATCTTCTGGTGATGTTGTTGTCAGACCCCAACCCATTCCCTCTGTTGTGCCGAGTGCGAGTCATTCATAAGGTCTTGGATCATCTCCTTACAGGGGGGTTGATCCTTCTGTAGAAGGGTCCCCTCCTATTGTAGCCGAGGATGATGATGATGTGGAGATCACTGGTGTGAAGGCAAGTGATTGGAAGGTCCCTGAGGAAGGTATTGGTTCACATCTTCGTACGAGAAAAGAGACTCCCTCACCTTTGGGTCCTTCGATAAAGAAGAAAACGAAGCTGAGAGGTATTGTCAAATTTTCTTGCCATCGTTTTTTTTTTTTGTCTTGGTTCTTCGGCTCCTTTGTTTGCTCTTGATTTTTGCTTGCTTATGTGCAACATATGCCATTTTTGATCGTGCAGATGATACTCACCCCAAGTCTTATAATGATGAAGATGATGTTTCTCTCGACTCTCTTCGTGGCATGAGTGATTTGGGCTTTAGTAATTCGTATCACAAACATGCCCAATGTCAAATCAAGATGAATATTGTTGTGGAGGAGCGTTTGCAGGCGGTGTGTTCCCGTGCTGAGGAGTTATTGGAGCAGCCAGAGGAGAAGAACCAAGAGTGTGAAAAGCTCAAGAAATCTGCTGAGGTGGCTAAGAGTCAATCGAACGAGGTCTTATCATTGGAGAGAAAGTTAAGAGAGGCTGAGGTTGGTCTTAAGATTAGGGAGGATGAGAATTGAACTGAAGGAAAAATTGACCAACTCTATCTTAAGCTTTAATTTGGAGAAGGAGGTTTCTTCGGGGTTGGCTAAACAGGTGCAGGAACATATCTTGGAGCATGCTGGGCTTATAACCGATGTAATTCCTTATGCTTGCAGGGCTTTGATAGATAGTGACGAATTTGGAGAGCTTGTAGCGGCAGTGATCTCAGCTAACAGGGATGATGAAAGGTCTCTTGTCTTGAAAAAATTAAGCGATGATGGGAAAGTGGATTTAGCTTCTTGTTCTGGCTTTGTTGCTAACTCAGCAGAGGCTATTGCCCAAGCAGTGGCTGATTACAAGAATGCTGATTTCCCATTTATTGAGAAGCTGACCTCTGATCCTGCTGCTTCATGTCAATCTTTGATGCACATTGTCCCTGACAAGATTGATCCTGCCTTCGTCGTCTGTTTCTACAAGTATGGAGTCATGTTTTCCTCCTGCGGTGGCTCCTGTTCCACCCCCTTGTCCGGAGACCTCAACCGATGATGTGGCTGTCCCTCCTTGATCATTTGATGGAACAATTTTGCCTCTGGCCCTAAGACAATTTTTATTTGTGTTTGTATTTAAAATTTGCTGCCTGGATGACTTTACTATTTTTTGATCCTGCATTGTATGCAGGTTAGGTTATCATGGTTTGTGTTGGCCATGATGCTTTTGATATCTGGAATATATATATATATATATGTGACCTTTACGAAGGTCAGATTTTGCTAAAGGTTTATGTAACCTTTGTATTATCTTTATATGCACAGGTTCGAGGGTATTCTTGCTCGATTTTTCTGTGTCTTCACGTTATGTGCATGGTCACGAAGGTGTTTTCCTTCGTGATTTCCACGTCTTATATTTGTTTTTGTGCATGCTTCGCAGTAAGAGTCTTACTTACGATCCGACTTTTATGTTATGTAGGCGTCCCTTTGAACATACATTTTTAGCCTTAGTAGCATGTCTTTAGTTGGTTAATTTGTACGTACATGGTAAAAATACGATAGGGAGCGACCCTTCGTGTGCATAATAGATCACTTTGTGACCTAAAAATGAAAATTTTCATTAATCACTGTGTGATTACATAAATTCCTACTAGGATTGCTATTTATTTGCCTTAAGGGCGTAACCTATTACACTTATCACTCATGTGAGAAAAATAAAGGCTACAAAGCAATCCGTGCACATTGTGCTTTTAGTCTTCGTTCCCCTTTTTCCCGAAGGATCCAGTGGATTCCTCTGGGTCAAGGGTATTTGGAAGCTTCGTTGAATCTGAGGTTGATTCTTCGCTCTTTTGGGAACTTTCGACTTCCGACAATTCTTCATCTTCTTTGTAAATCATGAAGATTGTTTGTTCCGGAGCTTTGTTTCTCTCTTGGCTTCCTTCCTCATCTTTTACTTTGGTATTTTGCCGAATTTCCACTAGTAGGTGACCTAGCTCTCCCCTGATACTATTGGCCGCTGTATCCCTATCAAGCCATGCATAAGCCTTAGCCTTTGTATCTTTGAAAGTCTCCGGGAGCTTTTCTACTAGATGTTCAATAAGGGCTCTGCTTCGGCATCCGTGAATGAGGCCTGATATCCTTTGGGATTCTGGCAGGGTGGGTATTTCCTGAGTTTCATTAGTGTATCTATTTATGAAGGCCCTAGTACCTTCCTCTGACCCCTGTTTGATATTGTGGGCTGCAATGTGGGTCTTCTTGTGCTTCTTTTGTTGGCTGAAGTGTGCTCGGAATTTCTCTTTCAGGTCCGTGAAGCCAGTTATTGACCCCTTCGGGAGATTGTTAAACCATTCTCTAGCGTCACTTTTGAGTACCCAGCCAAAGGCTCTACAAGCTACGGGGTCATTCCATTGCTGCATAGCTGCCGCCCCTCTGAATAATTGTAAAAAGTCATCGGGATCAGTCTTCCCATCATATGTCCCTAGGTGGGATGGACACTTCATATTCTTGGGTAACGGGTACTTTTGTATCCATTCAACCAAAGGTGAGATGTTAGACTCATCTTCGAGAGGGAAAAGCTTCTCTTGATTGACGTTCATCCCTTTCTTGTTGAGTGTTGTTGTTGGAGCGGCGTTGGCTCCCCAAGGGTATCCTCCGTAGTATGCGTACCATGGAGGGTACATAGGTTGAGGTCCCATTCCAACCATCGCTTGTGAAGGTTGAAGCTCAGGAACCTGTGGTTGAGTCATTGGGTAGCTTCGGGGGTATCCCGGAGGTCTTGGACGATACCTCGGAGGCATCGGAGGTGGTATTCCCAGTATGAATAATAATCGTATGGATGTGGGACCCCCTGAGGAGTTGTTATTGTCGAGTCTGTGACAATTGGGACTCCGGGAATATTGCTAGTTCTTACCCTGGATCTAGGGATCCTTGTTAGGTCGGGAAAAGCGAAGCCCGCATCTTCTACAAATTCATGGGGCCTTCGTCGTGGCGAGGGAGTGACTCTGGGGCTTCGGACATTGCGTGCATTATTCCCTGTTGCTCTTCCATCTTGATCTTCCACCTCCCATTCTTCATCAGTATCGCTTCCGAAGTTTAGTGCTCTTCCCGCCGTTCGCTGCCTGTTAATGAATCTCAGGGCTTCTTCGATCAAGGCTTGATTTCCCAAGAGTTGTTCTTCGTTAATTGGCTCTTCCTTGGAGATTCTGCTCTGTTGTTTCGCCTTTGGTATTGTAAAGTGTAACACCCCAACTAAGGCGGAACAATGAGATGTACAGAAAGTCGAGTATTCAAAACAAAGGATTATAAATAACATTCACCATAGCTTTATTTGATAAAAATAATTTTAATGCACAAGCATGTGAACCAATTCCCAAGTACAATACGTCTACTATACTTGGATATTGAATCCACGAAACAAATAACAAATACATGAGATGATATACTACAATGATCAAGGTGGATTCCACTACCCATCACATGGTTTGATCTTTGACTCCAAAGTGAAATGCAAACAAACATGATGCATATAATTCCTCAAACTTATGCTAAATCCTGAAAAGCATGAAGAAAAAGTGTCAACTACGAAAACGTAGTTGGTGAGTGCATAGGTTTTTAAGTAAATCTCATTACCTAACCATTTTAAACACTTGGAAAACATGTTATTAGATATCAACATACCCAAACCACATGACCGACAGAATTACCATATCAAACTATCAAGTTTTCCAAAATACCATAATGTCATTTCAAGACTTGGAAAAATCCATGGTAACTTATAAAGTTCTCATTTATCAAAATCATCATGAGAGAAAAATATGTCAAATGATTAATCATATATCACATCAAAACCATTCGGTCGTCAAGGTTTCAATATCGTCAATTTCAACAACTTTCAAATTCCATATGAGGGACAATACCCAAACCGTATGTTCAAACCATAATATCCATCCATAAATAATATCAATATCATTTAGCCCAAAGGCATAATTTGATGAGTTTGTGCTTGAGCCACTACTAAGACCGGTTATGTCCAAGATAATAAGAAGCACATGCCGTCAATCATGTGCAATAATAATAAAAAAGGGTCGTGCCATGGAGACGACCAATAATAGAAGGGGGCGTGGCATGACCACTGATATAGTAGTTAGAGCACCGTGTGGTCGGACTGGCAATGAAGGTCGTCACAAAGGCAACCAAACATCCCACCGTTACTCGTTGGGTGAGGGGACAAGTCCTAGTTGCACAACTCTCATACTACAGGCCTCTCGAAGAGTTAATAGTAGTGAACCGAGGTGAAACAGTTTTGACAGAACTCAAGCTCATCATATATTATCACGTTGAACATACAATGAAATTCCCATATCATAATCATACTTTCAAATATCATTTCATAAAAGAAGGCAATGAAATTGCCCTCATTGAGTTTATTTCAAGAAGAAAATCAAAGAAAAACATGAGCTTTATGTAACACCCCAACTAAGGCGGAACAATGAGATGTACAGAAAGTCGAGCATTCAAAACAAAGGATTATAAATAACATTCACCATAGCTTTATTTGATAAAAAAATTTTTCAATGCACAAGCATGTGAACCAATTTCCAAGTACAAATGCGTCCACCATACTTGAATATTAAGTTCATGAAACAAATGACAAGCACATGAAATAGTATACTACAATGATCAAGGCGGATTCCATTGCCCATCACAAGGTTTGATCTTTGACTCCAAAGTGCAATGCAAATAATCATGAAGCATATAAATCCTCAAAGCTTAAGCTTATTTCCTGAAAAGCATGAAGAAAAAGTGTCAACTACGAAAACGTAGTTGGTGAGTGCATAGGTTTTTATATATAAACTTGGTACATATCCATTTTAAACTTTTAGAAAACATATTATTGTTACATTTCGAAATACCCAAACCATGTGACCGACAAAATTCTCAAATCAACTAAAATCAAGTTTTCTAAATACCATAATGTCATTTCAAGACTTGGAAAAATCCATGGTAACTTATAAAGTTCTCATTTATCAAAATCATCATGAGAGAAAAAAAATAGGTCAAATGATTAATCATATATCACATCAAAACCATTCGGTCATCAAGGTTTCAATATCGTCAATTTCAACAACTTTCAAATTCCATATGAGGGACAATACCCAAACCGTATGTTCAAACCATAATATCCATCCATAAATAATATCAATATCATTTAGCCCAAAGGCATAATTTGATGAGTATGTGCTTGAGCCACTACTAAGACCATTTCATGTCCCAACAACATAATATTTCATTTCATAGCACAAGCTGTCAATCAAGTGCTTTAATCACAATTGGGTCGTGCCATGGAGACGACCATTTAAATTTAAAGTAGATTAGAGCACCGCTCGGGTCGGACTGGAAGTGAAGGTCGTCACGAAGGCAACCAACATTCCACCGTTACCTATTTAGTGGGTGAGTGGACGACTCCTAGTTGCGCAACCCTCTAACTACAGGCCTCCCCTTTCGGAGTTAATAGTAGTGTACCGAAGTGAAACAGTTTGACAGAACTCAAGCTCATCATATAACTTATATCACATTGAACATACAATATATCCCATATCATAATCATTCTTTCAAGAATCATTTCATATATAGAAAGCAATTTTAATTATCATGCTTTTCACCCCGAAAGTAAAACACATAAAAGAGTTTGAAAGGGGGCTATGACTCACCTTGATATGCCGCATATTATATTCACTTATCCAAAATGGGTACTTCCCATCTATAGCTTCCTTGATCATATATTCCTTACGCTCCTCATTCGCATTTCAAAGCCAAGACTATCCCTACGAGAGGACTAATATACGTAAGTTCCTATCTTATGCCATCACTTAGAAATGCCACTTTCATTATGTTGTCATCAATTATGGGATCCAAGTGTATTGTTAGTATTTGCATCTTTTTGGTTGTAAAGATTGATGGTGTAAAAGGTCACTTTCATTATACATGTAGGCATAAGTTGTTAGAATTTCGGTAACTTGCCTTCATTCGTGGTTTCGTTTGGCATCTTAGGTTATCATATATAGAAATTCTGTATTAAGTTATATTTTCCTTATCCATCATTTGATGTTTAACCGATTTTAGCACGAATTAGCATTTGTGATATCAATTTACAGTTTGATTAACGTAATTACTTATGTCCATCTCACTTAATTATCTTCGGTGTTACTTTGATTACACTTATCTTTTAACTCACATATTTCTCGATATGTCTTATGATTACTCGGGTTTATGAAATTCTGTTTAAGTATTATGGGCCATTACCAATTGGGCCTAAGTGTTATGGGCTTTTAAGTGATTTGGGCTTAGTTTAGTTATTGGGCTTAACCTTAATTGGGTTATGTGCTTAATGGGTTATATTGGTTATTGGGCTATATGGTTTATTGGGCGCCAAGTGGCCTACTGATTTATGTTCCTTATAGGTTCATTATTTTGGGCCGGGCTAGCCCATTAACTCCTTGGTTCATTACATAGCCCATCACACAAGTTATAAGATTACTCACAAATTTTCTGTTTCTATACAACAGATTTATGAAATGTTGGCCACTAATTCGGGGTTAAGGCTAATTATTTGGAACCTTCTGATTTTTATACCATAACCTATATGTGTCCACTTATCATGTAAATTTTGGCTTAATTTTTAGGTAATGTTTACTACCTCTAAATATTTTTAGAAGTGAAAGTGGTCAAAAACAGTCACTGTTTTGCATACCCAAATGTTTTATAAATTTCTTTGGGTTATGCTCTTAGTAAAAATTCTGTGATTTTATTTTAAGTTTAGAACACATTGATCTACTTTCCACCAAGTATTTCCTCCTGGAGCCTTTTGGTTTAGGAGATAAAAATTGTTAAAGTTTATAAAATATTCATACAAAAGTGCAGTCTTGATCAGTTTTAGTAGAACAATCATATCTTTCGTTTGGTTTAGTAGTTTTGAGTAATTCCAGTTGGAGGTTAAACTTAACTCGTTTATCTACAACTTTTATTTTGACAACTTTTCCTGAATCGGTCGTCACATGCTCAGTTTATCCGTCCAAAGTGAAAACTGTGATTCTGTCAGATTGTATTTTGGTCCAAATAACCAACCAATGGCTTGGTTTGCTTACTTTGCACTCTAAATTACCACTAACATATTTGTTGGTTATTTTTTGTATGACTTTAACATCAAATATACTATTATAGCAGATTCAAAATCATCCATAACCCATCTCAACCTCCAAAAATCAAAATCAATCAAAACTAGTGCAAATCTAAGCATGCATGTGATGATCTAACACTTTTCCACTTAATCCATTTTTATCTCTTGCATTCATAACTATTTCTTTAAATCAACCTTTTAAATATGCATGCATGTGTAGATATAGAGCTCTTTAGTTTAATAAATCAAAGATTAGTAAAGTGAGATTCAAGAGAGTTCAAGCAATCAACCTTTGAAGATCGAAATGATGAGAGAAAGAGAGTTGATGGGTCGAGTTTGAGGCTGCTGGGTCACGACTTCCAGGGCTATTGAGGTCTGTTTTCGGGCACTAGAAGACCTCCAAGTCTCTTGAGCTTGACCTTCCATTGTTCCATTGTTAGATGGTGACTCAAAGATGAAGATTTGGTGCATGAAAGTAGTGTTTTAGGGCAGTTTTTCTGCCCTTATTGTTGCTGTCCGACCAGCCACATTAGAGGGCTGTTTTCGTGACCCATACCACCTCCAAGAGCTCCATCTTTGATCTACTTTTATTTCTTGTTAGTTGATGCTTCTTCCATGTTATTATTATGCCTTTTTGTTAGGATTAAAGCTTGGTTTTGGCTATAAAAATCTGCCAAGATGAAGAAGAAAGAGAGAGAGACTTGAGAGCATTTTTGGAGATATGTGTGTGATGTTTGAGTGAAAAATGCGATAATGGTGGTCCTCCCAAGCCTCCATCACGTGAATAACGAGAGGGTGAGGTGTTCCATGGGTGTTTATTGGCTAGTAAGAGTGTAAGAGTATAAAGGATTTGAGAGAAAAGAGGTATATGTCTTGGATGTGTAAGGAAAAGCATGTGGCTAGTTAATACTCCATTGGTCAAGGAAATGTGTGTGTTGTGTATGTATATGTGTCGTGTTTGTGTGTATGTTTTTATACAAAACCCATTTAAATTTTGTAGTCTTACTTTTATAAAGTGTTTGTACATATTATGTGTTAAAGTCTAAGTACACTTATTTAATATATGACTAGTTTAGGTTGTATGTGTATATTTGAAATTGTAAGACTTATTTGATTGTTGTATTGTATATCTGTGTGTTTATATATATATATCGTGTATGTATATAAATATGTGCTTAACTTGTAAATTTTGTTGATGTACTTGGTTAATATTTGAGTTGTTGAATCATTTGGATTATTACATACTTTCTTGTTTAAATCATATACTTACAAGGTCGTTAGCGTTTTTCTAGGAATTTTGAGGGTTGTTACATCATTACTCCCTTAACAAGAACTTCGTCCTCGAAGTTTGATTATTCACATGGTAGTAAGAATGAATAAGTTGACGTTATGGATAGCTTCACAGAGACGTATAAAGTATGAGAGTTCAACTAGGTTTCATCCTGACCTTTTTGGTTACTTACAAGCTTTCGATCTCCGTAGTTGGGGGCATCCATTGCTCTGTGCCCTAACATTTCTCGTGATTAGAAACTTCGGAAAAAAAAAGGTTACGAATGTCGCTCACTTCTTGAGACGACTAGAGATTAATCGTATGTAATCGTTGTGGGCTGTCAATCTTGCCTAGATCAATACTAAATACTGGGATGATGATAAGAATGTCAATACGGAGGTGTAAAATGAGAAAACGGTTCATAACGTGAGTTAAGATAGAAATAGTAAGAGACGTTGGAATATTGCTCGTTCGTGGCTACTCGTTTCCATTGTCATTTTGTATACCTACCTTTATCGTTCTCTTTACCAATTAAGGAATCGTTCCAATGGCTTCTCGCCTACTATTATCCTCTTTCTTGGGTTTGACGTTCAACACACTTGCCTCTACTTGAAAATGTTGACCTCGTTTGTGACTAAGCACTTGTTAAGGGATTACCCCCTTAACAAGGGTGACGCTAATCCGGGATGCCGAGTTGTATTAAAATTGCAAAGGTACATCTCCGTAGTACCTGATTTTGGGGTTTTCAGATGTCGTCTTCGATGTTCTAAGGTGTACAAGGAAATTATGAATTAGCTATTGATAGTTCCATCTTGTTCTCATGCTCGCCCTTGCTTTCCAACCTCGTCCTTATCTTCCAAAGTCACCTTTTTTGTTATTCGTCAAGTCACATCGTTACTCATTTTTATCTTGGTCTTGCTGGTATTGGCTTGCAAATCGTTGTGTGGGACCTTTAATTCTTCCCTTTTTAGTGTAAGAGTACTACCATCTATGACATAAATTTGACCCGAAATTTAAATGTAAACGATTTATGTGAATTAACGTGATTATTGAACGTATTGTTGATTTGAAATGAAACGTGGACTTTGTTTATGCTTACGGAAACGTTTTGGTGTTTAAATGGTTAACGTTTAGCTATTTGTCGGATTTAGCGGAGCGGGAGCCTACCCCTTGGACCCATAGGCCGGCCTCCCACCCCCCTAATCATTCACCCTCCCCTTTCTTTTCTTTTCTTTTCTTTCTACTCTTTCTTTCCTTTCTCTCTCAAAAGTCAACCTTTTAGATTGTAATTCTGGAAAATTGTATTGTTTCAAGCTAGATTAGTTCAAGATTTAGCATCATCTTCATCATCTACATAGCATATCAAAGATTTAGAGTTCAAAGTCAAGAAATACTCCATTTTTAGTCAAATCCGAATTTGAAGGTTCTTGGAAGATTTTGTAAGTTAAAACCATCTCATATCAATCATTTTATGTTGTTAAACTTATTTCTAGTTGAATCTAAACATATTTGGGCCATAGATCGAGTCAAAACTTGATTTTTGTTCAAATAGGGTTCTTGGATGAATTTATAGCGATTTGAGGTTATGTTGATGTTATAGACGAATTTAAGATATGGGTTATGTTTGTATATGTTCCTAGAGGTAAAAAATGAGTATTTGCAGCTGTTGAAACGATTTAGATGTCAAAAATGGGGTTTGGGTCAAGTTTGGTTCGTGTTTGAAGCTGGAAATCTGCAGGTCAGGATGAACTCGCGCCGAGACATCCCAGGCTCGCGCCGCGAGCCTCGTGTGCTCGGTCACATGACATCGCGACCTCGTTCACTTGCGTCGCGACCAAAGGTCTCGCGCCGCGATTTTTCGTCTTCGTTGACAGAGAATTTTCTCGCGTCGCGATCTCGGTGACACTCGCGCGACCTCGGTCACTCGCGCCGCGAGTTTGACCTGGTTCGCGCGTCAGTTTTCAAACGTTAATAACTTTCGAACCGTATGTCCGTTTTAGTCGTATGACCTATCATTGGAATCGTTCCAATGGCTTCTCGCCTATTATCCTCTTTCTTGGGTTTGACGTTCAACACACTTGCCTCTACTTGAAAATGTTGACCTCGTTTGTGACTAAGCACTTGTTAAGGGATTACCCCCTTAACAAGGGTGATACCAACCCACTATGCCAAACTGCACTAAAAATGGGGGGTAAAAAAAAAATTAAAAATTTTTTGTTTTTTTTTTTTTTCCCCCCCCCCCCCTTTTTTTTTCCCCCCCCCCCCTTTTTTTTTTTTTTTTTTTTTCCCCCCCCCCCCCTTTTTACCCTTTTTTTTTTTTTTTTTTTTTCCCCCCCCCCCCCCCCCCCCCCTTTTTTTTTTCCCCCCCCCCCCCCCCCCCCCTTTTTTTGTGACCAAGCACTTGTTCCCCCTTAACAAGGGTGACGCTAATCCGGGATGCCGAGTTGTATTAAAATTGCAAAGGTACATCTCCGTAGTACCTGATTTTGGGGTTTTCAGATGTCGTCTTCGATGTTCTAAGGTGTACAAGGAAATTATGAATTAGCTATTGATAGTTCCATCTTAGTTCTCATGCTCGCCCTTGCTTTCCAACCTCGTCCTTATCTTCCAAAGTCACCTTTTTTGTTATTCGTCAAGTCACATCGTTACTCATTTTTATCTTGGTCTTGCTGGTATTGGCTTGCAAATCGTTGTATGGGACCTTTAATTCTTCCCTTTTTAGTGTAAGAGTACTACCATCTATGACTAAATTTGACCCGAAATTAAATGTAAACGATTTATGTGAATTAACGTGATTATTGAACGTATTGTTGATTTGAAATGAAACGTGGACTTTGTTTATGCTTACGGAAACGTTTTGGTGTTTAAATGGTTAACGTTTAGCTATTTGTCGGATTTAGCGGAGCGGGAGCCTACCCACCTTAGGCCGGCCTCCCCCCCCCCCTCCCCCCTAATCACTCACCCTCCCTTAATCATTTCTTTTCTTTCTTTCTACTCCTTCTTTCCTTTCTCTCTCAAAAGTCAACCTTTTAGATTGTAAATTCTGGAAAATCGATAATGTTTCAAGCTAGATTAGTTCAAGATTTAGCATCATCTTCATCATCTACATAGCATATCAAAGATTTAGAGTTCAAAGTCAAGAAATACTCCATTTTTAGTCAAATCCGAATTTGAAGGTTCTTGGAAGATTTTGTAAGTTAAAACCATCTCATATCAATCATTTTATGTTGTTTAACTTATTTCTAGTTGAATCTAAACATATTTGGGCCATAGATCGAGTCAAAACTTGATTTTTGTTCAAATAGGGTTCTTGGATGAATTTATAGCGATTTGAGGTTATGTTGATGTTATAGACGAATTTAAGATATGGGTTATGTTTGTATATGTTCCTAGAGGTAAAAAATGAGTATTTGCAGCTGTTGAAACGATTTAGATGTCAAAAATGGGGTTTGGGTCAAGTTTGGTTCGTGTTTGAAGCTGGAAATCTGCAGGTCAGGATGAACTCGCGCCGAGACATCCCAGGCTCGCGCCGCGAGCCTCGTGTGCTCGGTCACATGACATCGCGACCTCGTTCACTTGCGTCGCGACCAAAGGTCTCGCGCCGCGATTTTTCGTCTTCGTTGACAGAGAATTTTCTCGCGTCGCGACCTCGGACACACCTCGCGCCGCGACCTCGGTCACTCGCGCCGCGAGTTAGACCTGGTTCGCGCGTCAGTTTTCAAACGTTAATAACTTTCGAACCGTATGTCCGTTTTAGTCGTATGACCTATCGTTGGAATCGTAAGAGAGTCTACTTTATCATGGTATAATCCTTATACCTTGAATCTTCTGTCATTTTCAAAAATGACATAATAAAGTGTCCTCGTTTATATTCGGTTGAACCAATAAGACACTTTAGGATTGTGACGTAACCGAGTTGGGTCCCAATCGTCCTCTAAGGTTGATTTACCCTTCTAAAACCTAATTAGGGTTTGACACATGATTTGTAATGTATATGTTTATAGGTGGTGAACGCTAAACGATCGTTGGACGTTATAACTCGATTATAACGAGCTTCGTAAACCCTCCCTACTCGATTGAGATTCGGGCTGAAAAGTGTACATGTTTGTTAATTGATTGATTGTTTAATGTATTGACTTTTTGCTCGGTTAGCTATGTGTTTGTATTGGATACTTGTTGTGCTTTAGATAGTTGTACATACATGGAAGATAATTATACCTTAAATGAGTAGTAGATGTGGTGGGAAGGCTGCGGGTGACCCTATATATAAGCATCAATGATTCCTTTAAAGTAGAATTATATGAAGTGTATGTGCATCGTATTTATATGGTTGCTTCACTTGATATGATATGGACCGAGATGTCAATTACTTAACTGTTGATTGTTGATGTGAAATGTTAATGATGAATGTCGCTTTGATAACCATGTAAGTGGTTGATCATGTTAGTCGTATTGGTTAATGATTACTTGTGGTTACTATACGCACTGTTTGACAGGTAAGGCGTAATGGTTAATGTATAATGATATTGTGCGCATTGTTTGACATGTGAGTCGCAACGGGTTACTATACGCACTGTTTAACAGGTAAGGCGTAATGGTTAATGTATAATGATATTGTGCGCATTGTTTGACATGTGAGTCGCAACGGGTTACTATACGCACTGTTTAACAGGTAAGGCGTAATGGTTAATGTATAATGATATTATTATTGAAACGTTGATTTTGTTGATTTGTGTTAATTTGAAACCATAGGGTTTCTTGGAAACGATTAGATATTCTAATCCACGCTTATTGATAACGGTTGTTATCCCGACACGGTTTATCCCTTGTTAATTGTCCCTACGAACTCACCAACTTTATGTTGACGCTCTTTAGTACACTTTTCAGGTAAAGTTAATCAGAGACAAAATGGATGATTGCATGCTTGATTGCTAGGATTGGACTACGGACTTTCTGGATCCGTGATCCTTATTTCCCTTTTATGGGTTATGCTTAGGATCGAATACTATCGTTTGAATATTACATTCTTACTATTGATTGAACGTGTATTTGGATTAATGTTGATGTTTGTATACATTTGAACGAGTTTATGGATTGTTTCAATCCCATGTTTTCATATAGTTGACTCTACTTAATTTCCATGTCGTGCTGTGCTATTTCTACGTGATACCCCATGATTCCGCCATGTTGGGGTGTTACAGAATGGTATCAGAGCCGTGGTTGTAGAGAACTAGGAGGATTTACCTTGTCTATAGCCATCGCACCCACATTTCATATTAGCATGCATGATAGGGAACTTTGTGTGCAACGTGAACTGTATGATGCATGAAAATTGTTTAAACGGAGTTCGTAGGGTACTTATGATTTGATGACTTGACAACTTGATGGACGTATATGATAGTGTCGGGATACACAGTTAATTGTGGAAATGTTGTGATGAACGTTGATGTGTTAAATTTTAGAAGCATTTATTATTTGTCCCCCTTAGCAAAATGAAATGATGGCATTAACGGAGTATAACATTTGATAACCCAAGAGGCGCCTGATCAACAAATTGAAGGTTATCCTATGTCATATAAAGTTAATGATCTCATGGATTGCGCCTTGTGGATAAAGTATAGTAGCTAACCCGGTATGTTTAATGAGTGTTGGTTAGGTGGAGGGTTAGCCGCTGGTACACCCTGTATACATACCCGGTCAACACTTAGAGAACATATCGGAACCGAGTTTTGGACATCCATTCAATATATTAACGGTGTGGAGGGTTAGCCGATGGTACACCCTGTATACAAACACTTTTAATGTGTCGAATGTTGAAGTTAAAATTCGGACTATGCTTTACCCACCGTGTTATGACTTGACCCTTTTATTTATATAGTGTTGAATGTTTTCGTGATTGTATTGTTGATTGTAAATTGTACGATTGCTGAAGCCTTAGATTATTGCCATGATAATCTCCCCGTAGAATTTTATGTTCTTGAAATGATTTAGATGGATTTTTAGGTATGTAATGTTTGTTATATGATGGTCGATTTTGATATTCGTGTGTGAATTGTGAGACTTAACTTGTTAATCTAACACGTGTGTTCAGGAAAGATGGTTAGGCCAAGGAGAGCTAACACTAACTATAGGCGTCAAAACGAGCAAGAAGAACCGTTGAACAAGTGTTAGTTGGTGGGCGTGGAGGTAGAGGTGGCCGTGGTGGTCGTGGTGGCAGAGGTGGCCGAGGTGGTGTAAATCGCCCGGTAAGAACCGAAGTCATTACACAAGCTCTCAATGAGCTTATGCCAGAACTTGTGGCCCGAATCTCAGCGGCCATGGATGTAGATGAACAAGAGGAACCCGTGATAGAACCAGAAATTGAAAATGAACATCCAATTGAAAATGAAGATGTACGAGTGAATGGTGAAGCTCTTGTTCACCCAAGAAACAACACTGGTTATCGCCAAGGTTGTATTTTCAAAGATTTCAAGGCTTGTGGAGCTCCAGAATGGAAGGGTGAAGGTGGAGCCACTGGTTGTTTAGAGTGGCTAGAGAAAATTGAATCCGTAATCCCTAGAAGCGGATGCACTTATGATCAAAGAGTTTCACACGCCACCGGAATGTTAGGTGGTGATCCACTTGAATGGTGGAACCTTGAAGTAGGCTCCTTGGGGATTGACCTTGCAAATTCCATCCCTTGGGAAGACTTCAAAGAAATGATCATCTCCAAGTATTGCCCACCATATGAAATGAGAAATTTAGAAGAAGAATTTACTAAGCTCACCATGAAGGGAGCCGATCATGTGGGGTACACTCGCCGTTTTGGCCAACTTTCTAGACTTGTACCTCACATAGTGAACCCCGAAGCCCGTAAGGTAGCAAAATATGTTGTCGGGTTGCCTCATAAGGTGAAAATGCTTGTCGCTCATCCCACCATGCCTTTGACTATCAATGAGGCCATTACCCGTACTGCTAGTGTCACCATGGATCTTGTGAAGGGTGGCGAATTAAGTAACAATGATGCCAAGAGAAAAGATGTAGCCGAGTCTAGCGGCACAAAGAAAGATGATAGGCGTGATAATAAGCGCCATGGTCGGGGTGGAAAGGTTTATGCGGTGGTTGAACCAAGGGTTGAGCCACAAAAGGGTGGTTATGCTGGGACAAGTCCTTTGTGCACTAGGTGTAACCGTCATCATCGACCTCATGTGAGATGTGATGCTTGCTTTATTTGTAACAACCAGGGTCACACATCAAGATTTTGTCCTGATCGTCGAAATGCTCCTTTGAATGTTGCTCCTCTCAATGTAATGCGTCCCCCGATGGCCCCGGGTTCTTGTTATGAATGTGGTATCCAAGACCACTACCGCAACCGGTGCCCAAATCTTATTGGCCAACAAGTCCAAGTGACCGTGCATCCTAACCAGTTGCAAATTGCTGGCCCTAATCAGAACCGGGAAACCAAGGTCAGCCTCAACAACAACAAGCTCGACAACAACTCGCTCCCCGTGGGAGAGCTTTTGCCGTGAATGCGGCCGAGGCTCGTGGTGATCCTAATGTCGTAGCAGGTACCTTTCTCCTCAATCACCAATATGCTACCGTGTTATTTGATTCTGGAGCCGATTATAGTCTCATTTCCAATGATTTTATTCCGTTGATCGATGCCCTAGTCAATCACCTTGGGGCGCACCAGTCTTATTTGTCAAAAAGAAAGATGGATCATTTCGAATGTGTATTGATTATAGAGAATTGAACAAGCTAACGGTAAAGAATCGTTATCCTCTTCCTCGAATTGATGATTTATTTGACCAACTCCAAGGTGCTCGTTTCTTTTCCAAGATTGATTTGAGGTCGGGTTATCATCAGTTGAGGGTTCATGAAGACGATATTCCAAAAACCGCCTTTAGAACTAGGTATGGACATTTTGAATTTACGGTGATGCCTTTTGGGTTGACTAATGCACCGGCGGTGTTCATGGATTTGATGAACCGAGTGTGTCAACCCTACTTGGACAATTTGTCATTGTTTTCATCGATGACATTCTCATCTATTCTAAGACAAAAGAAGATCATTTGGAACATTTGAAACTAGTCTTAGAGTTACTCCGGAAAGAAAAGCTTTATGCCAAGTTCTCCAAATGTGAATTTTGGCTCGAAGAGGTTCATTTTCTTGGTCACGTAGTGAGCAAGGAAGGAATTCATGTGGACCCAAGTAAAGTTGAAGCAGTGAAGAATTGGAGACGACCCGAAACACCAACCGAAATTCGCCAATTTCTTGGTTTGGCGGGTTATTATAGACGGTTTATTGAAGGCTTTTCAAAAATCGCCCAACCTTTGACTTTGTTGACTCAACGAGAAAGAAGGTTTGATTGGGGTGAAAAGCAAGAACAAGCATTCCAATTGTTGAAGGACAAATTGTGTGATGCACCCATTTTGAGCTTGCCCGATGGAGCCGATGATTTTGTTGTATATTGTGATGCATCCGGGCAAGGATTGGGTTGTGTTTTAATGCAACGGGATAAGGTGATAGCTTATGCATCAAGACAATTGAAAATTCATGAAAGAACTATCCAACCCATGATTAGAATTGGGAGCAGTGGTTTTTGCTTTGAAATGTTGGAGGCATTACTTGTATGGCACCAAGAGCGTGATCTATACCGATCACAAAAGCCTCCAACATATTTTCACTCAAAGTGATTTGAACATGAGACAAAGAAGATGGCTTGAATTGTTGAGTGATTATGATTGTGTTATCCGGTATCACCCGGGTAAAGCAAATGTGGTAGCCGATGCCTTAAGTCGAAAAGAACGTATAAAAACAAGAAGAGTTAAAGCCATGAGCTTTACCGTGTTAAGGAGTGTTCGTGACTCCATTATTGAAGCACAAGAATTGGCAACTAGACCGGAAAACTTCATCAATGAAACCTTAAACGGTCTAGAAGAACAATTTGATAGAAAGAATGACAATGGCTTGTATTTCGTTGATCGATTGTGGATTCCCGTTCTTGGAGCGGTTGAAATTGATGAATGAAGCTCATAAGTCGGCTTACTCGGTTCACCCGGGGTCCGACAAGATGTATTTTGATGAGACTTGTATTGGTGGCCGGGAATGAAGAAAGACATTGCTAGATATGTTAGTGAATGTCTCACTTGCTTACAAGTGAAAGCGGATCACAAGAAACCACCGGGTTTACTAGTTCAACCGGCGACGCCGGTGTGGAAATGGGAAGAAATTGCTATGGCTTCATCACGAAGTTACCTAGACGAGTAGTGGTCGGGACACTATTTGGGTGATAATTGACCGGTTGACTAAGTCGGCTCACTTCTTAGCCATCCGGGAAGACGATAAATTTGACACCATGGCATGTTTGTACATCAAAGAGGTGATATCCAAGCATGGAGTGCCGATTTCCGTGATATCCGATCGGGATGCCCGATTTACTTCAAAATTTTGGAAGGCGTTCCAGAAATCTATGGGTACTCGTCTCGGTTGAGTACGACATTCCAACCGCAAACTGATGGTCAAAGTGAAAGAACAATTCAAACGTTAGAAGATATATGTTAAGAGCTTGTGCCATTGATTTTGGTGGTAATTGGGATGTACATCTTCCTTTGGTTGAGTTCTCCTACAATAATAGCTATCATGCTACTATTGGAATGGCCCCGTTTAAGGCATTATATGGGAGAGATTGTAGGTGAAAACCAACTTGTTGGACCCGAAATTGTTATTGAAACGACGAAAGTGATCTCCCAAATCAAAGAGAAGCTAAGAGTGTCCCGGGAACGACAAATGAAATATGCAAATGTTAGACGACGACCTCTCGAATTTGAAGTTGGCGATTATGTTTTGTTGAAAGTGTCCCCATGGAAAGGTGTGGTTCGGTTTGTGAAGCGTGGCAAGTTGGGCCCGAGGTACATTGGCCCATTTAAAATCCTTGAACGTATTGGCCCGATAGATTATCGATTGGAACTTCCTCAACCCTGAGTGGAGTTGTGAATGTTTTTCATGTTTGTAATCTTAGGAAGTGTTTGGCCGACCCAACACTTCATGTGCCTCTCGAGGAAATCCGTGTTGATAAAACGTTGAAATTTGTTGAAGAGCCCATAGAAATTCTAGACCGGGAAACTAGGAGGCTTAAGAACATCCGGTATACTCTTGTTAAAGTGAGATGGCAAGCTAGACGTGGACCCGAGTTTACTTGGGAACGTGAAGATTCTATGAAGGCTAAGTATCCTCATTTGTTTAACGAGTCTAGTTAGATTTGAATTTCGGGACGAAATTCCTTTAACGGGGGAATAATGTAACATTGTCAAAATTGACTAAATTTGACCCGAAATTAAATGTAAACGATTTATGTGAATTAACGTGATTATTGAACGTATTGTTGATTGAAATGAAACGTGGAAATTATTTATGCTTACGGAAACGTTTTGGCGTTTAATTGGTTAACGTTTAGCTATTTGTCGAATTTAGAGGAGCGGGAGCCTACCCTTTTGGAATCTAGGTCGGCCCCCTCCAACCCCCTCACACCCACTTCACTCTCTCCTTTCCCCTATTTTTTTCTTCTTTTTTCTATTATTTCTTTCCTTTCTCTCTCAAAAGTCAACCTTTTAGATTGTAATTTCTGGAAAATTGATAGTGTTTCAAGCTAGATTAGTTCAAGATTTAGCATCATCTTCATCATCTACATAGCATATCAAAGATTTAGAGTTCAAAGTCAAGAAATACTCCATTTTTAGTCAAATCCGAATTTGAAGGTTTTGGAAGAATTTGTAAGTTAAAACTATCTCATATCAATCATTTTATGTTGTTAAACTTATTTCTAGTTGCATCTAAACGTATTTGGGCCATAGATTGAGTCAAAACTTAAATTTTGTTCAAATAGGGTTCTTGGATGAATTATAGCGATTTGAGATTTTGTTGATGTTATAGACGAATTTATGATATGGGTTATGTTTGTATATGTTCCTAGAGGTAAAAAATGAGTATTTGCAGCTGTTGAAACGATTTAGATGTCAAAAATGGGGTTTGGGTCAAGTTTGGTTCGTGTTTGAAGCTGGAAATCTGCAGGTCAGGATGAACTCGCGCCGAGACATCCCAGGCTCGCGCCGCGAGCCTCGTGTGCTCGGTCACATGACATCGCGACCTCGTTCACTTGCGTCGCGACCAAAGGTCTCGCGCCGCGATTTTTCGTCTTCGTTGACAGAGAATTTTCTCGCGTCGCGATCTCGGTGACTCGCGTCGCGACCTCGGACACACCTCGCGCCGCGACCTCGGTCACTCGCGCCGCGAGTTAGACCTGGTTCGCGCGTCAGTTTTCAAACGTTAATAACTTTCGAACCGTATGTCCGTTTTAGTCGTATGACCTATCGTTGGAATCATAAGAGAGTCTACTTTATCATGGTATAATCCTTATACCTTGAATCTTCTGTCGTTTTCAAAAATGACATAATAAAGTGTCCTCGTTTATATTCGGTTGAACCAATAAGACACTTTAGGATTGTGACGTAACCGAGTTGGGTCCCAATCGTCCTCTAAGGTTGATTTACCCTTCTAAAACCTAATTAGGGTTTGACACATGATTTGTAATGTATATGTTTATAGGTGGTGAACGCTAAACGATCGTTGGACGTTATAACTCGATTATAACTTGTACTCACCTCGCATATCCAATCAAGGTGAGCTTCGTAAACCCTCCCTACTCGATTGAGATTCGGGCTGAAAAGTGTACATGTTTGTTAATTGATTGATTGTTTAATGTATTGACTTGTTGCTCGGTTAGCTATGTGTTTGTATTGGATACTTGTTGTGCTTTAGATAGTTGTACATACATGGAAGATAATTATACCTTAAATGAGTAGTAGATGTGGTGGGAAGGCTGCGGGTGACCCTATATATAAGCATCAATGATTCCTTTAAAGTAGAATTATATGAAGTGTATGTGCATCGTATTTATATGGTTGCTTCACTTGATATGATATGGACCGAGATGTCAATTACTTAACTGTTGATTGTTGATGTGAAATGTTAATGATGAATGTCGCTTTGATAACCATGTAAGTGGTTGATCATGTTAGTCGTATTGGTTAATGATTACTTGTGGTTACGATATATGGTGCATTGTTGTCGCACTCTGTCTCTCCCACCACCTTTTCATCTTATCTTTATTTCTCCGCCTCCGACCCCCTCTCTTATTCCTCGTATTGGTTAATGATTACTTGTGGTTACTATACGCACTGTTTGACAGGTAAGGCGTAATGGTTAATGTATAATGATATTGTGCGCATTGTTTGACATGTGAGTCGCAACGGGTTACTATACGCACTGTTTACAGGTAAGGCGTAATGGTTAATGTATAATGATATTGTGCGCATTGTTTGACATGTGAGTCGCAACGGGTTACTATACGCACTGTTTACAGGTAAGGCGTAATGGTTAATGTTTAATGTTATTATTATTGAAACGTTGATTTTGTTGATTTGTGTTAATTTGAAACCATAGGGTTTCTTGGAAACGATTAGATATTCTAATCCACGCTTATTGATAACGGTTGTTATCCCGACACGGTTTATCCTTGTTAATTGTCCCTACGAACTCACCAACTTTATGTTGACGCTCTTTAGTACACTTTTCAGGTAATCAAGTTAATTAGAGACAAAATGGATGATTGTACGCTTGCATTGCTAGGATTGGCATCACTACGGACTTTCTGGATCCGTGATCCTTATTTCCCTTTTATGGGTTATGCTTAGGATCGAATACTATCGTTTGAATATTACATTCTTACTATTGATTGAACGTGTATTTGGATTAATGTTGATGTTTGTATACATTTGAACGAGTTTATGGATTGTTTCAATCCCATGTTTTCATATAGTTGACTCTACTTAATTTCCATGTCGTGCTGTGCTATTTCTATGTGATACCCCATGATTCCTCCATGTTGGGGTGTTACAGTCGCAGCGAGAGCAGGGTATCACTTACTCGATTTTGCCATTTTTTGAGTGTTGTATAAGTGAGTTGTATGTTGTTGGGTTACTAACCTTTGAAGAGAAGCGGTGGTGATCATTACTTTGAATCATTAAGAATATCAAAGATATAGAATTTGGTTTCGAATAACTGAAATAGGAATTATAAAACAAAAGATTCATTAAGGCTCGAATCAGACACCTTGCGCGAGTTAAAGAAATCACCTCTACGTGTTACGTTGCTCATTGGACTCCAACTTTCAATGACGTCAATATACGCCGCACCGACTTAAATAATATAGATAGATGTTCGCGTATACGTGTTAGAATAGAAATATCGCACCAAATTTCGGAGCTTCAATCCCTAGAATGTGTCGTCTAGAATGTGTATCGTAATGTGTTCTACCAGCGTCGTCGAATCGTAATTTGGCTTTAATACCACTCGTCCTTCACAAGTCTCCAACTTCATTTGGCGTTTCCATATATTTCGCACCATCTCAGATCGAATACAAAGGTTATACGTAATATCCAAGAGGATAAAGTTGCGTCATATCTTGGGACTACAATTCTTAGAGTATATCGTCCAACGTTCGTGAGAAGATGCTCCACCAGTGTTATCGCGTTGTCGTATGTAAATAATGAATAGCGGTGTCATAAGAAATAGGATGTGGGATAATTTAAAAAGAGCACGAGTGAACGAATATCGGAGGGGTACTTAATGGCAACTTTCATACTTAGAAAATTTCTAATTTATAATGAATTTCCCAAGGGCAATCACTAGTTCCCAAGCGGTCAAATCTCAACACGCAATGTCTAACTTAATAGTAAAGACTAACCACATTTGCGTCATATCATGCAAATACTAGTCCTTAATAGTCAAATCTTAGAGCATAATAATTATTATCTCAATAACAAGGCACGACTATATAAGCATTACATCATCCACATGCTAGTCCTCAAATAGCTCAACCTTAGGACGCAATAATTATCTCAATAGCAAGCATGACTACATAGTCATCACTATATTCGCGCGCAAATTCTTAAATAGCTCAATCTTACGGGTGAAAGCTTTCATATCTCTATTGTCCATAAAATTTCCAATCCATGTTTTCATATAGTTGACTCTACATAATTCCCATGTCGTGTTGTGCTTTTCTAAGTGATTCCCCATGATTCCGCCATGTTGGGGTGTTACAGAATGGTATCAGAGCCGTGGTTGTAGAGAACTAGGAGGATTTACCTAGTCTATAGCCATCGCACCCACATTTCATATTAGCATGCATGATAGGGAATTCTTGTGCAACGTGAACTGTATGATGCATGAAAAGTGTTTAAACGGAGTTCGTAGGGTACTTATGATTTGATGACTTGATTGTTATGTGACAACTGTTGTGAACGTATATGATAGTGTCGGGATACACCGTTAATTGTGGAAATGTTGTGATGAACGTTGATGTGTTAAATTTTAGAAGCATTTATTATTTGTCCCCCTTAGCAAAATGAAATGATGGCATTAACGGAGTATAACATTTGATAACCCTAGAGGCGCCTGATCAACAAATTGAAGGTTATCCTATGTCATATAAAGTTAATGATCTCATGGATTGTGCCTTGTGGATAGAGTATAGTAGCTACCCCGGTATGTTTAATGAGTGTTGATTAGGTGGAGGGTTAGCCGCTGGTACACCCTGTATACATACCCGGTCAACACTTAGAGAACATATCGGAACCGAGTTTTGACATCCATTCAATATATTAACGGTGTGGAGGGTTAGCCGATGTACACCCTGTATACAAACACTTTTAATGTGTCGAATGTTGAAGTTAAAATTCGGACTATGCTTTACCCACCTTGTTATGACTTGACCCCTTTTTATTTATATAGTGTTGAATGTTCCGTGATTGTATTGTTGATTGTAAATTGTATGATTGCTGAAGCCTTAGATTATTGCCATGATAATCTCCCCGTAGAATTTTATGTTCTTGTAATGATTTAGATGGATTTTTAGTATGTAATGTTTGTTATATGACGGCCGATTTCGATTATTCGTGTGTAAATGTGAGAATTAACTTGCTAAATTAACACGTGTGTTCAGGAAAGATGGTTAGGCCAAGGAGAGCTAATACTAACTATAGACGTCAAAACGAGCAAGAGGAGCCGGCTGAACAAGTGTTAGTTGGTGGTCGTGGAGGTAGAGGTGGCCGTGGTGGTCGTGGTGGCAGAGGTGGCCGGGTTGGTGTTAATCGCCCGGTAAGAACCGAAGTCATTACTCAAGCTCTCAATGAGCTTATGCCAGAACTTGTGGCCCGAATCTCAGCGGCCATGGATGTAGATGAACAAGAGGAACCCGTGATAGAACCAGAAATTGAAAATGAACATCCAATTGAAAATGAAGATGTACGAGTGAATGGTGAAGCTCTTGTTCACCCAAGAAACAACACTGGTTATCGCCAAGGTTGTATTTTCAAAGATTTCAAGGCTTGTGGAGCTCCAGAATGGAAGGGTGAAGGTGGAGCCACTGGTTGTTTAGAGTGGCTAGAGAAAATTGAATCCGTAATCCCTAGAAGCGGATGCACTTATGATCAAAGAGTTTCACACGCCACCGGAATGTTAGGTGGTGATCCACTTGAATGGTGGAACCTTGAAGTAGGCTCCTTGGGGATTGACCTTGCAAATTCCATCCCTTGGGAAGACTTCAAAGAAATGATCATCTCCAAGTATTGCCCACCATATGAATTGAGAAATTTGGAAGAAGAATTCACTAAGCTCACCATGAAGGGAGCCGATCATGTGGGGTACACTCGCCGTTTTGGCCAACTTTCTAGACTTGTACCTCACCTAGTGAACCCCGAAGTCCGTAAGGTAGCAAAATATGTTGTCGGGTTGCCTCATAAGGTGAAAATGCTTGTCGCTCATCCCACCATGCCTTTGACTATCAATGAGGCCATTACCCGTACTGCTAGTGTCACCATGGATCTTGTGAAGGGTGGCGAATTAAGTAACAATGATGCCAAGAGAAAAGATGTAGCCGAGTCTAGCGGCACAAAGAAAGATGATAGGCGTGATAATAAGAGCCATGGTCGGGGTGGAAAGGTTTATGCGGTGGTTGAACCAAGGGTTGAGCCGCCAAAAGGTGGTTATGCTGGGACAAGTCCTTTGTGCCCTAAGTGTAACCGTCATTCATCGACCTCTTGTGAGATATGATGCTTGCTTTATTTGTAACAATCAGGGTCACACATCAAGATTTTGTCCTGATCGTCGAAATGCTCCTTTGAATGTTGCTCCTCTCAATGTAATGCGTCCCCCGATGGCCCCGGGTGCTTGTTATGAATGTGGTAGCCAAGACCACTATCGCAACCGGTGCCCTAATCTTATTGGCCAACAAGTACAAGTGACTGTGCATCCTAACAGTTGCAAATTGCTGGCCCAAATCAGAACCGGGGAAACCAAGGTCAGCCTCAACAACAACAAGCTCGACAACAACTCGCTCCCCGTGGGAGAGCTTTTGCCGTGAATGCGGCCGAGGCACGTGGTGATCCTAATGTTTTAGCAGGTACCTTTCTCCTCAATCACCAATATGCTACCGTGTTATTTGATTCTGGAGCCGATTATAGTCTCATTTCCAATGATTTTATTCCGTTGATCGATGCTAGCCCTAGTCAATCACCTTGGGGCGCACCGGTCTTATTTGTCAAGAAAAAGGATGGTTCGAATGTGTATTGATTATAGAGAATTGAACAAGCTAACGGTAAAGAATCGTTATCCTCTTCCTCGAATTGATGATTTATTTGACCAACTCCAAGGTGCTCGTTTCTTTTCCAAGATTGATTTGAGGTCGGGTTATCATCAGTTGAGGGTTCATGAAGACGATATTCCAAAAACCGCCTTTAGAACTAGGTATGGACATTTTGAATTTACGGTGATGCCTTTTGGGTTGACTAATGCACCGGCGGTGTTCATGGATTTGATGAACCGAGTGTGTCAACCCTACTTGGACCAATTTGTCATTGTTTTCATCGATGACATTCTCTATTTTAAGACAAAAGAAGATCATTTGGAACATTTGAAACTAGTCTTAGAATTACTCCGGAAAGAAAAGCTTTATGCCAAGTTCTCCAAATGTGAATTTTGGCTCGAAGAGGTTCATTTTCTTGGTCACGTAGTGAGCAAAGAAGGAATTCATGTGGACCCAAGTAAAGTTGAAGCCGTGAAGAATTGGAGACGACCCGAAACACCTACCGAAATTCGCCAATTTCTTGGTTTGGCGGGTTACTATAGACGGTTTATAGAAGGCTTTTCAAAAATCGCCCAACCTTTGACCTTGTTGACTCAACGAGAAAGAAGGTTTGATTGGGGTGAAAAACAAGAACAAGCATTCCAATTGTTGAAAGACAAATTGTGTGATGCACCCATTTTGAGCTTGCCCGATGGAGCCGATGATTTTGTTGTATATTGTGATGCATCCGGGCAAGGATTGGGTTGTGTTTTAATGCAACGGGATAAGGTGATAGCATATGCATCCAGACAATTGAAGGTACATGAGAAGAATTACCCGACTCATGACTTGGAGTTGGGAGCGGTAGTTTTTGCTTTAAAAGTTTGGAGGCATTACTTGTATGGCACCAAAAGTGTGATCTATACCGATCACAAAAGCCTTCAACATATTTTCACTCAAAGTGATTTGAACATGAGACAAAGAAGATGGCTTGAATTACTCAGTGATTATGATTGTGTTATCCGGTATCACCCGGGTAAAGCAAATGTGATAGCCGATGCCTTAAGTCTAAAAGAACGTATAAAACCAAGAAGAGTTAAAGCCATGAGCTTTACCGTGTTAAGGAGTGTTCGTGACTCCATTATTGAAGCACAAGAATTGGCAACTAGACCGGAAAACTTCATCAATGAAACCTTATATGGTCTAGAAGAACATTTTGATAGGAAATGACAATGGCTTGTATTTTGTTGATAGATTGTGGATTCCTCTTCTTGGAGGATGGCGGTTGAAATTGATGGATGAAGCGCATAAGTCGGCCTACTCGGTTCACCCGGGTTCCGACAAAATGTATTTTGGATTAAGAGACTTGTATTGGTGGCCAGGAATGAAGAAAAGACATTGCTAGATATGTTAGTGAATGTCTCACTTGTTTGCAAGTGAAAGCCGACCACAAGAAACCACCGGGTTTACTAGTCCAACCAGTAACACCGGTGTGGAAATGGGAAGAAATTGCTATGGACTTCATCACGAAGTTACCTAGACGAGTAGTGGTCGGGACACTATTTGGGTGATAATTGACCTGTTGACTAAGTCGGCACACTTCTTAGCCATCCGGGAAGACGATAAATTTGACACCATGGCATGTTTGTACATCAAAGAGGTGATATCCAAGCATGGAGTGCCGATTTCCGTGATATCCGATCGGGATGCCCGATTTACTTCAAAATTTTGGAAGGCGTTCCAGAAATCTATGGGTACTCGTCTCGGTTTGAGTACGGCGTTCCACCCGCAAACTGATGGTCAAAGTGAAAGAACGATTCAAACGTTAGAAGATATGTTGAGAGCTTGCGCCATTGATTTTGGTGGTAATTGGGATGTACATCTTCCTTTGGTTGAATTCTCCTACAATAATAGCTATCATGCTAGCATTGGAATGGCCCCATTTAAGCATTATGTGGGAGAGATTGTAGGTGAAAGCCAACTCGTTGGGCCCGAAATTGTTATTGAAACGACGAAAGTGATATCACAAATCAAAGAAAAGTTAAGAGTGGCCCGAGAACGACAATTGAAATATGCTAATGTTAGACGACGACCCCTCGATTTTGAAGTTGCGATTATGTTTTGTTGAAGTGTCCCCATGGAAAGGTGTTGTTCGGTTTGTGAAGCGTGGCAAGTTGGGCCCGAGGTACATTGGCCCATTTAAAATTCTTGAACGAATTGGCCCGATAGACTATCGATTGGAACTTCCTCAAACCTTGAGTGGAGTTCATGATGTTTTTCATGTTTGTAACCTTAGGAAGTGTTTGGCCGACCCAACACTTCATGTGCCTCTTGAGGAAATCCGTGTTGATAAAACGTTGAAATTTGTTGAAGAGCCCATAGAAATTCTAGACCGGGAAACTAGGAGGCTTAAGAACACCCGGTATACTCTTGTTAAAGTGAGATGGCAAGCTAGACGTGGACCCGAGTTTACTTGGGAACGTGAAGATTCTATGAAGGCTAAGTATCCTCATTTGTTTAACGAGTCTAGTTAGATTTGAATTTCGGGACGAAATTCCTTTAACGGGGGAATAATGTAACAATTGTCAAAATTGACTAAATTTGACCCGAATTAAATGTAAACGATTTATGTGAATTAACGTGATTATTGAACGTATTGTTGATTTGAAATGAAACGTGGACTTTGTTTATGCTTACGGAAACGTTTTGGTGTTTAAATGGTTAACGTTTAGCTATTTGTCGGATTTAGCGGAGCGGGAGCCTACCCTTTGGACCCATAGGCCGGCCTCCCCCCCCCCTAATCACTCACCCTCCCTTAATCATTTCTTTTTTTTCTTTCTACTCCTTCTTTCCTTTCTCTCTCAAAAGTCAACCTTTTAGATTGTAAATTCTGGAAAATCGATAGTGTTTCGAGCTAGATTACTTCAAGATTTAGCATCATCTTCATCATCTACATAGCATATCAAAGATTTAGAGTTCAAAGTCAAGAAATACTCCATTTTTAGTCAAATCCGAATTTGAAGGTTCTTGGAAGATTTTGTAAGTTAAAACCATCTCATATCAATCATTTTATGTTATTAAACTTATTTCTAGTTGAATCTAAACATATTTGGGCCATAGATCGAGTCAAAACTTGATTTTTGTTCAAATAGGGTTCTTGGATGAATTTATAGCGATTTGAGGTTATGTTGATGTTATAGACGAATTTAAGATATGGGTTATGTTTGTATATGTTCCTAGAGGTAAAAAATGAGTATTTGCAGCTGTTGAAACGATTTAGATGTCAAAAATGGGGTTTGGGTCAAGTTTGGTTCGTGTTTGAAGCTGGAAATCTGCAGGTCAGGATGAACTCGCGCCGAGACATCCCAGGCTCGCGCCGCGAGCCTCGTGTGCTCGGTCACATGACATCGCGACCTCGTTCACTTGCGTCGCGACCAAAGGTCTCGCGCCGCGATTTTTCGTCTTCGTTGACAGAGAATTTTCTCGCGTCGCGATCTCGGTGACTCGCGTCGCGACCTCGGACACACTTCGCGCCGCGACCTCGGTCACTCGCGCCGCGAGTTAGACCTGGTTCGCGCGTCAGTTTTCAAACGTTAATAACTTTCGAACCGTATGTCCGTTTTAGTCGTATGACCTATCGTTGGAATCATAAGAGAGTCTACTTTATCATGGTATAATCCTTATACCTTGAATCTTCTGTCGTTTTCAATAATGACATAATAAAATGTCCTCGTTTATATTCGGTTGAACCAATAAGACACTTTAGGATTGTGACGTAACCGAGTTGGGTCCCAATCGTCCTCTAAGGTTGATTTACCCTTCTAAAACCTAATTAGGGTTTGACACATGATTTGTAATGTATATGTTTATAGGTGGTGAACGCTAAACGATCGTTGGACGTTATAACTCGATTATAACTTGTACTTACCTCGCATATCCAATCAAGGTGAGCTTCGTAAACCCTCCCTACTCGATTGAGATTCGGGCTGAAAAGTGTACATGTTTGTTAATTGATTGATTGTTTAATGTATTGACTTGTTGCTCGGTTAGCTATGTGTTTGTATTGGATACTTGTTGTGCTTTAGATAGTTGTACATACATGGAAGATAATTATACCTTAAATGAGTAGTAGATGTGGTGGGAAGGCTGCGGGTGACCCTATATATAAGCATCAATGATTCCTTTAAAGTAGAATTATATGAAGTGTATGTGCATCGTATTTATATGGTTGCTTCACTTGATATGATATGGACCGAGATGTCAATTACTTAACTGTTGATTGTTGATGTGAAATGTTAATGATGAATGTCGCTTTGATAACCATGTAAGTGGTTGATCATGTTAGTCGTATTGGTTAATGATTACTTGTGGTTACTATACGCACTGTTTAACAGGTAAGGCGTAATGGTTAATGTATAATGATATTGTGCGCATTGTTTGACATGTGAGTCGCAACGGGTTACTATACGCACTGTTTAATAGGTAAGGCGTAATGGTTAATGTATAATGATATTGTGCGCATTGTTTGACATGTGAGTCGCAACGGGTTACTATACGCACTGTTTAATAGGTAAGGCGTAATGGTTAATGTATAATGATATTGTTATTGAAACGTTGATTGTATTGATTTGTGTTAATGTGAAACCTTAGGGTTTCTTGGAAACGATTAGATATTCTAATCCACGCTTATTGATAACGGTTGTTATTCCGACACGGTTATTCCTTGTTATTGTCCCTACGAACTCACCAACTTTATGTTGACGCTCTTTAGTACACTTTTCAGGTAATCAAGTAAATGAAAGACAAAATGGATGATTGCACGCTTGCATTGCTAGGATTGGTTTCACTACGGACTTTCTGGATCCGTGATCCTTATTTCCCTTTTATGGGTTATGCTTAGGATCGAATACTATCGTTTGAATATTACATTCTTACTATTGATTGAACGTGTATTTGGATTAATGTTGATGTTTGTATACATTTGAACAAGTTTAAGGATTGTTTCAATCCCATGTTTTCATATAGTTTGACTCTACATAATTTCCATGTCGTGCTGTGCTATTTCTATGTGATACCCCATGATTCCTCCATGTTGGGGTGTTACAGTCGCAGCGAGAGCAGGGTATCACTTACTCGATTTTGCCATTTTTTGAGTGTTGTATAAGTGAGTTGTATGTTGTTGGGTTACTAACCTTTGAAGAGAAGCGGTGGTGATCATTACTTTGAATCATTAAGAATATCAAAGAT
>CM067168.1:53354111-53383334 GCA_034093135.1 Erigeron breviscapus | reverse complement strand
ATAGAAGATGTTATTGGATCATGTACATAAAGTAGGGCGGAGAAGATATGTGGTGTGTAAGTCAAAGTACATGGAAGCACAAGCGAAGAGTATGCTAAGCTTTAACTTGGAGAAAGAATTGAAGGTCTTCCCTATCTATGTTGATCGACCGAAGGAAAATTGAGCGGCCGACGAAAGGAAGGTCGTGTGACATGAAGGTCACCTTTGGATAAATATAAGACTTCCCTAGAACTTGGGGGAGATCACTAGCAATGTTGGAAGACGAAAGTAATTAGAAGAAGAAAACCAAAGACAATAAGATAATAAGAATGTGTTGAGTAACCCTCATGATTAAAGAGTAACAAAAAGGATTCCGAGCTATCCTTTCTTTTTCGAAACAAGTGTGTAGATGGAGATTGTTACACGAAGGGATAAGGAAATTGCTGAGTTGAAGATCGTCAAGGAAGGCGAGATGAAGTGAAGAGCAGGAGATCCCTCACATTTTTCTAGAGGAAAAATGTTAAGGGGGTAATCGCAACGAGGAAGCTTCTCGAACAAGGAGTATGAAGCGCAAGATCTTACCTTATCTTTCAAGAAGAGCCATTCACTAGCATCATTGAAGATGATTTGGAGTAGAATATGAAGTGAAGAAACGTCATTCGACCCAAACAAATGAGTGAAGGCATTGACGCCATCTACAAGATGTAGTTCCGGTAGCGTTCATCTTTATGGCGCTCCACACGTTATTCTCTTAATATCAATTGGAAAACCTCTATCGAAAGACAAGCTATTAGTAGAACATATCAACTGAGCCAAGAGAAAGCGATATACGCTCAACACCCAAGTTTAGAAGCACGGGGAGTCGTGAAAAGTATCCCCTCAAGGTCAACGGTCGTAGGGAGGTAAGCTAAAACAAGATGAATCTGAGTGAAAAACAATTTGCAACACGTGGTTAATCGTCAAGGACCATCGACCCATGGAGTAGTGCGCCCAAGCAGGGTGAAGGAGAAAACAACATGGAATTGCTAAAGCTAGTAGTGAAAACAAATAAGAAATACGACGCTAGAAGTCAAGGCACATGCTACGACAACGATTAAGGAAGTTGGGCGCTGAACTAAGTTCCAGACAACTAACAAACTCCGTGAAGAGCTAGTTATGGAATGTTTGAACGGAAGGGTGATAAGAGAATAACTCGCATCTGTGATGAGTTAGGATCAAAGGATCCGTATCACCATGATCTGATAAGTACCCTTGAGATAACTGCAAGGACTAGCGACTGCTTGTGTGCTGTTCAAGACGACGATTACTCTAGTTGGAGATGGATTAGTGACGAAACGGTAAGGAGTATGGTGACCCATAAGAAAACGAAAGGAAAATGGAGAAAACCGAATGGTTGAGAAAAGGATAAAGTAACCGATGTTTCCCCTAAATATATTATATCACAATTTCTAAGGACATTAGGTTATTGTATTTGAAAAGAAGCTTAGCTTAGAAAGCTAAATGGATATGAGGCTCAGGAGAGCAAAGTAATTGAAAGTTTTGTAGAGGTCAGGAGGACCTAATAAGGATTATTTTAAAGGAGGAGTTCATGAGAATAAGGACATCGAAGTGTTTACCTTGAAATAATGGTGGTGATATGATTACTTAAGAACATAAGGATTGTGTAAATCCTATCATGAGGAATGAGTAGGTATAGCAAAGAAACCGAATAGGTTATATGTGCGATGTTAAAATAGATTTGTCGGTGATGAGTCATAGATACTGGTCCTTCTAGCGAAAAAGGAGTAATTAAAGGTACCTTAAAACGATTTGAAAGCCAATATCGGCAAAAGCAAGAGAAATTGGTAACGATATGACTTAGCGAATAATGAAAGAGGTGACTTTGGGAAAATAAGGACGAAGTTGAAAAGACAAAAGGTGAGTATGAGGAGTAAGATGGAACTATCATCAACCAATTCATGATTTCCTTGCACGCCATAAAATAACAAAGACAACACTAGAAAACCCTAAAATGAGGTACTACGAAATGTACCTTTGCAATTTTAGTGCAACTCGGCACCTCAGTTAGTATCACTTTTGTTAAAGGGGTAATCCCTTAACGAGTGATTGGTCACAAACGACACCAACATTTTCAAGAAGCGGCAAGCGTGTCCAACGTCAAACCAAAGAAAGATGAAGGTGGGCGAGAAGCTATTGGAACGATTCTTTAATTGGGGTAGAAGACGATAAAGGAAAGTATGCAAAGTAACAATGGAAATGAGTAGACACCAACGATCGATATCCCAACGTTTCTTACTATTTTTATTGTAACTCACGTTACGAATCGTTTGTTCATTTTACACCTCCGTATTGATAATCTAATCATCATCTCATTTATTACTATTGCTCTATGTGAGAATACATACGATTAATCTCTAGTCGTCTCAAGAAGTGAGCGACATTCGTAACTTTTTTCGAAGTTTCTAATCACGAGAAATGTTAGGGCACCAAGCACGAGATGCCCTCAACTATGAAGTTCAAAAGCTTGTAAGTAACCAAAAAGGTCAGGATGAAATCCAGTTGAATTTTCACATTTTATACGCCTCCGTGAAGCTATCCTTATCGTCAACCTATTCATTCTTGCTACCATGTGAACGAGCGAACTTCGAGGACGAAGTATCTGTTAAGGGGGTAATGATGTAACAACCCTCAATTTCCGACTAGGACAATCTACTTGGACTTACATAGACATCTATCCCTAGAGGTTTCTTAAGAGATTTAGCCTTCCAGACATTAAGGCGTAGTGATACTTGCCGTCTAGTTCAATGAAATGCCCGTATACGATAGTTATCTTAGAAATGCCATGAACAATAACTATAATCATTCAACACAATCTCAAGCTATAAACTAGTTCTAATTGAACTTGACAAAAGGTCAACAACCAAAAACTTTATTTCGAGAAGTTAAGTTATATAAATAATAATGTGAGTCTCACAAGTTGAGGTAACAATCAACAATCTTATAAATGTCCAACGATTCAAACACCAAGCTAATTGAAGTACATTTGAGCACAATGTAAGTGCATGATTTTTAAACTCATAAGTACGTGAAAGTGTTTGAAACCTTAATAAGTGCATATGTAAGTATATATAAGTATCAAAAATACATACAAATTTATAAATAAAGGCTTATGTAACAAATTAAAAATGCAAATGTAAGTACATATATATATATATATATACACGACACATACACATATAGATACTAGAACAAATAATTAAGTTACACCACAAATAAATACAAATTAACCTTACAACATATATATACACTTAACCTATACATATACACACTTATACACCTTTAAAATAAAAATAAAAAATAAAAAAAAGGGGGGAGAAACCCTAACTTATAGCCTTGGCCGTCCCCCCCCCCCCCCTCACACACATTTACACATTTTCACACACCTTTTCTCTCATCCAAGAACTCCCTCTTTCTCCTTTTCTTTTTCTCATTTTCGGCCAAACACAAGGAGAAACCAAATCAAAACTCAAGTTTAATTAACAATAATAATAAGGTACTCTTGGGTTTAAGCAAGGCTAATAAGGATATTATGGGTTGTTTAAGGCTTGGAATAAGGTTTATTTGGAGCTTAATAGGTCACGAAAAATCTGCCCAAAATCATCTTCAAAACCGAGTTCAAGAGGGTATAAATCTTCATCCTTTTTACTAGATTAATCTTGTTCTTGTTTATATTCAAAGGTTTTATCAAAAGTTTATGTTTTCTTCTTGTTTTCTTTATAATATACACTTGATGAAGGCAAGTTGATAGGATCTTTCTCCTCATGCATATGCATGTCGAAATCTATGAGAAAGATCCAAGGATTCAACAAGTTTAAGACCCAAAAGGGTTGTTATAGATTAGTAGCTTTTAAAGTGATTTTCTTTTGATAGATGATTATATTTTTATATATTTTGATGAATATATTTCTGAGATTTTTCATAAAAATATGTTTTCATGTTGATGGATTAAAGATGGATAAAGATTTGTTAAGAGATTTGTTCATGAAATGGCTAGATGATTGCATGCATGTAAAAGTAGCACTAGAATATTTAAAGATCTTAATGAAAATCATATAATCTTGGATAAATTCAAAAGAGAACTGATATAATGATGAATTTGTGTTAAAGGAAGTTAAAAGAATAAAATATAAAGATGAGAGCATGTGAGATAGTGTAAATGTTAAGCAATCTAATGCATTGGTTGATTTTTAGGTTGGTCAGATTCTGGTCAGAATCTGACTTCGGATTTCATATGGATAAAACACACTTATTTTGGACGATTCAGTAGTTTATGTCAAAACAAAAGTTGTAGATAAATGAGTCAGGGTTTAGTACCAACTTGAATCACTTAAAAATACTGAACGAAACGAAAGATATGATTTTTCTACTGAAACTGGTCAAAACTGTAATTTTGTATGAATATTTTATAAACTTTAACAATTTTTATCTCCTAAACCAAAAGGTTCCAGGAGGCCATACTTGGTGTAAAGTAAGTCCAATGTGTCCTAAACTTAAAATAAAATCATGGAATTTTTATTAAGAGCAAAACCCAAAGAACTTTTATAAAACTTTCGAGTATGCAAAACAGTGGCTGTTTTGACCACTTTCACTTATAAAAATATTTAGAGGTAGTAAACATTCTTTATAAATTAAGCCAAAAAATTACAAAATAAGTGGATACATATAGTTCACTGTATAAAAATCACCAAGTTCTAAATAATTAGATTTAACCCCGAATTGGTAGCCAACATCTCATAAATCTGATGTATAAAAACAGAAAATTTGAAGGAAACTAAAAGTATGTAAATGGGCTAAAGAATACACTAAGGCCATAATGGGCTAACTTGGCCCAAATAATGAACCCAAATGAAATATAACTCAGTGGGCCCAGGTGGCCCAATAACCCATTTGGCCCAATAAACCATATAGCCCAATAACCAATATAACCCACTAAGCACATAACCCAAATAAGGTTAAGCCCAACAACTAAATTAAGCCCAAGTCACTTAAAAGCCCATAACACTTAGGCCCAGTTGGTGATGGCCCATAACACCTAACGAATTTCATAAACCTGGATAATCATAAGACATATCAAGAATTATGTGAGTTTAAAAGATTAGCGAAATCAAAGTAACACAAAAGATAATTAAGTGGAATGGACATAAGTAATCACGTTAACCAAACTATAAATTGATATCACAAATGCTAATTCGTGCTAAAATTCGGTTACACATCAAATGATGAATAAGGATAATATAACTTAATATGGCATTCTCATATGATAACCTAAGATGCCAAACGAAACCACAAATGAAGGCAAGTTACCGAAATTCTAACAACTTATAACTACGTGTATAATGAAAGTAACCTTTTACACCACCAATCCTTACAACCAAAAAGATGCGAATATTAGAAATACACTTGGATCCCATAATTGATAACAACATAATAAAAGTGGCATTTCTAAGTGATGGCTTAAGATAGGAACTTACGTATATTAGTCATCTCGTAGGGATAGTCTTGGCTTTGAGTATGATTGAGGACCATGATGGAATATATGATCAAGGAAGCTATAGATGGGAAGTACCCATTTTGGATAAATGAATATAGTATGCGGCATATCAAGGTGAGTCATAGCCCCCTTTCAAACTCTTTTATATGTTTTACTTGCGGGGTGAAAAGCATGATTAATTAAAATGACTTTCTCTTATGAAATGATTATTTGAAATAATGATAATGATATGGGAATTATATTGTATGTTCAACATGTTATATTATATGATGAGCTTGAGTACTGTCAAACGGTGGTCCCCTGTACACTACTATTAACTCATTTGAGGCCTGTAGTTAGAGGGTTGCGCAACTAGGACTTTGTCCCCTCATCCACTATTATAGGTAACGGTGGGATGTTTGGTCTGCCTTTGTGGCCACCTTCATCGCCAGTCTGGCCTCGCGGTGCTCTAACTACTATATATGTATGGGCGTCTCCATGGCACGACCCTTGGTTATCTTTATGCACGTGATTGACAGCATGTGCTTATCATTATCTTATCATTTGGGACATTATATCTGATTATTAGGGACATAACCGGTCTTAGTAGTGGCTCAAGAACAATCTCATCGAATTACGTCATGGTAGTCTTACCATTGCCAAGTGGCATTGATATTATTTATGGTTGGATATTATGGATTGAACATACGGTTTGGGTATTGGGCCTTATATGGAATCTTGAAAGTTGTTGAAATTGGCAATATTGAAGTATTGATGACCAAATGGTTTTGGTATGATGAATGATTAATCGATTGATATATTTTTCTCTCACGATAAATGTGACAAATGAAAACTTTATAATTTACCATGGATTTCTCAACTATTTTGAAATGGATATGTAACGAGGTTTACTTGTAAACCTATGCACTCACCAACTACGTTTTCGTAGTTGACACTTTTTCTTCATGCTTTTCAGGAATTAGCTTAAGCTTTGAGGAATTATATGCATCATGATTATTTGCATTGCACTTGGGAGTCAAAGATCAAACCTTGTGACGGGCAATGGAATCCGCTCTGATCATTGTAGTATACCATCTCATGTATTTGTTATTTGTTTCGTGGACTCAATATCCAAGTATAGTAGACGTATTGTACTTGGGAATTGGTTCACATGCTTGTGCATTGTAAAATTATTTTTATCAACTAAAGCTATGGTGAATGCTATCTATTATCCTTTGTTTGAATACTCGACTTTCTGTACATCTCATCATTCCGCCGTGGTTGGGTATCACTAAGGAGGAGTATGTTAGGATTAAGAATGATCCTAGGATAGTTGACCAGTTGAAGGAAATGCTGGATGTTGAACTGGACAGATACTATCAAGAGGATGAAGCTGAATTCGATGCCAGAAGCTTAAACATTTCAGTGGAGAAGGCTAAGGAGATAGGGCCAGTGGGATTCTTAAACGTATTGAAAATGTTAAGAAGGTTGTGAAGAAGGTATTGAATCCACCAAGAAGGATTCCACAACCAAGAAGACCACTGACAAGAGATGCTGACCTTAGCACATTTGTTGAACCAACTGGCGAGGTATCCAATGAAGACATCAAGTCCGCTGTACTGGCTGCTGGTGCTGGGAGTATAAAAATAACAAATGAATCTGAAGCTAGAAGCTACTACTCCCAGATCATGTCAACCAGAAGACATAGTGGTACTATCAATAGTGTCAATGTTATAATCAAGCCAGGCACCAAAGTTTTTCAAGTCGAAGTTAAGTATACTGGTGGGCCACTGGTTAGAACTGACGATCCTGGTGCTATGCAATATGGGTTCAGCGAATGGGTTGAGATGGTGAATGTGCTAGATGCGAAGGCACAAAAGAATAGGTTTGAGAAAGCATGGGTAAACTTTCTAAGGGGGGAAATTCAACATAAAGAAAATCTTGAGCAAAAGTTGAATATTGATCCTGAAGATACTCAGCCTATCTCTTCAGTTGCCAAGAGAAGAAGAACTGGCGAAGGGCCATCTCATTAAGTTCTTTCTTCAGTTATCTACTTGTAATTTGTATTTACATTCTGTAACTTGTATAAATTCCATTTCCTTGTATAAATGAAGTTACCAGTTTGTAACCACAAGGTAGATAATAGATTAAAATCTAACAAACCTAAAAGAAAAACCTAAGGTATTTACTGATCTAATAAATAAATATTAGAAACAAATAGAATATAATAAAATTTCCTTGTATAAATGAAGTTACCAGTTTATAACCACAAGGTAGATAAAAGATTAAAATCTAACAAACCTAAAAGAAAAACCTAAGGCATTTATTGATCTATAAAAATGCCTTAGAAACTTAGATAGATTTAAATCGAACAAGTCTCTATAGTTCACACTTGTATAGATACAAGAACTAGAAAAAGACTTAGACGATATTTCTAGACAAATAGGGGGAATTTGTTAGGACCAGTTCACCTGGTAAACTGGCCAGTCTCCAGTTGCATCTGGAGACCCAGTGGAACTGTCCAGTCTCCAGTTGCATCTGGAGACCCAGTGGAACTATCCAGTCTCTAGTTGCATCTGGAGACCTTAATGATTTGTCGAGAAATATATTGAAGTCCAGTTGCACCGTACAGTTAACGCAACTGAAGACTTCCTCCAGTTGAGAACTGACCAAGTTGAAGAAGCATTCCAGTTGAAGTCGAAGAAAACAAATGGAAGATAGAGAATGGCAATGGCAGCGAAGCCCAGTTGACATTCTAGTCAGTTACAAACTGGAGACCATCAGTGGAAAGACCTTACAAAGCTTTACACTGATTATGAGGAATTGACTTATATGCTTTATGTACCTTTACCCGGATAATAAGCCTTATCTTATTATTTAAGTAATAAAAGGTACATAAAGGTGGTTGAGTAAAGTCACTTTAACATACGACTTTACACTGCCTTTTAAGGAATTAAATGCTATTCCTTAAATGCTCTCAACCACATTTGTACGGCCAAAGTTAACATCCCAATGTTAACTTTGCCTATAAATACAAGTCATTGCACAACAAGAATATTCAAGTGAAAATACACTTCGAACTTCTTCGAATACACTTCGATAGAATTCACTTTGCAAACCTGCAATATTCTTGGTGAACTTGTGCAATCTTCTCTCAATCGATAAAAGGAACATTTCACAACTTTAAGTGTTTCGATTGTCTTGAGAAATTCCGAGTATAGATCAATTGTATTTCATAGGTTGTTAGGATATTTACATTCGTGGATTATCTTGGTTCCGCATCAACCTTGTAATTTGTTTAATTCAATAAATAAATTACACATTGAAAAATACATATTGTCTCATCAAGTTATCTTACAAGTTATTTGTATTATTGCATTGTTCTTTACTTATTGTCTTTTATATAAGTAATCTATCTAGAACTTGGTATATACACACTGCAACTGGTCCTCTCCAGTTCAGTGCATATATTGCAAAGTAACTCCACCATCGACATAGAGGTGTCTTCAGTAGTATCATCTAACGAGTTGGGACTTACAAGTTGATCAGAAAACCAGAAACTTTGAAACTTGAAACTCAAACTGTAGGAACATGAATCCTGTTTCAAAAGCAATATAAAACATGTCTCCATATCTTCATAACTCTAAATGTTTCTTCTGTTCATCTCAATCAGAAGATAATAGAATCTATATGAAACATTATGCTTCCTTGTGCTAATATCTGCACACATAAGCTTAAAAATACACAACGAGATAAAATTAATAATAATGTTATTCTTCATTATTTCATCACTATTATAGCAATGACTTAATCTAGAACTACATTTTTCATTTTCTTCTCCAAATTTTGTTATTCTTTACTATCATAAGTCATAAAAATCCATATGACATTATCTTAGTCTCGAACTACAAAACCTCAAAAATCGAACCTTAAGAGCCCTGTCTTATTGTTCAAAATCTAAACCTTATAATCGAAATCTTAAGGTTTTAAAATCATTGACCTATAAACTCATTGTTTATCCGTCAATCTTATCAAAATCTAGAATCTTAAGAACTCTGTCTTATCATTCTAATTAAACTTATCAAGAATCTTAAGATCTCAGTCTTATCATTCTATGGATATCTATGGATAACCTAATCTAAGGTCTTCCATTTATCTAACATGCAAACATATATATAATTTTGTTTCTTAAGTTACTTGGCTTTAACACTGTAAAGACATCTAACTAAACCTAATCACTTATACTTTTGCATAAGAGATCGGTTACAATCATAAGGATAACCTAAAATCTGAAATATCCTAAGCCTTTATCACGAGATCACATAGCTTGGATACTTATAATCAGATAGGTCTTCCTCCTCCCACGCTTTAAATACCAATTATAAATACTCCTATGATATCCTAATCATACTAGTATATATCTAGGTAAAAACAGATAACAATTATAAATACCTCTATGATTGCCTCATCATACTAGTATTTATCTTTGTTATACACAAACTGACCTATACAACCCTGTGTATTTGTCTTTCTTGCCTTTGTGCTGAGATCTTGCTTGACAACCTACAAAATCAAACATTTGTCCTTTGTCCTGCACATCTCAACAAACATAATCATATCTTCTCAAAGTAATAACATACAATCTGAAGAAATGAATTAAGTAGCAAGATAAAATGAATATACTTGACAATCTATTATTTACCTAAGTTACTTTAGGTCTAATAATCCACTGTTAAGCACTTTCATCCCTTGCACATATACAGTCAAAATAATTTGAAATCTCTGTTCCAAATCTTTTTGATTCAACAAAAATCTTTTCAAAGATGAGACTCAAACTATGAATCATCTCTGTGTTCATTCTTTGAAAACCTTCTTTCTAAAGATCAAAATAAAATAATTAAATATTTATTGAAATCAACAACTCTGTGTTCTTTTCCTTAAACCCATATTCTGTTAATGTGACATACTTTCTTTTAGCTTTTGATCACAACACTATCGCTTAACTACCCTACTCGTTTATTCAGTGTTCATAAGAACGTAGTTGAGTCCTCTTGGAAACTAGATTCTATTCTGACTCTGTCTCTCGTGCAATAGGAACTTTTTTTTACAACAACAACAACATAAGAGTCTTCTCTCGGGAACTTACCCTATGTTTCTTCAGATAACCTTCTTCAACTCTGTGATTAAAGTCTTCTGATCAAACAACTTGAAATGCATAAGAACTCCTCGTCTGTGTGTGGACTAGAACTGCTGCTGCTGTATATGCGAGGTCGCAATTCAAAAACTAAATTGCGAAGTCCGCAACTGCTTGTTCTTTACGAGGTTGCAATTAAAGAGACCAATTGAGAGGTCGTAAACTAGATGACTAATTACGAGGTCGCAATTCAGAAGACCAATTGCGAGGTCGTAATTCTACCAGGTAGCAAAACTTCCTGATCAGCATCTTATTCGAACGACAGCAGCTCTTCTTTTCCAGAAACCCTAATTCGTCCCTAACCTGAAAAGCCACGAATCTGGGTCTGCCTCAACATGCAAAACTAATCAGATCTTGTTTTCATCGTTACAAGGCTTTAACACTATAAAGCGTGTAAGGAGGAAAACACAATCTGATATAGTTTCACACGATCAGATCTCAAAGAAGGTTAAAAAGCCCCTCCTTCCTTGGTATTATAGGTATATGTAAGTTCCTAGCAGGATCAATAGTTACGAGATCTATATGAATAAAAGTGTGCGGAATCCACAAGTATTCATTTGATAATGAGGCAGTAAAATACACACATGAATATACAGAATTGAGATGATACAATATGTTACAACATGATAAACGAAATCATGAGGTAGCACCTCATGATCCCGGGACGACCTAAGCGTCTAATCTTTCGTCGACATCTCTAACCTAAGGACCTTTACATGTATTTATAATGATATGACACAAAACCCTAGTCTACGGGTTGGGCTTCTTCAATCCGTGGGCTTCATGCACTTACGACCTCGCATTTATGTGCAGGTCGTATTCTGCATCACAATTACGACCTCGCAAATCCTTGAGGTCGTATTTCGGCCCTAACAGAATTCATATAGCAACAACCATAAATTGTACACCAAAACGTGCACTTACATGTGAAAAAGTGTCTGATCCATCCAATTTGAGGATGATTCGAGTCCTTTGTTTAAGAAAATTAGCGAAAATCGTCTGGTTGTATTAGCATACCCTGATAGTGTTCTATTCAAGGCTGGGATTATAGATACTTTGCCAGCTGGTGAAGAAGAGATGGATGGTGAACATGTATTTGCTTTACTGCTTATGCTTCTGCTTCGTTGAACTTTTACTGACTTTGTTTTTCTTTTTTTAGACATGAGTTTCATGGACTTTGTGAGAAAAGGTGGTCAAGATGTCATACAATCTTCTGGTGAGGCTGTTGCCAGGCCCCAACCTATGCCCTCTATTGTGCCAAGTGTGAGCCATTCTGAAGGTCTTGAATCATCTCCTTCCAAGGGGGTTGATCCTTCTGTAAAGGGATCCCCTCCTGTTGAGGAGGAGGATGATGTGGAGATCACTGGTGTGAAGGCAAGTGATTGGAAGGTCCCTGAGGAAGGTATTGGTTCACGTCTTCGTAAAAGAAAGGATACTCCCTCACATGTGTGAAATCTAGTTTTAAAATTTATAAACAAGAAATACCGATTAACTGATTACTACACACTCTCGGGCAGTGGACCCGTTCGTTTGCAATATAGTTTAAAGGTAAGTCCAGGTCGAATCCACAGGGACTGTATAAGAAATAAGCGAGTTCTAAGTAGTTCAAAATGCTTTTAGGTTTAATGACCCTCGTCAGTTTGATTTGAAAATTAAACTAAAATAAAAGTAAACTAAAATGAACTTGAAAAGATTTATCGAAGACAATAAGATTAAAAGGTCATTAAAAGGTCATTTACTTCGACTCCATGATACATCAAAATCAGGTTGCACTTTAAATGAAAGACCAATTCAAAATATGACAACTATAATCGAGAACCAAACAAAGACTCACTCCGTACCCGTCAAGTTAGTTACTTTATTTAATCCCCTTAATTAACTAGATCCATTACTCAAGACCGGTACCCCTAGACGTCTCTTATAACTTCTCTAATCAACTAATTTGATTATTTAGATAACAATTATGTCTATTGATTGTACCCAACCATTAACCCGTTAATTCTTATTATCGATTGATCCCCTTCTACCGTACCCGTCATAGAAGCAATTACTTATACCTAAGCAATCAAAATATCTCTTACCCAACCCTAGTTACCACTTGAGATTAAGCAAGATCTATCCGAAATCAGAAGATAAATGACAAAGAATTAATAAGCTAAGATTACGATATAACGTTAAATCAATTCGTCTTGAATAATATAAATCATGCAGCCATCATTCAATAATATCACTTCATCTCAGTAGATGATGAAGTATTTAGCTACTCATAGTCAAAAACGAAACACAAAGAGTAATTGAAAAGAGACGTATCAACCAATGTGTTTGATCTAACTAGAAAGCAAAGAAAACGTAATCGAAAGCCTTGGATCTCACGAACAACTCCTTAGCCTTTGAGGACGTGAAAGCTGCTGCAAAACCCCCTAAAATAACCCTAATTTCGTAAATAAGTGATAAGATCTCGAATGGTAGGGTTTTGGTCTTCTATTTATAGGGTTTAGGAAAGTTCCAATTCTGCCGACCTAATCTATGCGCCGCATGGCAATTCCATGCGCCGCATGGATTGAGTTTTCAGAAACTTGGGTGCCCGATATGCGCCGCATGGATCTCTCATGCGCCGCATGGATTCATGACCTGAGCTACTGCCTCGAAATCTCTCTTTTTGTGCGCCGCATGTAGCTTCCATGCGACGCATATGTCTTCAGAAATCACTAAACTTGTATTTTCCATCTCATCTTCACACGAACTCATCCTCGAACCTTCTTTATGCATCCAGAAGTCGTCTAAAAGCCATTTCTAACCATTTTGCACTCCTTGAACCTGAAATCACACAAACACTATGAAAGTATCGAATATTCGTGCATTTAACTCATAATTAACTCTAAAAACGGCTTATTAACGATGTGGAAATATGTATAATTATGGACACATCAAATTCCCCCACACTTGAGCCTTTCTTGTCCTCAAGCAAATACTCAAGACAAATCATTTAATAATCTGGACAATGAAACAATATTTCTACTTTCAAAACGTTTAAAGTAGTCATGCAAAACGTTTAAGAGAAATGCTTTAGACAAAATCAGAAAGCTATAACTTACGAGGTAAAGATACTTAGTCAATCAGATCTAAAAGCCAACCTTATACTCGTGTTAATACCTCTAAAACCGTTCTATAATCCCAAGTGTCTTACAGCTCAGTCTTACTCTTTTACGCAACAAGTTAAGCACTTAATAAAGGTTTGTATAGCAATTAGTTCCACTAGCTACTAGCAAGGCACGTTATCTTATTATTGGTTGTACTTGTGAATCACTACATAGACATACTCTTACACTACCGTCATGCTTCCTAACTAGACACCAAAGCAGTTATACGATATTATCATCTTTAATAGTTGAGACAGAGGTGACAGGTCGGTGGTTCCCCACGCGCAGAGCGACATAACTCAACTAATGGTTAGAGTTTATACCTTACATCAAGACAGCGGTGACAGGTCGGTGGTTCCCCACGCGCAGAGCGACATAACTTGATGTGTATAATTTTACTCGTTTAATAGCTCATAGAACTCATTTATTAATCTACTGATCGTCTTTCTTTAAGATTTTACATTATTTCATGCATTGACTTAATCAGAGATCCCAGACGACTCATACACTTACCTAGTATACTAGCTATTCAACAATCAATAGTGCAAGATTTAAGGATAAACCATACGTCTAATATAGATCTTACACAAGCACTTAAAACATTAAAGTTCAATTATATACCATTACCAATAGACTAGATAGTTCTAATTGCTAAGTATATATTTAAGTCCGGTTAAAATGTGCTATAGGAAACTATATTACATGCCATTTCAGCTTAAACTATAATCCACTTGGTCAAATGAACAACCACAAGTCTATGGTTAAACTCAAAGCTCTAACTAACAATTCATCTTACCGAAGTTAATGTTGCTTAATTATCCTCATCTTTTGTCTATAACAAAGCTTATTTCTCAAAAATGAAAATTTTGCATGAATAAATTAGTAGAAAACTTGCAATTTTTGGTTTTACCTATTCCACCCCCACACTTGAATTGTGCAACATCCTTGTTGTACATGAAATCAATCAAAACAATGGGAAATGGGGAAAAAACAAAAATGAAAGAAAAGAAAAGAACATGAAACTTGCCGGGTGCATGTGTATGTTCTTATACTTGGTAGAATCGCCTAAATGAATGGTCGCTGAACTTACTGCCAGCATATGCACATGGATCGCTACCTCTCAAGAACTCATTAACTAAACAAACACTCCTTTCAACAATCAAACATTAGTCACAAGTAGCAATGCTTGCTACTTAATTATTGAACCAAATAAACATCAAAGTGCAACAAAATTGTTTAAACGCCAACAGAGGCGCATTACAAACCAAATGAAATGAAACATAAGAAAATAAAGTTCTGAAAATGGGATAACACTACCACACTTGATGACTCAATGCCCACGGTGCCGGAATCGCCATCACAATCTCCAAATCATCAACAATCATCAACAAACTTTAAAAAAAGCTAATCATCCAAAGGAAAGATCGAAGGCCTACCACCACCTTCGTGAGTATCATGATCCTCAGAAAATGCATCACCACCTGGAATAATATTAGGCGTCCATGTTGTAGCCCTACCTCCTGCTTCATCTCCTACCGGTGTGTAGTAACTAAAATAGTTACCGTTGTATGACTGCGGCGCAGTGGAGGCACCACTTTCCCACTGCGTCGCAGTCCAACAATACTGGTCCGAATGCCACTCATCAACATATGAAGACTTGCATAATTTCCATCACTTTTCACCTCTCGAACTCTCCAATCAACTTCATGGCCGCGAAATTACTCGAAATTGCACCAAACGGACACGTCACCTGTTTAGAACCTGAAACCACTAACAAAACCCATAAACGCGCCAAATGCCAACAAAATCGAGTAAAAACATATAATAAAAAGGCCAATAACGATGTGGGCGATGGGTATAAATTGGTCACATCAAATCCCCCCACACTTGAGCATCGCTTGTCCTCAAGCAAATCCATCATTTAAAGAAAAAGATCCTTGGCAAAGAAGCTAAATAAACAATTACGAGTATCAAAAAGAAGCAACACCAAGTATGTCAATGACAAAAGAAGTTGGGTGAAGCAGTTTTAATCTTAAATGAAAACCCGAAATGTTTGACAATATCTGAACAATCCACAAGCCTCAATAACACGACTATGCACAAGTGAAACAAATGAACCTATCAATATCATTCTACTCCAACAAACTTACTTTTGGGGTTGAATATATCAAGAATCACTCATAGCGCAGTCGTGATGCATATCTTACCATAGGCTTGAACAAGGATCATAGCTCCACCGACATGGCGTAAGCACCAAGTACATCATCAAAATATGGCATATAAGTTGGTTGTAAAGTTAGGCTAAGGTATATGTAATGGATATTTACAATGAGTAAGGGAGTGAAGGTTAGAAATGAAAGGAAACAATCATAAGTATAAGGTGTGTATGAAATATGAACAAAATAGTCTAATCAAAACCCCGTACCATTGATTGCCAACAAACCATGAACCCAAAAATTGCTCATCCGCCAAGACACCTCAAAAATACCAAGCTAACTCGACACCATTGTGGTGTATCAACTTCAAACAACTTCAAATCAACCAACCTCTCCATTCTTAACGATACAACAAAACTCTAGACATATGAAAATGAGAAGTACCCACTAGTAGCCCAAGTTCTTTTTTTTTTTTTTTTTTTTTTTTTTTTTTTTTTTTTTTTTTTTTGAACCACTTTTACTCTACTAGTAGGCACCCTCTTACAATGATGAACAATGTCTAACACACTTACTTTCCTTTGAACAATCCAACACATTGAAGCTCTCCCAAACCGTCCATACAAACCAATGACAATCAATGGCCCCCCAGATTAGACTATCGGTATAGTAAGGTATGATTAGGTAAAGTTTACATAAATGAGTGTATAAATTCAATGGAAAAGGCTAAGTTAAAGAGTATAAGGAAGGTGTAAAAGAAAGGATGAAGTATATGTAAGTATAGTAAGGGTATGAATATACAAAGGGAAAAGTGAAAAAAAAGAAAGAAAGAAAAGTATGGGTCAAACCTATATGCCAATTCGTCATCCGATGTACTTTTATCACAAAAGTGATCTCACTGCGGTCTCGTCACGATCACAAGGCCAAGTTCTAGCTCAACACATCACCGGCACACTCAAATCAACAAAAAGAACCCGGAAATGGAATAAATTAACCTCAATTCGCACATCTTAGTGCAGAGTTCGAAATGGAACCCTTACTCCCGAATAAATCCAAGAGCCTAAGAGAGGGACAAATTACAAGGCAATCAAACCAAAACCGTAAACACCTAGCACATCTATATATGAACAATGAATCTCACAACTTTAGGTGTTTGGGAAATTTGAGTATGCAAGTAATGTTATCAATCCACAAGGATAAGCCCAATAACCGTTCAGAACACATTTCGCCGATTAAAATTTTACCAAGGACAATTTTTTGTAGTAAAATTGCTCATTAAATATTATGAATTAAGTGACAAAAGCAATTTACCACAAGGACAAGCTCAACACAAGTTTCAAAACCATATCACCTTCTATCATCCCGCCAAATTGAAAGCAACCAATTCTCAAACATGCACATCATAGTTCAGAGTTCAAGATAGAACCCTTACTCTCGGATATAAACCCAAAAGCCTACGAGAGGGACACATCCACAAGAACGGCTAAAATCTCAATGGCAAAACAAAAAGAGATAAACCCGGTAGCTTAAACCTATTTGCACCCCCCCACACTTAAGATGGACAATGCCCTCAATGTCCATATTCGGTCAAACAAAGGTAAATAGGGGTAAGCAACATAGAAAAATCAGAGCACATACCGGAATAAGGACTGTGTGTGAACAATGTCAATAAAGATGCCAATCAAAAATATAGCGCTGAACTTACTGCCAGCATATGCACATGACATCAAAGTGAGCTACTAACACGATCACACAATCAAACAAATCCAACTGGTCCTCCCCCCACACTTGGGTTCCACTAGGTATTCCATCAAACGGATAGACCTGTCCAACCTCAAATAGCAAGCACAACCAAATATCCATACAAAAATTAAACTAATCTACAGTCTCATGCAGAAAATTAAAGAAACAAAAGAAAAGAAAATAGTACAAATGTTTCATCACCCCGTAGGGTGGATACCAAACAAAAATAAATAAAACAGTCATCCAAATCATAACCAAGCACATACGATGCCATCCCATGGTCACTGAAACTGGCCATGATAGCCATAGGGGAGACCGGATGTATCAAACAGATCAGTGACCCAAGTACGCTCCCCCTCTTGACCGGAACTAGAGGCGCCAACATCTCCTCCAGAAGGTCCACCACCAAAACCCGATCCAGATCCTGCAACAAAACCAGGTTGAAAAGAAGATGATCCACCAACGAATCCCCCAGAACCACCAGCATCTCCACCAGACGGTCCACTGGTCCATGGTCTCCAATCTGCACTAGTACCTGCATCAACAGAAGACCTACCTCCAAAAGAACCAAACTGCACAGGGCCACGAGGAGATCCACCTAGATCATGTGGGAAGAAAGAACCTCCTCCCTGACGATATGTCGGGACATGAATAGGTGGCGGTGAAAATTCAGGAATAGGAGTAGCTGGAACGAACTGCTGCCCATGGTACTGTGCATCCCACATAGGCTGATAATAATCAAGGGTGTAGTTGGTGTGGGCCTGCTGCGATCCCATCCAAGTCATATCCTGATCCATACGCCGCTGATAATCATCAAATGACTCCTGAGGAGCATCCCCCATCTCCTCATCTTCAGAATCCTCCACCTCAGGAGGCGGTGAAGGGATAACACCCGTATCTTCCATCAACCTAGCCTGCTCATTCTTCTTCGGCTTCTTAACAATCTTGGCAATTATCAACTCCTTCTCCGTTAAATGCTCCAGCTCAACCGGTAAAGACAATCCCTCATGACATATATCAGTATCAAAAACTCCCATCCTCTTGTAAAGACGGGTGATAAAATGCCCGAGCACCAACTTTGAATCTGAGTGATTCACCATCCTATCCAGAACAACCATCGGGGCCAAAGCAAACCTCCTCGGTGCCCCCTCAGAAAACAACTTAATCAGCCATAAATCTAGCTGGTACGCCTTGTCCCAATGGGTGGACCTTTGTACCAGAAACGTTACAACCATCCTATGCAACAACCTCAGCTTCACACTGCTAATCTTAGACACACTAACATAGCCACAAGAAGGCCAATTGTGTCCCCCTGAAATTCTAGACCAATACTGGGGAATCGACTCCCCATCCCCCAAATCCTGCTTCACAAACAACCCCTTTCTCAACAAAGCCCTAAAATCTTGGCTATCTAATTGCTCTCTCGTATACATGCCACAATAAAAACCGAATTCAGGGATAGATAGCCGCCTAGGCTGTCCCCCGCAAAAGAAAGTTACAACCCGCTCTTCAAAAATATCCTTGATTTTATTGAGCTCCTTGGTCAACTTCAAAGTAGAATAAAACTCCAGACAAAGCTCACGGAAAACTGGTTCCCGATTATTGAAAATGTTATGCCACATGTCACTACTAACCATCTGACCACCAATTTGGACCTCAATACGAACCACCGACGGATATCCTCCTGAACCCCATAATTTCTGGCAAAAATTGGATCAAGATATTTAGGAGGGCAAACTACCTGTCGATGTAGAGCAAAAAGATTATTCAAAAAGTTGTTCTTATGGGGTTGCCTAGCCCCATCGAACGCTAACCAAGCGTGTGCTTCATCCATATCTCGCTCTCCAAACTTCAAATCGGGCACTTCCGGCTCTTGCCTAGCCCTTTTGGAACCAGTCCCGCTTCCCTGACCGACTTCCATTTGCCTTCTTTGAGCTGCGGACTGCAATCACGACCATTAAAACAAACAAACAAACAAACATTAGACATACGAAATGCAAACTGAGCGCTCAATAATATTCAAAACAAGTTGTGGACAGAAAGTTCCCACTGCGGCGCAGTAGGACTGGATGGTCCTCACTGCGTCGCAGTGAGACATAAAACCACGTGTAGGCCAGAAGGAAACCACTGCGGCGCAGTGGCACACATACACCACCACTGCGGCGCAGTGGCAAGGTTACTGGGCAAGACTTTGTTGTTCATCACAAATTTCAGCAAAAAGGGGGTATTCAAACCATACAACCACTAGATTTCAACAATGTAACAACAACTAGGCTAATAATAATCTCCCCCACACTTGTCCATCAAAAGCCCCAAAATTTTTCAAAAACCTAGATTAAGTTTATCTCAAATTCGGATGAACAAGTGTTAGAATCTAAAAATTAAGCATCACATTGGTATCCATAGCCCATAACTAACACTACCCATGAATTAATTTGAAAATTAATAGACTAAAAATCAAAAATCAAAAATTTAAAGAAAATAAAAAGAAAAGTCAAGAAATCATACCTCTTTACCCATGATACTGAAGAAAGATTGATAATCTAAGATAAAAGAGTAAGAACAATGCAAGATTTGGTGAATTAATGGGGGAGTTTGAGAGCAAAAGGGAGGTCTTTCGTTGGAAAGTATGAAGGAGGAGTTCTTAGCTCCACTCCTCTCCACCCTTTCTTTTTCCCCTCCACCTCCCCCTTGACTGGCAATAATACATGTAGATCTGGTTGACCGGTCAAAGGCTCACTGCGGCGCAGTGGGCAACGGTCCCCCCACTGCGTCGCAGTGACCAATTTTTCTCCCAGGGGCCAGTATAAAACGACTGCGGCGCAGTGGGCAATTGCACCACCACTGCATCGCAGTGCAAAGTCACTGGTCACACCCTCCATTGTTTTCCTTAGAAAAATTTTTGAAAACATACTTACCTCCAACCGCTTGTTCTCAAAATCGCTCCTGCACATTTCTTGACAAAACAAAATCAAACTAACTTATAAAATGAAAATAAAATGCAACAAAAATAGCACGGGTTGCCTCCCGAGAAGCGCTTAATTTATTTACGAGTCGTTAGCTAGACTCGACCACCTTTCAAGTTTCGGGATCAAAAATGGGGATCTCCTCGATTATCCCGTCCACTTGTTCTTCTTCAAAATACAACTTCAATCTATGACCATTAACAATGAAAGACCCATTTCCATCCCTTTTGAACAATTCAACATAACCGGATGGATACACATGCTTGATCACAAAAGGTCCTATCCATCTAGAAGTAACTTAGGCTGTTTGATCTTAAACTTAGAAAGAAATAACAAAACCTTAGTTCCTACTTTAAACTCCTTCCTACGGATCCTTTTGTCATGGTAAACTTTGGTCTTTTCCTTATAAAGCCTAGAATTTTCATATGCTCCCAACCTAAGCTCATCGAGCTCATGAAGTTGCAACATCCTAAGGTCACCGGCTTCCATCATATCCAATTCAAATTTCTCAACGCCCAATAAGCCTTATGCTCTATCTCAATGGGTAAATGGCAAGTCTTACCATAGAGCAACTGGTATGGCGTGGTGCCAATCGGTGTCTTAAAGGCGGTCCTAAACGCCCACAAGGCATCATCAAGCTTCTTAGACCAAATCTTGGGGTTATCCCCGACCGTTTTTTCCAAAATCCTTTTCAAGGCCCTGTTCGTGTTTTCCACTTGACCACTGGTCTGTGGATGATAGGAAGTAGAGAAGTAATGACAAACACCATATCTTTTAGAACCTTAGCCAATTGATGATTTGCAAAATGTGTACCTCGGTCACTAATCAGAGCTCTAGGACAACCAAAACGACAAAACAACTGTTTCAGAAAATCAATGACTACCCGAGCATCATTCGTGGGTAAAGCCTTGGCTTCGGCCCACTTAGACACGTAGTCAACAGCAACTAAAATATACTGAAACTTATTAGATGGCGGGAATGGTCCCATGAAGTCTATACCCCAAATATCGAAAACCTCACATACCTGAATGCTCTGTTGAGGCATCTCGTCTCGCTTGGTAATGCTTCCTTGTCTCTGACAGATGTCACAAGTCTCTACCAAAGTTTGAGCTTCCTTAAAAATTGTAGGCCAATAGAAACCTGCATCAAACACTTTCTTACCGGTAACTGAAGGACCGTAATGACCTCCAGTTGGACCATAGTGACAAGCATCCAGAATCTCCCTAGTCTCAGCTCCAGCTACACATCTTCTCACCATACCATCTGCACAAACACGAAACAAGTATGGGCTATCCCAAAAATAGTACTTGGCATCGGAAATGAGCTTCTTCTTCTGTTGATGCGTGAAATCATTTGGTATCTCACCTGCAACCAAATAATTAGCAATATCTGCAAACCAAGGAGCATCATCAGAAGTAGAAATAAACATTAAAGACTCATCGGGGAAGTGATCATTGATCTCCCCATCACGAAGTTCCTCCCGGTGAGGATCTTCCAATCGACTCAAGTGATCGGCAGCCAAGTTTTCAGCCCCTTTCTTATCCTTGATCTCAATATCAAATTCTTGTAGCAACAAGATCCATCGGATAAGTCTGGGTTTAGCATCTTGTTTCGAGAACAAGTACTTCAGGGCTGAATGGTCAGTAAAAACAATGGTCTTGCTTAGAACAAGATATGATCTAAATTTATCAAAAGCAAAAACCACAGCAAGCAACTCTTTCTCAGTTGTGGTGTAATTTTGCTGGGCGGGGTTCAATGTTTTACTAGCAAAGTAAATGGGCTTGAAATGCTTATCAACCCTTTGCCCAAGTACGGCTCCCACAGCAAAATCACTAGCATCACACATCAATTCAAAGGGCAATTCCCAATCCGGCCCGACCATGATAGGTGAATTGGTCAACTTCTCCTTTAGCACCTGAAAAGCACTTAAACACGCATCATCAAATACAAAAGGGACGTCCTTCTCCAACAAGTGGGTCATAGGACGAGTAATCTTAGAAAATCTTTAATGAAACGGCGGTAAAAACCGGCATGTCCAAGAAAACTCCTTACCCCTTTCACATTGGAAGGCGGGGGTAGTTTGGCTATAACATCAATCTTAGCCCTATCAACCTCTATCCCGGCCTTAGACACTTTGTGACCTAACACAATACCCTCGGTCACCATGAAGTGACACTTTTCCCAATTTAAAACAAGGTGTGCCCTCTCACACCGTTCCAACATCTTATCTAAGTTATGCAAGCAAGTACGAAATGAGTCCCCAAAAACCGAGAAATCATCCATGAAAACCTCCATGAAGGTTTCAAGCATGTCCTGGAATATAGCTATCATGCACCTTTGAAAGGTGCCCGGGGCATTACATAGACCAAACGGCATTCGCCGATAAGCAAAAGTGCCAAAGGGGCACGTAAAAGTGGTCTTCTCTTGATCCTTTGGATCAATGGGTATTTGAAAGTACCCGGAAAACCCATCAAGGAAACAAAAGTACTCATTACCTGCTAATCTCTCTAACATTTGATCAATGAAAGGCAATGGAAAGTGATCTTTTCGGGTGGCATCATTAAGCTTACGGTAGTCAATACAAACCCGCCAACCCGTAACAGTCCTAGTAGCCAAAAGTTCCCTATTCTCATTCTCTATAACCGTCATACCCCCCTTTTTGGGCACACAATGGACAGGGCTAACCCAAGGACTATCAGCAATAGGGAAAATAATCCCTGCATCTAACAATTTAATCACTTCCTTTTTAACCACTTCTTTCATATTGGGATTCAGCCGCCTTTGTCGCTGGACAACGGGCTTCACATCATCTAAAAAATCAATCTTATGTTGACAAAAGTTAGGACTAATACCTGGAATGTCGGTAGTCTTCCAAGCAAAAGCCCGCTTATGGGCTCTAAGCACAGTCAGAAGAAGTCCTTTCTCGTCACTCGAGAGTGAGGACGAGATAACCACTGGTAAAGAAGATTTACCTGCCAAGTAAGCATACTCCAAATGGGCAGGCAACGGCTTAAGCTCCAAATCTGTAGGTGGTACATCAACTGAATTAGGTACCAATGAGCTTCCATCAGCAACCACCTCCTCAAAACTCTCATCCACTGGAGGTGTCTCATCCAAACTAAGTGCCATAACCTCTACAAACAAATCATCATCAGAAATTTCTCCCGATCCTAGATAAGCAATCTCCTCATCTCCCATATCAGTCTCCATCAACTCCTGAAATTCTTGGTCCAAAGCATCATCTATTACATCAATCCTGAAACATGACTCATCATTAGAATAAGTATGCTTAATAGACCTTTCTACATTAAAGACAATCCTATCAGTACCCACACCCAATGAAATTTCCTTATCCTTCACACGGATGATAGCATCCGCGGTATTTAGGAAAGGTCGTCCAAGAATAAGGGGTACCTGGGCATCCTCCTCCATCTCTAAGATAACAAAGTCAACTAGGAAGACAATATGACCCACTTTGACTCTAATATTTTCAGCAATCCCCATGGGATACTGAAATGAGTGATCGGCAAGCCTAATACTCATGCGAGTCGGGCGAAGGATTCCTAGAGCCAACTTACTCCAAACCGAATAAGGCATCAAATTAACACTAGCTCCTAAATCAGCTAAAGCCTTACAAATTATGGTTCTAATAGAGCAAGTGATTAGAAAACTCCCTGGGTCTTCAAGCTTAGGAGGAATGCGGTTCTGCAAGATAGCAGAACACTCGGCATTTAGAAAAGTAGCTTTTGCCTCTTCCATCTTTCCTTTATCCGTCACAAGTTCCTTGATGAACTTGGCATAATGAGGCATCCCCTGTATCAAATCAACTAAAGGAACATTAATATGAACATTAGAAATCATTTGAACAAACTTGTTATATTGTTCCTTTAGCTTAGCCTTTCTGAACCGTTGTGGAAATGGAACTTTTGGTTTATAAGCTTTAACCTCGGGTTCCACAACCGGTTTTGGTGGAGTGACCGGAGTCTTCACGGTCGGGTTCTCCTCCATCTCAATCTCCTCATCAATCTCATCATCAATAGCTTCTGAATCCTGAACATCTGAAACAACCACATTAGGCATAGAAGGAGGGTCATATGATTTACCTGTACGAGTTGTGATGGCCTTGGCTTCCTCATTACGAGCTTGAGGTGGAGTGTACTTCTGCCCCGAATTTTGTCCCTGATTTGGTCCCATGCTAAACTGAGGCTTAGGATTCTGTTGAGTATTGCTAGGTAAAGTACCTGGAGGCCTAGAAAGGGCAGCCATCCTACTCTCAAGATCCTTGAAGTTCACACATTGATTCTTCATATTTATCTCAACCTTGCCATCAATCCTATCCAACCTCTCATTCAACGCCTTAGTATCATCCCGAATCATCTTAATGCTATTGTTGGTTTCGGCCTGATTACTAACCAATTGTTTCATCATTTCCCTCAACTCGCATTTGGATCGGCATTAGAAGAAGAAGATCCGATCCTTGTCCTTGTTGAGTTTGTTGTTGAGGTTGACTTTGAAAATTATCCCTTTGCCATCGATTTCCTAAAAAACGAGAGTTATTAGCAGGAAAAGAATAGTTATAAGAGGGATTACCTGAAGGGCGGTTCTGGAAACCGGTATTGCGCTGGTAGCTCCCTTGTTGTTGATTCTGGATGTAACTAACATCTTCGGGTCCCCGACTTGGACAATCTTCCGAATAATGCATATCCACAATGGTCACATCCATCGGCAACAACCTTCACATCCCTTTCAATGGCCCCAAAACCGACTCTCTTGCATAGCAAATCCTTTCTCCATACGCTCAGATAGCGCTCTCATCTCTCTAATCATTCCGATCATCATGACTAGCTTCAACCTTTGCAACCCTACCTTGGCTAGTACCTTTCTTTAGTCTTCTCTCATTCTTCAAAAATCTATCATCATCCATATTTGCATTATCCTTTGCCATGGACTCCAAGATTTCAAAACCCTCATTTGGTGTGATCTTGTTAAAACCACCCCCAAAAGCATATCCTAACTCCCGCTTAGACTTCTTATCTAGGCCATCAAAGAAGAGCTCAACATATTGCTCCTTAGTCATGTTATGGCCCGGGCAATTCCTCAACATCTCCTTGAATCGGATCCATGCATCAACCACATCTTCATCTTCATCTTGGGCAAACGACCTTATCAAATTTTCCAACTTCCTTTGAGTTCTAAGTGAGTAGAACTCACCAATAAAGGCTTGCTTAAGTTGGTCCCAAGTCGTAATGCAATTTTTCGGAAGGTCATTGAACCAATCAAGAGCATCGCCGGTAATGGACATTGGAAATGTCTCGAGTTTTACGGCATTCATTTGATTTTGCCCGTATTGGTATAACCGAGCCAACTTTTCAAACCTCTCTAGATGTTGATAAGGATCCCACTTCCTTTTTCCATCAAATTGTTGCTCCTCAATGCTCTTAAGATGATTACCTTTTAGGTTGAAATCATGAGCAATGGCCGGAGGTCTTATAGGACTACCACGGATTGGTAGGAATAGTACGGACCCTCTCACCATAACGTATATCATTCGGATCCCTTTCTTCGTCTCCCATTTCCTCTTCTAACTTAACTTCTAGATTGAAAAACTCGTCTAAATAGAACCCTTCCTCGTCCGAATCAGGAGTGGGTCTAGCAATAGGTGAGAATGGTGTAGGTGTTGTGAAGTTAAACCTACGTCTTGTTGGTGTTCTCAAAGGACTATTTAGAGGTAAACCCGAAGACCGCAAGTTCATCAACTAGAAAGTAGACCTGCAAAACACAACTAACCAAACACGTCAACTGCACCTGTGATAAAATAAGAAAAGAAAAACTAAACTATTAAAGCAAATAACTTCCTCACGCGTGAGGAAGGATCAAACCACTAAATTAACAACTAAAACAGCGCACAATCCCCGGCAGCGGCGCCAAAAACTTGATGTGCTAAATCGAGTTTAAAATTTATAAACTAGAAATACCTAAAAACTCACTACTACACACTATCGGGCAGTGGACCCGATCGTATGCAATATAGTTAAAAGTAAGTCCAGGTTCGTTCACGGGGATTGGTTTGAATCAATTGTTTAGTAAAATGGTTTGGAAAAAGGGTGTTGCTTCAATTCTCTCTTTAACAATGACTTTTAAAAGATAAAATGCATAAACGTAAAGGTAAACTCAAACAATAATGGTAAAGATCATCCACCTTGACTCCGCTAGACTTCAAACATGATTGCATTCAATTAGACCAAATTCATTAAGAGTTGACAAGATAATCGTGAAAGGAGAAATGCTCGCGTGGTACCACCAACCGCTCACAAAACACCCAAACACCTAAATTGCTAGTTTAATTACCCAAGCCGGTACCACCAAAGCCTAGACAACCTTACCAACACTTAGTTCGTTTGACTATCAAATTACCAATTGCGCCTATGTGAAAATAACGTGGTACCACCAACCGTTACAAAACACGTTGACAAAATGATTCCTTTTATTAAAATGACATTCACTATCATACCATGAACTAGTGATAATTGCTCATAGACAAGCGACCGTTAGAAAATCACATATGCATTCGACTAGCACCACTAACGAAGAACACACATGCCACCAATATCAAATTAATACAAATAAAGGAATTAAATCATCAAGATCACGACACAACGATAATTGAAATCAACTCTTTGAATTAAAATATAAAGCAATCATGTTATTCGTCTAGTTTCATCAAGGTGGACAATAGAAGAATTAGCCACTCATGACTAAATTGAAATTACAATAAGAATCAAGAAAGAACATAAAGTACCAATTGTTTGAAAAAATGGAAATTACAAGACAGTAAGTAGATACGATCTAGATGGGTGCACGTGACTCTTCAAATCGAAAGACTGAAATCTTGAATTGATCCTTGAAAGTTCCCTTGAAGTGCAGCTCCTAGAAAGAATATTTTAAATTGGAATTAGGTTTTCTTTTCTATTTATACCTCCCCTCTTTTTGGTGCAAAAGCTGCCCAAAACTCTTCAGATACGACCTTTCACTGCGGCGCAGTGGGCGAGTAATGCCCCCACTGCGTCGCAGTGCAAATGTACTGGCCAAAAGTGCTCGCTGGTAAAGGCTCACTGCGGCGCAGTGGGCCATGATCACACCCACTGCGTCGCAGTGCAAAGTCACTGGACAAACTCTCCCTTGTTCCACTGGCTGACTGCGGCGCAGTGGGTCAGTTCACCACCACTGCGTCGCAGTGTATACTCACTGGTCTCGATGCACCCTCCATGTAGGTGACTGCGGCGCAGTGGAGGCACCACTTTCCCACTGCGTCGCAGTCCAACAATACTGGTCCGAATGCCACTCATCAACATATGAAGACTTGCATAATTTCCATCACTTTTCACCTCTCGAACTCTCCAATCAACTTCATGGCCGCGAAATTACTCGAAATTGCACCAAACGGACACGTCACCTGTTTAGAACCTGAAACCACTAACAAAACCCATAAACGCGCCAAATGCCAACAAAATCGACTAAAAACATATAATAAAAAAGGCCAATAACGATGTGGGCGATGGGTATAAATTGGTCACATCACACAATAATATGCGTTTGCAAAGTGTGAATTCTATCGAAGTTTATTCGAAGAAGTGATATTCTTGGTTATGCAATGACTTGTATTTATAGGCAAAGTTAACATTGGGATGTTAACTTTGGCCGTACAAATGTGGTTGGGAGCATTTAAGGAATATCATTTAATTCCTTAAAAAGCAGTGTAAAGTCGCATGATAAAGCAACTTTACACAACCACCTTTATGTACCTTTTATTACTTAAATAATAAGATAAGGCTTATTATCCGGGTAAAGGTACATAAAGCATACAAGTCAATTCCTCGTAATCAGTGTAAAGCTTTGTAAGGGCTTTCCACGGATGGTCTCCAGTTTGTAACTGACTAGAATGCCAACTGGGCTTCGCTGCCATTGCCATTCTCTATCTTCCATTTGTTGTCTTCGACTTCAACTGGAATGCTTCTTCAACTTGGTCAGTTCTCAACTGGAGGAAGTCTTCAGTTGCGTTGACTGTACGGTGCAACTGGACTTCAATATATTTCTTGACAAATCATCTGGGTCTCCAGTTTCACTGGACAGTTTCACTGGGTCTCCAGATGCAACTGGAGACTGGCCAGTTTACCAGGTGAACTGGTCCTAACACAATGATTAGAAATGTAAGTCAACTAGACACTTAAACGCGCTTAGAACCCTTCTGCCGGGTGATATCGCCGAGCCCATGGGTGGTCTTGTCGATATCAACTTTCAGACTCGCACCCTTCATTTGCAGGAGACTTTTCTACCTCAAGACGACCAAATGAGTCAAAACTTAGTTCTTAAGAAATGTAGGGAATTCAAATACCTTTCCAGAAATATAAAGTTTGACTCTTGAAGTTCTCTAATGAATGATTTATGACGTTTACAAGATAGGCCTTCAGAAATCGTCCGAAATTCGACTACTTTTGGAATTGACCTTTTCGCCTATCTA
>CM067168.1:53332965-53353111 GCA_034093135.1 Erigeron breviscapus | reverse complement strand
ACCATTAGGTGGAAGATCAACCAAGCTCCAGACTTGATTATCTTTCATGGATTTCATTTCCACATTCGCAGCTTCAAGCCATTTGTCAGATTCTGGATCTGATAATGCAGCTTTGAAATTAGGAGGTTCATTAAAGTCTCCTAATACGTGTTCTTCAGATTCAACCATAAGATTTAATCTTTCACGGCACGTATTGTCCTTGAGGACCTACGAATTGGAATCGCTTCATCTTCAACTTGTAGTTCATTGAGATTCATCTCTTTGAACATTTCCCCCCCAAGTTGATGATTGCTAGTAATTTTAGAAGTTGACGCATCTTTCACCTTGAACCTCATCAAGCTCAACAATCCTCCCACTGTTTTCTTGAGAGATGAGTTTCTTTCAAAGAACTCAGCATATCTAGCAACTTTAACAGTGTTTTCGGTAGGAAAGTAGAAGTAGTAACCCATCGTTTCCTTTGGGTATCCTACAAAGATGCACTTAACAGATCTAGACTCACAACCCCAGATCTTTAAGTAAGACAATTGGGAACACTCCCATGCCACAATTCATGCGTGTCTTGTCAACCTTCTTGGTTGGAACCATATTGAGAATGCGAACATCAGTCTCTAGGGCATAATCCCAAAACGAAATGAGAGTCTTAAGGTTCATCATTTAATCTAACCATGTTCAACAAGGTTCGATTTCTCCTCTCAAATATACCCTTATATAGGAGTAAGCTTGTTGGATAAATCCTCAAGCTTTTTAGATAATCCTTAAACTTTTGGCTTAAGTATTTTCTACCTTGATTCAAACTAAAAATCTTGATGGTTTTACCGAGTTGATTTCCTACTTCATTTTTAAACTCTTTGAATGTTTCGAAGACTTCATGTTTATGTTTAAGCAAGTAAACATAACCATAACGACTGAAATCATCCGTAAAAGTGATGAAGTAGCTAGCACCTTTCCTTGACACATGTCTAAATGGGCCACATACATCCATATGTATTAGTCCAAGTAGCTCTTTTGCCCTTTCCAGTTAATGCGGAAAAGTTTTCCTTATCATCTTGCCGTAAACACAAGACATTCATTTGTCAAATGATTCATCATTTGCTAGATTCCTTCACTTTGAAGTCTTAAAATGCTTTTCTTGCTAATAGACAATTCCAAAAACACACATTTATCAAATGATTCATCATTTTGATTATAAGATCCCTTCATATTGAAGTCTTTCAATGTGTTTCTTGCCAATATAATGTCAAAGACACGCATTCATCAAATGATTCATCATTTGATTGTAAGATCCCTTCACATCGAAGACTTTCATTGCGTTTCTTGACAAAATAAACAAGATAACAATGTCAAAGATAGGTAGAGTCCAAGTTTAGACTTGACCCTTTTGCTATTGAATTATCTTTTGAATCTCATCAATTCTCATAATTCAATTTAGAAGATACTTGAAGAACTGGTTAAACCAGCTTGCTTCTTCTTCTAGTTCAACTCAGCTAGATACTTACCAAAGTTCTTGCCCTTAGCTTACGGTTGTTTTGCTTTCTGAACCTTTCCCCCCTTGATCATTAGAACTTGGGGTGTAGCAGATTTCTTTGGAAGCTTTTTCTCATACTCAATTAATATGGTATGAAGCTATGGTTTTACTCATGCTATGCATATTATAATTGCGCACAAACTCCTCAAAATCGTTTGAAAAAGACTTTAGAATTTTGCCAATAGTAATAGGCAGAAGATAAGCATAGTATAACCTTTCCAATTGCTCAAAGTACCTCTTTATCTTGAGTACTCGAGGACTAACCGGTGTTCCATACTCGTTTTTCAAGTCATGAAGTGTTTCAACAAGTTCAACCAACTCCACTCCAGCTTGCTTTTCGTACAAAGACTTGAGCTCTTTAATCATATCAAGGAAAGATTGGTGTATGTTTTGAGAAGGATTTGTTGTTGCCATCTCTAAAGACAAAAGTTCAATTATCGGTATTTTCGATAATCATCCTTAAGAAATGTAATTTACCCTTGTTAAATTCATTTAACAATTAATTTCATTAAGGCTAGGATCCAATTGACATACAATCATTTCATCTGTTGATCAGCTAGAAATGACGGTACTCAAAAGGTAATCGACGATCAATAATTGCATTCATGCAATTCCTAGAGTTATGGGACTTACAACAACACTTTAAAGGGATATTAAGTGTTTTGTAAACATGTTTTGTTCCATCTTATGCCACGGGTCAAGGATCTCACCTCTTAACTCGCTTTAAGTCGCCCAATTAAGAACATGTAAATAGTCCACCACCGGTCTCACGGTGGAGTGGTAATCTACCTTGAAGAGATACAATTCGCCTACGGTCTCACGTAGGAGCGAAAAAAGCACTGGCAAGTGTTCTAATCAAAGTGGGTGACAATGACTTAACTTTAAATGGGTAATGCATTTGATGTGAATCAAAAGTTTATGTATGAAGACTCATGCAAATCTTCATAACATAATATTTAATAAAATCATTTGTATAGTCTTAACAACACAAGAGAGCTCGGTAGCTCCATTTGAACGCACAAAGAAGCGCAAGAGCAAAGGTTTGCGATAGACGCAATTAAAAACCCGCCCTTTTAGGAGGTTAGCGCACTCCGACTTATACCTCTCTTAGAGTTTGTTCAAATGGGTGAGCCGGTGTATCTCAAGGTTGTAAGACTCCAATTTTATTAAGAAATCTCTATTTCGATAGTTCTTAGTCAAGTTTATATTTTTCAATGAAACAATTTTTGCATCACCTTTATACCTCTTTATAAACACGCAAAAATTAATAAACTTACTAATTACCGAACTAATTAATCATGCAACAAGTTAAGGTGGGCCACCTAAACATGGTCACTATGGTTCATGCATATGTCTAAAGTCGGATCCCCCCTCCGAAGAAGAGGACCACATACATCAAGTTTCCTTGATTGCGTAAGCCTTTAAACAACTTAATTAACAAGTAATTCACATAAACATGCTGACTGGAAATTTCCAGTAGCTTCATGACCTGTTTAGCCCTGTTTCTAGTCAGAATCAAGATTCGACCAGAACTACAAAGTTGTAGCCCTATGTGTTGAGCACCTACTGTCCAAAGCACAACTTCTAACTCATTACAGATTAAAAGATATGAATTTTTTAGTGAACTGTCGCATAGCAGGAAAATCACACGAAAAATTCACATAGTCACACAATAAACCCTAATCATTGGACTATCAAGCTTTGCTATTTATATCTCTATATATAAGCAATAATCACAAGTAATTTTGCATGAATTCCTTGTGATTTTACTCTTATTTAACAACCTTAAATAATCAAGATACACAAACATGCAATTTTATATCAAATAAATCATGTCAATTCACAAACTCAAAACTTGCCATGAGGGTTTCAATCTTCCATTGAATTAGGTTAAATTAATTAAACAAAAAAACCCTAATTTTATTTAATTAAATCCGATTTTTAATTAAAAAAATTAAGAAAACAACTTTTAATTATTTAACAATTAATTAAAAATCAACCAACCCTTAACCCCCCTTCAAGTTTTGATCTTTGTAATTAATAGATCACATATGTGGCTCTGATACCACTGTTAGAATATGAGAACATAAATACATAACAATTCACGAGTATGCGCAACGGAAGAATCGAATATGCAATCACATTAATTAACAAAGAAGGGAATTGAAACGTGTACCTTATGCAAAGCTTCCAATAATAATAATAATAATATAATTATTATTAGTTAGGGTTTAAAGTAAAACCCTCTACGATCGCACACTTGACACCCCTATGATGTATGCTAGTACCCGATCACGAACTTCACAACCCTTTGTGTAACTCCCTAATCTTGAAACCCTTATGAACCGAAAACCTTTTGATGTTATCAAACAAAACCGACCACAATTAATGCTAGTCATTAATTGTCTAAGTTTCATATGGATTTCGTATAGGATAAAACCGAACAACCCTTAGAAGGGTTTTCGGCCGAATAGAATAAGGAGAGAAAGAGAAGGTTTTTTACAAGTCTAAATCTTGTATGTATGTGTGTGTGTAAAAACCCTTAACCTTTAACCCCTATTTATAGGGATTAATATTTAGGGTTTAATTACTTGGTGACCAAGTTTGAGGAGTATTAGGAAACTCCCTCAAGAATTCGGCCCCCCCTCTTTAAGTGTAATTAGGAAACTTTCTAATTTACACTTTAATCTTTCTCTTTTAATTAATAAACATTTATAATAACTCTTTAATTATTGTTTATTAATCATTTCGTGATCATATTAATCAATATACTACACTTAATATATTAATTAATAACATAGAGTTTACGTGTCATTTTGTGTGACCCCGTAGACTTAAATTATTTCCGGACATGCGTTTATGTAACGTGATCACATACCAACATTTTGTATATTTTTTGGGTACATTACTGATTCACATTATTATTATTATTCGATGTTTACTCAAGGCATCCTATTATCGATCTTTTGGATACTTGAACTTTATGTTTACGACTTCACATCAGGCCTTAATTTTGATCTATTCAAATAATATGTGTTCATTATGCCAAGCAACTTTTGTATTTATCATGACTATTGTTTAATTTGGTTATTTGTAACAACAAAGTCTTAATTTCTTATGAATTAACTTTTCTGTTTGGCGAGTTGCTTAAGTTTTCCTTGAATAAAATATAACCTAATTGTTTCGTATTATAGGTAGTAGATTTATTATTGTTTTTTTGTTGTTGATAGTTTCAATATTAAGTCCACTTAACTGCTTTAAAACCCTACTTGTTATTAATCAAAAGAAATATAAGTGAACCAAAATAAAATAACGAAAATTAGTTTCAATGACCCTTTTCTGTTTAAGTGAGGAGGTCATCGGCTATGTAAACACCAACACGACTTCTTCTCTTTGGTTTTGCAATTTTCGGCTAAGCGTAGAGTGGGGATGGGGTCCTTAATGGATTTTTTATATGTATATGTATATATGTGTGTAAAATACAGTGACAAAGTAAGTAAAGAGAAATTGTTGTCAAATATGTGTCAGTTTAAAAATACTCATGTGACGATAAGTCACAAAACTGATGGAAAAAACAACAAAAATATTGTCGGAAGTGGGTCTAATAAATATTAAAACAATTCAAGTGGAGAACAACTTGATAAAAGCGAAATGTTTGTCCATAAGAAGTAACTTCTGTTGATGGCCTTAAAAAGCAAATTAATGGCCAAATGGTAGTCCTGGGCTCCTGGCTTTTATTTTATATACTCGCAAATGATTGAATAAATGCAAGAATCATACATTTTCATGAAAGATTAATGACTTTAATGAAGAATAGACAATAATCGTAATTTGTTTTATATCTTAAACTAGAGTGCATGCCCGTGCGTTGCACGGCTAGGTATAGTAGACTTCGAATGTTCGTTTGGGTAAGTTTATTTGTTTGATCCCGTATAAAGTTGAGGATCTAAAGTTTTTGTGATGCTTAATTTGTGAGTCGATCAAGTTGCCCGTGTGGTGCACGGCTACGCATATAAGGTTATGTGGCTGTTTTGGCGATGAAGGTTTACATCGTGCTACCATAATCAAGTGATAGTAGAATACACCTGATTGATAGAGTATCCTACAAATAACCAAAATCATCAATTAGTGCCATAAATTTCACCATTAAATTTCTTCATTAATGATGTGCCAAAAAACCTTTAGGCCATCAACTTTATATGTTTATAGAAGATAGTTAAATTTAATATATCGACCCTTTTTTGTTTTATTTTATTTTATCGTTTGTTATTTTTCTATATATACAATCAGTGAGACGTGTTCAATGCTCATAACGTGATTTTTCCCCCGCATGATATACATCGTATTATCGTCCATCTATGTTAATTAAAATTTGAATATGGTAAATCAATTTATTTATAGGATAATGACATTCGAAAAAAAAATCAAAAGATAAGATTAAAAAAAAAACTTAGTAGAAAGTGTTGGGAAAAATCAACAAAACAAAAAATCAAACCGGATATATGGTAATCTCTGAAAGGTGTGTAATCACTTTCAGATTGAATCAATTCGACGGTATATCCAAACTACTCAATCTGATAAAATCCAGAGATTTAGAATTTTGTGTGTGATGGTGTTTGAGAGCATTTGAACCAGAGAAATATAGAAGAATGCGACCAGCAGAACAATTGCAGGTATATAAAGGTTTTGGCCCATTAATTGCTTTTCAGTCAGTTAATTACATAAGTTTTCAAAGTTGACAAAATCAATCCCTCAACGTTAAACTCTAAAATGAAACCGTAAACACAAAGTTGATTACAAATGTTCACATTAATGTGCCTTTAGTCGATCTTATTCAGGGGATGCCCCATTATGCCAAGTTCATTAAGGAGCTTGTGACTGACAAAGGAAAGTTGGAAGAGGCAAAGGCTACTTTTCTTAATGCCGAGTGTTCTGCTATCTTGCAGAACCGCATACCACCAAAGCTTGAAGACCCAGGGAGTTTTCTTATCACTTGCTCTATTAGAACCATTATTTGTAAGGCCTTAGCTGATTTAGGAGCTAGCATTAATTTGATGCCTTACTCAGTTTATGCTAAGTTGTCCTTGGGAATCCTTCGCCCTACTCGCATGAGTATAAGACTAGCTGACCATTCATTTCAGTATCCCATTGGGATTGCTGAGAATATTAGAGTCAAAGTGGGCCATATTGTTTTTCTTGTTGACTTCGTTATCCTCGAGATGGAGGAAGATACGCAAGTCCCTCTTATTCTTAGACGCCCATTTCATAATACTGCGGATGTTATCATCCGTGTAAAGGATAAGGAAATTTCCTTAGGCGTAGGAACTGATAGGATTGTGTTTAATGTTGAAAAGTCTATTAAGCATTCATATTCTAATGATGAGACTTGTTTCAGGATTAATGTCATTGATGATGCATTGGATCGAGAATTTCAGGACTTCATGGAGACAGATATTGGAGAGGAGGAGATCGCTAATTTAGGATCGGGAGAAATTTCTGATGAAGCTTTGTTTGCAGAGGTCATGGCACTGAGTTTGGATGAATCACCTCCCGAGGATGAGACTTTTGAGGAGGTAGTTGCTGACGGGAGTTCAAGGGTACCTAACTCTGTTGATGTACCACCTACTGACTTGGAGCTTAAGCCGCTTCCAGACCATCTAGAGTATGCATATCTGTCAGGTGAGTCTTCTCATCCAGTGGTTATCTCGTCCTCACTCTCGAGTGATGAGAAAGACCGTCTCATGTCTGTTCTTAAAGCTCACAAGCGGGCTTTTGCTTGGAAGACCACAGATATTCCAGGTATTAGTCCTAATTTTTGCCAGCATAAGATTGATTTTCTTGATGATGTTAAGCCCGTTGTCCAGAGACAAAGGCGGCTGAACCCTAATATGAAGGAGGTTGTTAAGAAAGAGGTGATTAAGCTTCTTGATGCAGGAATTATTTTTCCTATTGCTGATAGTCCTTGGGTTAGTCCTGTTCATTGTGTGCCCAAAAAGGGGGGCATGACAGTTATTGAGAATGATAATAAGGAGCTTTTGGCCACTAGGACTATTACGGGTTGGCGGGTTTGTATAGATTACCGTAAGCTTAATGATGCCACCCGCAAGGATCACTTTCCACTTCCTTTCATTGATCAAATGTTGGAACGTCTTGCAGGTAATGAATATTTTTGTTTCTTAGATGGGTTTTCCGGGTACTTTCAAATACCCATTGATCCAAAGGATCAAGAGAAAACCACGTTTACTTGTCCATTTGGCACTTTTACTTATCGGCGAATGCCGTTTGGTTTGTGTAATGCCCCTGACACCTTTCAAAGGTGCATGATTGCTATTTTCCAGGACATGCTTGAAACTTCCATGGAAGTTTTCATGGATGATTTTTCTGTTTTTGGGGATTCTTTTCATTCTTGCTTGGGTAATTTGGATAGGATGTTGGAACGGTGTGAGAGGGCACACCTTGTTTTGAATTGGGAAAAGTGCCATTTTATGTTGACCGAGGGAATTGTTTTAGGGCATAAAGTGTCCAAGGCCGGGATTGAGGTTGATCGGGCTAAGATAGATGTTATTTCCAAATTACCCCCGCCTTCCAATGTGAAAGGGGTAAGAAGTTTTCTTGGACATGCAGGTTTTTATCGTCGATTTATTAAGGATTTCTCAAAGATTACTCGTCCTATGACCCAACTGTTGGAGAAGGACGTTCCTTTTGTTTTTGATGATGCTTGTTTGGATGCTTATCAGGTATTGAAGGAGAAGTTGACTGATTCTCCTATCATGGTAGCTCCAGATTGGGAATTGCCTTTCGAGTTGATGTGTGATGCAAGTGACTATGCTGTGGGAGCCGTGCTTGGGCAAAGGGTTGATAAGCATTTCAAGCCCATTTACTTTGCTAGTAAAACTTTGAACCCCGCTCAGCAAAACTACACCACTACTGAGAAGGAGTTGCTTGCCGTGGTCTTTGCCTTTGATAAGTTTAGATCTTATTTGGTGTTGAGTAAGACCATAGTTTTCACTGACCATTCAGCCCTTAAATACCTGTTCTCGAAACAGGATGCTAAACCCAGGCTTATCCGTTGGATTCTTTTGTTGCAAGAATTTGACATTGAGATAAAGGATAAGAAAGGGGCTGAAATTTTGGCTGCCGACCATTTGAGTCGTTTGGAAGATCCTCACCGGGAGGAACTTCGTGATGGGGAGATCAATGATCACTTCCCCGATGAGTCTTTAATGTTTATCTCTAACTCTGATTATGCTCCTTGGTTTGCAGATATAGCTAATTATTTGGTTGCAGGTGAGATACCTAATGATTTCACGTACCAGCAGAAGAAGAAGCTCATATCAGATGTTAAGTATTATTTTTGGAACCATCCATACTTGTTTCGTGTTTGTGCAGATGGTATGATTAGGAGATGTATTGCTGGAAGTGAGACTAGAGAGATCTTGGATGCTTGTCACTACGGGCCAACTGGAGGTCATTACGGTCCTTCAGTTACTGGTAAGAAAGTTTTTTGATGCAGGTTTCTATTGGCCAACAATTTTCAAGGAGGCTCAAACTTTGGTAGAGACTTGTGACATTTGTCAAAGACAAGGGAGCATTACTAAGCGGGATGAGATGCCTCAACAAAGCATTCAGGTATGCGAGGTTTTTGATATTTGGGGTATAGACTTCATGGGACCATTCCCACCGTCTAATAAGTTTCAATATATTCTTGTCGCCGTTGACTACGTGTCTAAATGGGCTGAAGCCAAGGCTTTGCCCACGAATGACGCGCGGGTAGTCATTGATTTCTTGAAACAGTTATTCTGTCGATTTGGTTGCCCTAGAGCTTTGATTAGTGACCGAGGAACCCATTTTGCAAATCATCAATTAGCCAAGGTCATGAAGAGGTATGGTGTTGTGCATTATTTTTCTACTTCTTATCATCCACAAACTAGTGGACAAGTAGAAAACACCAATAGGGCTTGAAAAGGATTTTAGAGAAAACTGTTGGAGATAACCCCAAGGTTTGGTCGAAGAAGTTGGATGACGCCTTGTGGGCGTTTAGGACGGCTTATAAGACGCCGATTGGCACCACGCCATACCGGTTGCTCTATGGCAAAACTTGTCATCTACCTATTGAGATAGAGCATAAAGCGTATTGGGCGTTAAGGAATTTGAATTTGGACTTGATGGAGGCTAGTAAACTTAGAATGTTGCAACTTCATGAGCTTGATGAGCTTAGGTTAGGTGCTTATGAGAATTCGAGGCTTTATAAGGAGAGAACCAAGATTTGGCATGATAAGAGGATTCGTAGAAAGGAGTTTAAGGTTGGGGCTAAAGTGTTGTTGTTCTTGTCCAAATTTAAGATTAAGCAACCTAAACTCACTTCTAGATGGATTGGACCGTTTGTGATTAAGCATGTGTACCCGTCGGGTTATGTTGAGTTGTTTAAGCGAAATGGTGAAGGATCGTTCATTGTCAATGGTCATCGACTTAAGTTATATGTGGAAGAAGAGCAGGTTGAGGGGATATGTGATGAAATCCCCGTGTTTGAATTTGATGCTTGAAGGTTGGTCGAGTCAAGCTAAAGACTCGTTAATAACTTAAGCGCTTCTCGGGAGGCAACCCGTGTTCATTTTATCATTTTTACTTTTCTTTGAACTAGTTAGATTTAATCTTGTTTTATTAGTAAGTGCAGGAGTGGTCTCGATTTGATGCGGTTCCGGGTTGTGTGATTTGAGTTTTTGACATATTGTTGAAGAAAAATATATGTTCAGCAATTCCCCACTGCGCCGCAGTGGGGGTAGGATTGCCTGACTGCGCCGCATGCCAAAGCCTCTGTCCACTTGTGATATACATCCCACTGCGCCGTAGTGGGAGTGCATACTCCTCACTGCGCCGCAGTGGGAGTACGAGTAGGTCAAAGAGAGACCAGGTAAGTTTGTTTTCTTTTACTCTTTTACACTTTTACTCTTTTTTCTTCTTTTCTCTCCCCCAAAAAACCAAAATACCCATTAACCTCCTTCAAGATCTTCCATTTTTCTTCCATCTTTAATCCTTTGTCCAGATTTTCATCTTCATACATTGCATAATGGGAAGAAGTGTAAGTTTTCTCTTTAGTTTCTTTGTATTTTTCTTTTATTTTGAGTTTTAAATTTCTAGGGTTTATGCTAGCTTAATGTTCTAATTAATTTAGGGGTTTTGATGTTTGAGGGCAATAGAAGTTATTTGGATGTTAAATCTTTCACCTAGTTCTTCAAATTGTGATTTTAATTTAGAAATTAGGGTTTTGAAAAATTTGGGGATTTGATTTGAAGAACAAGTATGGGGGTATGTTGATATAGGTTGTTTAAAGTGGAGAATACTGGATCTTTTCCCTATATTTGCTTGTTAGATTTCCCCATTTTGTGCCATATCATGATGAACCCTAGAAAAGTTTGCCCAGGTTTTTGCCTCACTGCGCCGCAGTGAGGGGATTCATGCCCCACTGCGCCGCAGTGAGGATCTTCTGCCATTTTGTCTTTTTCGCCCACTGCGCCGCAGTGAGGGGATTCATGCCCCACTGCGCCGCAGTGGGGGAATTTTCCTGCCTGAATTTCCGTTTGTTTTATATGACTCCCAACTTTGCATTCTTAATACTTACAATTGGACGTTTTCATGTTTGTGAATGCAAGGAGCTGAAGATAAGGCCGCGGGAAAGCGCAAAATGGTTGAGGGGCAATCCAGTGAGGCGGTTGATGTCCTGACTAAGACTTCAAAGAGACAAATGGAGGTGCCGCTCACATTTATTGAAGAACTGAACGAGCGACATGCTTGGCTATCATTTAAGGGAATTAGGTAGCCTCAGAAGAACATCTACAAGAACAAGTTGTATAAGCTTTCTAAGCATGTGGTCCTTCCCGCAAGACATTTAACTCAATTTCAAGCTCAGGTATTTGGAGTTCAGGAGAATATTCGACGGTGGTTTTCTATGAGTATGAGAGTTGGAGGTGCGTCAAGAGGGCATGACGTGAGTTGTGATATTTGGCGGCGGGTATTCGCTAACCGTGAAGCCGCCTACCGTGAGTTATGCTTAGAGTTCTATTCAACCTTGAAACTGAAGAAGGAATTGGGAAAAGTCAAAGACATTTTTGAAGAGAGGGTAGTCTCGTTTTACTGTGGGGGAGTGCAGAGGAGGTTGTCAATTGCTGAATTTGGTTACTACTGTGGGATGTATACGAGGGAGGAGTTGCAGAGTGCTGAGTTTAGGGATATTTTGAAGAAGGGGTATAGAACACAGGCCGATTTGGGTGATGGAGAGTCTATCGTGCAGTATTTCACCAGGATCACGGGAGGAGAAACTTGGACATACACTAGTGGTGTGTCTAAGATTAAGAATGTGCGTTTGAGGTTGCTCCACCGTATGATTGTGACTTTCCTGGTACAGAGGTCTACTCATTGGGAGAAGGCGTACAAGAATGATCTTTGGTTACTTAAGTTATTTTCTGAGGGTGCTCCATTCAGGTTTGCTTTGCCTCCTCTTGTGCTTCTGGACCGTATGTGTAATCATACCGATTCGACTCTGGTTTTGGGACACTTTATCACGGTGATCTATAAGAGTATGGGAGTTTTTGCTTCTGATGATTGCCAGACCTATCTCTCATTGCCAGTACATCAGGAGGATTTTACGTATCAGGAGCTTTGGAGGGCAAAGATTTTGAAGAAAAAGAAAGACAATGAGCAGGAGCGGTTGTTAGATGATGAGGGTGAGGTTGAAGGACCACCTCCTGTACAGGAGGAGGATGAGGAGGCTGATGTTGAGATAGCTGATGCTCCACGGGAGCCACCGAGGAGGACTGGACCTAACATTCCCATCCCTCCTTCGTTTGATCTTATACTCTTGGGGAACACTATTCAGAACATCTATGAGTCTCAGCAGAACAGTCAGCGAGAGTTTGATGCGTACCAGAGGAGGGTGGACCAGGATTTCACCTGGATTGGATCACAGCAGGCCCACACTAACTATAGCCTTGATTATTATCAGCCTATGTGGGATGCTCAGTATCATGGCCGGGAGTTTGTTCGACCTGACCCGATTCCTCCATTCTCTCCACCGCCTATTTATGTCCCTGATTATCGTCAGGGGGGTCAGCCTTTTTTCTCTCAGACGACTGTTCCGGGGAACATGTCACCACCACCCCATGATTTAGGAGGTTCTCCTCGTGGTCCAGTGCAGTTTGGGGTCTTTCAGGGTGGTCATGTTGGCGGTGAGTCTTCATCTCTTGCAGGTTTTGATGCAGGTGCTCCTGGATTTGATGCTGGTCAGTCAGGAGGAGGTGTTGATGGTTCGGGTTCAGCTCAGGAGGAGGCCTCCAAGTGGATGACGAGTATTTTTGGACAACCTGGACTACCTTATGGCTACCATGGATAGCAGTAGTAATGATGATGATTCCCATCCAGTACCGTGGGATGGAATCATATGATTATTGATTTTGTTGGTATTCTTATGTTATTACTTTATTTATCATTGTCTGGTATCCACCCTACGGGGTGATGAAACATTTGTAATCTCCTTTGTTTTCTTTTATTTTCTGCATGATACTTTATTTTGTTTGAACTATTTTGGATATTTGGATGATTGGTCTTTTGGAATGTTATTGAATAGGTTTGATCCGATTGATGGAAATACCTAGTGGAACCCAAGTGTGGGGGAGGACCCGTTGGATTTGTTTGATTGTGTGACCGTGTTAGTAGCTCACTATGATGTCATGTGCATATGCTGGCAGTAAGTTCAGCGCAATATTTTTGATTGGCATCTTTATTAACATTGTTTCACACACACTGGGGGGGGGGGGGGGGGGGGGGGGGGGGGGGGGGGGGGGGGGGGGGGGGGGGGGGGGGGGGGGGGGGGGGGGGGGGGGGGGGGGGGGGGGGGGGGGGGGGGGGGGGGGGGGGGGGGGGGGGGAGTGTGTGTGTGGGGGGGGGGGGGTGGCAAATAGGTTTAAGCTACCGGATATATCTCTTTTGTTGTTTTGCCATTGAGATTTAGCCGTTCTTGTGGATGTGTCCCTCTCGTAGGCTTTTGGGTTTTATCCAGGAGTAAGGGTTCTATCTTGAACTCTGAACTATGATGTGCATGTTTGAGAATGGTTGCTTTGATTTGGTAGGATGACGGAAGATGGTATGATTTGAAACTTGTGTTGAGTTTGTCCTTGTGGTAAATTGCTTTTGTCACTTAATTCATAATAACTTAATGAGCAATTTCACTACAAATTTTTTTCCTTGGTACAAATTTAATCGGCGAAATGTGTTCTGAACGGTTATTGGGCTAATCCTTGTGGATTGATAACATTACTTGCATACTCAAAAATCCCAAACACCTAAAAGTTGTGAGATTCATCATTCATTTATAGATGTGCTAGGTGTTGACGGTTTTGGTTTGATTGCCTTGTAATTTGTCCCTCTCTTAGGCTCTTGGATTTATTTGGGAGTAAGGGTTCCATTTCGAACTCTGAACTAAGATGTGCGAATTTGAGGTTAATTTATTCCATTTCCGGGTTACTTTCTTTGATATGAGTGTGCCGGTGATGTGTTGAGCTAGAACTTGGCCTGGTGATCGTTACGAGACCGCAGTGAGATCACTTTTGTGATATAAGTACATTGGATGACGAATTGGCATATTAGGTTTGACCCATATTTTCTTTCTTTTCACCCTTTGCTTATGTATATATTCTTACCTTTTATATACATACTTTCATACATGTACATACAAGATTTTCCTTTCTTTGTAAACCTTTGTTGCACTCATCTTTAGTGCAAAGTACACTTATACATCCCTTTTAACTTAGCCTTTTCCTTTGTATATATCACTTATATATGTAAACGTTACCTAATTATACCTTACTATACCGATAGTCTAATCTGGGGGGCCATTGATTGTCATTGGTTTGTTTGGATGGTTTGGGAGAGCTTCAGTGGGTTGTCTAGTGGAATATTCTTGTCTATGAGAATACGTCAATTGGTCAAGTTATTGAGGATTATCTTGGATTGTTCAAAGGAAGTAAGTGTTATAGACATGTTCATCATTGTTAGAGGGTGCCTACTAGTAGAGTAAAAGTGGTTCAATAATGAAAAAAAAAATGAAAAAAAAGTGAAATAAGAAAAAAAGAAAAAAAAGAACTTGGGCTACTAGTGGGTACTTCTCATTTTTAGATGTCTAAAGTTTTGTTGTATCATTAAGAATGGAAGACTTGGTTGAATTGAAGTTGATACACCACAATGGTGTCGGGTTTACTTGGTTACTTTTGGAGGTGTCTTAGCGGGATAACATCTTATGGGTTGGTGGCAATCAATGGTACGGGTTTTGATTAGACTATTTTGTACATATTTCATACATACCCTATACTTTTGATTGTTTCCTTTCATTTCTAACCTATACTCCCATACTCCATTGTAAATATCCATTATATATACCTTAGCCTAACTATACAACCTTCCTATATGCCTATTTTGATGATGTACTTGGTGCTCACGCCATGTCGGTGGAGCTATGATCCTTGTTCAAGCCTATGGTAAGATATGCATCACGACCGAGCTATGAGTGATTCTTCATATATTCAACCCCAAAAGTAAGTTCGTTGGAGTAAGATTATTGTGATAGGCTCATTTGTTTCCTATTGCTTAGTCGTGTTATTGAGGCTTGTGGATTGTTCAGATATTGTCAAACATTTCGGATTTTTATTTAAGATTAAAACTGCTTCACCAAAGTCCTTGTCATCGACATACTTGGTTTGGCTTCTTTTTGGAAATTTGTAATGTGTTTATGTAGCTTCGTGCCAAGGAATGCTTTTTGCTTAATTTCCAGATTTGCTTGAGGACAAGCAATGCTCAAGTGTAGGGGGATTTGATGTGACCAATTTATATAGATCGCCCACATCATTATTGGCCTTTTTCGTATGTGTTTGAGTCGATTTTGTATGCATTTGGCGCGTTTATGGTGTTTGTTAGTGCTTTCAGGTTCTTAGCAGGTTGCGCGTCCATTTGGTACATTTTCTGACGATTTTTTGGACAAGAAGTTGACCCGAGTGTTCGAGTGATGTTGATAAAGAAGAACAAAGATTTCAGCAGATATGCACTGCGCCGGAGTGGGTGGGTTATTGCCCCACTGCGCCGCAGTCAAAGGGTGCCAAGGCCAAAGCTTTCCAGTGATTTAACACTGCGCCGCAGTGGGAGTGCACGTGTCCCACTGCGCCGTAGTCAAGGTCGAGAAAAAAGATATGCTTTTCAGAGATTTAACACTGCGCCGCAGTGGGAGTGCACTAGCCCCACTGCGCTGCAGTTACTAGAGAACAAAGTTTCCAGGGGTATTCCACTACGCCGCAGTGAGAGCACACCATGCCCACTGCGGCGCAGTGGGTGGGTTATTGCCCCACTGCGCCGCAGTCAAAGGGTGCCAAGGCCAAAGCTTTCCAGTGATTTAACACTGCGCCGCAGTGGGAGTGCACACACTGCGCCGCAGTGGGAGTGCACGTGTCCCACTGCGCCGTAGTCAAGGTCGAGAAAAAAGATATGCTTTTCAGAGATTTAACACTGCGCCGCAGTGGGTGCCAAGGCCAAAGCTTTCCATGATTTAACACTGCGCCGCAGTCAAAGGGTGCCAAGGCAAAGCTTTCCAGTGATTTAACACTGCGCCGCAGTCAAAGGGTGCCAAGGCCAAAGCTTTCCAGTGATTTAACACTGCGCCGCAGTGGGAGTGCACGTGTCCCACTGCGCCGTAGTCAAGGTCGAGAAAAAAGATATGCTTTTCAGAGATTTAACACTGCGCCGCAGTGGGAGTGCACTAGCCCCACTGCGCCGCAGTGGGAGTGCACGTGTCCCACTGCGCCGTAGTCAAGGTCGAGAAAAAAGATATGCTTTTCAGAGATTTAACACTGCGCCGCAGTGGGAGTGCACGTGTCCCACTGCGCCGTAGTCAAGGTCGAGAAAAAAGATATGCTTTTCAGAGATTTAACACTGCGCCGCAGTGGGAGTGCACGTGTCCCACTGCGCCGTAGTCAAGGTCGAGAAAAAAGATATGCTTTTCAGAGATTTAACACTGCGCCGCAGTCAAAGGGTGCCAAGGCCAAAGCTTTCCAGTGATTTAACACTGCGCCGCAGTGGGAGTGCACGTGTCCCACTGCGCCGTAGTCAAGGTCGAGAAAAAAGATATGCTTTTCAGAGATTTAACACTGCGCCGCAGTGGGTGCAGGCAAGCTTTCCATTTCACTGCGCCGCAGTCAAAGGGTGCCAAGGCCAAAGCTTTCCAGTGATTTAACACTGCGCCGCAGTGGGAGTGCACGTGTCCCACTGCGCCGTAGTCAAGGTCGAGAAAAAAGATATGCTTTTCAGAGATTTAACACTGCGCCGCAGTGGGAGTGCACGTGTCCCACTGCGCCGTAGTCAAGGTCGAGAAAAAAGATATGCTTTTCAGAGATTTAACACTGCGCCGCAGTCAAAGGGTGCCAAGGCCAAAGCTTTCCAGTGATTTAACACTGCGCCGCAGTGGGAGTGCACGTGTCCCACTGCGCCGTAGTCAAGGTCGAGAAAAAAGATATGCTTTTCAGAGATTTAACACTGCGCCGCAGTCAAAGGGTGCCAAGGCCAAAGCTTTCCAGTGATTTAACACTGCGCCGCAGTGGGAGTGCACGTGTCCCACTGCGCCGTAGTCAAGGTCGAGAAAAAAGATATGCTTTTCAGAGATTTAACACTGCGCCGCAGTGGGAGTGCACGTGTCCCACTGCGCCGTAGTCAAGGTCGAGAAAAAAGATATGCTTTTCAGAGATTTAACACTGCGCCGCAGTGGGAGTGCACTAGCCCCACTGCGCCGCAGTAGGAGTGCACGTGTCCCACTGCGCCGCAGTCATGGTCGAGAAAAAAGATATGCTTTTCAGAGATTTACCACTGCGCCGCAGTCAAAGGGTGCCAAGGCCAAAGCTTTCCAGTGATTTAACACTGCGCCGCAGTGGGAGTGCACGTGTCCCACTGCGCCGTAGTCAAGGTCGAGAAAAAAGATATGCTTTTCAGAGATTTAACACTGCGCCGCAGTGGGTGCCAAGGCCAAAGCTTTCCAGTGATTTAACACTGCGCCGCAGTCAAAGGGTGCCAAGGCCAAAGTTTCCAGGGGTATTCCACTACGCCGCAGTGAGAGCACACCATGCCCACTGCGGCGCAGTCATCTGCACGGGGAGATCAGGGTTTCAGCCTCTTTTGCATCAGATTTAAAGGGGGTATAAATAGAAAACATAACCCTATTTCCCAACTTATCCAAGCTTTCTTTCTAGGAGCTGTTCTAGGCGAATTCTTCGGAGGATCATCTCAAATTTCATCAATTGATTCATTGAAGATTCAAGAACACCCATCTAGATCGTATCTACTTATCCGTCTTGTAATTTCTATTCAAACAATTTGGTACAATATGTTCTATTTCTATTTCATTTGTTATTTCAATTTCTTTAATTTAATATTGTCAAAGTGAGGTAGCAATTCGGCTACGGTTCCATCTTTTTTCCCAAACTACTTTAGCAACAATTATTTCAAAACCAATCCCCGTGAACGAATTCGGACTTACCTTTTAGCTATACTATATACGAACGGGTCCACTGCCCGCTAGTGTGTAGTAGTCAGTTTTAGGGTAATTCTTGTTTATAAATTTTAAACTCGATTTCACACATCACTGTCGTTAAAAAATATTACAAAAGCTCTAACAATCATTAACGGCCATTAAGTTCTATTTGGGTGTTTGACGGGAGTTGAAAAAACGGATGTACATCAGGTCCCTTTCCCTTACAGGGAGTTACGTCCCTTTGTCTAACGGTCGTTGACATACGTTAAATGTTATTTGAGTGTCTAACGGGAGTAACAAAATGTTCGCCAAATCAGGTCCATTAGCGTAGGAGTATATAGCATTTGTTTTAACTTAATATTGTCTATCGGCCGCCTAATTTGATTGTTTAAGAGTCGTATTTGGCTAGAAGGTTCGACCAAACTCATAGGTATATGTCGTTTATGAACAACGACATTATATGTTACAAAGATGAACAAGTGAACATAGATTATTTTGGGAACAAATTATAAATTTTAAATGTAACCTCACACAATATATGTAACGTCTCCTGGGGCAACGCCCGGGTGACAAACCTCGTTGTATATGTATTTAGTACAAACTAGTTATTACACCCGCGCGTTGCCATAGAATACGCATTTTATATGATAAAATTTTGGACCCAAATTTATGTCAAATATTCAAACACAAATTTTAAAAAAAGACAACTAAACATGTAGCAATAACAATAAAAAATGTAAAAGAATAATAAGATGTATAAAAACATAAATGATAACTATATTAATGCTTTAAATGTTACATGAACGTAAGATGTAACAATGATGAAAAAAATATGTATTCAAAACGTTATATATATAAAAAAAAAGGATGAAAATAATCAAAACCAAATGTTTAAAAGTAAACCATAACTGTGTGAAAGTTGTTTGATAAAAACATGAGATTTCTAAAATTAAGTGTCAACAAAATGAAAACGAAAATAATGTTAATCAATCGTGTGCTGGTTATAAAGGTGGTATGTGGAATAGGATTATGAAGGCAATAACTACTGATCAGTGTAAAGGAGTCATTCCTACTTCCATTATTCGCAGGCAAGTGGGATGCGGTAATGATACACCTTTCTGGAGCGATCTGTGGATAGGTTTTAAGCCTCTGAAAGAATTTGTTCCTCGCCTCTTTGCTTTATAAACAAATGACAATTGCAAATATTCGCGACCAAGATCAATGGAAATGGCAATGGAGGCGCCCGATCAGAGATGGAAGGGAGATGGATCAATACAATCATCTCATGGGTCTGATTGGTAGTTGCACATTTTCGGATGTTCAAGACAAATGACTTGGGATTTAAACGGTCATTATGAGTTCAATGTTAAAACTTTGCGGTCTCACATTGACATGTGCTTACTAGATGGATAAAATTCGTTCCAAAGAAGGTTAATGATTTTGTTTGGCGGCTTCTGTTGGACAGAATTCCTACCAGGTTCTACCTTTCGATGCGTGACCTGGATATTTCCTCTATTGTATGTCCAATTTGTTCGGACCGACCGGAGACTGTACTTCATTTATTCTCCGAATGTTCAGTGGCTTCTACAATTATTTCTCGTATTGCAGTTTGGCTAGACCTGGAGTGTATTGCTCCTATTCATCCTGCTTCGGTTATTGATTTGGTGGATAATGCTCAATTGAAGATGGTTGCTAAAGAGTTGGTGTTATCGGTTATGTTCACGGCGTGGTGGTACATATGGCACATAAGGAACTCAGTTGTTTTTAAGTCTTCTACAATTTCACTATGCGATAGTTTTGATTATATTCGTTCCTATTCTTTTAATTGGTACGTGTACAGGAATCGCAAAACAAGTATTAGATGGGATGATTGGTTATCAAATCCTTTTGACATTGTAGTTTTATAGAGAGCTCGTCTTGAGCTATCTTTATTTCATTTATGATATAAAAGTCGGCGGTTCAAAAAAAAAAGTGAAAACGAAAACTTTGATACATGGTAAAAATTAAAAGATAGAAACTTTAGAGGGTTAAAATGAAATTTGGTAAAAACATTTATATGGTATAAG
>CM067168.1:53307965-53325465 GCA_034093135.1 Erigeron breviscapus | reverse complement strand
ATTGTAATTTTATAAAATTAATTAAAATAATTAACGATCTAAATAAAAATCTCCACAAATATCTCCGTGAGTTATGTGCATGATTTGGAAGTTACTAAATACCCATTTTATGAGGTATTTTAGGACCTTTTTTTCTGGAGAAATCTAGACAACAAATCAGATTTATGGTTTTTTGAAATTATATTGCGGAATTATATTGTTCATATGTGATCGAATGAAACTGACATTAATTGCTTTTAGTCTTTTAGACACGAACACTTGTGTATTTTGTTTAAAAAAAATTTCTATACACGTAAAAAATGTAACATTTTCTACATATTTTTACATTTGAATGAATATAAATACATGTGAATAGACTATACGCATGTGTAAACATGAAATTGTATAGTTTTTACCACTTTTATATTTTTATGTTTTACGCGTCCACATGTTAACGGATACGATGATTCGTGCATAAGTTAAGAATGTTCATATATTTGTAAATAACGAATTCAAGGTTTTAGGAAAAAATATATGATATGTACATATGTGAATAAAAATGTATATTTATACACCTTGTGACTTTTTTATAATAACAAAAATATTTATACACTTGTATATAAAGTCATTCACATGTGTACACTTATGCCTTTGTGACATTGTTATAATAAAAAATATCTATTACACTTGTGTATAAGGTCATTCACATGTGTACATTTATGTCCTTGTAACTTTGTTATAATAAAAAAAGTATTCGTACACTTGTATATAAAGTCATTCACATGTGTACCAGCTAAAATTATAGTTTTAAAATTTTTATATCTTAAAAATTTATTACATAATGAATTAATAAAGTTAAAAATAATTATTTATATCATATAAAAGTTTAAATCAATTTTTTTCTATTTATTTAATTAATTTAAATATATCAACTATTATTAGTTATTATTAATTTAAAAAAAAAGTTGACATATTTAAAAAATTAAGATCATGTTTACGAACGTGCCTTTCGGTTTCATTTTCACTTTTATGTATATTCCAAATATGCCCTTTTATCAATTATTATTTATTAGTAAATTAATTTTTATTCATAAATTACATAAATGCCATTAACTCTTTTTAACCATTGATCTACTTAATTAAATGGACAAGATTGGTTCTCATGGTTCTCGACAAATTTGTAGTTCTCATAATAACTGAACACTCTCTCTCTCTCTCTCTATATATATATATATAGTACCGTCATCATGACTCGTACTATTGGTTCATATGAGCCCGGTCGATTTGGGAATTGGGATTAGACTATTTGGTAGATGTTTTTCTTTCTTGGGGTAAAATTCAGAGTCGGATTCCTGACATGAATGATTTTAAGACTATTTGAAGTAATCTAAGACTAAAATAAATTTAACATTCAATACTTAATAAGAGCTGGAAACATCAACCTGGCTCAAAGATTACCGCTGTTTGTCCAATTTGAAAGATTATTATACAAATATACATACTAAATCCACACATATTCGCATGTTTTTCATTTCTTCTTAAAAGTATAAGAGGATCCGATAAAAGCAAAATTTAAAGGAAGTTAATATTAGAAAATCTCAGAAAATCAATCCAAAAAATATACCATCCTAATAAAGACCTACAATAGAAAATAAGAACCAATGAAAAACGTATATAAGATGTAAGAATGGGATCAAGTACCTAAACAAAAGTGCAAATAAATGGACCAAATGAGTAGGGGTCCACGACCATATGATTATAAGAAATGTTTTACATAAATTAAAAAGTCAATTAATAGTTTTTAAGAGATTAAAGAAGAACATAACTAGCTAGGCATATAATTAAATTTGACCCCATTTTAGTTTTGAATTTCCTAATTGTATTTGTTCTTTTTTAGTATACGACCTTTTTTTTTATATATAATTTCATTTATTCGTGAAAAGTAACTTCAAAAAAAAAATATGATAATTTAGTTTTTTATTTTCGTTGAAGGTATGTAGTTCATGTACCCGAAAGCTTGCCAATGGACGCGGCAGCACCATTACTATGCGCAGGAATCACAGTGTACTCACCAATGATCGACAGCAAGCTGCACGAGTCTACTGGAAAAAGAATAGGGATCGTTGGGCTGGGTGGGCTCGGTCACGTAGCTATTAAATTTGGCAAGGCTTTTGGGCATCATGTATCTGTCATTAGCACCTCCCCATCAAAAGAGAAAGAGGCCAGGGAGCATTTAGGTGCCGAGGATTTCATAATTAGCACTGATCCTAAACAAATGCGGGTTAGTAGTCTATGAGTACTCACATGATCACTTATTAAAATGCGTAACTTAACGCTTGAGACTTATTAACATATCTGATGTTTAATGTTGCGATTGGATGTCAAATGGAATTATGGTGTATGAAAAGTGACATTTAGTGATGCATTTTATATCATCATGAGTCACATATGAAACACTTATTTTATGAATCTCGACGATACCTAACTCCGTCATAAGCAAGACATGAGAAAAGCAAAATGTAAATAGTAAACAATTTATTTTATGACAACCGTCAAATAGAACTTAATTGGGCCCCAAGGTAGTCAGTTGTCTTAATCGGGACTCGACATGCAAAGGTAAAACCACCAAAGACCTGCCACGCAGCTTAAATGGTTTTGGGTCTTTATTAGGATTCGAACTCCCGGCTTTAGTGTTCAACCATCTTACGCGGCACCTTATTTCCATTAAACTTTAATTAGTGTTAAATGATCGTTATCTCTGGATAATGCCCTATTTTATTCAATGACCGGCCTTTAACTTTATATCTGAAAGACAATAATATCAAAGGTTAAATAAATTATTGAAAGCTAAGGGCGCGTTTAGTTCGAGAAAACAACCTTGTTTTCCATTTTTGTTTTCCAAGAAAACAAGGAAAACATAAAACGCGTTCAAATTGCATTTTCCTAAAACAATTTTCCAAGAAAACAAAAATCCTTGTTTCCACTTTTTGAACTAAAATTAGAAAACTACTTTTTTTTGTTTTCCGTTTTCTATTTTCTGTTTTCCAAGCTAATATGATGGAGATTTAGAAAACAAAAACAAAAACAAGTGAATTTGAACATGTTTTCTAGTTTTCTAAGATGGAAAAATGAAAATTGCATCTTTTATTTTGAACGCGTTTTCAAAATTTTCAAAGGTTTTCTAGAAATGAAAAACCTTTTCATTTTCTAGAAAATTGGAAATGGAAAACTAGAAAACATTTTCTTGAACTAAACGCACCCTAAGTATTGACTTTTGGTTTGGTTTCAGTCAAAGAGGAGGACATTGGATTTTATATTGGACACTGTATCGGCACCACACTCGCTTGGGCCAATTCTGGACCTACTCAAAGTGAATGGAACACTCGTGCTTGTGGGTGCACCTGACAAGCCTGTTGAGTTGCCTTCTTTCCCTTTGATCTTTGGTATGCTTCAATTCCATCTTCAGTATATATAATCAATTAACTTCAAAACGTTTTCAACCATTTTTTTTTACCGAATCTCATAAGTTATAAATAAGATAAGCACATATCGACATATGTTTATATCTATATTACGTAAATGTTTATAATCACGGACATATAACTCTGGACATTTAGGTCGAGTTAGATTACTTTAACAAGTAAATGTCATTTGGCATGGACACCGGCGGCCCTGAGACGCAATCCCAACCCTGTCTCGGGCCCATTTTCTTTAGGGGCACTAATTTTTTTTACTTTTTTTTTCCTTTATAAGGTAAATCGTCATTAGTAAAAAGAATTTTGTTTTTATATCTGAATTCGTTAGGAGACATGAGCTTTTATATTCTGGCTCAGCCTGAGCACTTGAATCATTAAGAACAAACCTGCCCAAACACGTTGTATACGAGTATGTTCATTGATTAAACTTTGAGAACTATGCATATGATATGATGTGTGAATATGATAGGAAAAAGAGTGGTGAAAGGTAGCATGACAGGAGGAATGAAAGAGACACAAGCAATGTTGAACTTTTGCGGGAAGCACAACATAACATGTGATATCGAGACGGTTACAACTGATAACATCAATGAAGCCTTAGACAGATTAGCCAAGAATGATGTCAAGTATCGTTTCGTTATCAATATCGCAGGCAAAAACTCGAGCCTTTAGTCGAATTAATGACCCCCTCATGTAACGTATGTCTTGTTCGTTTTCATGTATTCTCTTTAAAAATTCCAGGAGCCTTTTGTTCTATCAAATATTAGTTGAATGTCTTTCTTTTCTATTTGTTATGCAATAACCAAATAAGTCATTTCAAGGCAGATTTACTTTAATAATCAAGTTAAAAGTATGGATTAATTAAATAAAATGGGTGATTTCACGTTCTTATGAGTTTTGTTCTTAAAGGCTAGATGCCTAAATGATTAAAAGATATACGTGGTGAATTACATTTTGTACTGTTTTTTAGTGAAAGACATATTATTCTAAATAATTTTGGTTGTGAAATTTTAGTGGTAGAAATGAAGTTACCGATCCTCAAAATATGTGAGAAAATTATTTATTGATGGAAGCTGATTTTTCTAAATTGTGATAATAAAGAACATTCGAAAAAATTATAAAAGTGTAAACGGTATTTGTGAAAAAAAAAAACTTCATATAAAAAGAAAATTAAGGTTTTAAAATGGTTTTTTTCAAAGACATTTAGTGAGAAATTGGAATCACGAACCATATAGATGATCTGTGCTAATTAGCCTTACGTGCACCGCATGTAGGAGACTTTTAGACGTTCATTAAAAGGAGGGACGGATGGTGATGAAAACAAGTTTTGTTCTTCAGAGACTTTCCAGTCTTCAACTCTGGAGCGTGTCCAGTAAATCTGGACCTAACAGCAATCTAGGGTTGATAGCTAAGTAGTTGTACGTAGGATACTTATCGTCGTGAGATTTGAATCTCACCATTGGTACTCATATCCTAGGTTTTGGATAGACGTGGAGACTAGACTGCTCATTTTCTCGGACTACTCATACTTTTAGCTCTTTGATCGCTAAGGTGAGTTTATGGCGCCCTTTTTCTTTTACTTTGGGCCTGAAAAGCATGTACTATATACACGACTACTTTATAAATCATTTGTCTTTGTCTATGCCATGAGATTTGGTAAATTAAATCATTTGTCTTATGTCTTGCCATGTTGACGGCTGCCTGAAAATGTGTATACATGTCTTATGAAATATTGAACTAAATGACTTTGACTTGCCATGTTGTCGGCTGACTAAATTGTTCTTTGTGTTTGACGAACTAAAATGTTGCCCCTATGTAGTTATCACCATTATGAAATCCTAATGGTTGTCTTGTCAGATTTAGTGCCTGACTGTCTTTGTTCTGGTCCGCACCCCATTATAGACGGGAGACCTGTGCGAGGTATTCTGGTCCGCACCCCATTATAGACGGGAGACCTGTGCGAGGTATTCTGGTCCGCACCCCATTGTAGACGGGAGACCTGTGCGAGGTATTCTGGTCCGCACCCCATTATAGACGGGAGACCTGTGCGAGGTATTCTGGTCCGCACCCCATTGTAGACGGGAGACCTGTGCGAGGTATTCTGGTCCGCACCCCATTATAGACGGGAGACCTGTGCGAGGTATTCTGGTCCGCACCCCATTATAGACGGGAGACCTGTGCGAGGTATTCTGGTCCGCACCCCATTATAGACGGGAGACCTGTGCGAGGTATTCTGGTCCGCACCCCATTATAGACGGGAGACCTGTGCGAGGTATTCTGGTCCGCACCCCATTATAGACGGGAGACCTGTGCGAGGTATTCTGGTCCGCACCCCATTATAGACGGGAGACCTGTGCGAGGTATTCTGGTCCGCACCCCATTATAGACGGGAGACCTGTGCGAGGTATTCTGGTCCGCACCCCATTATAGACGGGAGACCTGTGCGAGGTATATTGGTCCGCACCCCACTTTTAGACGAGAAATCCTGTGCGAGGCATATTGGTTATTTGTCGGATATTGATCTCGGCTGTCTTGTCATAATATTGTCGGACTTTGCTCCCGACTGTCTCGTCTTAATAACTACATGTCATTGTGTGCTCCCAATGACGACTGGTCTTTTAGTCAAACACACTGTAAACTCACCAACTATTTCGATAGTTGACCCTCTCAAATTTCATGCTTTTCAGGTAACCAACAGTAAGTCTTGGATCATCTATGGCATTATAGGGCCATTCTTTTGACATTGGACGTACAATTAGCATCGGATATTTGAGGACTCTCATGTTATTAGCTTTAATTGTATTAGACTGTCCAATTTATTGAACTCGTATTCAGTGGGCCCAGTTCCAAATGAGGATGACTTGTATTCGTATTTTGGGGTCCACATTTGAACGATTGTACTTGTATTGAACATGTATTGGCATTAATGGATGTAATCTCTATTTACCTTCTGATTAGTACGCAATTATTTGTTAACCCTGTATTTCCGCTACAACGGGGTGTGACAAAAAATTGGTATCAGAGACAAGGTTATAGTTAATACAGAGTTTTTCCGCTGGAAAAACTCAATCTATAGCCATTGTCGTTTCAAAAGGAAATCTAAGTCTATCAAGGTTTAGGATACTTATTTCAAGAGTTATATTATTTGTCTATAATTAGACCTAACCTGATCAACTACGTCCCGATTATGTAAAATAATATAAGGCTCGAAATAAATATCTTAGACTTTGTATATACGTTATAGTTTGGATTATACTCACAACATACTGTAGATGTGGTGGGAAGGCTGCGGGTGACCCTATATATAAGCATTGAAGGTATGTTAGGAGTAGAAACCCAAATCGTATGTGTATACATGGGACTTATATACGTGATAGTTTGGATTATGTTAACAATATACTGTAAATGTGGTGGGAAGGTTGCGGGTGACCCTATATATAAGCATTGAAGGTATATTGTTAATAGAAACCCAAACCGTATGTGTATAGTCTAGACAAAGATTTCTTTTAAAACTCAGTGCGGCGTACTGTCACATCCATTTGACTTGTACTGTCTCATCCATTAGACTTATATGGATGCTTTGACTATCTTTTCGGACTCGTCATGTCGGACGGAGTTAGCTCTAATGCTGTTGTACCTGGTACACCTCCAGTTCCTTTTGTGGCAAATTCCTTTCCTCGGGTCCCTCACTCTTCTAAGAGGAACCATTTGAGGTGTCGGGCAATGAATCTCGCCCCATAAATCTGGTGTCAACATCCAGTGAATCTGGAAATGGACATGTATCTAATCATGTTCAACCGACTCTGTCACCGGTAGCTCCATATCAGAGGAGGACTACCAAGGGAGCTCGTCTTCCCTATGCTCCTCGAGATCCTAATGCTCCTGGTCCTTCTGCACCGGTTCAGGACAACCGTGTGTTTGGTCCTTCGTTTCTTCTGGGTGATCCGTATGCTGCGGGTTCCTCCAGAGTGCCTGTCTACAATCCCAATGCTGCTGAAGGGATGCCAGTTGCTGATGCAGCTGATAGGTCGGAATATGCTCTCCGACAAATGTCAAGGATGAACAATTCTCTCGTCCGTACTAGAGAGGCTATTGAGAATCAAGCTCAAGCGTTGACTGGAGCTTATCTTCATGCTTCTGAGGCTATGACTATTGCTAAGGAGGGGAAGAAGACTATTGGAACGTTGATCAGGATACGGTTAGTCTTGGTAGTCTTGGTTGTGGCTTTGCTAGTTGTTGATCTTTTCAAGATGTAATCTTGTAACAGTCATTATGTATTGTAAGCCTAGAACTTATAACAACTCATACTCTTATACTTTGAGTTGTAGTCTGTCTTTGTGGATGTAGTTCCCACATGTCTTTGAATCGTATCACTCTGACTATGTAGTCTATCATTGTGGATGTAGTTCCCACATGTCTTTGAATCGTATCAGTCTAACTATGTAGTCTATCATTGTGGATGTAGTTCCCACATGTCTTTGAACCGTATCAGTTCGACTATGTAAATTTTTGAGCATCAATGAAATACGATCGTCTTTTGGCTTACATACTTGTTCAAACTACGTCACATGCTCATTCTAAACTCTAGAAATATGGTGTTCCATATTTCTTGTCTTGTCTTGTACATGAGTTCGTACAAATCGACAAATTTTGACTTGCGTTTGTACTCACATCTGTCTTGCAAAGCTACTTCCTATATAACTTTTCATGGAAATATCAAAATGACATTTTTGTTCATGTCATAGACTTATGGCTCCTAAGATGTGAAGCAAAATTCAGAAAAAGGCTCCAAGTAAGAAAACTGTTCAAAAGAGAGTTACTCGATCAACTCCTAGACCTAATGAGTCTGAACATGAAGAACTTGTGATCAGCAAGGACCGGAAGTTGCTGCAGTCAATGTGAACACTGGTCCTGGATCTACCCCAATTGTCGGCGGGGAAAAATAATATGGCGGCATTTGTGACAGTAGTAACAATGTTGAACCTACTGCTGAACAAGTTATTCCTCAAGTTCATCTTCGAGGGAGTGACTTTAAGACCTTCACGTATTGCAAGCCAAAGGAGTTCCATGGCACCGAAGGTCCCGTCGGTCTAATCAATTGGCTGGAAAGCATAGAGGCAGTGCTTCATATCAGCCGTTGTGCCGAAGAGCACAAAGTGGAATATGCCTCCACTCAATTCCAAAAGCACGCCCTGTCATGGTGGAACGAGCAGATTAGGACTCGTGGCCGAGAGCCGGCTAATAGCATACCTTGGTTGAACTTTAAAAGGATGTTAATGGAAAAGTACTGTCCTCGGGAGGAAGTACAGAGAATGGAAGGTAAATTTTGGAATCATGATATGGACGGACTAGACAACGAGAAATACACTACTCGTTTTCATGAATTGGCAAGACTAGTTCCTCGTATGGTGGATACGGAGGAGAAATTTATTTAAAGATACTGTTATGGCTTGTCACCTGAGATCCGAAGGTGGGTAGCCGCTTTTAATCCTTTGACTCTTCAAGCGGCAGTTAGTGCAACCAACCGGATGGTGATAGACTTGAAAAGAACCACTGATTCTTCTGTTGGAACATTGTGATAGGTTGTCTAGAGTTCGCGCCGATATTAGTTATTACGAGAAGGTTGTAAGAATACCCCTTCTAAATGGCGAGACATTGATAGTGCAAGGAGACAAGTCAGGGAAGGAATTGATTTTGGTGTCGGCGATAAAAGCGAATAGATACTTACAAAAAGAATACCCCGCTTTCTTGGCACTAGTGGTTGAAAGGAAACCAGAGGGTAAAGGCATTCAAGATATTCCAGTAGTTAAAGATTTTCCGGAGGTGTTTCCCGAAGATTTGACGGGACTTCCACCTCACAGACCAGTTGAGTTTGGAATAGACTTGGTCCCTGGAGCTGCACCTGTGGCCAAGGCACCCTATCGCCTTGCGCCGTCAGAAATGCAAGAATTGTCCGAACAACTTCAAGAGTTGTTAGCTAAAGGACTGATTCGTCCAAGTTCATCACCGTGGGAGCTCCAATCCTATTTGTCAAGAAGAAAGACGGCTTTATGCGCATGTGTATTGACTATAGAGAATTGAACAAGTTGACTGTCAAGAACAGGTACCCTTTACCACGTATTGACGACTTGTTTGACCAACTGGAAGGTGCATCACATTTTTCCAAGATTGATCTCAGATCTGGGTATCATCAACTCAGAGTCAGAGAGACGGACATTCCTAAAACAGCCTTCAGAACTCGTTATGGACATTATGAGTTTTTGGTTATGCCATTTGGCTTAACCAATGCACCTGCTGTGTTCATGGACTTAATGAATAGAGTATGTCGACCATATCTAGACAAATTTGTCATCGTGTTCATTGATGACATACTAATTTACTCGATAACTAAAGACGAACATGAAGGTCATCTGAGAACCATTTTACAACTGCTCAAGGATCAAGAACTGTACGCAAAGTTCTCAAAATGTGAATTCTGGATTAGGGAAGTACACTTCTTGGGTCATGTAGTGAATGCGGATGGAATCCATGTAGATCCATCTAAGGTCGAGGCAATAAAGAAGTGGGAAGCCCCTAAGACCCCGACAGAAATTCGTCAGTTTCTTGGACTGGCTGGCTATTACAAGAGATTCATTGAGAATTTCTCTAAGGTTGCTCAACCTTTGACTTTATTAACTCAGAAGACTAAGGAGTTTATTTGGCAGGATGCCCAGGAAAAGGCATTTCAGACGTTAAAGGACAGACTATGTAATGCTCCTATTCTAGCATTACCAAATGGCATGGAAAACTTCGTGGTATACTGTGACGCCTCACATCAGGACATGGGATGTGTACTTATGCAAGAAGGTAAGGTCATTGCTTACGCTTCTAGACAGCTCAAAATCCACGAAAAGAACTATACAACCCACGATCTTGAACTCGGAGCGGTTGTTTTTGCCTTAAAGATTTGGAGGCATTACATGTGTGGTACCAAGTGTACTGTATTCACGGATCACAAAAGTCTTCAGCATATCTTCGATCAGAAAATGCTAAATATGAGACAACGACGGTGGGTAGAATTACTCAGTGACTACGACTGTGATCTCGAATATCATCCTGGTAAAGCAAATGTTGTTGCTGACGCGCTAAGTCGGAAAGATAGAAATTTCCCTATCTGTCATAACAAGAGCAAGTTCTTATCTTGGCTCATCATTAAGGGATAGAGTCTTGGACGATCAAAACGAGGCCCTACAGTCAGGGCGTATCGAGAGAGAAGCATTGTGGAATGCTGAACGTTTGTTTGAATTGGATGGCGATGGAATCCGACATGTTAAGGGCAGAGTGTGGATTCCCAAGTATAATGGACTTAGAGAACTCTTAATGAACGAGAGTCATCGATCTAAGTATTCAATCCATCCTGGCGCTGACAAAATGTACCATGGACTAAAGGACTTTTATTGGTGGCCTGGTATGAAAAGAGATATCGCCACCTATGTCTCAAAGTGTCTAAATTGTTCAATGGTCAAGGCGGAGCACCAAAAGCCTTCTGGGCTGCTCCAACAACCCCAAATTCCTGACTGGAAATGGGAAGAGATTACTATGGACTTTATTACTAAGCTGCCTCGAACCCTGAAGGGATATGATACTATCTGGGTCATTGTCGATCGATTGACGAAGTCTGCTCATTTCATTCCAATTCGGGAGAGTTGGAAGATAAGGAAATTGTCTCAAATATACATTGAAAAGATCGTATCACTTCATGGTGTTCCTTTGTCTATTATCTCTGACCGTGATGGTCGTTTCACTTCACAATCATGGAGACATTTTCAAGAAGCCCTAGGCACTCAATTGAATCTGAGTACGGCTTACCATCCACAGACTGACGGACAAAGTGAACGTACCATCCAGACTTTAGAAGACATGCTTCGGGCATGTGTCATTGACTTCAAGGGTAGTTGGGATACCTTTTTGCCGTTAGCTGAATTTTCATATAATAACAGCTATTACACTAGCATCAAATGTGCTTGTAAGTCCCAACTCAATAGATGGTACTACCTGAAGACACCTCAATGTCAATGGTGGAGTTACTTTGCAATATAAGCGCTGAACTGGAGACGACCAGTTGCAGTGAGTATATACCAAGTTCTTGGATAGATTACTTATTAAAGTGACAATAAGTAAAAACAATGCAATAATATAAAATACTTGTAAAGTAAATTGGTGAGACAATATGTAATTTTCAAGTTTAATTTATTTATTAACTTTAAATAAATTACAAGGTTGTTGCGGAACCAAGATAATACAAAGTATGTAAATATCCTAACAACCTATGAAACTACAATTGATCTATACTTGGAAATTCTCTAAACAATCGAAACACTTAAAGTTGTGAAATGTTCCTTTTAGCGATTGAAAGAATATTGCACAAGTTCACCAAGAATATTGCAGGTTTGCAAAGTATGTTGTGTGTGTTCTTGTTGTGCAATGACTTCTATTTATAGGCAAAGTTGACATTGGGATGTCAACTTTGGCCGTACAAATATGGTTGAGAACATTTAAGGAATAGCATTTAATTCCTTAAAATGCTATGTAAAGTTGCAGTATAAAGCAACTTTACTCAACCAGCTTTATGTACCTTTTTGTACTTTATACATAGATAAATCCTTTTATCCATGTAATAGCACATAAAGCATAAAAAGTCTTTTCCTCGTAATCAGTGTAAAGCTTTGTAGGAGCTTTCCACTGATGGTCTCCAGTTTGTAACTGACTAGAATGTCAACTGGGCTTCGCTGCCATTGTCATTCTCTATCTTCCACTTGTTGTCTTCGACTTCAACTGGAATGATTCTTCAACTGGTCAGTTCTCAACTGGAGGAAGTCTTCAGTTGCGTTAACTGTACGATGCAACTGGACTTCAATATATTTCTGGACAAATCTTTTTGGTCTCCAGGTGCAACTGGAGACTGGCCAGTTTCACTAAAACTGGTCCTAACAAATTCCCCCTATTTGTCCTGAAATATTGCCAAGTCTTTTTCAGTTCTTGTATCTGTACAAGTGTGAACTGGAAAGACTTGTTCGATTAAATCTATCTAAATTTTCCAAGGCATTTTTATAGATCAATAAATGCCTTGGGTTTTTCTTTTGAGTTTGTTAGATTTAATCTATTATCTATCTTGTGGTTACAAACTGGTAACTTCATTTATACAATGAAATGAAATTTACATAAGTTACAGAATGTAAATAAAAATACAAGCAGATAACTGAAGAGAGAACTTAATCAGTTGGTCCTTCGCCAGTTCTTCTTCTCTTTAACACTGAAGAGATAGGTTGAGAGTCTTCAGGATCAATGTTCAACTTCAGCTCCAGATTCTCTTTGTGTTGAATCTTGCCCTTCAAGAAGTTAACCCAAGCTTTCTCAAACCTATTCTTTTGTGCCTTTCCCTCCAAAAAGTTTACCATCTCTACCCATTATGAGAACCCATATTGCATCACACCAGGATTATCAGTTTTCACTAGTGGCCCTCTAGTGTAACTGACTTCAACATGAAAGTACTTGGTGCCTGGCTTAATTGTTACAAACACACCATTGATTGCCCCACTGTGCTTTCTGGTTGCCATGATCTGGGAATAATAGTTTCTAGCTTCAGATTCATTTGAGATTTTAATAGTCCCAGCTCCAGCAGCCTGCACAGCAACCTTGATGTCATCATTTGAGATCTCGCCAGTTGGTTCAATAAAAGTTCTAAGGTCAGCATCTCTATGCAGTGGTTTTCTTGGTTGAGGGTACCTTCTTGGTGGATTCAACACCCTTTTCACAACCTTCTTCACATTTTCAATTCTTTTAATAATCCCACTGGCCCTGTTCTCTTTTGCCTTCTCCACTGAAATGTTTAAGTTTCTGGCATCATGCTCAACTTCATCATCAGGATAGTGCCTGTCTAGTTCAATGTCAAGCATTTCTTGTAACATGCCCACTATCCTTACATCATCTTTCACCTTAGCATATTCCTCCTTAGTGATTCCCAAAAGGAGAGCATCACTAATATCAAGCATTTTAATCTTGGCAAGATGTTCTCTGGCTTGAGCTTGGTTTATCTGTTTCATTTTCTTTCTTTCTTTTATTTGATCCCCAAGTCTTGCCAGTCTTTTGCTATCACTCTCTGAAACTGGAGGAAGCAAATCAAGATTGCCAGTTTCCAATAATGGTACATCAGTGGTCGGCTGGGCAGATTCATCAGTTGCTAGACCATTACCCTTATCCACATTCCCCCTATCAATCACATCTACATTCTCTTCAACCCTTTGCTCACCAGTTTCAGTACTGGCAGCCACAACCATTTCTCTACCAGATTGACTTACAGATGGAGCACTTCCAGATGCAATTGGTGCAAGGACTGCACTTCTTTCCCCCTTGGCAGCATCTAGACCTGCCCTTATAACTTCCCATTCAGAAGGGTGAGATGGCAACCGGTCAAGAGGCTGCCATGATTGTATGTCCTTGCATTCTTTAAATATTCCACACATCATCCTGAAAGATCTCCACAGATGGTTGGTCTCTTTGGACTGGGTCAGAATATTTGCAGCAACCTGTTGCTGACCAGTCTTCAGTTCATTCAAAGTTTTGGAATCTTCATCCAGACCAGAAACCACCTTATCCTTAATCTCTTCATCCTTTTTCTTCAAATTATTCACTTCAGTTGTCAGTTTATCAAGAGACTGAGCATGATTGGATACCTGGGTGCACAAAGTATCTATGCTGCCTCTCAACTGGTTGATCTCATTAGTGAGTGGGGCCAGATCAACCTGAGGAGTGGCCAGCTTGGTGATCTCAGCTATCACCTTTTCAATCAACTGTGTTTCTCTTGCACCCAGCGTATCATCAATTTTCTAACCAACTGAAACCATCAACTGCTGCCCAAGCTCAGTCACATTCAACCCAGGTTTTTCAACTAACTCCTTAACCTGTTTTTCAATCTCCCTTAAATCAACTTCAGATCTTCTAACAGTGTTACCCAGCAAATTGGAGATTGAGGTTGTGACGTTGGTCTGAGTAAGGTCAAAGGCTTCTTTTAAAGAAGTAGCCAGATTGTTGCAGCCAGTGACCAACTCATTTAGCTTCTTGAACACCAAGTCTTCATTGGTTGAAAACTTGTTAATCCCCAGATCAACCACTTTAATATTGGTCAAATGATCCTTGTGGTATCTGGAGAAAGACTTAGTGTTTTTGTCAAGTGTCTTTTGAATATCCTCCACCCTGGTAAGAAGATTTTGGATATCGGCTTGGAAAGACACAAATTGACTGTCCAGTGACGGAGGAGAAGGTGTCACTGGACCAGCAGCAGTTACCACTCGAGTAACTGGAGGAGGCAAATTTAGAGAAGCCTCCCCAGTTGACGTCGCAGCAGTTGAAGAAGTAATAATAGGAGTGGTAGAAGAAGAAGGAACAGAAGTAACAATGTGTTGATCATGCTGAGAATGCTCAGGTGTGATCAACGGCGGCGGTGGTGGTGGCATTTCTCGAAGGAGTGAGAACTGCCCAGATGGTGATGGTGCCATACGTCTGTTTCCAGATATATAGCTATAAGTGGGAAAGGGATTTTCAGTAAGCTCTGTTTCTTGGGATGGTAAAATAGAAGTTGAAGCATCTGGAGGCGAGACATGAGATGAAGGGTTTTGATCTTGTACAGAAGAATCAAAAATCTCAATGTCTGAGGCAGTACCTTCCGAATCCGAAGATTCAATAAGGATTTCCTCGTCATTAACACTCATGTCCAGATCCATGAATGTAACTGAGGGCTGACCAGATGGGTCAGTCTCCAGATGACCTTCTCCAGTTTCCTGGAAGGTTGCATCTGTTGGAGGATCAGTTACCGAGGTAACTTCACCAGGGATAGAGGTCACTGGGGTTGCCTCAGTTATAATTGCTCTATCCACAATCATAACATCATCATCCGTAGAGTTGGGAACCTCAGTCTCCAGCAGTGACTGGCCAGAGACGTCGTCAGTTCGTGTAATAGAAGTGTCAGAAGATAGGCCGTGGACACTTTGTGCAGACTCAGACTCTATTCTGGTTGGGGTAGCCCAGTTTCATCTTCACCACCCTCTCCTACAGAAAATGCGAGGGTGGCTGCTTGCGGTTGTCCCATTTGACTTTCTCCAGGTTCCTGTTGGGAGGAAACTGGAGGGCTGGTCTGGTTTCTACTGTCAGTGGCAAGTGCTGACTGAGTCCTAGGGCGACGTGTTCTTTTTGCCTTTGGAGCTCCTGAAAGACCTGTTGGGAGGTCTCCAGGGTAGATTGTAAAGGGGACAGACACGCTGGAGCTGGAGGGGTTAGACTGTTGCCCGGGTTCGGCAATGGTCACAATTCCAGCAGACGAACTGGTGGGTCCCTCATTGTTTTGAGGCCCGCCCAGTTGTCTTTCCGACTCACCTTGGACTGGTGCATCGGTTTTTGCGAATGCCAGCCGCATTCTTTCCGGAATCTCGACCTCTCCAGCTTCAGATACTAGAGAGTCAAGATTCCTCAACAAATCTGGGACAGTGTATAGTGAATTTGTACTAAAATAAGCTTCACTGCCCAGAATTTGTAGAAAACAGAGAGAGAGATACCTGGAGAAGGGATACATAGTCCCCTGGTGCCCTTCAGTTTTTGAACCAGGCTTCTGTATAGGATATCAGCAAAATCCACTCTCAATCCATTCCACAAGCAGTATGCCATTTCTGCCAGTGCGGAGTTAATCTGGTCAAGTCCACCAGAACTCCCACCCATACTTTCCACAAGGTGGATGAAAAAGTACCTCCACGAAGGTGTAAGGCCCTTCATGGTCATCGCACCTTTTGTTTTCAAAACCCCTTTTTCTAGGCACTCCTTGTGTCCCATATCAAGGAGGACCTGGCGAAAATTTATGTTTAGGGAGATGACAACAGGAGACTCTCCTTGTCTCCAGTAATTGAGGTGTAGAGCATCCCTCAATACATCTGCTGATAAGGTACACCGGACTGTTCCACCTTTTAATGTGAAAGTGATGGAAGAACAGTCGGAAGAAAGAGAAGCGGTGTACCAAAACTCACACAAGTAGTCGTGAAACATCTTGCGTGGGTTTAAGGAGAAGGAGGGTCCGATTGGAGAATCCCTCAAAAATTTCTGGATTCTCCCAATAAGGGTATCGGACCCTTGGGTTCCTTGTAAACTAGCCATCGGATTATTTGGATTTAGTTTGATGAGCGTAGTATTACCAGGAGCACCAGATGCCTGTTTGACATCTGGTGGGGGAACATATGGAACAGAGAGGAGATTTACATCTCTAGAACGGGATGATTTAGGTGCCATTGAAAGTGAAATTGAAACTTTGGAATTAGGGTTCTTGATTTATGAAGCAGAAAGAGAAAAGAAATGAAGAGTTTGATGATGATTGGAAGTAAATGAAAGAATGTAAAGGGAAGTAAATGTGATCGGAGTAAATAAGGGTATTTATAAGGAAATCATGATCCCAATGAAATACCAAAAATTATATTTTATTATCAAAAATCAATTTTGTAGATATTTTTACAAAAAGAAGTTTGAATTTTGAACCAAAAATATAATTCACCGTGTCAGCATTAAATGCTACGACGGCTTAACTTACCCACGCGCCCACTAATTTTCATTTTCCCAATAAAAACTGTTGTCTTTTACAAAAAATGACTTTAAACACGTCAAATGACGATATCAAGTGGGTTAAAACACTCAAGTACCATCACGTGTCACAAATATTGACCAAGTATTTTCCAACGTTATGAAAATCTGGTTGACCACCAGTTTTAAGACAAGACCAAACATGTACACTGGAGGATTAGTCCAGTGCCAGTTTACAACTGGAGAGTTCTCCAGTTGCCATTTTTAAACAAAAAGAATTTTGGTAAGAAAAATTGTTTTGAGTCTTTCCCCCTAAAATGATGATCCAGAAATCGATTAGTGCAGGATAGTATCACAAAGGCGTTCGATAGCCTGGCGAGCAAAGATTATCTGGACCTCCTCAACTGGAGAACTTCATCAGTGTCACTGACGCGTTCAATACCAAAGTCTCA
>CM067168.1:53173392-53306965 GCA_034093135.1 Erigeron breviscapus | reverse complement strand
GTATGTCAACGACCGTTAGACAAAGGGACGTAACTCCCTGTAAGGGAAAGGGACCTGATGTACATCCGTTTTTTCAACTCCCGTCAAACACCCAAATAGAACTTAATGGCCGTTAATGATTGTTAGAGCTTTTGTAATATTTTTTAACGACAGTGATGTGTGAAATCGAGTTTAAAATTTATAAACAAGAATTACCCTAAAACTGACTACTACACACTTGCGGGCAGTGGACCCGTTCGTATATAGTATAGCTCAAAGGTAAGTCCGAATTCGTTCACGGGGATTGGTTTTGAAATAATTGTATGCTAAAGCAGTTTTGGAAACAGGATGGAACCGTAGCCGAATTGCTACCTCAACTTAACAATAATAAATTAAAGAAATTGAAATAACAAGACAATTTAAAAGTAAAGAACATTCAAACAATATGAATAAAGATCATCCACTTCGAATCCACTTGACTTCAGTTATGATTGCACACGATAAAGTTCAAATTATTTAGAGTTGACAAGATAATCGTGAAAGGATAAAATGCTCGCGTGGTACCACCAACCGCTCACAATAACCAAACACCTAAGTTGCTAGTTAAATTACCCAAGCCGGTACCACCAATGCCTAGAAAATCTCCCCAACAATTAGTTTGTTTGATTATCCAATTACCAATTATGCCTTTGTAAATGAACACGTGGTACCACCAACCGTTTCTAAACACGTTTACCAATTAACTCCTATTATAGATTTGACATTCACCGTCATACCATGAACCGGTGACAACGACCATAGACAATCGAATTGAAACGATAAACATATTCACCTAGTACCACTAACGATGAACACATAAACCATCAACATCAAAAGAATAAATCACAAGGGATTATATGATAAAGATCACGACTCAACGATAATTGAATCAACTCTTGAATTAAAATATTGCAATCATATCATTCGTCAAGTTTCATCAAAGTGGATTATTAGAAATCTAGCCACTCATGCTAAATTGAAATTCATAAAAGAATAGAAATAGAACATATTGTACCAAATTGTTTGAATAGAAATTACAAGACGGATAAGTAGATACGATCTAGATGGGTGTTCTTGAATCTTCAATGAATCAATTGATGAAATCTGAGATGATCCTTCGAAGAATTCGCCTAGAACAGCTCCTAGAAAGAAACCTTGATAAATGGGAAATAGGGTTTTTTTCTATTTATACCCCTTCAAATCTGATGCAAAAGAGGCTATAACCCTGATTCCCCGTGCAGCTGACTGCGCCGCAGTGGGCATGGTGTGCTCTCACTGCGGCGCAGTGGAATACCCCTGGAAACTTTGTTCTCTAGTAACTGCAGCGCAGTGGGGCTAGTGCACTCCCACTGCGGCGCAGTGTTAAATCTCTGAAAAGCATATCTTTTTTCTCGACCTTGAATGCGGCGCAGTGGGACACGTGCACTCCCACTGCGGCGCAGTGTTAAATCACTGGAAAGCTTTGGCCTTGGCACCCTTTGACTGCGGCGCAGTGGGGCAATAACCCACCCACTGCGGCGCAGTGCATATCTGCTGAAATCTTTGTTCTTCTTTATCAACATCACTCGAACACTCGGGTCAACTTCTTGGCCAAAAATCGTCAGAAAATGTACCAAATGGACGCGCAACCTGCTAAGAACCTGAAAGCACTAACAAACACCATAAACGCGCCAAATGCATACAAAATCGACTCAAAACACATACGAAAAAGGCCAATAATGATGTGGGCGATCTATATAAATTGGTCACATCAAATCCCCCCACACTTGAGCATTGCTTGTCCTCAAGCAAATCTGGAAATTAAGCAAAAAGCATTCCTTGGCACGAAGCTATATAAACACATTACGAATATCCAAAAAGAAGCCAAACCAAGTATGTCGATGACAAGGACTTTGGTGAAGCAGTTTTAATCTTAAATGAAAATCCGAAATATTTGACAATATCTGAACAATCCACAAGCCTCAATAACACGACTAAGCAAAGTGAAACAAATGACCTATCAATATCATTCTACTCCAACGAACTTACTTTTGGGGTTGAATATATGAAGAATCACTCATAGCTCGGTCGTGATGCATATCTTACCATAGGCTTGAACAAGGATCATAGCTCCACCGACATGGCGTGAGCACCAAGTACATCATCAAAATAGGCATATAGGAAGGTTGTATAGTTAGGCTAAGGTATATATAATGGATATTTACAATGGAGTATGAGAGTGTAGGTTAGAAATGAAAGGAAACAATCAAAAGTATAGGGTATGTATGAAATATGTACAAAATAGTCTAATCAAAACCCGTACCATTGATTGCCACAACCCATAAGATGTTATCCCGCTAAGACACCTCCAAAGTAACCAAGTAAACCCGACACCATTGTGGTGTATCAACTTCAAACAACTTCAATTCAACCAAGTCTTCCATTCTTAATGATACAACAAAACTTTAGACATCTAAAAATGAGAAGTACCCACTAGTAGCCCAAGTTCTTTTTTTCTTTTTTTCTTATTTCATTTTTTTCATTTTTTTTTTTATTTTGAACCTTTACTCTACTAGTAGGCACCCTCTTACAATGATGAACAATGTCTATAACAATATACTTCCTTTGAACAATCCAAGACATTCCCCAATAACTTGACCAATGACGTATTCTCATAGACAAGAATATTCCACTAGACAATCCACTGAAGCTCTCCCAAACCATCCAAACAAACCAATGACAATCAATGGCCCCCCATATTAGACTATCGGTATAGTAAGGTATAAATTAGGTAACGTTTACATATATAAGTGATATATACAAAGGAAAAGGCTAAGTTAAAAGGGATGTATAAGTGTACTTTGCACTAAAGATGAGTGCAACAAAGGTTTACAAAGAAAGGAAAATCTTGTATGTACATGTATGAAAGTATGTATATAAAAGGTAAGAATATATACATAAGCAAAGGGTGAAAAGAAAGAAAATATGGGTCAAACCTAATATGCCAATTCGTCATCCAATGTACTTATATCACAAAAGTGATCTCACTGCGGTCTCGTAACGATCACCAGCCAAGTTCTAGCTCAACACATCACCGGCACACTCATATCAAAGAAAGAACCCGGAAATGGAATAAATTAACCTCAAATTCGCACATCTTAGTTCAGAGTTCGAAATGGAACCCTTACTCCCAAATAAATCCAAGAGCCTAAGAGAGGGACAAATTACAAGGCAATCAAACCAAAACCGTCAACACCTAGCACATCTATAAATGAATGATGAATCTCACAACTTTTAGGTGTTTGGGATTTTTGAGTATGCAAGTAATGTTATCAATCCACAAGGATTAGCCCAATAACCGTTCAGAACACATTTCGCCGATTAAATTTTGTACCAAGGAAAAATTGTAGTAAAATTGCTCATTAAGTTATTATGAATTAAGTGACAAAAGCAATTTACCACAAGGACAAGCTCAACACAAGTTTCAAATCATACCATCTTCCGTCATCCTACCAAATCAAACAACCATTCTCAAACATGCACATCATAGTTCAGAGTTCAAGATAGAACCCTTACTCCTGGAAAAAACCCAAAAGCCTACGAGAGGGACACATCCACAAGAACGGCTAAATCTCAATGGCAAAACAACAAAAGAGATATATCCGGTAGCTTAAACCTATTTGCCACCCCCCCCCCACCCACACTTAAGATGGACAATGCCCTCAATGTCCATATTCGGTCAAAACAAAGGTAAATAGGGGTAAGCAAATAGACAGAAAGAATGAGAACACATACCGGATCATGGACACATTCGTTTCAAAACAAGTAAGTCGACCCCGCACCACAAATTGCTCTTCCTAAAAAGGAAGTCCAATTTGGTTGACGGGAGAAACAAACTTAGTCCAAAACGGAAGGTGCAAGAGTTGTGTGTGAAACAATGTTAATAAAGATGCCAATCAAAAATATTGCGCTGAACTTACTGCCAGCATATGCACATGACATCATAGTGAGCTACTAACACGGTCACACAATCAAACAAATCCAACGGGTCCTCCCCTACACTTGGGTTCCACTAGGTATTGCCATCAATCGGATCAAACCTGTTCAATAACATTCCAAAAGACCAACCATCCAAAATATCCAAAATAGTTCAAACAAAATAAAGTACCATGCAGAAAATAAAAGAAAACAAAGGAATTACAAATGTTTCATCACCCCGTAGGGTGGATACCAGACAATGATAAATAAAGTAATAACATAAGAATACCAACAAAATCAATAATCATATGATTCCATCCCACGGTACTGGATGGGAATCATCATCATTACTACTGCTATCCATGGTAGCCATAAGGTAGTCCAGGTTGTCCAAAAATACTCGTCATCCACTTCGGAGGCCTCCTCCTGAGCTGAACCCGAACCACCAGCACCTCCCCCTAACTGATCAGCATCAAATCCTGACGCACCTACATCAAAACCTGCAAAAGAGTATGATCCACCGCCAACATTGCCACCCTGAAAGACCCCAAACTGTACTGGACCACGAGGAGAACCTCCTAAATCATGGGGTCGTGGTGACATGTTCCCCGGAACAGTCGTCTGAGAGAAAAAAGGCTGACCCCCCCTGACGATAATCAGGGACATAAATAGGCGGTGGAGAGAATGGAGGAATCGGGTCAGGTCGAACAAACTCCCGGCCATGATACTGAGCATCCCACATAGGCTGATAATAATCAAGGCTATAGTTAGTGTGGGCCTGCTGTGATCCAATCCAGGTGAAATCCTGGTCCACCCTCCGCTGGTAAGCATCAAACTCTCGCTGACTGTTCTGCTGAGACTCATAGATGTTCTGAATAGTGTTCCCCAAGAGTATAAGATCAAACGAAGGAGGGATGGGAATGTTACGTCCAGTCCTCCTCGGTGGCTCCCGTGGAGCATCAGCCATCTCAACATCAGCCTCCTCATCCTCCTCCTGTACAGGAGGTGGTCCTTCAACCTCACCCTCATCATCTAACAACCGCTCCTGCTCATTGTCTTTCTTTTTCTTCAAAATCTTTGCCCTCCAAAGCTCTTGATACGTAAAATCCTCCTGATGTACTGGCAATGAGAGATAGGTCTGGCAATCATCAGAAGCAAAAACTCCCATCCTCTTATAGATCACCGTTATAAAGTGTCCCAAAACCAGAGTCAAATCGGTATGATTACACATACGGTCCAGAAGCACAAGAGGAGGCAAAGCAAACCTGGATGGAGCACCCTCAGAAAATAACTTAAGTAACCAAAGATCATTCTTGTACGCCTTCTCCCAATGAGTAGACCGCTGTACCAGGAAAGTCACAATCATACGGTGGAGCAACCAAATTCTTAATCTTAGATACACCACTAGTGTATGTCCAAGTTTCTCCTCCCGTGATCCTGGTGAAATACTGCATGATAGACTCTCCATCACCCAAATCGGCCTGTGTTCTATACCCCTTCTTCAAAATATCCCTAAACTCAGCACTCTGCAACTCCTCCCTCGTATACATCCCACAGTAGTAACCAAATTCAGCAATTGACAACCTCCTCTGCACTCCCCCACAGTAAAACGAGACTACCCTCTCTTCAAAAATGTCTTTGACTTTTCCAAATTCCTTCTTCAGTTTCAAGGTTGAATAGAACTCTAAGCATAACTCACGGTAAGCGGCTTCACGGTTAGCGAATACCCGCCGCCAAATATCACAACTCACGTCATGCCCTCTTGACGCACCTCCAACTCTCATACTCATAGAAAACCACCGTCGAATATTCTCCTGAACTCCAAATACCTGAGCTTGAAATTGAGTTAAATGTCTTGCGGGAAGGACCACATGCTTAGAAAGCTTATACAACTTGTTCTTGTAGATGTTCTTCTGAGGCTGCCTAATTCCCTAAATGATAGCCAAGCATGTCGCTCGTTCAGTTCTTCAATAAATGTGAGCGGCACCTCCATTTGTCTCTTTGAAGTCTTAGTCAGGACATCAACCGCCTCACTGGATTGCCCCTCAACCATTTTGCGCTTTCCCGCGGCCTTATCTTCAGCTCCCTGCATTCACAAACATGAAAACGTCCAATTGTAAGTATTAAGAATGCAAAGTTGGGAGTCATATAAAACAAACGGAAATTCAGGCAGGAAAATTCCCCCACTGCGGCGCAGTGGGCAAGAGTACCCCTCACTGCGGCGCAGTGGGGCGAAAAAGACAAAATGGCAGAAGATCCTCACTGCGGCGCAGTGGGGCATGAATCCCCTCACTGCGGCGCAGTGAGGCAAAAACCTGGGCAAACTTTTCTAGGGTTCATCATGATATGGCACAAAATGGGGAAATCTAACAAGCAAATATAGGGAAAAGATCCAGTATTCTCCACTTTAAACAACCTATATCAACATACCCCCATACTTGTTCTTCAAATCAAATCCCCAAATTTTTCAAAACCCTAATTTCTAAATTAAAATCACAATTTGAAGAACTAGGTGAAAGATTTAACATCCAAATAACTTCTATTGCCCTCAAACATCAAAACCCCTAAATTAATTAGAACATTAAGCTAGCATAAACCCTAGAAATTTAAAACTCAAAATAAAAGAAAAATACAAAGAAACTAAAGAGAAAACTTACACTTCTTCCCATTATGCAATGTATGAAGATGAAAATCTGGACAAAGGATTAAAGATGGAAGAAAAATGGAAGATCTTGAAGGAGGTTAATGGGTATTTTGGTTTTTTGGGGGAGAGAAAAGAAGAAAAAAGAGTAAAAGTGTAAAAGAGTAAAAGAAAACAAACTTACCTGGTCTCTCTTTGACCTACTCGTACTCCCACTGCGGCGCAGTGAGGAGTATGCACTCCCACTACGGCGCAGTGGGATGTATATCACAAGTGGACAGAGGCTTTGGCATGCGGCGCAGTCAGGCAATCCTACCCCCACTGCGGCGCAGTGGGGAATTGCTGAAACAAAAAATTTAAAACTCAAAATAAAAGAAAAATACAAAGAAACTAAAGAGAAAACTTACACTTCTTCCCATTATGCAATGTATGAAGATGAAAATCTGGACAAAGGATTAAAGATGGAAGAAAAATGGAAGATCTTGAAGGAGGTTAATGGGTATTTTGGTTTTTTGGGGGAGAGAAAAGAAGAAAAAAGAGTAAAAGTGTAAAAGAGTAAAAGAAAACAAACTTACCTGGTCTCTCTTTGACCTACCCGTACTCCCACTGCGGCGCAGTGAGGAGTATGCACTCCCACTACGGCGCAGTGGGATGTATATCACAAGTGGACAGAGGCTTTGGCATGCGGCGCAGTCAGGCAATCCTACCCCCACTGCGGCGCAGTGGGGAATTGCTGAACATATATTTTTCTTCAACAATATGTAAAACTCAAAATAAAAGAAAAATACAAAGAAACTAAAGAGAAAACTTACACTTCTTCCCATTATGCAATGTATGAAGATGAAAATCTGGACAAAGGATTAAAGATGGAAGAAAAATGGAAGATCTTGAAGGAGGTTAATGGGTATTTTGGTTTTTTGGGGGAGAGAAAAGAAGAAAAAAGAGTAAAAGTGTAAAAGAGTAAAAGAAAACAAACTTACCTGGTCTCTCTTTGACCTACCCGTACTCCCACTGCGGCGCAGTGAGGAGTATGCACTCCCACTGCGGCGCAGTGGGATGTATATCACAAGTGGACAGAGGCTTTGGCATGCGGCGCAGTCAGGCAATCCTACCCCCACTGCGGCGCAGTGGGGAATTGCTGAACATATATTTTTCTTCAACAATATGTCAAAAACTCAAATCACACAACCCGGAACCGCATCAAATCGAGACCACTCCTGCACTTACTAATAAAACAAGATTAAATCTAACTAGTTCAAAGAAAAGTAAAAATGATAAAATGAACACGGGTTGCCTCCCGAGAAGCGCTTAAGTTATTAACGAGTCTTTAGCTTGACTCGACCAACCTTCAAGCATCAAATTCAAACACGGGGATTTCATCACATATCCCCTCAACCTGCTCTTCTTCCACATATAACTTAAGTCGATGACCATTGACAATGAACGATCCTTCACCATTTCGCTTAAACAACTCAACATAACCCGACGGGTACACATGCTTAATCACAAACGGTCCAATCCATCTAGAAGTGAGTTTAGGTTGCTTAATCTTAAATTTGGACAAGAACAACAACACTTTAGCCCCAACCTTAAACTCCTTTCTACGAATCCTCTTATCATGCCAAATCTTGGTTCTCTCCTTATAAAGCCTCGAATTCTCATAAGCACCTAACCTAAGCTCATCAAGCTCATGAAGTTGCAACATTCTAAGTTTACTAGCCTCCATCAAGTCCAAATTCAAATTCCTTAACGCCCAATACGCTTTATGCTCTATCTCAATAGGTAGATGACAAGTTTTGCCATAGAGCAACCGGTATGGCGTGGTGCCAATCGGCGTCTTATAAGCCGTCCTAAACGCCCACAAGGCGTCATCCAACTTCTTCGACCAAACCTTGGGGTTATCTCCAACAGTTTTCTCTAAAATCCTTTTCAAAGCCCTATTGGTGTTTTCTACTTGTCCACTAGTTTATGGATGATAAGAAGTAGAAAAATAATGCACAACACCATACCTCTTCATGACCTTGGCTAATTGATGATTTGCAAAATGGGTTCCTCGGTCACTAATCAAAGCTCTAGGGCAACCAAATCGACAGAATAACTGTTTCAAGAAATCAATGACTACCGCGCGTCATTCGTGGGCAAAGCCTTGGCTTCGGACCATTTAGACACGTAGTCAACGGCGACAAGAATATATTGAAACTTATTAGACGGTGGGAATGGTCCCATGAAGTCTATACCCCAAATATCAAAAACCTCGCATACCTGAATGCTTTGTTGAGGCATCTCATCCCGCTTAGTAATGCTCCCTTGTCTTTGACAAATGTCACAAGTCTCTACCAAAGTTTGAGCCTCCTTGAAAATTGTTGGCCAATAGAAACCTGCATCAAAAACTTTCTTACCAGTAACTGAAGGACCGTAATGACCTCCAGTTGGCCCGTAGTGACAAGCATCCAAGATCTCTCTAGTCTCACTTCCAGCAATACATCTCCTAATCATACCATCTGCACAAACACGAAACAAGTATGGATGGTTCCAAAAATAATACTTAACATCTGATATGAGCTTCTTCTTCTGCTGGTACGTGAAATCATTAGGTATCTCACCTGCAACCAAATAATTAGCTATATCTGCAAACCAAGGAGCATAATCAGAGTTAGAGATAAACATTAAAGACTCATCGGGGAAGTGATCATTGATCTCCCCATCACGAAGTTCCTCCCGGTGAGGATCTTCCAAACGACTCAAATGGTCGGCAGCCAAATTTTCAGCCCCTTTCTTATCCTTTATCTCAATGTCAAATTCTTGCAACAAAAGAATCCAACGGATAAGCCTGGGTTTAGCATCCTGTTTCGAGAACAGGTATTTAAGGGCTGAATGGTCAGTGAAAACTATGGTCTTACTCAACACCAAATAAGATCTAAACTTATCAAAGGCAAAGACCACGGCAAGCAACTCCTTCTCAGTAGTGGTGTAGTTTTGCTGAGCGGGGTTCAAAGTTTTACTAGCAAAGTAAATGGGCTTGAAATGCTTATCAACCCTTTGCCCAAGCACGGCTCCCACAGCATAGTCACTTGCATCACACATCAACTCGAAAGGCAATTCCCAATCTGGAGCTACCATGATAGGAGAATCAGTCAACTTCTCCTTCAATACCTGATAAGCATCCAAACAAGCATCATCAAAAACAAAAGGAACGTCCTTCTCCAACAGTTGGGTCATAGGACGAGTAATCTTTGAGAAATCCTTAATAAATCGACGATAAAAACCTGCATGTCCAAGAAAACTTCTTACCCCTTTCACATTGGAAGGCGGGGGTAATTTGGAAATAACATCTATCTTAGCCCGATCAACCTCAATCCCGGCCTTGGACACTTTATGCCCTAAAACAATTCCCTCGGTCAACATAAAATGGCACTTTTCCCAATTCAAAACAAGGTGTGCCCTCTCACACCGTTCCAACATCCTATCCAAATTACCCAAGCAAGAATGAAAAGAATCCCCAAAACAGAAAAATCATCCATGAAAACTTCCATGGAAGTTTCAAGCATGTCCTGGAAAATAGCAATCATGCACCTTTGAAAGGTGTCAGGGGCATTACACAAACCAAACGGCATTCGCCGATAAGCAAAAGTGCCAAATGGACAAGTAAACGTGGTTTTCTCTTGATCCTTTGGATCAATGGGTATTTGAAAGTACCCGGAAAACCCATCTAAGAAACAAAAATATTCATTACCTGCAAGACGTTCCAACATTTGATCAATGAAAGGAAGTGGAAAGTGATCCTTGCGGGTGGCATCATTAAGCTTACGGTAATCTATACAAACCCGCCAACCCGTAATAGTCCTAGTGGCCAAAAGCTCCTTATTATCATTCTCAATAACTGTCATGCCCCCCTTTTTGGGCACACAATGAACAGGACTAACCCAAGGACTATCAGCAATAGGAAAAATAATTCCTGCATCAAGAAGCTTAATCACCTCTTTCTTAACAACCTCCTTCATATTAGGGTTCAGCCGCCTTTGTCTCTGGACAACGGGCTTAACATCATCAAGAAAATCAATCTTATGCTGGCAAAAATTAGGACTAATACCTGGAATATCTGTGGTCTTCCAAGCAAAAGCCCGCTTGTGAGCTTTAAGAACAGACATGAGACGGTCTTTCTCATCACTCGAGAGTGAGGACGAGATAACCACTGGCAGAGAAGACTCACCTGACAGATATGCATACTCTAGATGGTCTGGAAGCGGCTTAAGCTCCAAGTCAGTAGGTGGTACATCAACAGAGTTAGGTACCCTTGAACTCCCGTCAGCAACTACCTCCTCAAAAGTCTCATCCTCGGGAGGTGATTCATCCAAACTCAGTGCCATGACCTCTGCAAACAAAGCTTCATCAGAAATTTCTCCCGATCCTAAATTAGCGATCTCCTCCTCTCCAATATCTGTCTCCATGAAGTCCTGAAATTCTCGATCCAATGCATCATCAATGACATTAATCCTGAAACAAGTCTCATCATTAGAATATGAATGCTTAATAGACTTTTCAACATTAAACACAATCCTATCAGTTCCTACGCCTAAGGAAATTTCCTTATCCTTTACACGGATGATAACATCCGCAGTATTATGAAATGGGCGTCTAAGAATAAGAGGGACTTGCGTATCTTCCTCCATCTCGAGGATAACGAAGTCAACAAGAAAAACAATATGGCCCACTTTGACTCTAATATTCTCAGCAATCCCAATGGGATACTGAAATGAATGGTCAGCTAGTCTTATACTCATGCGAGTAGGGCGAAGGATTCCCAAGGACAACTTAGCATAAACTGAGTAAGGCATCAAATTAATGCTAGCTCCTAAATCAGCTAAGGCCTTACAAATAATGGTTCTAATAGAGCAAGTGATAAGAAAACTCCCTAGGTCTTCAAGCTTTGGTGGTATGCGGTTCTGCAAGATAGCAGAACACTCGGCATTAAGAAAAGTAGCCTTTGCCTCTTCCAACTTTCCTTTGTCAGTCACAAGCTCCTTAATGAACTTGGCATAATGGGGCATCCCCTGAATAAGATCGACTAAAGGCACATTAATGTGAACATTTGTAATCAACTTTGTGTTTACGGTTTCATTTTAGAGTTTAACGTTGAGGGATTGATTTTGTCAACTTTGAAAACTTATGTAATTAACTGACTGAAAAGCAATTAATGGGCCAAAACCTTTATATACCTGCAATTGTTCTGCTGGTCGCATTCTTCTATATTTCTCTGGTTCAAATGCTCTCAAACACCATCACACACAAAATTCTAAATCTCTGGATTTTATCAGATTGAGTAGTTTGGATATACCGTCGAATTGATTCAATCTGAAAGTGATTACACACCTTTCAGAGATTACCATATATCCGGTTTGATTTTTTGTTTTGTTGATTTTTCCCAACACTTTCTACTAAGTTTTTTTTTTAATCTTATCTTTTGATTTTTTTTTCGAATGTCATTATCCTATAAATAAATTGATTTACCATATTCAAATTTTAATTAACATAGATGGACGATAATACGATGTATATCATGCGGGGGAAAAATCACGTTATGAGCATTGAACACGTCTCACTGATTGTATATATAGAAAAATAACAAACGATAAAATAAAATAAAACAAAAAAGGGTCGATATATTAAATTTAACTATCTTCTATAAACATATAAAGTTGATGGCCTAAAGGTTTTTTGGCACATCATTAATGAAGAAATTTAATGGTGAAATTTATGGCACTAATTGATGATTTTGCTATTAATCTTGCTTAATTTTATGTTAGGAGATATAGACATAGAAGATGATATAAGCCATAAGTTATTGGGAACTTGAGAGGCCGAATAAATGAAGTCCCGTTTAATTGATTTTGAGGTTATTTAAGTGAATTTCATCTTTGTTTTTAATGAATTTACGATGGTTTGTATAATAATATTTTAGCTTAAACCTTTTAATCTTCTCCATCTTCTTTAAGCCGATCATTAAAGCCATTACCAAGGCATTTTCCCCAAACACCCTCTCAAGATTCCTCCACCACCACGGCAGCCACCAAACGCCAGCAATTACCAACAAAAAGATAAATACTTTTTACAACTAATTGTACTGGTAAGATCTTAATTTCCTTTTAATGTGTGTTCATGATCTATGTATTTTTTCTTGAAGTTTATGCAACCAGGTTCAACCACAATCACGTGGAATCAATCGGTCCATTCAAGTATATGTTCAAATGGTCCTTAACCACATCGATCTATCCATTATGTGGGGAAACCCTGCATAATTTGTTAAATGGGAACACGATGCAGAAATATCATTTTCTTCTTTTTAGGTGTTTCATCAAAAGGGCACACGATGGATGAGAATCAGGTATGTGCAAACCCTTAACCATCGTAAATACTATATCTTATTAAATAAATGTAGGGTTTTGGGGTTTTCATCAAATTGCAATGGAGGAGATTCATGCATCTTCAATTTAATTTTTCTTTCGGTTATTTGTAGGATACTCTATCAATCAGGTGTATTCTACTATCACTTGATTATGGTAGCACGATGTAAACCTTCATCGCCAAAACAGCCACATAACCTTATATGCGTAGCCGTGCACCACACGGGCAACTTGATCGACTCACAAATTAAGCATCACAAAAACTTTAGATCCTCAACTTTATACGGGATCAAACAAATAAACTTACCCAAACGAACATTCGAAATCTACTATACCTAGCCGTGCAACGCACGGGCATGCACTCTAGTTTAAGATATAAAACAAATTACGATTATTGTCTATTCTTCATTAAAGTCATTAATCTTTCATGAAAATGTATGATTCTTGCATTTATTCAATCATTTGCGAGTATATAAAATAAAAGCCAGGAGCCCAGGACTACCATTTGGCCATTAATTTGCTTTTTAAGGCCATCAACAGAAGTTACTTCTTATGGACAAACATTTCGCTTTTATCAAGTTGTTCTCCACTTGAATTGTTTTAATATTTATTAGACCCACTTCCGACAATATTTTTGTTGTTTTTTCCATCAGTTTTGTGACTTATCGTCACATGAGTATTTTTAAACTGACACATATTTGACAACAATTTCTCTTTACTTACTTTGTCACTGTATTTTACACACATATATACATATACATATAAAAAATCCATTAAGGACCCCATCCCCACTCTACGCTTAGCCGAAAATTGCAAAACCAAAGAGAAGAAGTCGTGTTGGTGTTTACATAGCCGATGACCTCCTCACTTAAACAGAAAAGGGTCATTGAAACTAATTTTCGTTATTTTATTTTGGTTCACTTATATTTCTTTTGATTAATAACAAGTAGGGTTTTAAAGCAGTTAAGTGGACTTAATATTGAAACTATCAACAACAAAAAAACAATAATAAATCTACTACCTATAATACGAAACAATTAGGTTATATTTTATTCAAGGAAAACTTAAGCAACTCGCCAAACAGAAAAGTTAATTCATAAGAAATTAAGACTTTGTTGTTACAAATAACCAAATTAAACAATAGTCATGATAAATACAAAAGTTGCTTGGCATAATGAACACATATTATTTGAATAGATCAAAATTAAGGCCTGATGTGAAGTCGTAAACATAAAGTTCAAGTATCCAAAAGATCGATAATAGGATGCCTTGAGTAAACATCGAATAATAATAATAATGTGAATCAGTAATGTACCCAAAAAATATACAAAATGTTGGTATGTGATCACGTTACATAAACGCATGTCCGGAAATAATTTAAGTCTACGGGGTCACACAAAATGACACGTAAACTCTATGTTATTAATTAATATATTAAGTGTAGTATATTGATTAATATGATCACGAAATGATTAATAAACAATAATTAAAGAGTTAATATAAATGTTTATTAATTAAAAGAGAAAGATTAAAGTGTAAATTAGAAAGTTTCCTAATTACACTTAAAGAGGGGGGGCCGAATTCTTGAGGGAGTTTCCTAATACTCCTCAAACTTGGTCACCAAGTAATTAAACCCTAAATATTAATCCCTATAAATAGGGGTTAAAGGTTAAGGGTTTTTACACACACCATACATACAAGATTTAGACTTGTAAAAAACCTTCTCTTTCTCTCCTTATTCTATTCGGCCGAAAACCCTTCTAAGGGTTGTTCGGTTTTATCCTATACGAAATCCATATGAAACTTAGACAATTAATGACTAGCATTAATTGTGGTCGGTTTTGTTTGATAACATCAAAAGGTTTTCGGTTCATAAGGGTTTCAAGATTAGGGAGTTACACAAAGGGTTGTGAAGTTCGTGATCGGGTACTAGCATACATCATAGGGGTGTCAAGTGTGCGATCGTAGAGGGGTTTTACTTTAAACCCTAACTAATAATAATTATATTATTATTATTATTATTGGAAGCTTTGCATAAGGTACACGTTTCAATTCCCTTCTTTGTTAATTAATGTGATTGCATATTCGATTCTTCCGTTGCGCATACTCGTGAATTGTTATGTATTTATGTTCTCATATTCTAACAGTGGTATCAGAGCCACATATGTGATCTATTAATTACAAAGATCAAAACTTGAAGGGGGGTTAAGGGTTGGTTGTTTTTTAATTAATTGTTAAATAATTAAAAGTTGTTTTCTTAATTTTTTTAATTAAAAATCGGATTTAATTAAATAAAATTAGGGTTTTTTTGTTTAATTAATTTAACCTAATTCAATGGAAGATTGAAACCCTCATGGCAAGTTTTGAGTTTGTGAATTGACATGATTTATTTGATATAAAATTGCATGTTTGTGTATCTTGATTATTTAAGGTTGTTAAATAAAGTAAAATCACAAGGAATTCATGCAAAATTACTTGTGATTATTGCTTATATATAGAGATATAAATAGCAAAGCTTGATAGTCCAATGATTAGGGTTTATTGTGTGACTATGTGAATTTTTCGTGTGATTTTCCTGCTATGCGACAGTTCACTAAAAAATTCATATCTTTTAATCTGTAATGAGTTAGAAGTTGTGCTATAGACAATAGGTGCTCAACACATAGGGCTACAACTTTGTAGTTCTGGTCGAATCTTGATTCTGACCAGAAACAGGGCTAAATAGGTCGTGAAGCTACTGGAAATTTCCAGTCAGCATGTTTATGTGAATTACTTGTTAATTAAGTTGTTTAAAGGCTTACGCAATCAAGGAAACTTGATGTATGTGGTCCTCTTCTTCGGAGGGGGGATCCGACTTTAGACATATGCATGAACCATAGTGACCATGTTTAGGTGGCCCACCTTAACTTGTTGCATGATTAATTAGTTCGGTAATTAGTAAGTTTATTAATTTTTGCGTGTTTATAAAGAGGTATAAAGGTGATGCAAAAATTGTTTCATTGAAAAATATAAACTTGACTAAGAACTATCGAAATAGAGATTTCTTAATAAAATTGGAGTCTTACAACCTTGAGATACACCGGCTCACCCATTTGAACAAACTCTAAGAGAGGTATAAGTCGGAGTGCGCTAACCTCCTAAAAGGGCGGGTTTTTAATTGCGTCTATCGCAAACCTTTGCTCTTGCGCTTCTTTGTGCGTTCAAATGGAGCTACCGAGCTCTCTTGTGTTGTTAAGACTATACAAATGATTTTATTAAATATTATGTTATGAAGATTTGCATGAGTCTTCATACATAAACTTTTGATTCACATCAAATGCATTACCCATTTAAAGTTAAGTCATTGCCACCCACTTTGATTAGAACACTTGCCAGTGCTTTTCGCTCCTACGTGAGACCGTAGGCGAATTGTATCTCTTCAAGGTAGATTACCACTCCACCGTGAGACCGGTGGTGGACTATTTACATGTTCTTAATTGGGCGACTTAAAGCGAGTTAAGAGGTGAGATCCTTGACCCGTGGCATAAGATGGGACAAAACATGTTTACAAAACACTTAATATCCCTTTAAAGTGTTGTTGTAAGTCCCATAACTCTAGGAATTGCATGAATGCAATTATTGATCGTCGATTACCTTTTAAGTACCGTCATTTCTAGCAGATCAACTGATGAAATGATTGTATGTCAATTGGATCCTAGCCTTAATGAAATTAATTGTTAAATGAATTTAACAAGGGTAAATTACATTTCTTAAGGATGATTATCGAAAATACCGATAATTGAACTTTTGTCTGTTTTAGAGATGGCAACAACAAATCCTTCTCAAAACATACACCAATCGGCATTTTAGGTCGATGCTAGAAAGAGAAAAACTTTATTGACCAAACTTCAATTACTGATTTCGTCAAGCTAAGAATAGTTCTAAGAGCGGAGAAGAAATATCAAGTCCTTGAAGAGCAGTCACCCGTTGTTCCGGGAGCTAATGCTACAACTGGAGAGTTGGCTGCATACACTGCTCAGTACGATAGACACAATGAGGTTGCTTGTTTGATGTTAGGGAGTATGGTTCCTGAACTTCAAAAGCAATTTGAAAATTATTTTCCTCTTGATATGATTAAAGAGCTCAAGTCTTTGTACGAAAAGCAAGCTGGAGTGGAGTTGGTTGAACTTGTTGAAACACTTCATGACTTGAAAAACGAGTATGGAACACCAGTTAGTCCTCGGGTACTCAAGATAAAGAGGTACTTTGAGCAATTGGAAAGGTTATACTATGCTTATCTTCTGCCTATTACTATTGGCAAAATTCTAAAGTCTTTTTCAAACGATTTTGAGGAGTTTGTGCGCAATTATAATATGCATAGCATGAGTAAAACCATAGCTTCATACCATATTAATTGAGTATGAGAAAAAGCTTCCAAAGAAATCTGCTACACCCCAAGTTCTAATGATCAAGGGGGGAAAGGTTCAGAAAGCAAAACAACCGTAAGCTAAGGGCAAGAACTTTGGTAAGTATCTAGCTGAGTTGAACTAGAAGAAGAAGCAAGCTGGTTTAACCTGTTCTTCAAGTATCTTCTAAATTGAATTATGAGAATTGATGAGATTCAAAAGATATTTCAATAGCAAAAGGGTCAAGTCTAAACTTGGACTCTACCTATCTTTGACATTGTCATCTTGTTTATTTTGTCAAGAAACGCAATGAAAGTCTTCGATGTGAAGGGATCTTACAATCAAATGATGAATCATTTTATGAATGCGTGTCTTTGACATTATATTGGCAAGAAACACATTGAAAGACTTCAATATGAAGGGATCTTATAATCAAAATGATGAATCATTTGATAAATGTGTGTTTTTGGAATTGTCTATTAGCAAGAAAAGCATTTTAAGACTTCAAAGTGAAGGAATCTAGCAAATGATGAATCATTTGACAAATGCATGTCTTGTGTTTACGGCAAGATGATAAGGAAAACTTTTCCGCATTAAATGGAAAGGGCAAAAGAGCTACTTGGACTAATACATATGGATGTATGTGGCCCATTTAGACATGTGTCAAGGAAAGGTACTAGCTACTTCATCATTTTTATGAATGATTTCAGTCATTATGGTTATGTTTACTTGCTTAAACATAAACATGAAGTCCTCGAAACATTCAAAGAGTTTAAAAATGAAGTAGGAAATCAACTCGGTAAAACCATCAAGATTTTTAGTTTGAATCAAGGTAGAAAATACTTAAGCCAAAAGTTTAAGGATTATCTAAAAAGCTTGAGGATTTATCCAACAAGCTTACTCCTATATAAGGCTATATTTGAGAGGAGAAATCGAACCTTGTTGAACATGGTTAGATTAAATGATGAACCTTAAGACTCTCCCATTTCGTTTTGGGATTATGCCCTAGAGACTGCTGTTCGCATTCTCAATATGGTTCCAACCAAGAAGGTTGACAAGACACCGCATGAATTGTGGCATGGGAGTGTTCCAAATTGTCTTACTTAAAGATCTGGGGTTGTGAGTCTAGATCTGTTAAGTGCATCTTTGTAGGACACCCAAAGGAAACGATGGGTTACTACTTCTACTTTCCTACCGAAAACACTGTCAAAGTAGCACGATATGCTGAGTTCTTTGAAAAGAAACTCATATCTCAAGAAGACAGTGGGAGGATTGTTGAGCTTGATGAGGTTCAAGGTGAAGATGCGTCAACTTCTAAAATTACTAGCAATCATCAACTTGGGGGGGAAAATGTTCAAAGAGATGAATCTCATGAACTACAAGTTGAAGATGAAGCGATTCCAATTCGTAGGTCCTCAAGGACAATACGTGCTCGTGAAAGATTAAATCTTATGGTTGAATCTGAAGAACACGTATTAGGAGACTTAAATGAACCTCCTAATTTCAAAATTGCATTATCAGATCCGGAATCTGACAAATGGCTTGAAGCTGCGAATGTGGAAATGAAATCCATGAAAGATAATCAAGTTTGGAGTTTGGTTGATCTTCCACCTAATGGTAGAACCGTTGGGTGTAAATGGATCTTCAAGAAGAAGATCGACATGGATGGAAATGTACACACCTATAAAGCTCGTCTTGTGGCGAAAGGCTATACTCAACTTTATGGAGTTGATTATGAGGAGACCTTTTCTCCCGTTGCGGACATTGGAGCTAATAGGATCATCTTAGCCATAGCAGCGTACTATGACTATGAGATATGGAAAATGGATGTCAAAACTGCTTTCTTGAATGGTTTTCTAGACGAGGAAGTCTATATGGTACAACTAGAAGGTTTTGTCGATCCAAAACATCCCAACAAAGTGTGCAAACTTCAAAGGTCCATTTATGGATTGAAGCAAGCATCAAGGAGTTGGAATAAAAGGTTTGATGAGGAAATCAAGAGGTTTGATTTTGCTTAAAATCCTTATGTGCCATGTGTATATCGCAAAGCTAGTGGGAGTAATGTTACTTGGGTAAAGCAACATTCATACTTGGAATCAAAAATCTATAGAGATAGAAGTAAACGGTTGATTGAATTAAGTCAAAGTGCTTATAGAGATAAGATCTTTGTGAGTCCCAAACTCTCTTGATGGTTAACCCAGAATGTAAAATACAACAAGTCTAATAATCACTAGAATGGACTAGTATTACTTGAATATAAATGCAAGTATATAAACAAAGTAATACAAGACTAAAAGCAATAAAATAAAGGTGGAACACAATGCAATATTTTCAAGTGTATTTTATTTATGATGTTAAATAAAATACAAGGTTGTGCGGAATCAAGATATTACAAATATGTAAGTATCCTAACAACCTATGAATTACAAATGATCTATATTTGCCAAATAACTCTTTTAGATCGAGATACTTAAAGTTGTGAAATATCCCTGTTTAAGATCGAGAGTATTTAGACAAATTCACCTTTAATGCTAAAAGTAATTTTAACAAGGAAATGACTTTGTATTTATAGGCAAACAAATTCACCAGTGAATTTGTGCCGTACAAATATGGTTGCATGCATTTAATGAACCGACAAGGTCATTAAATGCATTGGTTAAGGTACAAGGATAAAGTCACATCAATAAGACTTTATTCTTTTAACCAACCACCTTTACACACGTAGATACTTTAGTAAAGAACAAGTGGAATGTTCTTTGGAAAGTGTGTAAAGGCAAAAAGTCAATTCCTTGATATCAGTGTTCAGACTTGTAAGGTCTAGAACACTGACAATCCTCCAGTCGTAGATCTGGTAAGACTTCCAGTGGACTCCGCCATTTGTCAGTCTTCTTTATTCTAACTTCAGTCTTCGACTTCAGTGAGAATGTCTTCAGTAGAATAGATCTGGACTGGGGTGAAGTCCAGTGAGCTAATCTGGAGGATGTCTCCAGATTTCCTATACAAGTATTTGCTCACTGGTCTTCCATTATTTCTGAACAAATCTTTAGAGGGACTCCAGTTTCCAAGTCTGGAGTAGGTCCAGTAAATATCATTTCTGGACAGATCTTCAGTAAGGCTCCAGTAGTCGAGTCTGGAGCGAGTCCAGTAAATCTGGACCTAACAAATTCCCCCTATTTGTTTAGAAATAATGCAAGGTTTTTCAAGCTTATATCTATACAATTTTGTATGCTTGAAAAACACTTGTTTTGACTTAGTCTAAAAATTTATTGTTACTGGGAAACACTTTATAGATCATCAGTGTTCCAGTTTCATCTTTTAATTCTAACTTAGACTAAATCTGATCATTTACTTTATGAATCAAAATATGCAACTATATTTACAGCCATCAACAGAAAATAAGTTACAATTTTGGAAATTAAATACAATTACAAGTAAATGATAAAAAGAATCAGGCCCTTCTTTTTGACGTCTGTCCTGGAGCGTCTTCAGTAGCCTTCCTCTTTGGAGATGGAGAGGAAGGTACAGAATCTGGTGATTTCATGCCTATTGCAACTTCCATCTGTTGCTTTCTCTTCCATACCTTCTCGATCCTCTTCAAAAACGCTTTAACATCAGTCGACAAATCTGTCTTCCCCCTGAATGTTAAGGCAATCTCCTTCAGTTCACTCCATCCAAACGCTTGGACTGAAGCACTTTTTCTTTCATCAGTAAAGTTACCTTCCCTGGTCAACTTTATTTCAAACCTGGACATACCTTCATGATTATCAGCTAACTTAATCTCGGCACCAATGATCTTTCTGGCATCAGCCCTGAAATTCAACATTTCTTCATATTTGGCTTTTTGCTTAGCCATCTGGATCATGTACTCAGTTTCTTTGGACACTTTCTGCTGTTCGACGGCAGATTGGAATGCTTCACGATTAATTCTTTGTGAAGTATCCAAAGGAATAAAAGTGCTCAGATCAGCATCTCTGATTTCTTTGATCTGTTTGGCAGTCAGTTTGGGTAAACCTTTCAACTTCTTTCTGTACTCTATCTCCAGAGCACCAGCATTCTTCCTTATCTTTTTTCTGGAGGTTCACCAGCTCCTCCGTCCTTTGTCTTATCAGTTCAGTTACACTGACACCATAGGTTACAGTATCATAGGTTTGTTCGTCTTTAGAGTACTTGGAGCGAATGTAGACATCATCCAATGCATCCAGGCATTGATGAATTCTGGGGTCTTCCTTCATTCTTTTATACACATCAATATGTATGCCTAACCTTCCAGCATTGTAAGAATCAAGGGTCCCCATAGTTGCCATCTCCCTTTTGTGGGCCAGCAATTCATCCTTTTGATTTTTCTTGAATATTTCTATCAAAATGCATTCTTGCTCCAGTCTCTTCGAGGTGTCTTCATCAGTAGTCTGAATTTCTGATGACCTTCCAGCAGTTTCACTTTCTTCTCCAGATACCATATGTTCCTTTCCTTTTACAGACTTCAGAGTTGTTGGGATATCTGAGAAAGATTCAAACTGGGGGCTCACTGGCATCAGTACCAGCAGCCTCTTCAACCTGCACAATGGCTTCAGTGCCAAGTGCCTTCTGTGCTTCTTGTGCACTGGCATCAGTACCAGTCACTTGTTCTTGTTGCACGATGCTTTCAGTAGCAAAGGCCTTTTCAATAGCACTGGCAACCACTTCTTTCTTTTTCCTCACCAATCCTTCTGGAGCAGATTCAGTGGCAACAGATGACTTTTCCCCCTTGGAATGTCCACCAGTTGGAGACTTGTGGGCACTCCATAACTATTCAAGCATATATATGTCTGTAGCACCAAATGTCCTTCCTGCCACTGGAACTGTGATATTCACAGTCTTCCTTAATTGAGTCACTTCCTTCTTGATAAATTCAATTTCTGAAGACAAGTGCTTTGGCATTTCAGTATTAATCATGTTTACCACCTGTGGCAATAACCCATCTTGAATTGTTCTAAGAACAGACTCAGAAATTTCTTTAGATATTTCTTTCAACATACCAAGTCTGAACTTCGTAGCACACTCATCACTGATAGTGCTAACAACGGCATTCTGATCAAGTGTTGGCCTACTCTCCAAAATACTTATCCTGGTGGTCAACCTCTGAAACTCATCTATCAGACCTGCTAGTGGTTGAACAAGTTCACCTTTTACTGCAGTCTGAATAGAACTAACCAGCCTTGTTTCTAATCTCTGGACTGCCACTTTGAGATTTTCAGTGTTTTGATTTGTGGCCAGTACCAGTTCATTCAACTTCTCAAACACCAGCTTCTCGTTGCCAGCAAACAGATTCATTTCTGATGAAAGATTATTTGATAAAATAGATTTGAAATCAGAAACAACCTGTGAAGAAGACTGGAATGATCTCTCCAGGTCCGCCACCTTACTTAAAAGGTCTTGGACCTCGGCTGAAGAAGAAGAGGAGGGACCACTTGGAGGATCAAGAGTTGAGGTGATTCTGGTCACCATTTGTACTTGTGCCTGGACCTCTTCAGTTGAAACTTCAGATGTGACTACAGTTGAGTCCAGCACACGTTGTTCAGATAAATCGATTGGAGTTTCAAGTGGTGGTGGTTGAGTTTGTGAAATTTGAATTGTGGGAGGATTGAAATAAGGAGTGGATTGTGGAATTGAAGGTGGTGGTGGTGGCATAGTGGATTCTGGTGGTGGAACATTTGATTCTGGTGGAGGTGGTGGCATTTCTGGTAATTGTTCTATTTCTACTACGTCATCACCCAGAAAACTCATGTCAGTATCAAAAATATTACCTTCTGACATGGGTGAATCGGCCTCATTCCAAACAAACGTTTCATCAACAGTCTGATCACCAACTTCTACATTCAAGTCAAACTGAGCATCTTGCTCATCAGTCACCTGGTCAACAACTTGTACATTTTCTTCCTGTACAACAATCTCTTCCTGCTCAAAAATGGGAGACCCGTCTACATTCATTACATCACCAGGATGACTCATTTCAGCTCTATCTGGATTTACCTGAACTCCAGCCCTTCTAAGGCGTCTGGACGTTCTGGGTAGAGTAGTACTTGCAGTCTGTTGAACTTCAGGAGCCACCTGGGTCACTGGTTGCACAATTTCAACATTTTGGACTCCAGAGGATCCTTCACCAACCTGGATTCCTCCTGGAGCCACTTCTGGTTCATCTGGTGCATCATTTCCAAAATGATTCAACATATTTACAGGGATTTCAACCTCACCAGCTCTTGATTTTAGGGAACTCAACTCCCTCAGATATTCACACATGGAGAAATGATTTGTATCATAATCATACTCAGCACCCAGAGCTCTTAAAAACACAAGTGAAAGAAAACGAATATAAGGAATATGGGGTTTTCTACCTTTCACCTTCAGACGGTCAACAAGGTCATCAAAGAAGATCTGAGCGAAATCGACCCTGTACCCAAACCAAAGACAGTAGGCAATCTGGAGTTGCATTTGATTAATCTGATCCAACCCTCCAGAACTGCCACCTAAGCACTCAACCAGATGAGTGAAGAAATATCTCCATGAGTCTGTCAGTTCACTCATGTAGATTGTGCCTTTCCTTGATAACTGGCCATGTTCATCCAGTATATCAGTGTGCCCCATTAATCTGCACACATCCCTGTAATTAATACCAGTAGGGAGAGTAATTGCCATTTCATTTTCAGCCAGATAATTCAAATGAAGAATCTCTCTGAGATAATCGACAGTGAGAGTAAAGGCCCTGGTGCCTTGATGTAATGTGTAGTTGATGGTTTTAGTGTTATCAACATACACAGCAGTATACCAAAATTCACACAAATAGTCATGATACATCTTTCCTGCTCAAAAATGGGAGACCCGTCTACATTCATTACATCACCAGGATGACTCATTTCAGCTCTATCTGGATTTACCTGAACTCCAGCCCTTCTAAGGCGTCTGGACGTTCTGGGTAGAGTAGTACTTGCAGTCTGTTGAACTTCAGGAGCCACCTGGGTCACTGGTTGCACAATTTCAACATTTTGGACTCCAGAGGATCCTTCACCAACCTGGATTCCTCCTGGAGCCACTTCTGGTTCATCTGGTGCATCATTTCCAAAATGATTCAACATATTTACAGGGATTTCAACCTCACCAGCTCTTGATTTTAGGGAACTCAACTCCCTCAGATATTCACACATGGAGAAATGATTTGTATCATAATCATACTCAGCACCCAGAGCTCTTAAAAACACAAGTGAAAGAAAACGAATATAAGGAATATGGGGTTTTCTACCTTTCACCTTCAGACGGTCAACAAGGTCATCAAAGAAGATCTGAGCGAAATCGACCCTGTACCCAAACCAAAGACAGTAGGCAATCTGGAGTTGCATTTGATTAATCTGATCCAACCCTCCAGAACTGCCACCTAAGCACTCAACCAGATGAGTGAAGAAATATCTCCATGAGTCTGTCAGTTCACTCATGTAGATTGTGCCTTTCCTTGATAACTGGCCATGTTCATCCAGTATATCAGTGTGCCCCATTAATCTGCACACATCCCTGTAATTAATACCAGTAGGGAGAGTAATTGCCATTTCATTTTCAGCCAGATAATTCAAATGAAGAATCTCTCTGAGATAATCGACAGTGAGAGTAAAGGCCCTGGTGCCTTGATGTAATGTGTAGTTGATGGTTTTAGTGTTATCAACATACACAGCAGTATACCAAAATTCACACAAATAGTCATGATACATCTTTCCTGGATTACGTGTGAGAGCACCATAGAGTGGACAACTGAGGAAAAAGGCATTCAGTCGTCCGATGAGAGAGGTGGGAGCATGAATGGTGCTAGTGAGTCTAGCCATCCAATTGTTCATATTAATCCTTATGGCCTTTGCCTCTAAGGTAATATGGGGTGCCTTAACAATATTTGGAACAGGAGCATATTCAGCGGCTAGCAGATTTTTAGGTGAATTAGATTGTCTAGGAGCCATTGAATATGATAGATATATGAAGATGAAATTGAATTTAGGGTTTATGAAGATTTGATGAAATAAATATGAGAGAGAGAGATTGATGATTGGAAATTGAATGAATAAGAAATAAATGAAGGAATTTGAAGAATTTGGGAGTAAATATGTTCGAAGTAAATGCAAAGGAAAGTGAAAGTGGGTATATATAGGAGAGAGAATGTGGAACTCAAACGGTTAATTTGAAATTATCAAATATAATTTTGATCGGGTTCTGAGATCCGCATTAAATACATCACATCACACATAAATGTGTGACGGTTTACAGCCCACAAACAGTACCAACTTGCACTTTTTGTCTTCCCAAGGTAAAAATACCATCATTTCTTTGAAAAAATGACATGCCACGTAGGATAATTAGATAAATATCTTTTCAAAGATTTTGCATACGTGGCACGCTCAATGACCAAGTATAAAAAGTATTATGACTGACAGACCAGTGCATCTGGAGGTTGACTGGACACTCCAGTATCACTGGTGGATTAGTCCAGTGAAGCATGCACTGATGGTACACTGGAGGGACACTCCAGTAAAGTACTAGTGAAAACCATTTGAAAGAGACTGGTAACCTCAAACTTGCACGTCAACTAATACAGACAAATGAGAGGGACACATTTACAAGGAGACAAAAGTCACCTCAAACATGCACTTCAACCTATCTAATTACCAGTGAGAGGGACACATTTACAAGGAGACAAAAGTCACCTCAAACATGCACTTCAACCTATCTAATTACCAGTGAGAGGGACACATTTACAAGGAGACAAAAGTCACCTCAAACATGCACTTCAACCTATCTAATTACCAGTGAGAGGGACACATTTACAAGGAGACAAAAGTCACCTCAAACATGCACTTCAACCTATCTAATTACCAGTGAGAGGGACACATTTACAAGGAGACAAAAGTCACCTCAAACATGCACTTCAACCTATCTAATTACCAGTGAGAGGGACACATTTACAAGGAGACAAAAGTCACCTCAAACATGCACTTCAACCTATCTAATTACCAGTGAGAGGGACACATTTACAAGGAGACAAAAGTCACCTCAAACATGCACTTCAACCTATCTAATTACCAGTGAGAGGGACACATTTACAAGGAGACAAAAGTCACCTCAAACATGCACTTCAACCTATCTAATTACCAGTGAGAGGGACACATTTACAAGGAGACAAAAGTCACCTCAAACATGCACTTCAACCTATCTAATTACCAGTGAGAGGGACACATTTACAAGGAGACAAAAGTCACCTCAAACATGCACTTCAACCTATCTAATTACCAGTGAGAGGGACACATTTACAAGGAGACAAAAGTCACCTCAAACATGCACTTCAACCTATCTAATTACCAGTGAGAGGGACACATTTACAAGGAGACAAAAGTCACCTCAAACATGCACTTCAACCTATCTAATTACCAGTGAGAGGGACACATTTACAAGGAGACAAAAGTCACCTCAAACATGCACTTCAACCTATCTAATTACCAGTGAGAGGGACACATTTACAAGGTACCAGTAATATTTTCTGGAAAATTTTGTCCAGTGAGAAAATAAATTAATAAATTCCCCTTGAACTTAAAACATTTTTAAGAGCAAAAATATATCTTTTAAAGTCTTTCCCCCTGGAATGTTGATCCAGAAATCTATTAATGCAAAGATAGTACACTAAGGCGTTCGATATCTGAACAGTCATAGATTTATAAATCTTTAAATCAAGGATCCCTGATAGTACACATAGGCGTTCAATACCAAGGTTCCAGATTTAAGGGTTTAACATTCCCAACTCACCAACAAGATATTCAAAAGTTTTAACATCCAGTGGTTTAGTAAAAATGTCAGCGAGTTGTTTGTCAGTGGGAATAAAATGGAGTTCAATGTTGCCTTTCACAATATTATCACGAATAAAATGATACCTGAGATCAATGTGCTTCGTTTTGGAGTGCATGACTGGATTGTTCGAGATAGCAATGGCACTGGTATTATCACAAAAGATTGGGGTCTTTGAATACTTAATACCATAATCAAGCAACTGGTTCTTCATCCAGAGTATCTGAGCACAACAACTGGCTGCAGACACGTATTCAGCTTCAGCAATGGACAATGAAACTGAAGTTTGCTTTTTACTGGTCCAGCTGACCAGTTTGCCACCAAGGAAATGACATCCACCAGTAGTGGATTTCCTGTCTATCTTACAACCTGCATGATCTGAATCTGAATAACCCATTAGATCCATGCCTGAGCCTTTGGGATACCAAAGACCCAAACTGGGGACACCCTTAAGGTACTTCAGTATGCGCTTTACAGCAAGCATATGAGAGTCTTTTGGATTAGACTGATATCTGGCACACAAACATGTTGAAAACATAATATCTGGTCTACTGGCAGTTAAATACATCAGTGAACCAACCATGCCTCTATAGACAGTGGTGTTCACTGGTTTACCATCTGGATCTGAGTCCAGTGTTAATGGTGCAGAAATTGGAGTGGGTTTAGATGGTGAAGAGTTCATATCATATTTCTTTAAAAGATCTCTAACATATTTTTCCTGATTAATAAAAATACCATCATTTCTTTGAAAAAATGACATGCCACGTAGGATAATTAGATAAATATCTTTTCAAAGATTTTGCATACGTGGCACGCTCAATGACCAAGTATAAAAAGTATTATGACTGACAGACCAGTGCATCTGGAGGTTGACTGGACACTCCAGTAAAGTACTAGTGAAAACCATTTGAAAGAGACTGGTAACCTCAAACTTGCACGTCAACTAATACAGACAAATGAGAGGGACACATTTACAAGGTACCAGTAATATTTTCTGGAAAATTTTGTCCAGTGAGAAAATAAATTAATAAATTCCCCTTGAACTTAAAACATTTTTAAGAGCAAAAATATATCTTTCAAAGTCTTTCCCCTGGAATGTTGATCCAGAAATCTATTAATGCAAAGATAGTACACTAAGGCGTTCGATATCTAAACAGTCATAGATTTATAAATCTTTAAATCAAGGATCCCTGATAGTACACATAGGCGTTCAATACCAAGGTTCCAGATTTAAGGGTTTAACATTCCCAACTCACCAACAAGATATTCAAAAGTTTTAACATCCAGTGGTTTAGTAAAAATGTCAGCGAGTTGTTTGTCAGTGGGAATAAAATGGAGTTCAATGTTGCCTTTCACAATGTTATCACGAATAAAATGATACCTGAGATCAATGTGCTTCGTTTTGGAGTGCATGACTGGATTGTTCGAGATAGCAATGGCACTGGTATTATCACAAAAGATTGGGGTCTTTGAATACTTAATACCATAATCAAGCAACTGGTTCTTCATCCAGAGTATCTGAGCACAACAACTGGCTGCAGACACGTATTCAGCTTCAGCAATGGACAATGAAACTGAAGTTTGCTTTTTACTGGTCCAGCTGACCAGTTTGCCACCAAGGAAATGACATCCACCAGTAGTGGATTTCCTGTCTATCTTACAACCTGCATGATCTGAATCTGAATAACCCATTAGATCCATGCCTGAGCCTTTGGGATACCAAAGACCCAAACTGGGGAAGCTCTTCTTGCATAGCTATCACCCAGTTTGGATCTTCCATAGCCTCGTCAATCTTCTTTGGTTCTATTAATGATAAGAAACTGACATATAAGCATTGATTACTGGAGGCTCTTCTGGTCAGAACCCCTCGACTGGAGTCACCTATGATCTGATCGATAGGATGAGCTTTTGTCCATCTGGAGTATTGACCAGGATTGTTACTGACAACAATATCAGTGCAAGAATTCAGTTGAGTCTCCTCTGGTGTTGCTTCTGGAGGAGGATCTTGCCAGACTACTTCAGCATCTTCATCTGAGTCATTTAAATCACGATTTGCATCATGAAATTCTTCCATTAAAGGCATTTCTTGAAGTACTGGTTCAGTTTCAACTGGGACTGATACTGGGGGCGTAGTACGGACATCTGATCTAATAATAATTTCAAAGGGTAGTTTGAAAATAATTGAAGGATAGAATGGAGTACCACTAGAGTGTTTCTTATTCTGAACAGGTTCCAGATCGGGATGACTGGAAACTTTGTCTTCTGAATCTTTATTGTAGTTTATAGGATCAGATTCACAGAAGACAATTGGAGTTACTGGGGGAGTATCAAAGGCTGGCTTTTTATTGATTGCGGCATTTGATTCATCAAATGTGACATGAATTGACTCATGGACCTTCTCCAGTCTCTTGTTGTAGACTCTGAAGGCCTTGCGAATGGCTGAATAGCCTAAGAAATACCCTTCATCAGCTTTGGCATCAAATTTGCCTAACTGATTGGAGTCGTTCAGGATGTAAACTGGACATCCAAAAACGTGAAAATAACCAATATTTGGTTTTCTATTTCATAAGACTTCATAGGCTGTCTTTTTGTGTCTTTTGATGTACACTGATCGGTTCTGGGTGTGGCAAGCAGTAGCAATTGCTTCCGCCCAGAAACTGGTAGACAAACCAGATTCAGCAAGCATACTCCTGGCAGCTTCTATCAGCGTTCGATTTTTCCTTTCCACCACTCCATTCTGTTCTGGAGAGCGGGCTGATGAGAAATTCTGGGAGATGCCAGTGTCAGTACAGAATGACTCCAGAGTTGCATTCTGGAATTCTGTTCCATTGTCACTTCTTAACTGACACACCTTTCGACTGTACTTGAGCTCAATTTGCTTGATAAGACTGATGATTTCAGCAGCAGCTTCACTTTTAGACCTGAGAAAGATAACCCAACAATATCTGGAAAATTCATCTACGATCACCAGGGTGTATCTTTTACCAGCACGAGTCTGAACATTCACTGGACCGAAAAGGTCCATATGAAGCATATGAAGAGGTTCAGATATGCTGAAATTCTGTCTGGTCTTGAAACTGGTACGTTTCTGCTTACCCATCTCACATCCTAGACATGACCTTTCCTTTTTGAAGGAAACTGAAGGTATCCCATCTGCCAGTTGTTTTCTAGACAACTTATTAATATTTTTGAAATTTAAATGGGATAACCTTTTGTGCCATAACCAGTTTGTGTCTTCATCAGCTTGAGTATAGAAACACTGCTCTGAAGGAGAGCTTTCCATATCCATCACGTACACATTTCCTCTTCTGGGAGCAATCAATACTACCTTCCAGTCCTTGTTAAATACGATACCCTGAGCAATATTGAATAAAACTTGATAGCCATCATCACACAGTTGGCTTACACTGATCAGGTTATATTTCAAACCATTCACAAATGCAACTCGTCTGAATTTGACTTGTCCATTGTTCAGAACACCATACCCCTCAGTTTTTTCACAACCATCATTTCCAAAAGTAATGGAGGGTCCATCAGAAATGATGAATTCCTACAGCAGGGTCTTACATCCGGTCATCGTCCTACCAGCTGCACTATCAAGATACCAGATATATTTCTTTCGATCGCCCTGCACATCCACCAGATATATCAATTAGATTTTGGAACCCATCGACTGATGGGTTCACTGGACCCTCCCTTATAGGTCCCTGGGGGTATCTGGTTGAGTTCACTTTCTTCAACAGTAGTCTTAGTTGAAAAGACCACTGGGATTGATAGTTTTGAAACCTTTTTCTTTTTCTCAACTGGAGAAATATATTTATCTTTCTTGGAAAAAGGTTTGGTATTTTGTTTAGGGCCAGATGAAGTACCCTCAATAAAGTTTAATCTTGCATTAAAACTTTGAAATTGACGAGTCAGTAATTGAAACTGGCTCTCTAACCTTGACAAAATATTTTTATCAGATGACACCTGAGCCTTTCCAGTTGACTGGACTCGAGGCATAGGTAGGGAATTGGTCTGAGGCAAAGGTTTATTCCGATTAACCTTTTTAACTGGAGCAGTCATCTGGAATGCTCCAGTCTTAACCTCTTGGGATTGAACTGGGAAAATATGGCTCATCATAAATTGTACTGGGCCTGAATCCCTCTGGTAACCGATCAATTACTGGAATTAATGATGCAACATGAGTATTTCCAAATAAATAAGCACGTTTTTGTGTGGGAAATTGATTTACTCCAGCATCATATGGCTTTCTGGTTTCAAGCCATGATTTAATCACCAGTTTTTCTTTCTCTAAAATGACTTCAAGATCTTGTTTTTCTTGAATCAATTGTTCAGTTACTAGAACCTGGGCTTGAAATGCCAGTTCAATATCTTGAAGTTCCTTTAATTTTGATTTTAAAACATTAATTTCAGAAAAATCTGTTTATAGACCATTTACACAGTCAGATCTAACAGTTTCAACAAATATTAAATCAGAATTAAGAGCTTCAGCAATGTCCAGTTTTAATTCTTGGTCAGTCTCAGTATCATAATCACTAACCTTTTTGATAACAATGTCCACCCATCTTCCAGATGTGACATCTTCCTTCACCAGGTGCTCTTCGTCTGCCAGAGCCATGTAACAGCAATCTCTTTCTTCTTCTTCATCAGCAGATGAATCATCAGAAGGAACCCACTTCTCTTCAGTTGTTGCAATCATGCACTTATTATTATTTTCCATTTGTTGTGCCATGAGAGCAATTTGAGCCTTAAGCTTTTTGTATTTAGATTTATAGCTATCATCAGGCTTATTATTTGAAGTAAATGGACCAGGCTTAGATGAAAACTGACTGGACTTGCAATCTTTCATGAAATGACCTTTTCTGCCACACTTAAAGCATGTCAGATTGCTCTTATCAGTTGAAGAACTGGATGCAATATGTCCAGATGGCCTATTTGCTCTTGCTTTGAAACGATTAAACGTTTTAGCAATCATAGCAACCAGGTCATCATTTTCAGATTCATCACAGTCTGGAGAGATTTGACTTGATTCTCCAGATTCCATGAGTTCAGACACCATCTTCTTCATAGAAAATACATTCTCAGAAGATATCAGTGATGTACCTTGTGGTTCAGTGTGACTAACCACAGTAGGACTACTGGAGGCATGGTTATAGGCATCTTGTTCTGCCACAACTCTCTGAGCTTGATTCTCCTCAGTATATCTGAAAGCTTCATATAGAGTTGACAGAGTGTGAGTGTGCAGAGTTTTACCTTGTCTCAAGACCAGGATCATGTGAGACCATTTGGTGGGTAGAATATCACAAAATTTCTCCAGAAGTATATCCTTGTCCTTCTCAACCTCGAGACCTCTCAACTGGTTTATGATACTCATAAATCTGGTGTAAGTACTAGTGAGAGACTCATTGGGCTGAGCAAAAAATGACTCATACCTCTTGTTTAAGGAAACTTTTCTGGTGACAATGGTGTCATCTCCTCCTTCAAACTGGTTTACTAGTTCATCCCACATGGTTTTAGCACTAGGAAAAAGAACTAGTGTGGGAATTAGGGTTTCAAGAACAGCCCCAAGGATCATGTTTTTGAGAAGGGTATCTAGATTTACCAATCTCCTCTCCTCTTCAGACCAATGTTCCTCCCTATTTTCCCTGCCATGTCTAGATCCAGTTGGATCAAGAAGAGCATTGAGAGGTGATGATAGGACATAAGGTCCTTCATTTAAGATTTTCATCATATTTCTCTCAATACCAGTGATATGCAATATCATCCTAGCCTTCCACATACCAAATTCATCACTGTTCCCACAAAATTTAGGAACAGGATTATTTGAGTAGTGCACATGCACATGTGGAGAAGCAGGAGTAGGAGGAGGAGGTGGATTAGTGTTATTAACAACGGGTGGGTCAGTATTTTGATCATTAATATTAACATTAGGATCAGGACCAAAATTAAAGTTTCCTTGTGTATTTTCAGGGGTGGCCATCAAAGAAGCAGATCTAGGCAATGTTTAGCCTTCCGCTCTGATACCAATTGTGAGTCCCAAACTCTCTTGATGGTTAACCCAGAATGTAAAATACAACAAGTCTAATAATCACTAGAATGGACTAGTATTACTTGAATATAAATGCAAGTATATAAACAAAGTAATACAAGACTAAAAGCAATAAAATTTAACTGGAGCAGTCATCTGGAATGCTCCAGTCTTAACCTCTTGGGATTGAACTGGGAAAATATGGCTCATCATAAATTGTACTGGGCCTGAATCCCTCTGGTAACCGATCAATTACTGGAATTAATGATGCAACATGAGTATTTCCAAATAAATAAGCACGTTTTTGTGTGGGAAATTGATTTACTCCAGCATCATATGGCTTTCTGGTTTCAAGCCATGATTTAATCACCAGTTTTTCTTTCTCTAAAATGACTTCAAGATCTTGTTTTTCTTGAATCAATTGTTCAGTTACTAGAACCTGGGCTTGAAATGCCAGTTCAATATCTTGAAGTTCCTTTAATTTTGATTTTAAAACATTAATTTCAGAAAAATCTGTTTATAGACCATTTACACAGTCAGATCTAACAGTTTCAACAAATATTAAATCAGAATTAAGAGCTTCAGCAATGTCCAGTTTTAATTCTTGGTCAGTCTCAGTATCATAATCACTAACCTTTTTGATAACAATGTCCACCCATCTTCCAGATGTGACATCTTCCTTCACCAGGTGCTCTTCGTCTGCCAGAGCCATGTAACAGCAATCTCTTTCTTCTTCTTCATAGAAAATACATTCTCAGAAGATATCAGTGATGTACCTTGTGGTTCAGTGTGACTAACCACAGTAGGACTACTGGAGGCATGGTTATAGGCATCTTGTTCTGCCACAACTCTCTGAGCTTGATTCTCCTCAGTATATCTGAAAGCTTCATATAGAGTTGACAGAGTGTGAGTGTGCAGAGTTTTACCTTGTCTCAAGACCAGGATCATGTGAGACCATTTGGTGGGTAGAATATCACAAAATTTCTCCAGAAGTATATCCTTGTCCTTCTCAACCCGAGACCTCTCAACTGGTTTATGATACTCATAAATCTGGTGTAAGTACTAGTGAGAGACTCATTGGGCTGAGCAAAAAATGACTCATACCTCTTGTTTAAGGAAACTTTTCTGGTGACAATGGTGTCATCTCCTCCTTCAAACTGGTTTACTAGTTCATCCCACATGGTTTTAGCACTAGGAAAAAGAACTAGTGTGGGAATTAGGGTTTCAAGAACAGCCCCAAGGATCATGTTTTTGAGAAGGGTATCTAGATTTACCAATCTCCTCTCCTCTTCAGACCAATGTTCCTCCCTATTTTCCCTGCCATGTCTAGATCCAGTTGGATCAAGAAGAGCATTGAGAGGTGATGATAGGACATAAGGTCCTTCATTTAAGATTTTCATCATATTTCTCTCAATACCAGTGATATGCAATATCATCCTAGCCTTCCACATACCAAATTCATCACTGTTCCCACAAAATTTAGGAACAGGATTATTTGAGTAGTGCACATGCACATGTGGAGAAGCAGGAGTAGGAGGAGGAGGTGGATTAGTGTTATTAACAACGGGTGGGTCAGTATTTTGATCATTAATATTAACATTAGGATCAGGACCAAAATTAAAGTTTCCTTGTGTATTTTCAGGGGTGGCCATCAAAGAAGCAGATCTAGGCAATGTTTAGCCTTCCGCTCTGATACCAATTGTGAGTCCCAAACTCTCTTGATGGTTAACCCAGAATGTAAAATACAACAAGTCTAATAATCACTAGAATGGACTAGTATTACTTGAATATAAATGCAAGTATATAAACAAAGTAATACAAGACTAAAAGCAATAAAATAAAGGTGGAACACAATGTAATATTTTCAAGTGTATTTTATTTATGATGTTAAATAAAATACAAGGTTGTGCGGAATCAAGATATTACAAATATGTAAGTATCCTAACAACCTATGAATTACAAATGATCTATATTTGCCAAATAACTCTTTTAGATCGAGATACTTAAAGTTGTGAAGTATCCCTGTTTAAGATCGAGAGTATTTAGACAAATTCACCTTTAATGCTAAAAGTAATTTTAACAAGGAAATGACTTTGTATTTATAGGCAAACAAATTCACCAGTGAATTTGTGCCGTAAAAATATGGTTGCATGCATTTAATGAGCCGACAAGGTCATTAAATGCATTGGTTAAGGTACAAGGATAAAGTCACATCAATATGACTTTATTCTTTTAACCAACCACCTTTACACACGTAGATACTTTAGTAAAGAACAAGTGGAATGTTCTTTGAAAAGTGTGTAAAGGCAAAAAGTCAATTCCTCGATATCAGTGTTCAGACTTGTAAGGTCTAGAACACTGACAATCCTCCAGTCGTAGATCTGGTAAGACTTCCAGTGGACTCCGCCATTTGTCAGTCTTCTTTATTCTAACTTCAGTCTTCGACTTCAGTGAGAATGTCTTCAGTAGAATAGATCTGGACTGGGGTGAAGTCCAGTGAGCTAATCTGGAGGATGTCTCTAGATTTCCTATACAAGTATTTGCTCACTGGTCTTCCATTATTTCTGAACAAATCTTCAGAGGGACTCCAGTTTCCAAGTCTAGAGTAGGTCCAGTAAATATCATTTCTGGACAGATCTTCAGTAAGGCTCCAGTAGTCGAGTGTGGAGTGAGTCCAGTAAATTTGGACCTAACAATCTTGAAGAGATTCAAGATGGAGAATTCTAAGCGTGGTTATATACCGATGCAAGAAGGACTTAATTTATCTAGCAAGAACGGTGCTTCTACACCTGAAGAGGTGGAGCGTATGAAAAGAATTCCTTATGCTTCGGTTGTGGGATCTATCATGTATGCGGTAAGATGCACTAGACCTGATGTTGCGTTCGCGCAAAATATAGTTAGCCACTATCAGCAAAATCCTGGAGAGGATCATTGGACTGCTGTAAAGAACATTCTTAAGTACATGCGTGCTACTAAAGAATTATTCTTGGTGTATGGAAGAAATCCCGATACAGAATGTAAGGTGAATAGATACTGTGATGTTGGATTTCAGACTGATAAAGATGAATCAAAATATCATTCGGGATCCGTCTTCGTTTTAAATGAAGGCACGGTGGAATGCAAGAGCTAGAAGCAAACCACAGTTGCTATGTATGCGACAGAGTCTGAGTATATTGCCGACTCAAGAAAGCCGCCATGAAAGTTGTCTGGATTAGAAAGGTTATTTTTGGGCTTAACGTGATGTCCTCAAATAACACACCTATGGATTTGTACTGTGATAATACGGGAGCTATTATCATTGCCAACGAACCCGGAGTTCAGAAAGGTGCCAGACATTATCCTAGACGATATCACTTTGCACGTGAACAAATCGTACTAGGAGAAATTAAGATACTCAAAGTTCACACAGATTATAACTTAGCAGATCCTTTTAAAAAGGCAATGTCAAAAGGAAAGTTTAATAAGCATGCTGAGGGCGGAGGTCTTAAACTAGCTAGTTATCTCATGTAAATCTGTGATTGGTATTTGGATAAGGGACGGTTAAACAATTATTATTTCAATAAATGAATTCATATACTAGGTATGAGTGTTTTCATTTCATAATGATTGTGTCCTATATTTGCATGTTTAAATCCATGAATATTTTAAATATTCTAAACGTCCATTGTCGATTAACTATATGGGAATATAGTTAAACTAAGGCAAATGTGAGAGATTGGTGAAAATATTTAAGGGAATATTTTGAAGATGGTCATACCAAACTCACATGGTATTCAAAGAGATGAATATCAGACTTACCCCACTTAACGAATTGTCATTTTATGGATCGGCGTCATTAAGTGAAATTCGTGAAATGGTTACTTTATTTATCCTTAGACTTGAGATACAAGCACGTTATGCAAGTGTGGATTGTATTTTCTTGATATAGTTCTAACTGTCCTGAACAAGGTAGTAATAAAGGGCTATTTTCAGAAATGTAGTGAAACGACATGACTAACACGTGTAGTCAATAAAGGATTTGTTCCTTCAATTTGCAACTGAAGTATGATACCATTTGGGCCCCTCATTAATTAATTAAGATGTTTGTATGGCCATACCCAAATGAACTCAAGAGGAGGTCTTGATTAATTTGGTAATCTTGATTAATTGTAGAAATGAGAAACAGAATCGTTAAATTATGAAATGACATTGATCCATATTCATAATTAACAAGGTATCTGAAACAAAGGGATAATAAAGACTAAATCATTTCAAATGATATTTTAAGAAACTATCCTTAAATATTTCCGGGAGCATTGACGTGTTGCTAGACGCTAACCAATGTTATTGCCTTTATATAACATGCTCAAGTGGGAGCTGTTGGTATGTGATCACGTTACATAAACGCATGTCCGGAAATCATTTAAGCCTACGGGGTCACACAAAATGACACGTAAACTCTATGTTATTAATTAATATATTAAGTGTAGTATATTGATTAATATGATCACGAAATGATTAATAAACAATAATTAAAGAGTTATTATAAATGTTTATTAATTAAAAGAGAAAGATTAAAGTGTAAATTAGAAAGTTTCCTAATTACACTTAAAGAGGGGGGGCCGAATTCTTGAGGGAGTTTCCTAATACTCCTCAAACTTGGTCACCAAGTAATTAAACCCTAAATATTAATCCCTATAAATAGGGGTTAAAGGTTAAGGGTTTTTACACACACCATACATACAAGATTTAGACTTGTAAAAAACCTTCTCTTTCTCTCCTTATTCTATTCGGCCGAAAACCCTTCTAAGGGTTGTTCGGTTTTATCCTATACGAAATCCATATGAAACTTAGACAATTAATGACTAGCATTAATGACTAGCATTAATTGTGGTCGGTTTTGTTTGATAACATCAAAAGGTTTTCGGTTCATAAGGGTTTCAAGATTAGGGAGTTACACAAAGGGTTGTGAGTTCGTGATCGGGTACTAGCATACATCATAGGGGTGTCAAGTGTGCGATCGTAGAGGGGTTTTACTTTAAACCCTAACTAATAATAATTATATTATTATTATTATTATTGGAAGCTTTGCATAAGGTACACGTTTCAATTCCCTTCTTTGTTAATTAATGTGATTGCATATTCGATTCTTCCGTTGCGCATACTCGTGAATTGTTATGTATTTATGTTCTTATATTCTAACACAAAAGTCAAAGGATTAGATCGGAGATTTATCATAGATTTTTATAGACATGATGTATGTATATATTTTGAAAACTAGATTAAACCCATGTGTTGCATGGTACGATAATTATGATAAAATTTAATAAATAGACGACTCTTACTATATTGTCATACAAATAAAAAATATATCACCAAATTTGGAGGATAATATAGCAATATATAATAACATCAACATAATTACTAATTAAAATAGTAATGATTTTATATAAAATGAGTTATTAATAGATACATATAAAGAGAAGTTTAATTTAAATTCAAAACTTTACACAAATATTATTATTATTATTGAAGCTTTGCATAAGGTACACGTTTCAATTCCCTTCTTTGTTAATTAATGTGATTGCATATTCGATTCTTCCGTTGCGCATACTCGTGAATTGTTATGTATTTATGTTCTCATATTCTAACACAAAAGTCAAAGGATTAGATCGGAGATTTATCATAGATTTTTATAGACATGATGTATGTATATATTTTGAAAACTAGATTAAACCCATGTGTTGCATGGTACGATAATTATGATAAAATTTAATAAATAGACGACTCTTACTATATTGTCATACAAATAAAAAATATATCACCAAATTTGGAGGATAATATAGCAATATATAATAACATCAACATAATTACTAATTAAAATAGTAATGATTTTATATAAAATGAGTTATTAATAGATACATATAAAGAGAAGTTTAATTTAAATTCAAAACTTTACACAAATAGGTTATTATTATTATTATTATTATTATTATATTATTATTATTATTGGAAGCTTTGCATAAGGTACACGTTTCAATTCCCTTCTTTGTTAATTAATGTGATTGCATATTCGATTCTTCCGTTGCGCATACTCGTGAATTGTTATGTATTTATGTTCTCATATTCTAACACAAAAGTCAAAGGATTAGATCGGAGATTTATCATAGATTTTTATAGACATGATGTATGTATATATTTTGAAAACTAGATTAAACCCATGTGTTGCATGGTACGATAATTATGATAAAATTTAATAAATAGACGACTCTTACTATATTGTCATACAAATAAAAAATATATCACCAAATTTGGAGGATAATATAGCAATATATAATAACATCAACATAATTACTAATTAAAATAGTAATGATTTTATATAAAATGAGTTATTAATAGATACATATAAAGAGAAGTTTAATTTAAATTCAAAACTTTACACAAATAGGTTATTATTATTATTATTATTATTGTTATTATTGTTATTATTTCTTATTATTATTATATTAAATTTAATTAGTTATATAAGAGATTATTATAGTAAATGAATCTACCAATATATATATAACAAGGTCTTAAATTCATTCCTAAACAAATAGAAACCCTTAGATGAACTCCATCTTTGATTTAGAACCATTAGATCAAATTTAATTATACCAATCATCAATAGATGGATTGGTATATGGTGGAGCCTGAGACTGAGAGGTCTTGGGTTCAAATCCTGGTGTGAGCAAAATGCTCCCAGGAATGGAGACAGGGGTTTTCCCATAATGAGTTTCCTCTGGAATTGGAGTTGGGTATATGAAGAGGCATGCCGCTGAGCCCAAATTTGCCGTTCAAAAAAAAAAAGATCAAATTTAATTATTTCATCTTTATTAAATGACAATATTAATACTTATACTTTATATCAATAGTCAAAATATATCCTTCTTAATTATAGTAATAATATTTATTTATGTCAAAAAAAGACACAAATTATGATGCCGAGCAATGTGGAAGTATCAAGTTATACTTCATTACAATTTATAAACATATAATATTATAAAATTCCTATCATATTAAATGCATGTACATTAATTTGGTATGTATTATATATTTTATATTTATTTAATTATTTATTTTAATAATATTAGTAATGATAGTATCATTACCAAATTTATTATTAAGAAGCACAACATTAGTCCTTCTAATTTAGATAATCTACAATCTATATATATAACAAAATCTTAAATCTAATATTATTAAATTATTATTCTTTAGTTATGACAATACGCAAGATTATTTTTTATTTGAAATCAAAGTTTGCATCATCATTAATTTATTATGACAATACGGAGATAACTTATATTGGATAGACTATTAATAATAAACATAGGTTTCAATAATATGTGATATTATGATCATTATTATATATATTTTCAAACAATAACTATTATTTTATTATTATTCAATTGGATAGATCATTATATAATGATCTTTTTAAATAAACTAAATTGTTTAATAAATATAATTAAAAAAACCTTATAAGTTCAAAATTTAAAATTTTCTTTCTTTAAAAAATAAAAATTTAAGGAAAAAGAAAATGATAATATAAATGTAAAGAATGTAAAATGTGTTACCATGTGTATATATCCTATGATCGAGTTATGTAAAAAACTTCGTATTTTATTTATAGTTTTCACTTTTCTTCATATTTTAAAATATAATTTATGGCGTTTTGAATCATTTTGCTTTATATTTGAGTCCGTAGACATTATTATTGCAAAAAATATGTATAAAAAATAGAACAAATTTGTTTATATACAAATGTAAAATAATTATCCGCGTGCAGGATAGTTGAAAATAATGGTATTGGATTGACTATGAAAATTGAAAATCATAAATAGATAGTAAAATTTTATTAAAATAGAAAATGTTTGGGATCGATAATGTGACTAAGATCTTGAATTATTATTTAAATGCAAAGAATGATAATCATTTTGTACCATAATTTCCTAAATGATATTTTTTTGATTTTTAATTAATTGTATATTTAGTTTTTGGAACATGAGTATTTAACGCACCGATTTGAATGCACTAATGCAAGTTTTAGCCCGACCAACTCGATGGATACTATGAAAGCGAATGAATGGTACACTTTCGTTTGGTTTTCACTTTTTGTATACAAATCAAATATGATGTCAAAAATGGAATAAACATAAAAATTAAGAATATTATGAAATTAAATAAATGGTAAGATTTTGTTAGGTTTAATGACATCTTAGACCATTTTTATATAAATCATAACGTATATTTTATGGTAGTTTACATAACCAACAAAAAAAATGTCATAATCATAATATCAACTTTTTAAAAGTGTTAATTTATATTTTTCTTAATAATTTTACAGTAACATTATATGAGTTATATATATTGACTCGCGCATTACGCGGGACAATAATCTAGTATGAATATAACATGTGATCATCAGTTTTTTCTTTTCTAAAATGACTTCAAGATCTTTTTTTCTTGAATCAGTTGTTTAGTTACCAGAACCTGGGCTTGAAATGTCAGTTCAATGTCTTGAAGTTCCTTTAATTTTGATTTTAAAATAGTTATTTCAGAAAAATCTGTTTCTAGACCATTTACACAATCAGATCTAACAGTTTCAACAAATATTAAATCAGAATTAAGAGCTTCAGCAATGTCCAGTTTTAATTCTTGGTCAGTTGCAGTATCATAATCACTAACCTTTTTGATAACAATGTCCACCCATCTTCCAGATGTGACATCTTCCTTCACCAGGTGCTCTTCGTCTGCCAGAGCCATGTAACAGCAATCTCTTTCTTCTTCTTCATTAGCAGATGAATCATCAGAAGGAACCCATTTTTCTTCAGTTGTTGCAATCATGCACTTATTATTATTTTCCATTTGTTGTGCCATGAGAGCAATTTGAGCATTAAGCTTTTTGTATTTAGATTTATAGCTATCATCAGGCTTATTATTTGAAGTAAATGGACCAGGCTTAGATGAAAACTGACTGGACTTGCAATCTTTCATGAAATGACCTTTTCTGCCACACTTAAAGCATGTCAGATTGGTCTTATCAGTTGAAGAACTGGATGCAAATTGTCCAGATGGCCTATTTGCTTTTGCTTTGAAATGGTTGAACGTTTTAGCAATCATTGCAACCAGGTCATCATTTTCAGATTCATCACAGTCTGGAGAGATTTGACTAGATTCTCCAGATTCCATGAGTTCAGACACCATCTTCTTCATAGAAAATACATTCTGAGAAGATATCAGTGCTGTACTTTGTGGTTCAGTATGACTAACCACAATAGGAGTACTGGAGGCATGGTTATAGGCATCTTGTTCTGCCATAACTCTCTGAGCTTGATTTTCCTTGTGTATTTTCTGGGGTGGCCATCAAAGAAGCAGATCTAGGCAATATTTAGCCTTCTGCTCTGATACCAATTGTGAGTCCCAAACTCTCTTGATGGTTAACCCATAATGTAAAATACAACAAGTCTAATAAGCACTAGATTTGACTAGTATTACTTGAATATAAATGCAAGTATATAAACAAAGTAATACAAGACTAAAAGCAATAAAATAAAGGTGGAACACAATGTAATATTTTCAAGTGTATTTTATTTATAATGTTAAATAAAATACAAGGTTGTGCGGAATCAAGATAATACAAATATGTAAGTATCCTAACAACCTATGAATTACAAATTATCTATATTTGCCAAATAAACTCTTTGGATCGAGATACTTAAAGTTGTGAAGTATCCCTATTTAAGATCGAGAGTATTTAGACAAATTCACCTTTAATGCTAAAAGTAATTTTAACGAAGAAATGACTTTGTATTTATAGTTTTCTTAATAATTTTACAGTAACATTATATGAGTTATATATATTGACTCGCGCATTACGCGGGACAATAATCTAGTATGAATATAACATGTGATCATCAGTTTTTTCTTTTCTAAAATGACTTCAAGATCTTTTTTTCTTGAATCAGTTGTTTGGTTACCAGAACCTGGGCTTGAAATGTCAGTTCAATGTCTTGAAGTTCCTTTAATTTTGATTTTAAAATAGTTATTTCAGAAAAATCTGTTTCTAGACCATTTACACAATCTCCTCCTTCATGCTGGTTTAATAGTTCATCCCACATGGTTTTAGCACTGGGAAAAAGAACTAGTGTGGGAATTAGGGTTTCAGGAACAGCCCCGAGGATCATGTTTTTAAGAAGGGTATCTAGATTTACCAATCTCCTCTCCTCTTCAGACCAATGTTCCTCCCTCTTTTCCCGACCTCTTCTAGAACCAGTTGGATAAAGAAGAGCATTGAGAGGTGATGTGGGGACATATGGTCCTTCATTTAAGATTTTCATCATATTTCTCTCAATACCAGTGATATGCAATATCATCCTAGCCTTCCACGTACCAAATTCATCACTGTTCCCACTAAATTTAGGAACATGATTATTTGAGTAGTGCACATACACATGTGGAGAAGCAGGAGTAGGAGGAGGAGGTGGTGGATTAGTGTTATTAACAATGGGTGGGTCAGTATTTTGATCATTAACATTAACATTAGGATCAGGACCAAAATTAAAATTTCCTTGTGTATTTTCTGGGGTGGCCATCAAAGAAGCAGATCTAGGCAATATTTAGCCTTCTGCTCTGATACCAATTGTGAGTCCCAAACTCTCTTGATGGTTAACCCATAATGTAAAATACAACAAGTCTAATAAGCACTAGATTTGACTAGTATTACTTGAATATAAATGCAAGTATATAAACAAAGTAATACAAGACTAAAAGCAATAAAATAAAGGTGGAACACAATGTAATATTTTCAAGTGTATTTTATTTATAATGTTAAATAAAATACAAGGTTGTGCGGAATCAAGATAATACAAATATGTAAGTATCCTAACAACCTATGAATTACAAATGATCTATATTTGCCAAATAAACTCTTTGGATCGAGATACTTAAAGTTGTGAAGTATCCCTATTTAAGATCGAGAGTATTTAGACAAATTCACCTTTAATGCTAAAAGTAATTTTAACGAAGAAATGACTTTGTATTTATAGGCAAACAAATTCACCAGTGAATTTGTGCCGTACAAATATGGTTGCATGCATTTAATGAGCCGACAAGGTCATTAAATGCATTGGTTAAGGTACAAGGATAAAGTCACATCAATATGACTTTATTATTTTAACCAACCACCTTTACACACGTAAGCACTTTAGTAAAGAATAAGTGGAATGTTCTTTGGAAAGTGTGTAAAGGCAAAAAGTCAATTCCTCGATATCAGTGTTCAGACTTGTAAGGTCTAGAACACTCACAATCCTATAGTCGTAGATCTGGTAAGACTTCCAGTGGACTCTGCCATTTGTCAGTCTTCTTTATTCTAACTTCAGTCTTTGACTTTAGTGAGAATGTCTTCAGTAGAATAGATCTGGACTGGGGTGAAGTCCAGTGAGCTAATCTGGAATACTCCAGATTTCCTATACAAGTATTTGCTCACTGGTCTTCCATTATTTCTGAACAAATCTTCAGAGGGACTACAGTTTCCAAGTCTGGAGTAGGTCCAGTAAATATCATTTCTGGACAGATCTTCAGTAAGGCTCCAGTAGTCGAGTCTGGAGCGAGTCCAGTATATCTGGACCTAACATAACATATCATATAATATTAATTATAATATTAATATAATCTATAATATAACTAAAAGAGGAGGTTGGGGTACACTTGACACCCCTAATCCCCTTTTGAGCCTAATCCTCCCTTTTAATTAATCATCTATTTTTCTTGATTTTTTTATAATTTAAATTAATAGGCCGACTATATTCTATTATTAAATTAAAATTAATTAAACGCCTCTCTCTTTTCTTCTCACCCTATCTTCAAATAAACTTTCAGCCCTAATTTTATACCACGACTCTATCTATATTTCCCGATCTCACTCTCTTTTGTATCTAATATCTCTATATATTCCCATAGCAGGTATGTTCTTTGATCTAATCTTCTTTGTACTTTTCGGATGAAGTGTGTCGTTTTATCCTTTTATTCGACCCTACGCTCTTTCTTAGTATCTATTTTTTCATTATATTTTATGATTTGGGTATTAGAAAATTTAGGCTTTTTTCCTTAATAATGATTTTGTTATACGAGTGTTTTATAATTATTTTTCTTTCCTTGTGCTGATGTGCTTATTAAGCATCTGTTAATTGTTAATAGATAACCGCTGAAACGCATTATAGGTGTTCGTTGAAATGCCTAACAGGTAGTTGAATTTTCAGTTCTATGTTTGTCGTATATCTAAGAAAGAGAAGTTCCTGTTTTTGTGTGCCTGTATACCAATGTGAATGGTTGGCTAATGCTTTTAAATTTCCTTTTACTTCCGGTTATGGTGTCATTGTTGCAGTGGTGATGTTGTTTAAAGCTCTTTAGTAGATTGATTTTAAATATATGTGTTACAAGCTTGATTAGATTCAAGCCAATTAAGTGTTTTTCTATTCTTAAGCCCATACGTGGTGCTTCTAAATTGTTTCTTTAGGTCCTTTTTCTGTCGTATACCAGTTCTGTTGCTGTCAATTATATCAATCAGGTTAATGTACACTATCCGTTTTTTATTTATAGGATAGATTGTTGGTCCGTCTGGTGAATAACATATGCATACTTTTATTTATATTTTGTACGAGAGCAACGTATCTGCTAAGAAAGTATTATTAAGCCAATAAGATTATTAGACTTCCTAACATACCCTTAAATCGCTGAGTTTCTATCCTTCTTGCAGTTAAGCTGAAATTTGCTAAGGAATTACGATGGAATGTACCACCGGGACTAAACAATGCGATCACATTTCCTGTTGCATCATGGTTAAAATTGTGGTACTGGTGGTCATGGCATGTTTTGCCTCGCGCCATCCAATGGCATGAACAACGACGGCATACTCTAGGGTAGGTATGTTTAACGCATAATTATATTATTACAACATTTGTCGAAACATCTTTCTTATAATGGAGCTCAATCATATATATAGTCGGTTGTCTATATATACCTAATTTGCAAAATTGGTGCACGTATGTAGTATGTACATTTTCATTCAACGCGGTGTCTTGCCCTGCAACAATCTCACGTAATACTCCCGTACAACTATAACCGCTATGTGCCGGGACTCATAGCTGTTGGGCAGGCATGGTAAACACCCCAGAATCGGTTATCATCAGAATGGTTCATTTTGTATGCCGGCTAAAACATCATGCGTTGGGGTTGGAAGCCATTCATTGGGACTGGTGCGCCATTGCTTGGTATTTTATTAATTTTGTACTCATCTATTACAAAATAAAAATGATTTAGCGCATCCTTAGCATTAGAATAGTAGCAGGCAAGTTTAGACCCATTTGACATGTTTGATCAACGGCTGGTGGGTGGGTTGCTGTTATAGCTGGCCTAGACCCATTTGACATGTTTGATCAACGGCTGGTGGGTGGGTTGCTGTTATAGCTCCCCATCTGGTCACTTCTAAGGTCACTTCTTAAGATACTTTTTGCTGATGCAAATGCTATTGTGGTTGTCATGGCTAATGAGATACAAGCTATAAGTAAATTGTAATTCAGTTTAGTAGGACTTTCAAGTTGTTTTTTACGGGTACACTTAGCACCCCTAATCCCCCTCCTTTAGCCTAATACTCCCTTCTTATTAATCCTCTATTTTTTTAATATTTATTTAATAAATGGCCGACCTTTAATAAAAAAATCTTATAAAAAAATCTTTATTATTATTATTATTATTATTATTATTATTATTATTATTATTATCTATATATATACCACCTAGAAAAAACCCTCACATATTCTCAACAAAAAAAAAACCTACGGCCAAAAAAAAAACCTACGATCGACTACCAAAAAAGTTTTTTTATTTATATACTTTGTTCATATTTAATCATTATTATTTATTATTATTATTATTATTATTATTTATTATTATTATTGTTAAAATCATCACTTTCATTAGAAAATAATAGGATTTACAAGAAATTAGTGGGAACCCGAGATACTATCTGGGCCCCCACTCCTCTAGCTATAGCAAAACTAATCCTATTAAATATATGAGCAGCAGCACGTGCTCCAATGTCTTGAGCCATGGAGAACTTTCGGATTCGCTTGAGCAGGGTCACTGCATCCTTCTCAAGTTCTCCAAAGGAAGAAAACGAGAAAGGGATAAAACCATATCCAATACCTGCACACTTATTATACTTATCATTATTATTATTATTATTATTATTATTATTAATAATTATTATTATTATTATTATTATTATTATCTATATATATACCACCTAGAAAAAACCCTCACATATTCTCAACCAAAAAAAAAACCTACGGCCAAAAAAAAAACCTACGATCGACTACCAAAAAAGTTTTTTTATTTATATACTTTGTTCATATTTAATCATTATTATTTATTATTATTATTATATTATTATTATTATTATTATTATTATTATTATAAAATCATCACTTTCATTAGAAAATAATAGGATTTACAAGAAATTAGTGGGAACCCGAGATACTATCTGGGCCCCCACTCCTCTAGCTATAGCAAAACTAATCCTATTAAATATATGAGCAGCAGCACGTGCTCCAATGTCTTGAGCCATGGAGAACTTTCGGATTCGCTTGAGCAGGGTCACTGCATCCTTCTCAAGTTCTCCAAAGGAAGAAAACGAGAAAGGGATAAAACCATATCCAATACCTGCACACTTAGCCTTATATTATTATTATTATTATATTATTATAAAAAAATCTTTATTATTATTATTATTATCTATATATATACCACCTAGAAAAAACCCTCACATATTCTCAACCAAAAAAAAACCTACGGCAAAAAAAAAACCTACGATCGACTACCAAAAAGGTTTTTTATTTATATACTTTGTTCATATTTAATCATTATTATTATTATTTAACATTGAATTCTTATGTTATTGTTATTATTATCTCTTTTAATTTAGTTTGTTGTCCATTATAGGTTCATTATGCCTTCTTCTTCAACAACAAAAAAATAAGACCACATTAGTTCATCTGGAAGATCTTAAGCCAACACATGTTAATCATCATCTACGACTCCGTGTTGTGCATGTATGGACTGTTTTGGAGTGGAACAACCCGAAGAAAATCAAAACGTTCGAGATGGTCTTTGTTGATGAATTGGTATGTATTTTTCAAATTATATACTGTACACTTTTTGTTGAACTTTTTGTTTCTCTTTTTGTTGAGCTTAACTTTAAATCGTTTAGTCAAATTGTTGTTTGTGTTTGTAGTAAGTTTAGTTATAACAAACTACAAATTTTTTATTTAACTAAAGTTGAAAAAAAAAAAGGGTAGACTGGAATCAATATTTATATGGAGTTAATTTTCATATGTTTCTTTTTTAGCTTTCGTATTGATTAAGTTGTGATGTTGGTCATATTGATGGTTGCTCGAATCATACCGTTACTGTGTAAATTTTTAAATCGTCTATATTTGATGGAAACCAAAAGAAATTATTGTTTGCTCGCTAGCTTTTCGTTGCATAAGAAAAGCACTCTTGAATTAGCTTTGACTAAAAGAACATCAAAAGTTGTCATCAAGAATCAATTTAATAAGAATATATAAAGAGATTTATGAAGCAGAAACTTACTTACCCTGCCTGCCTTCCCTGAAAGATTAGTTTATTACGCATTACTTTTTTAACTTTTTGCCTTATTTGAATCGTTTTATGTTTTATTTTTAGGTATTTTAATTTAATTCAGTATCTATTTAATATACTTAAATTCCAATTTTTTAGCATTGATTAATATATTTTGAGACTACCTGTCCATTAATGATACTAATAGATAAAATAACTTAAGACTAAAATTCATTCATAGTATATCACCGTAAAATTTTATCTTGCAACATGTTTGAAAATTTATTTTTATTAATTAATGATTAGGATTGATGATTAGGAGTAATTATAATTATAGACGAGCATGGTACCCGCGCAATGCGGCGGCGATGACAGTGACAGTGATGTGGTGGTATCGACGGATGGTGACGGCGGCGACGACCGTTAGTGGCGGCCGATGCGTCAAGTGGTGTAAGTATTTGATATAAAGATATTTGATTTAAAAGAGTAGTGAATATCTTTTAGAAGATAATGGAATGATTGTGTAAATTAATTCATTAAGGGTATATTAGTAATTTCGCATGTCCCAAAAATGTTAACTTTTCAACATAGGGTATAATTTTTATATAGTAGTATAGATAATATGACTAAATAATTGGTAACTTAAATTTAACAACTTAATGAAAAAATGACACATAATGAAAAATCCTACATGTCATTCTCTCATAATTGCCAACTAAGCAAAAAACTATCCTCTCTTAGTTATATATAGATATATATATAGAGAGAGAGAGAGAGAGAGAGAGAGAAGAGATATCGGGTTGGTAGATTGATATATTGACTCACAATCCAACCAAAGAAATTTAGATCGGTTTGTTGGTAACTTAATGGTAGGGGTGAGATTGGGTTGGTTTGGATCGGTTTTGACCTAAAACCGAAACCCAAACCGAACCATTCGGTTTTTGAAAACCAAAACCAAAACCAATCGGTTTGGTTTGGTTTTCGGTTTTTCGGTTCGGTTTTTTCGGTTCGGTTCGGTTTGTCGGTTTTTCGGTTTTCGGTTTCGGTTGGTTTTTTCAGTTTTTTTTTTTTTTTTTTGCTTTGGTTATTTAGAGTTAAATGGCAAAAGTTTTGCTAAGGTTTTAAAGTAACGGGAGAATGAAAATAGGTTATTGAAATAAAAGTGTCATTCTATTTGTATGACAAAAGAATATTATGACATTAATAGTTAGGACTAATTTTATGTTTTAAGTGCATACTGTAAGTAGCAAAACTAACTTTTAAGATAATAAAAATATATGGTTATATATATTGTGAAAGGGAAAAAGAAAAAAAAACACAGCTATTATGCCTTGCGCACCACCTTGTTGATAGTCCTACGAGATACATAATGTATAAAACTGAAGCATCACTAATGCCAAATAAATTAACTAGTAGTAAATATAAATATAGATAGATATGAAGATAAAGTATAATAAGTAGATGTTTTCGGTTCGGTTCGGTTCGGTTTTGGTCATCGGTTTTTGGTATGAAACCGAAAACCGAACCGATCTGTTCGGTTTTTAGAAAACCAAAACCAAACCAATCGGTTTGGTTTGGTTTTCGGTTTTTCGGTTAGGTTTTTTCAGTTTTTTTCGGTTTTCGGTTTTTCGGTTCGGTTTTTTCTCACCCTTACTTAATGGGTTGACAAATTAAAAATACGAAACCTTAATCCCAATTTTTCCAAGTCGATTATCGGTCGGGCCGGGTTTTGGTTTGAGTCACGTACTGACAGCCTAATCAAGTACTATATGTAAGTAAGGTCTCGTTCTTTTTTTACTTAATATACTTAATAATTAAGAACTTAATGCATTCAGTCAAATTTCATGTTATTTTTTTGACTTAGGGACTGTTTCTTTTTTAAGTCATTAAGTGGCTGAATGTATTAAGATTGTCTGTATGTATTAAGTAAAATTATAAGTAATTGACGGTTATTTTGTCTATTAAGTCAAAAAAGAAATATAAAATTTAACTGAATAATTAAATTCTTAACTATTAAGTTTATTAAGCAAAAAAGAAACAAGGCTTTAATAAACAAAAATAACCGTCAGTTACCTATGTTTTACTTAATAAATACAGACATTATTTATACATTCAATACTTAATACATTCAGCACTTAATCCCTAAAAAAAGAACGTCTCATACATCTACTCGGTATTTAATTATTCCATAAGTATGTGCTAATTTCCACAAATACATGGTGGGTATGAATAATTAGACATAAACTTAAAGGGTGGTAAATGAAATTCTCTCTTCTCTACATAATGAAATTGACTTAAAGACAAATGAAGGCAATGCTCTTTTTCTCCAACCCCACTAATTACTCTTTTCTTCACAATGAAACCAAGTGATGACGTTTGGAAAGACATAACTAGTCTTTCATCTCCGACTACCAATCACTTCCAAAACTTCTTTCAACCGGCGACTCTCCGACCACCACCACTCTCCTCCACCTCCACCTCCGCATACTTCTTCCCATCACCACCACCAACCACCCCCTCAATGTTAATCCTACTAACCCCTACTCTTTCCACCGATGAATTAGACCCTTGTAAGAGATACAAACCTAATCCACCACCACAGAGTTTCATGCAGCCGGAAACTTCTTCACCGGAATATTCTGAAAAGTTCCGGCGGTTGATGAAAAACCGTGAATCAGCTGCTCGATCTAGATCTAGAAAACAGGTTTCTTTTTTATCCCTAACAATATTATTACAAAAACTCACTATATATACATATTTCTAGGTAGTATTTATTTTTGGTAATATATAGTTTATGCATTAAAGAATATTTGTCACGGTGTTACTGATGAGGTTGTTGGCCTATTGGTAAAGAAAGCTGATATACCCGTATCATTATTTTTTATGGAAGTACCGTAATATAAAATTTTTACAACAGACTGATTTGATACATCTATCAAAATAAGTGGTACTAATTGATAAAATATTTCACCATTATATTATAAGTGTGGATTATAGGAGTTTATTGAGAAAAAAAAAATCAAGTCAATCAAATTAAAACTTTTATCAAATTTTTTTTTTGTCATAGTGTTAGAGCACCTCCGATCGAGGTCTATAAATTTAAGTGATATGACACTTTTAAAATTTATGGGCAATTATCCCGATAGATTTTAGATTGGTCGATCTACATAAATTAGGTATTTAGTCACGATTATTGTTATATTAAAATATACTAGTGTTGTACTGACTACCATAATATGTGGTGGCGTTAGTGTTAGTGTCACGGATAAAAACAATACCGACTGCCAGGTGGTCAATGTTCAATGGTGATATAAAAGAAGTCTTTCTGTGTGAGAGATTGTATTGTTAAGGAATTAGTTGAGATATTGAGTTTGTTATGGAACAAGTTTATAAAAGTAAGTATATGAAAAAAGAGGGAGTGATTATTGATGCTACAGTTTTTTAACAGAAAACATTACTTTTGCCCTTTTCAAATTTATTAAATGCACACGAATAAATTCCTTTCCTATGAAAACAAAAGCACCTATAAGTCTATAACGGATACAGATACGTAAAGTACCCTATAAAAAAATTATTTGCCGAATACTATACCTATCATGAACTTGACATAGTTCATACTCGAAGCATTTGGTATGGTGCTATTTTTTCTTGTTTTACTAAAAGGGTCCGACATTTTACAAATATTACATTTTTTGAATTTTTGTTTTTGTATATTTTGGTAATTTATTAATAAAAAATTTGCAACATTTTCACAAATTAATGAAATTGAAATATTGAACAACTGTAAACTTTCTTTGTGTTACAATATATTTTAAATATATCTATATTAAAATACATTGGATAATGCGGTGTTTTGGGGTTGTTAAAAAATGAGTGTAGGCTTTTCGAGCATTATTTATTTCTTTTTCTATATTATCCCTTTGTATTAATATATTAATACTAAGGGAAAAGTGAATATGAGGGGCACACTAATTTTTTAATATTTTTTCTTTAATGAATAAATGCTTGGGTCCCATGAATTTTATGGATAAAAAAATTAATATGTGAGTGTTCCATACCTAAGCTTAGATACCTAACAGCCTTATATTACCATCCCCTAATATTAATTGTGTAACTTGTTTTTTCTTTGATGATGTAACTTGTATTAATATATTAATATTAGTTTCTTAAAATATGATTTACAGGCTCGCACTGATGAGTTGGAGGTTGAAGTAATGCGATTAGCGAAGGAAAATGCGAAGCTCAAAAAGATGCAAAAAGAGGTAGCAGAGATAGATTATTTTATTAATCGTTGTTTTCTTAAAGTAGTAACGTTAAATTATTCCTAAAAACAACTTTCAAAACATTTAACAGACTTAAGAAATACATGTTGTCCATTAACGATGAATCATGAACATCTATAGTATAAAAAATACAACTTTCTTATGTTCCATTTTAAGCCATATATAAAAGAACCTGGGATTTCCCATTTAAGATTTTAAGATATATTCCTTTCCAAATGTACAAGTTTTGTTTTTTCTTTTAAATTCTTTTTTCTTTTTCTTTTAACAGCCAAATTTGTATATATATAGAGAGACACACTAAAAGTTTTGGGATCTCTAAATTCATTTTTCCTTTTTCTCACACAAACTTCAATAAATTGCATAGAAGTTCATGGTTTTTTTCATAATCATTTAATATGTTTTATTAAGAAAACTCTACTTTTGATCTTTTTGTTTGTTTCGATTGTTTTGTTTTTTTTCTTTTAATGATTATATTCAGTGTTAGGACTTGTTTGTTTTTTTAATCATTAAGTGAGTGAATTGATCAATTAACTGAATATATAAATCATGTATTTAAGGATTAACTCAATACAGTTGTTTTTTTGTTTCTTAATAAAAAGATTAACATTTTTTTGATTGATTTAATGAATTAAATATTTTTTTTATTAAGTCCATTAAGTTAAAAACAAACAAAACCTTATTTAAAATTTGTTATCTTACTTTCTAACCTTTTTATTTATTTTTTCTTTCTTTGGGGATAGAGTATTTTATTTTATTATATTTTATACTAGAAATTGAATATGTTGAATCCTTAAAGCACTAAAAGATAGACATTCTAAATCCACTATGTGGGACCCGGATGTGAGTTTTTCCCAAGCTCTCAGGTTCGAGTCTTGGGTTTTTCATCTCAAGGTATTTTCCATGAGGAGGGGGTTGGAGGTCCAGCAAATCGCTGGTTAAAATTGCCTCTAGCACGTCTGAATCGAAACTAACTTTAAAAAAAGAAAAAGAAAAAAGAAGATAGACATTATCATGACTAAATACTTTAAAAATGTTGCCTAACCTAGTGGATGAGAGCGCCTTTAGAAAATTAATTTTTATTAAAAGAATTCATTTTGTAGTTAAATACAAATGCTTCATCACTTCCTTTTTGATTCCTAATTTAATTATATGACATATTCATTTTAGTTATGTTTGAAAGAGTCGTTTTATTAATGACAACCGGAGAGTTTGTCAATATAAACTATCTGGATGCATTAAAGTTTATATATTTTTTAGAGTGATCGACACAAAGCGTCCTTGTGGTTTGTCCAAACAGTCAGGTTTCATCCTTTAACTTTCAAAACCTCAGAGACAATCCTTTATAGGCGGATAATGTTCACGTTTCATCCTTTTCGATAACAGACGTTATCTCGAGTCTGTTAAGCCCCTCACGTGCAAACCACGTGAGGGTATTTTTGTATTTTGCCAGCCCTTTGACTCAGCTTGTAATCAAAACCCAGATTTGTGTACACATGTATCACGAAAAACACACATTGAAATCCAGATCTGATCTTAACAAAACTCACGTGGGTCAAACTCAAAATTTCTAGATTATATATACATACATGCTTTGTATTCTTTCATCTAAACAACAAGAAAAAGAAAATCAATAAAAGTCCGCTTTCTAGATTATAATCACAACTAGTTTTATATATCAACAAAAAAAAAGGATAAAAAAAAATCAACTTTGGTCCTTTAACAATGAAAATGACCTTAATACCCTCACGTGGTTTACACGTGAGGGGCTTAACGGACTTGAGATAACGTCTGTTATCGAAAAGGATGAAACGTGAACATTATCCGCCTATAAAGGATTGTCTCTGAGGTTTTGAAAGTTAAAGGATGAAACCTGACTGTTTGGACAAACCACAAGGACGATTTGTGTCGATCACTCTTTTTTTTATGTGAAAATTTTGAGGGTGGTTTTTAATGTAAAAAATAATAGTTTTTATGTATGTAACAAATTACTAATAAGAAATTATTAATTTTGCTTATATTTATTTATATTTATATATATATATATATATATATATAAATATATATATATATATATTGATATGTAGAAAGATTAAAGGTATGAAAGGGAGTTGGAGATACAGGGGGTTTTAGATCTGGGATAAGGATACAAGTTAGACTAGTCTATATAACTAGGTGGACAACTAGCTCCATACTTTTATTAAATTGGTTATTTTCATAAAAGAAAATGGGATGTAGGAAACGGTGGGCAGATTATGAATATAGATACAAATGGATAGATTGATCATAGATTTTTTAAGAAACTTATAGATACAATTATATTGTTTGATTTCTTTTACTAAAGGATATGGTTTAAATTATAGATATCGATACAAATGGAGAGATTGATATAGATTGATGATATATATAAATCTATATTTATTTATATTTATATATATATATATTTAGTTTTGCAGGTGGAAAAAGAAAAAAAAATCAACTTTGGTCCTTTAACAATGAAAATGACCTTAATACCCTCACGTGGTTTACACGTGAGGGGCTTAACGGACTTGAGATAACGTCTGTTATCGAAAAGGATGAAACGTGAACATTATCCGCCTATAAAGGATTGTCTCTGAGGTTTTGAAAGTTAAAGGATGAAACCTGACTGTTTGGACAAACCACAAGGACGATTTGTGTCGATCACTCTTTTTTTTATGTGAAAATTTTGAGGGTGGTTTTTAATGTAAAAAATAATAGTTTTTATGTATGTAACAAATTACTAATAAGAAATTATTAATTTTGCTTATATTTATTTGCAGCAGGCATGTATTTCCCGCGTTGCTAAAGAATCTAGACTTCACAGGACCAAAAGTGCCCCATTTTGACAAGGCTGCAATCAATACAGTGGTAGCTGTTTTATTTGGGGAAATAGTATGAAATGACCTTTTTGGGTGTCTTTTAGTAATGGGGGCCTTATGTTTGTAGATATCTTTTAAGATACTAAGAAGCTTTATATGGAAATAGGATTAGGATTTCCTAAAGTTTTCCCAACTTGAGGTCAAGTTGGGAAGATCTTGACCCTTGAATGAAAATCAAGGATCAAGATTTAAATATAAATTTTAAATCTTGACCCTTGGATGAAAATCAAGGGTCAAGATTATCCCAACTTGACTAGTCAGGTTGGGATAACTTTAGGGAATCCCCTTCCGATTATTTATGGCATGTGTTTGCAGGCATGTGTTTCCCGTGATCCACAGATTTTCTCGACTTGATAATATTAGAAGCTCAGGGTTAACTAATTACTGGTTAGCAGAGCAAAATATACAATATTTTTGATATAAAGTATGGTGGTGACAAGATTTAAACCTGTAACTTTAAGGTTATGGGCATTGCGAGATACCAAACTAGTCTACGTCTAAGAGAAGAACAGAAAACCAATAAACAAGCAAGGGCTGAATGTGCCCTTCAGATAGAAATCATATCAAATAGGATGATTTGGTTTTGATTCGAATTCGATTTAAATTTAACAACTCAACTTTTTAGTACTTCAACAATCAAACACCACCACAAACTCTTTATTATTTTACTAAACAAAGCAAACAATATAGCTTGACATGAAACGAAATTTTCAATGCGTAACTCTTAACTAATGAATAATAAGTTAAATTAACTATGGAAAATAGATTAAAAGTTTATTCTAATCTTAATTACTCTCCGTTGAATGCAGATTAAGTCATGTAGGGATCTTTAACACGTATGTAGAGCATCTCCAATGGAGTTTTTTGTAAAGCTTTTTATAAAGCTTTTTACTATTCAAAAAAGCTTTTGCATAAGCTTTTTTCCATTGGAGTGGAAAGCTTTTTATCAATAGCTTGACATTCCTCAAGTCTTTTTTTTCCGGTAAAAGGCCGTCACCCCTGGTTATCTTGTATTATCACAAATAAGAACAGGCAACATGGCTGAATGCCAGTTGACTTAAACATTTACATAGTAAATGCCCTCACGGCCCCCCCGCAAATAATAAAAGGGACCCGTGATGCAAGAAATGAATCAAGTGAATGACTGGACAGGCCCAGAACACCCAAGAACAATCGAACTAGCAATATAAACAATAAGAATGAAAAACAAAGCTAGTAGTCAATATTTATGAACCAAACATCTACATGAATGGATCAGTGTCACCTTCAATGACAACTTCATCGCTATCAGACTCATCCTCAAATTCATCATCAGCAGGAACAATAGGCTCAACTGAGGGAGTACTGACCTCATCAGTGTTAATCTGACAAAGTGCATCATACTGGTTCCTAGTCTCAACACCAGGTGCAGGAGGGGTAAGAATAGAATCATGATCTGTAGTAGCCTATGTACCTGAATGATTGTCTGGAACTGTAGTAGTAGCTGTATGAATCTGGATTGGTCTTTGAGGAGCTGAAGCTGGAGCAGTAGGAAATCTAACTGGAGCTGATGAATCTGTAGTGGCTGTAGTAGAAGTAGCTGCTATTGGAGCCTTTTCCTTTGAATCTTGTGTCTTCTTAGGAACATACATGACCTTAGGCTTAGGAATAGAGAATGAAGGGGCCTTTTTGAGCCTCCTCTTACGTCTCTTGGGCTTCTGAAACCCATCATCTGCCTGGGCTTCTACTGGATCAGCCTGTTTAGCCCCTGATGGGCCATTCTGAGTCCCTGATGGACCAACCTGTGATGCTGGAGCTGCATTAGCTATACGGGCTTCCATCTCTTTCTGTGTCCTTGGCCTCACACTATAATCATCAAATTTATGCCCAAAAATCTTGCAATGTGAGCACCTAGGAGGTATCCAATAATACTCAAGTCTGAACCTTCTTACAGAGTCTAAAATCTCAGCCTCAGCGAACATAGGGATATCTCTCAGAGAGTTAAACTCAACCAAGACTCTAGCAAAAACTGCTCTACCTTTCTTATTTTCACACATTTCAGCAGTATATCTATCAACCGCAATAGGGATACCAATAGAACTGACCAAATGGCTAAGAATATCATAACTCCACATAATGGCTGGCAAATCATAAATATTAACCCAGAGGGCAACCTTATCATTAGCTGGTTTGTCAAACCAGATTTCAGGTTCCCATTTCCTAATTAAGCATGATGGGAATATCATTAAATAACCATGGCCCATTCTCAAACACATGCAATTGACCTTGTTCAGACTTGAACTTAAACAAAAAGAAATCCTGGTCATTCAAGATCACATCCTCCAAACCAAACTTTTTCCACAAACGATTAGCATGAAATTGCACAAAAGGGAAGGCAGGACGTTTGCCAATGAAATGACCAACTAAAGTATTATTCCAGCATTCACTTTGTTGCAACAAAAGATCACGTGGAATAACAGCTCTAGGTACACCAGAAGTGATAACAGGAGGGATGAATCTCAAAGTACCTTTCTTGCGAATGTTTGCAGCTTCTTGAAATATAGAGGCATAAGTGCGAGGCTGCTGGGTCTTGGGACTATCCGGGTGTCCATCAAGATCATTCGGGGAGACATCATTCTTAGGTGCATCTTCTGTATTAGTATGAATGTCATTTGCATGACATGCAGCTGGTTTAAAGTAAGTAGAACCTGGAGGAAACTTTGGAGGATCCGGCATAGGAGGCACATGAGAAACACCAACATTTGCATGCAAACCATGCCAAGTTGGTTCAGCAGTCGACTTCAAACCATCACCATGCAACTCATTCAAGTCTCTACCTTCATCAACTTGCGAAACAATATTTTTATCCCAAGAATCAGCCACTTTTTCAATGGTGACCGTGTCACATGAATTGTCACAAAGTTTTTCGGTTTCAAGCTCAACACCAAAGTGTTTGTCGAAGTCATGTACAAGTGGGACCCGTGGCTGTGAAGCAGACCCCGCCTCATATGGATGTTCTCCATTTGAATGTTCCTTTTCATTTTGCACATCAGGTGAATTAGGAACATGTGACTGCACCTTAAACCCTTGAAACATGTTTTTGTTTTTGGATAGAGACTCTATCAATTCATTTGCAGCTCGAATAGCAGAAGCATAAGAACAGGGAGATTGTGCATCAGTGGTAGATTCGACTGCTCGTAACTTCCCCATAGGATCCAAACCAGTAACAGGAGTACATGGCGTTGTTTTCTCGAACATGGGATTTGTGTTCCAATTATTTTGCTCGCCACCTATATCCTTCTCATCATGCAAGGTGACATTTGTATCCTTCAAGTCAGCTGGTATTGAATCTTCAGCCCTTTCAATCGATTGCAAGATTGATTCAGTAGGTTTAGGTGGATTAATCGAATCACCATGCAAAGGGGTTGATGGTGGAGGCATCGAAACATTGAAAGAAAAACTAGGGTTTTCATTGTTTGAATCGGCTTGATGTGAACCAATATTAGAGGCAGCAATCGAACCCTCAACCACCCGTGGCACATGAATCGCACCACCAGTAGGGTTCTGGTGGCTGGTCGGAGGTTGTACAGTGGTGGCCGACGGTGGTGGAAAGGTGGATCTAGGGTTTGGGCGGCTAGGGTTTTTTGATGAAGAAAACGGCTCTCCACCCCCAAATCTTTAATCAGTCCAGAATTGATCGAAGGTACCCTACCCCCATCCATATTTGCTGCCATGGCCACCCCCTGGTGGCCAGCAGCCACCCCAGAAGCGGCGGCGAGCGGCGGCTGTACGGTGGTTGATTGATTTGCGGCCAAATTAGAAGGGGAAACGGGTTCAATTGGATCAGAATCAAACGAATTAGCAACAAATGATGAAGAAGAAGATGATCTGAGGTTATAATTGGATCGAATTGAACCAGAATCAGGACCAAGGGTTTTTGAATCAAAACCGTCGACTTCCACCTCTATTTTATTCGATTTTTTTGCAGATTTTCCACGATCTTTGGGTGGTTTTTTAGGCATGATTGGATTCAGAATTGAAAAAGGAATCGAATGGGATTAACAATTCGAAATAGCTCTCACAGTTTCCTTAGGCAAAACAAGGTCTTCTAGCAGTCATGTTAAAGACTGACTTGGTTTATTACATTCCTCAAGTCTTTGCAAGAATATAACACTCTCTTTCCTCCTTGTTTTGTTATTAAATAATACTTAAAAGACTTTTTTATAACTTTTACCATTGGAGCACCAACTTGATCAAAAGATTTTTAAAAAAAGCTTTTAACAAAAAGCTTTACCATTAGAGATGCTCTAAGAATGTCTTGGCGCGATAGAGTCTTAGAATGTAAAATACCATTGCTTTTTTGCTACAAATTGACTTTTTATCTGGTTTATCTCCTTCCCATATATATGGATGTGATGTGATTTCATGATGCGAGTAGTAATTAAGTGGCTTATATATTACAAGTACACCAGATCGATACTGACAAAAATATGTGTGGTTCAAATGCACCTCCATCAGTTTAATGATTAATAAGCTGCACAATAATGTTTTCAGTTACATTCATCAAAGGTTATCTAAAGTAAATCGTTTTTTCCTTTCTATTTTTCCTTTCTTTTAGTTTAAATGTAACCAAAATCCTTTCACTAATTTCACAAACACCTTTTCCCAATAACCAAACTCACTTCAATCATCAAAATCTCTTTCCAACTTACTTCAAAAAATTCAATCCTTAAACATGTCCACCAAGTGTTTGATAAAAAACCTCAACCAATATATATAAAATTTTCTTAGCAAACTATCAATGACCTAAAAGTCCATCCATGCAAACTATTAACCTTTGTTAAATATGGGGTGCACGCCAACTATTTGTTGAAATGTCACCTTTATTTCTAGGGCGTTGTTGCTAAAAGTTTCGCGTTTTAACTTAAGACGTGTCTATTTTTGGGAGTTCTATGGCTTCCTCTTCTTCATCTTCGGACGAACACTTGGCCATGCCCCTTTCGCATGTTTCATTGTTGCCCGGATGGTGAAGTGGGGAGAAAAGGGATATGTCGGTTAATTTCTCATATCAAAAGGTTGCACCTTGCAAGTGATGAACGTAAAAAGGTGTTGCGCGAGGCTATTTCTATGGACCTAGGGTTGTTTACAGCCGTGGAAGAAACTATGAAGGTCTTTGGGCAATGGGTGTGTGGGGAGTGTATGACTATACATGCCTTGAGTCGTGCCTGTCACCACCCGGATGGGCTTGTTCGTTTTATCGATGATGACATAGGTGGGCACATTATTGGTATCACGAAACCTTCTATCTCAGTGGCCGAGTCCAAAGTTCATGATTCGTTTGCTTTTGATGTGGCTCTTGTTGATCGTGTCTTTAAAGCACCCATCGTGACCGTCAAAAGCATCCCACATAGTTGTCGTTTGGCATTCTCACAAGCGCTGAAAACAACTCTCTACAAGGTGGCTACCCAACCAGATTCTGTTGAAGCTTGGGTAAGGTTGTTAATTCTTCCCCGTTGCACTTTGCAGGTGTTTAGACCTAAATGTAGGCAAGAAAGTAGGTCTGGAAATAGAAAGACTTTGCAACATCGTTCTATTATGAGTTCTTTAGCCATGTGGGGGAACGAAGATGGTATTGCCACGCTAGTTGATAATATTTTACGAGGTTCTGATTTGGGGACTTCGGGTCCAAAAGGCGCTGATATTAATAAGGAAAGAACTGCTACCAGCACCAATGTTAGACAATGTCTTCGAAAGGTTGCGGATGGTCACTTTACTGCTGCGGTAAAAGTGTTATGCTCATCTGGTGTTGCTCCTCACAATGGTGACACCTTGAAGGCATTAAAAGCTAAACATCCAAGCATGTCATCGCCACATTTGCCAAGCATTTTATATCCTGAGCCTCCCTTGGTTGTAATGGTTGATAGTGTCCTTGGTTGCATTAAATCCTTTCCGAAGGGCACTTCATGTGGGAAGGATGGGTTAAGGGCGCAACACATTTTGGATGCTTTATGTGGAGAAGGGTTTGTTGTTGCCACTGATCTTTTACAGGCTATCACTAGTGTGGTTAACTTATGGTTAGGGGGAAGATGTCCATCAAGCTTGGCAGAGTTTGTTGCGTCTGCTCCTTTGACTCCTCTTTTGAAACCCGACAACGGGATACGTCCTATAGCACTTGGTACCATGTGATAAATTAATAATTAACTTTAGTATTTTCTTTTTATTAAAAAAACAACAAAGCTTGAGTTTTTTCTTTTTAGAACCATGTGAAAAATAACTATTTACATGTCCACAACTCATATAATGAAGATAAATTTTTAGAGAAAAACTTGATATGTTTACATGTGTAAATTAGAAGTCCACATATGTATATCTCAAAAATATATTAAAGTCGACCCATGTGAACATCATAGAATCACACCAGTTTATATGTGATCACGATTGATAATTATTCATTCAAGATCATGAATGACTAGATGAAAAAATATATACACACTTACATCCTATGTATCAATAATAAATTTTAAGTAAACGATAAGTTTACATGTGTACAACAAAGAAAAAATTTAAAATAAATAATAAGTTTATATGTATAAATTAAATGTACACGTGTGAACATGATGAAATTTCAGTTTATATTGTACATTTAGAATGATAGAAATTTACAAAAATAAGAAATTTATGAATATTGACAAAATTTGTACACATAAAAACATAAAATTTTAATATGCATTGGAGTTTTTACATTTGAACAACTCATATATTTTTAAAGTTATATTTTTAAGTTCATATGAATATCTTAAATTTTAGACACACACAAGTAAACATTAGTTGCAAACACATGTAAACAAATATAAACATCTACGAACATATGTTGCATACACATGTGAACAAATACTGATCATCTGTGAAATTAGTTTCATACACATGTGAACAAATATGAACACGGTTCTTATTATTATTTTTAACGACTAAATTATTATTAAAATAAATCATCATATGTGACTGATATTATTTTAACATGTTCATAGATTGTATGTTTTTTTATTCTAATTGTTTTAAGATGTACATAAGTGTACAGTTTATATACAAACGTAAATATATATATAAAAAAGTAATATATATTCATTAAATTTGGGATTACATATGTGAGTTGATATTTTGTTTTTCAATTTTGATAGTATTAGTTAACTTTGCATAGTTACATGTGAACTATGGGCAATATTTTATTTGCGTACAAAAATTAATGGAAATATAAGAAATACTTGGTTCGAAAATGATGGAAAGTCAACAAAAAGGTTCATATATATTACAAGAAAAAAGCTTTGTTTTCACTAGAATAACGGACAGGGAAAAAAGGAAACGGTTACAACTAATATAATATATTCCTAAATTACCCTTTTCAATTATAAGATGTTATATTAAATTCCTTTTAATTAATTAAATACCTTGATTAACTATAACCATTGATTGACTCATTTGATGGTCAAGATTAGTTCATGCAGTTCTCGACATTTTTTTAGTTCTCATTTTATCTTTTTACTATATATATATATATATTTTGAGAGGTGAAAATCAATAATTAGTGTGCCTAAAGTTATGCCTAATTTCTATTCTAATTATTACTATTAGTTAATTATTTAATAGTCAATAAAAAATATAATTATATTATTAATGTATTACATATTTACACAATAAATAAAAAACACTTTCTTCAATTTATTTTTTTTCTTTCTATTAAAATTTAAAACAAGTAAGTTTTTTACTCTCCTAATTTGAGTGTAAGATCATGCTTACAAGATTAATGACTTTCGAAAAAGAGACTTATGACAACAATGTGACATTTGTATGTATTTTTTATATATATATATTTTTTTTTGGACACAATTACAAATTTACCCTTTAAAGATATAAAATTTAGTTATACCAAATTTAATATGGGTGGAGATCCCCTCAAGTTGGAAATAATTTGACACTTGAGGGGTCAAGTTAGAACAATCTTTTTTTTTTGAAAGGTGAATTTCGCTGAAAACTTCGTGTCGCGATTCGACAACGGGAGGTCTAGCATACATTATCTTAACCGGGTCCGCGCTAGAGAGCTCACTCGAAGTAGAAATTCATATTTCAAATACCCGATGGGGGGAAACCCCCCTACTAATCCGCCTGACGGCACGACGATTAATAGGGGTAAACCCTGCCCGCTCAGACTTGAACCTGGGTATACCCAACCAAGCCCTCATAAAGGGACTTAATTCCTATGTCCTCCCCAAGGCTTGAACACAAGACTTCATGCAAGAGGGGATGGTCATTCAACCATTGAGCTAAAGTTAGAACAATCTTAACCTTTGAATTAAAATCAAGGGTTAAAATCTTTTAATCTTGACCATTGATTTTAATTCAAGAGTCAAGATTTAACTTGAGGGAATCTTATCCTATTTAAAATATATAAAATTTAATTAAACCAAAATCGAAGTGGGGCAGCTGTTCACACTGCCTCCATTATAAAGTCGTCCCTGTCGATGACCATCTTTATCATTTTTTTAGGATGCTCATCAGCCGATGAGCAGTAAAAAATATTTGACATTATATACTCATGTAGATAATTTTTTTCTTTAACAGCATTTATCTAATGGTATGACAAAATGATGTTAAATCTTCATCTTCATAGATTAATATGTTCCTTTTAATTGAACAGTGCATCGTATGGTACTTTTTTTTCCGAACATTCAGTCGTTATACGACATCGGGGAAACCTCACCGTATAATGGTGAAACCTTGCACGTACCATAGACAACGAGATGTTGACCATGAGCCGTTACAAGTATTCAGAGGGAAAAATTCCAAGGTTTTGCCATCCCTAGGGATCGAACTCAAGACCTTGGGTAAAACCGGGAGTGCCTCTGACCAGCTGGGCTGACCTTCATTGGCTTCGTATGGTATTTAATCTTGTAAAATTGAAAGCTATTAAAAGTATCTAACGTCAGGGGCGGATCTATGTACAAGATAGGGTATGCACTTGCACACCCTATGGTTTCTCCTCTTAGTGGTTGATAAATATGTTTAGAGGTTTCTTTAGTCTAATTCCTTAATAGTGCATAACCTGAAAAAAAGAGGTGCACACCCACTAAAGATGATAGGTGTAACACCCCAAGCCGAGGCTCGAAATATCACGGAAATCATATAGCGCAAGGTGGAATTACAATAGAACAAGAACTAAATGCAAATAAAGATTCAGTGAATCCATTACAAAACGAAACAAGTACCAAAATACATAAGGAGCAAATAACCATCAAAGTTTACAAAAGAACATCCCGAAGATGGCAAATCGATCCTAAGTATAATGCAAAAGAGAAGGTCGATGAATCCTTGATTCATAAAGTCCAAAGCCCGGGTTTAACGGCAAGCAAGCAACTAAACTCCACGCCCGGGGATAACCTGATTTCCTGAAAAGTGTACTAAGCATAGTCAACACAAGGTTGGTGAGTTCATAGTAATGGTCCAAATGGAACCATCAACAACATCAACAATATACAAATAGAGGCGAAACAAGACTTACAGTGAGCCTCTAAGTATCACAATAATGTCCAACAACAGGATTACACAACTAATAAGTGTGTAATTAAATGAGCGCAAAAAAATGAGAATATCAATGAATGTGCTAAATGCATAAAATGCCAACATGTATGCCCAACGTGTGAACTCCAGTCACATATGCAACGATACCGGGCTGTCATAACAATGACACATGCTGCATCTCAAAAACATCGAGATATATATGTCTATATACTCGGGATCATGAACTCAACATCCATCAGATAGTGTATACATCTATACACTTGGATGTATGCACTCCTCAACCGAGGGATTATCAACAATGTATGCATGCTTACAATCAATCGAAAATGCATCAATCATAACTCAACAATCACAATACGATGAACATGAACCAACAATCAATATTCGACAAACATGAGCCAACAATCAATATCCGACAAACATGAGCCAACAATCAATATCAACACCAATTCTATACGTACATACACTTAAGAGGATTCTACTTTCTTCGAGTCCCAGATGCTTATATATAGGGTCACCCGCAGCCTTCCCACCACATCTAAAACCCAATGAAGGCATAACCGACTTCCATGTATGTACGTCTATCCTAATATTTATGAAATACATAACCAACACCTAAACCAAGTAAATCAAACGAAATGAACCATCACATCAATCCAACAATCACACCAATCAATCAATCAACAATGTAAGTAACCACGTCAATCCTACACTTTTCAGCCCGAATCTCAAGCGAGTAGGGAACTACGAAACTCACCTTGATCGACAAAGAAGCTTATGTCGAGTTAATAAAAGATTAATAGCCAGTATTGGGCCCCACGCGTTCACAACCTATCAAAGCATGACATATATCATAATGTCAACCTTATAATCATAAATAAGTTGGTTCCTTAGGTTTAAGTTGAGTCACGAACCCACAATTACTTTCTTAACATTACCGAGTGTGAAACATAACACTTTGACTCGACATTTTTAGAAATGTACGAAGATTCATACAAAATGAAGCTTACTACGAAAAACTAGACTCTCTTACGATTCCAACGATAGGTCATACGACTTATTTGGACTTACGGATCAAAAGTTATTAACGTTTGAAAACTGACGCGCGAAATTCCCAGAACTATCTCACTGCGCCGCAGTGAGGCTAATCGAAGCAAAGGTCAGTACTTTTCCACTGCGCCGCAGTGGGACAAGGTCCTGCCACTGCGCCGCAGTGGGACAACTTCCTGCACCTGCACCAGCAGTTCTTAAGTGCAGAAAACGAGCCAAAATCACCAAAACTCGACCCAAACCATACCAAAACGATTTGTAGGAGTTTGAAACTCATTTTGAAGCTTAACTAAGTGCCATTAAACATAAATACACATAACCCATTACAAGTTTCCATTCCAAAACATCAAGAACACTTCCAAATCATTCAACCCAAACCAAAACCCTAATTGAACCCTAATTTCATTTCGACCCGATTTAAGACTTGTAAATACTTTAAATCGACCAACAACATATAAATAAGCATAAATAGGTGAAGATGGGATGAATTTGACTTACCAAAACTCCTTCTTGAGCTCAAACCCGAAATTAGGTCAAAATGGGTAAAATGCTTGCACTTAGCAACTAAATCCTTTGCTAGACGATAATGAGATGAAGATGATAATGATTTCCGAGTTAACCCAACCCAAAACACCAAATGATGCTAGAGAAAATGAAGAACTAGAGATGGGTTGGTCTTGTCTTTACACTTAGAGAGAAAAAGATAAAGGGATAAGGAAATGAAGGATGAATGAGATAAGAGGAGGAGATGGGTCATAAAGGGGCTGGTGGGTCGTGGATGACCCACGGGCCGACCCGTTTCCTTTCTCAAGCCAAAATACAATTCGTTCTACATTTAAACACGTTTAAGTCAAACTATCGACCCGACTAACATACCACATTGTCATTCAATCACAAAACGACCCGAATTCTTCATTAACTTAAATTGATAGTCAAATTACACGTAAAGTCAAACGGTCAAAACTCACGGATGTTACATTATTCCCCCGTCAAAAGAATTTCGTCCCGAAATTCAACAAATCACTAATCGTTAAATAAATGTGGGCACTTAGTCTTCATACGATCCTCTCGCTCCCAAGTGAACTTGGCTCCGCGTCTAGCATTCCATCTAACCTTAACAATTGTGTAGCGCTTATTCTTGAGTTTCTTGACTTGACGGTCCAATATCTCTACCGGCTCTTCAACAAAATTAAGCTTCAAATCCACTCTAATCTCGTCAATGGGCACATGATGCGTAGGGTCCGCCAAACACTTGCGTAGGTTACAATTATGAAACACGTCATGTACACCTCTAGGCTCTTGTGGTAATTCTAATCGATAAGCAACTTTTCCAACCCGTTCGAGGATCTTGGAAGGACCAATATACCTTGGCCCGAGATTGCCTCGTTTCATGAATCGGATGACGCCTTTCCACGGTGATACTTCCAAAAGTACAAAATCACCCACTTCGAACTCTAACGGTCTCCGCCTCACATCGGCATACTTCTTTCGTAGCATGCGAGCTAGTTGGGCTATTCTCTTATCTTGAGAAGTTGTTCTTGTCATTCCAGTTACTATTCCCGGCCCGCTATATTGGCTTTCTTTGATTCTTGGTTCGTCCCAGTGGAGAGTAACATCTCTACTACTCAGTGCTTCGGTCGGTGACATTCGAATACTCGCGTAACACCCGTCATTGCACAAGATTTCCGCCAGGGTCATAAGCACATTCTCTTCACATGTGATCAAGTCTCAAGTCGGTTTGAGTACCCGTTGCTCATTGGATGGCTCCCTGAATTGGAGTTAAGCGACTTTCTTTATCCGAAATGATAGAAATCGAATCTTCGTGCACCTAACCCATTTCTTCTACATACTAATGTGCCAAGTTGTCAAATTTTACCGGTTTCGTCGTATTGTGATCACTTCTTGTCGTCGGCGACTTCATGGCGAAGTCCATTACAATTTGTTTTCCTTCAAATCTCTCTCCCGGTCTTTCACTACACGCTTATTCACATCTCAGAAGTCTATAAGGGTTTTGACTACGCGCGCGATGTTAGGAAGTTAAGCATATACGAAATTTAAGTTATCGGGATGGGACAAGCCCGGTAAGTCGTCCGGAAAAGCCTCGGGAGACTTAAGATTAACAGAGACGACGTTAGTTTTCAGATTCTTAAGACGGTAGCTCTAAGGACGCTTGAGTTTGAAGACTTACATGGGACCCTAAGAACCTTACCGTTACACAAAGACGTTTTTAGTTGACTCTTTACTACTACCACTAACCGTATTCATCACCGTCATCCAATCCATACTTGCAAAAATTTTCAACGTTCCAAATTTCCAGGAGCATAGGGCTAATGAAGAGCTTAATATCATTTAAAGTCAACCATCATTGCCAGGTAATTCAACTAGACCTATCTAGCGCATCACAAACCATTTAAAAGATAGAAATCCAGATCTAAGCCTACAGATGTTTGTTAATGAAGGAAGTCTAGTAAGAGAAAGTAAGACTATAACCGGTCCTAGAATCGAATAACATTGAGTTGTAGTGGTCGAGGAGAAAGGAAAGTACCTATCGCCGCTTCCGGGTCATTGCGGGCTTCATTAGCATCTCCCGCCAAGGTTCGTCCTCGAGGTTGCACCTGACGGCTTGGTTTGTCGTGGTCTTGGGTAGGAATGGCAACTTGAAGTTGATTATGAGAAGTCGCTACTTGGGCTTGTGGTTCGGTCCATCTTGAACAAGCATTTCTATAGTGGTCGGGGCTACCACACACAAAACAAACACCCTGTTGGCTCTGAGGGTGGTTGGTTTGGGGATAAATGATTTGAAGAGGTGTTACATTCAATGGTGCCGCTTTCGGTGTTTTACAATTCCTGGACATGTGCCCAACTTGTTTGCAATTATAACACGCCCTGCATTGAACGTTCGTGGGGTGGTGCTTGTTGCATCTTTCACATAACGGATGAGGTCCTACATAAGCTTTCTTCATCGGTCCCACCGCCGCCCTGTATCTACCTTTATTATGGCCGTTGGGGTCAAACCTACTCGCCTTCCTGGTCTCACTAGATTCTCCAATTCCTTTCCTTTTTAATGAGGCTTTACTTAACACCTCCTCATTGCCCATATTTACTCTAGCTTCACGTGTTTCATTGCTTCTTTGAAGGCTTGACGTGACTTGGGCTACGATAGTAGGTATGGCGTTTGCTACCGCTTGGGCAATCGCGGTTGCCAGATCCGGCTCATCGCTATGGCTAGTCGCATTCCTTCTTGGTCCCACCATTACCTTTAAGGTAAGTAACGTGTTGACTCGAAAGTTAGCCTCACCATGCTCACATGTTAGTCACACAAGTAGCTAATGCTCTCATACCGATGTAATATACTCATTTCATATCATCAAGCTAATGTAAGAGTGCTAGAATCCTATGGGATTGTTACTTATCATTTTATCATGTCAAGTTCACTACAGTTGTTTATCGTTAATTCAAGTAGTCATGTCAACACATCATACAATAAAACTAACTTGTTAACTTCATTCATACAATCGTCCATCTACTAATACATTTTTACACGCGTATTACCAACTACGTTATATCATGCTTACAACCAAGTTTAACAATGTCTCATACATGTTCAATTTCACATACCATTAAGCAACATATCCCTATTGTTTACCGATTACAATTAACATCATTTGTGTTGGAATATCATCCGTTTATAATACATGGGAGTTAAGATGCTTACAACTTTGACACTCCCGTAGGGTGCATATCAACATATTTATCACATTGTATCCTAACCGTTTATCAACACGTTTAAGTCGGGCAACAACGAAAACGTTTACAGCATCAATGTGACCACTACAGGGCATACATACATACACACATGCATAATCTATATGTTAATCATACTAGACAACATGTCATTCCACTACCAAATCCAATCATAGTAATAGTTCTAAAGTTTATGACCCGGGGGTTTGCTTCACAATTTCTCTCAGGTTAGCCGCATTAGTAGTCAATGTTTTAACGCCGACACACTACACACGTTCACTGTCTTTTACTAAAGCCGACATATAAATATTCTCAACTAACTGTCATATATTGTGCTATCATACCAACCTATCATACGTGTTTCATATCACTACGCTAAGGACAACATATCAAAGTTCTCAAGTAATCGTTATCTATCATGTTCTCGTGCTAAGTTCACAACAATTGTCCACCATCAAACCAAATACTCGTGTTCTACACATCTCATTACAAGCAACTAAAACAGGTCAACTAACACAAGTGGTTTAAAGTATAATCCGAATTCGATATGCCCTCTAGTTATTGACCGGGTATGTATACAGGGTGTACCAATGGCTAACCCTCCACCTAATCAACTTCCATTAAGCATATCGGTTCCTTATTATACTCTAAGCCATGCATGCGCAATCCATGATGTTATTAACTTGTTATAATATTGGGTGACCATAAAAGAGTTGATCGGGTTCTTTTAGGGTTGTCACAATATTATACTAAGTTAATAACATAACTTCATTTTGCTTTAAAGCATCCAACAAACATCAATCAGTAACAACAATCCATATCAATGACAATCAATTTCAATCAATGCACACATTAACCACATTGTACCCATTCCACATTCATCACGTTGAATTCAAGCCATCACATAAGTGGTCTTAACTACGAACTCACTATATACACCTTCTAGGGTTCACAAAATTCACGTTGCACACAAATTTCCTAACCATGCATGCTATATGAAGAGTTTTAACTTAAGCTGTAGTCTAGGTCAAACCGCCTAATTCTCTACGACCACGCATGGGCCACCATTCTGTAACACCCCAAGCCGAGGCTCGAAATATCACGGAAATCATATAGCGCAAGGTGGAATTACAATAGAACAAGAACTAAATGCAAATAAAGATTCAGTGAATCCATTACAAAACGAAACAAGTACCAAAATACATAAGGAGCAAATAACCATCAAAGTTTACAAAAGAACATCCCGAAGATGGCAAATCGATCCTAAGTATAATGCAAAAGAGAAGGTCGATGAATCCTTGATTCATAAAGTCCAAAGCCCGGGTTTAACAGCAAGCAAGCAACTAAACTCCACGCCCGGGGATAACCTGATTTCCTGAAAAGTGTACTAAGCATAGTCAACACAAGGTTGGTGAGTTCATAATAATGGTCCAAAAGGAACCATCAACAACATCAACAATATACAAATAGAGGCGAAACAAGACTTACAGTGAGCCTCTAAGTATCACAATAATGTCCAACAACAGGATTACACAACTAATAAGCGTGTAATTAAATGAGCGCAAAAAATGAGAATATCAATGAATGTGCTAAATGCATAAAATGCCAACATGTATGCCCAACGTGTGAACTCCAGTCACATATGCAACGATACCCGCCTGTCATAGCAATGACACAGGCTGCATCTCAAAAACATCGAGATATATATGTCTATATACTCGGGATCATGAACTCAACATCCATCAGATAGTGTATACATCTATACACTTGGATGTATGCACTCCTCAACCGAGGGATTATCAACAATGTATGCATGCTTACAATCAATCGAAAATGCATCAATCATAACTCAACAATCACAATACGATGAACATGAACCAACAATCAATATTCGACAAACATGAGCCAACAATCAATATCCGACAAACATGAGCCAACAATCAATATCCGACAAACATGAGCCAACAATCAATATCCGACAAACATGAGCCAACAATCAATATCCGACAAACATGAGCCAACAATCAATATCGACAAACATGAGCCAACAATCAATATCCGACAAACATGAGCCAACAATCAATATCCGACAAACATGAGCCAACAATCAATATCCGACAAACATGAGCCAACAATCAATATCCGACAAACATGAGCCAACAATCAATATCCGACAAACATGAGCCAACAATCAATATCCGACAAACATGAGCCAACAATCAATATCCGACAAACATGAGCCAACAATCAATATCCGACAAACATGAGCCAACAATCAATATCCGACAAACATGAGCCAACAATCAATATCCGACAAACATGAGCCAACAATCAATATCCGACAAACATGAGCCAACAATCAATATCCGACAAACATGAGCCAACAATCAATATCCGACAAACATGAGCCAACAATCAATATCTGACAAACATGAGCCAACAATCAATATCCGACAAACATGAGCCAACAATCAATATTCGACAAACATGAGCCAACAATCAATATTCGAGAACCTGAGCCAACAATCAATATTCGACAAACATAAGCCAACAATCAATATCCGACAAACATGAGCCAACAATCAATATTCGACAAACATGAGCCAACAATCAATATCCGACAAACATGAGCCAACAATCAATATCCGACAAACATGAGCCAACAATCAATATCTGACAAACATGAGCCAACAATCAATATCCGACAAACATGAGCCAACAATCCATATTCGACAAACATAAGCCAACAATCCATATCCGACAAACATGAGCCAACAATCAATATCCGACAAACATGAGCCAACAATCAATATTCGACAAACATGAGCCAACAATCAATATCCGACAAACATGAGCCAACAATCAATATCCGACAAACATGAGCCAACAATCAATATCGACAAACATGAGCCAACAATCAATATCCGACAAACATGAGCCAACAATCAATATCCGACAAACATGAGCCAACAATCAATATCCGACAAACATGAGCCAACAATCAATATCCGACAAACATGAGCCAACAATCAATATCCGACAAACATGAGCCAACAATCAATATCCGACAAACATGAGCCAACAATCAATATCCGACAAACATGAGCCAACAATCAATATCCGACAAACATGAGCCAACAATCAATATCCGACAAACATGAGCCAACAATCAATATCTGACAAACATGAGCCAACAATCAATATCCGACAAACATGAGCCAACAATCAATATTCGACAAACATGAGCCAACAATCAATATCGACAAACATGAGCCAACAATCAATATCCGACAAACATGAGCCAACAATCAATATCCGACAAACATGAGCCAACAATCAATATCCGACAAACATGAGCCAACAATCAATATCCGACAAACATGAGCCAACAATCAATATCCGACAAACATGAGCCAACAATCAATACCCGACAAACATGAGCCAACAATCAATATCCGACAAACATGAGCCAACAATCAATATCCGACAAACATGAGCCAACAATCAATATCCGACAAACATGAGCCAACAATCAATATCCGACAAACATGAGCCAACAATCAATATCCGACAAACATGAGCCAACAATCAATATCCGACAAACATGAGCCAACAATCAATATCCGACAAACATGAACCAACAATCAATACCCGACAAACATGAGCCAACAATCAATATCCGACAAACATGAGCCAACAATCAATATCCGACAAACACGAGCCAACAATCAATATCCGACAAACATAAGCCAACAATCCATATCCGACAAACATGAGCCAACAATCAATATCCGACAAACATGAGCCAACAATCAATATTCGACAAACATGAGCCAACAATCAATATCCGACAAACATGAGCCAACAATCAATATCCGACAAACATGAGCCAACAATCAATATCGACAAACATGAGCCAACAATCAATATCCGACAAACATGAGCCAACAATCAATATCCGACAAACATGAGCCAACAATCAATATCCGACAAACATGAGCCAACAATCAATATCCGACAAACATGAGCCAACAATCAATATCGACAAACATGAGCCAACAATCAATATCCGACAAACATGAGCCAACAATCAATATCCGACAAACATGAGCCAACAATCAATATCCGACAAACATGAGCCAACAATCAATATCCGACAAACATGAGCCAACAATCAATATCCGACAAACATGAGCCAACAATCAATATCGACAAACATGAGCCAACAATCAATATCCGACAAACATGAGCCAACAATCAATATCCGACAAACATGAGCCAACAATCAATATCCGACATACATGAGCCAACAATCAATATCTGACAAACATGAGCCAACAATCAATATCCGACAAACATGAGCCAACAATCAATATTCGACAAACATGAGCCAACAATCAATATTCGACAAACATGAGCCAACAATCAATATTCGACAAACATGAGCCAAAACCAAAACTCGACCCAAACCATACCAAAACGATTTGTAGGAGTTTGAAACTCATTTTGAAGCTTAACTAAGTGCCATTAAACATAAATACACATAACCCATTACAAGTTTCCATTCCAAAACATCAAGAACACTTCCAAATCATTCAACCCAAACCAAAACCCTAATTGAACCCTAATTTCATTTCGACCCGATTTAAGACTTGTAAATTCTTTAAATCGACCAACAACATATAAATAAGCATAAATAGGTGAAGATGGGATGAATTTGACTTACCAAAACTCCTTCTTGAGCTCAAACCCGAAATTAGGTCAAAATGGGTAAAATGCTTGCACTTAGCAACTAAATCCTTTGCTAGACGATAATGAGATGAAGATGATAATGATTTCCGAGTTAACCCAACCCAAAACACCAAATGATGCTAGAGAAAATGAATAACTAGAGATGGGTTGGTCTTGTCTTTACATTTAGAGAGAAAAAGATAAAGGGATAAGGAAATGAAGGATGAATGAGATAAGAGAAGGAGATGGGTCATAAAGGGGCTGGTGGGTCGTGGATGACCCACGGGCCGACCCGTTTCCTTTCTCAAGCCAAAATACAATTCGTTCTACATTTAAACACGTTTAAGTCAAACTATCGACCCGACTAACATACCACATTGTCATTCAATCACAAAACGACCCGAATTCTTCATTAACTTAAATTGATAGTCAAATTACACGTAAAGTCAAACGGTCAAAACTCACGGATGTTACAATAGGAAAAAAAGAAAGTGCAAACCTTTCGCCGGAAGTTACAGGTATATGACGGAGTAACTTAGGTTTTGCAGGTCGGCAACTTTGAGGAAGATAAGGCCCAGATATGATGCCTTTTTCTTTCATTATTTTACTTACTACCTTATATTTCTGAATTTGTCAAAAGTAACCCTTCAATCTTAAAAGCTTTTCCATTTTAATCTAAATGTTAGTAATATATGTTTCGAACTTTCAATATATACTTGAAAATGTTATTTTAATAAACTAATTTAAATTGATTTAAACAAGTTATATTGGTTTTGTTACCAATGTAATGTTTTACTTTTATAAAAGTAATAAGTTTATTTAATTTTGGGTAAATATAAAATGAAAATAAAATATTGAGAAAGATGTGAAGGAGAGGTGAAGAAGATGTCATATTGAGAAATGTCTGATTTAGCTTTACTCTTTATGTACATCGTACATATAATGCAGTAGATATTTTTTTTTGTTAATGCTTTTAGAAAAAATATATAAACGGATAATATTTTTCTTGTTCATATTTTTTGAGAAGGCAAAAAAAATTTTACGCAAAAAAACTTTTTACCTAAAATTTTTGGATAATATATTTACCCAAATTTTTTTTATATATATAAAAAAGTGCATACCCAGCGACAGATTTCTAGATCCGCCACTGTCTTACGTGAATTGAAAGCTATTTAAAGTATCTTACGTGAAATAGCTTGAAATTATAAATAAAAAATAAAAAAAATTACCTAAATACTTCCGAATTCACTTTATTCCACTTCCTAAAATTAACAAGTATTTTATAACCCGCGCTACGCGGCGGGATAAAAAAATCACTTCCTTAAATAACCATTTGAAAAACGAACTTATGTTAAACATGATCTGATACATATACTCATTAAAACTAAAAGGGATACAAATACATGAATAATTTTTCAATATATGCCATATATCAAGTCACTATTATTCATATGTTGTCAAAAACAAATTAGACTTTTGATATTTGATAAATAGCTTACATTTTCTTGTCTTTTTGAACATTTAGAATATATATTATATTTGTTACTATAAACACATTGTTTTTGTTCACGCTTAGATTATTCTATATATATTTGTTGATATAAAGTGTCTATTTATTATATATAGATAATAAACAATTTTTTTAAAACTTTTATATACTTTTAAAATTATTTGTGTAAAATCTGAAAAAAGAATATAAGTGATGGTGTCATGTGATAAATAATCATTTGTTATTCCAAATAAATTCCAAGGTTGGCAAGTGGTGGGACTCGGATTTTCATAAAAATGAAATGAAATGGATGAAGGTAGCTTATATAACTTGTACTTGATGCAAACTTTTTTTTATACCTTTAGCCACAATGAATTTCACTCATAAAGTATCTGGAACTTTTTTTGAGGCAAGGTTGATTTTTTATGGTAGCTTAAAAAATTTGTACACTATGCATGTAAACATATACTATTAACTACAATAATTTTCACTCACAATCAAAATAGCAAAAGTTACTTTTTAAAATATAACAAAATGATCGAGTCTTTTACTGCAGTTGGTTATTATAAAATGAATAAATAACTAAAACTGAAAATGTAATATAAAAGATGTGAGGCTTGTCCTATGAAGTGAGTGGCGGGGCCAATTTAATGTCCAAATTATTTGTTCTTATACTTATTGTCATTTACCGTTTACAAACTCACGTTATTTACCGTTTACAAACTCAAGCTGTTATAGAATTTGTATTTTATGATTACAATTTTGTATTATTTGTTAAAGTGAAAAACACTTAGAATTGAAAATATAAATTTTTTTTGAAAATACTTTCTAATTTAATTAAAGCATCAAATAAAAATTGTATTTCTTTATAAAAAGATCTGGGTTATATGTATTGATTATATGTATTTATAATAACAAAATATTATGTCATACACATTCATATAGGTGTGATTTTTAAAAGTTTTTGATATACTTTCTTGTGATGTGTTTTTTTGGGCTAGAATATATTTTTGAGCCTTATGTTTTGGGCCTTATATTAATGTTTTGTGGATGCTCAATCATGTCAGCCGATTTTTTTTGACTATTAGGTAACTTGCTTTAGATATTGTACTTCATGCATTAAAGCTAATACTATTAGCTACAGTGATTTCTACTCACATACCATCTTTGCTTTTTAAATATATTTAAAATTAATGTGTTCGTTAATTTACTTAATTGTACATTCATAAATTCTGGCCATCAGCTACTTATCACTTTATCAGTTATCAAACATGTTATACAAATAAAAGCTTCCAGCTAACTGCTTACCAATTACAAGTTCTAGCTACAATAGGCAGGAGTATAAATTAATGAATTTATTTCACTCATATCGGGGAAACCTCACCGTATAATGGTGAAGCCTTGCACGTACCCTAGACAACGAGATGTTGACCATGAGCCGTTACAAGTATTCAGAGAGAAAAATCTCAAGGTTTTGCCATCCCTAGGGATCGAACTCAAGACCTTGGGTAAAACCGGGAGTGCCTCTGACCAGCTGGGCTGACCTTCATTGGCTTCGTATGGTATTTATTTAATCTTGTAAAATTGAAAGCTATTAAAAATATCTTACGTGAATTGAAAGCTATTTAAAGTATCTTACGTGAAATAGCTTGAAATTATAAATAAAAAATAAAAAAAATTACCTAAATACTTCCGAATTCACTTTATTCCACTTCCTAAAATTAATGTGTTCGTTAATTTACTTAATTGTACATTCATAAATTCTGGCCATCAGCTACTTATCACTTTATCAGTTATCAAACATGTTATACAAATAAAAGCTTCCAGCTAACTGCTTACCAATTACAAGTTCTAGCTACAATAGGCAGGAGTATAAATTAATGAATTTATTTCACTCATATCGGGGAAACCTCACCGTATAATGGTGAAGCCTTGCACGTACCCTAGACAACGAGATGTTGACCATGAGCCGTTACAAGTATTCAGAGAGAAAAATCTCAAGGTTTTGCCATCCCTAGGGATCGAACTCAAGACCTTGGGTAAAACCGGGAGTGCCTCTGACCAGCTGGGCTGACCTTCATTGGCTTCGTATGGTATTTATTTAATCTTGTAAAATTGAAAGCTATTAAAAATATCTTACGTGAATTGAAAGCTATTTAAAGTATCTTACGTGAAATAGCTTGAAATTATAAATAAAAAATAAAAAAAATTACCTAAATACTTCCGAATTCACTTTATTCCACTTCCTAAAATTAATGTGTTCGTTAATTTACTTAATTGTACATTCATAAATTCTGGCCATCAGCTACTTATCACTTTATCAGTTATCAAACATGTTATACAAATAAAAGCTTCCAGCTAACTGCTTACCAATTACAAGTTCTAGCTACAATAGGCAGGAGTATAAATTAATGAATTTATTTCACTCATATCTTAGGATTAAATACCACTAATTAAAGAGAGATATATGATCCATCATCCGTTTTTCACACCTAAACAAATGGTGTCATGTCACTCTATGAGACCACTCAATAAAAATGTGAAATATCATGTTTTTTTTTTCTTCTTACCCAATGGCCAATACAGATATAACATTGCTACATAAGTACATATTGCTAAGAAGCACCAAAAGGAAAGGAAACCGGATCGGAGAAACAGTCATATCAAAACACTATACTATATAATACGAGCGAGTACTAGTGAAGTTTGCATATAGTTTGATCCAGTTTGATTGGGGGAAAGCCCGGACCAAAAAAGAAGTAAAACTCTAAAAGTGCAACATATTCTTAAAAAAGAAAAAAAGACTTGTCCAAATGTGGCTGGCTTTGAGTTGCAACTTGAAGAAGTGGAAATGACCATTTTGGGTTTTTGTTGTGATAAAGATGCGAACGTTTATAAATTTATTACAGTATTTGATTGTGACTTGTGGAATTCAGACAACAACAAAAGACAGTAATAAATAGTAAGCTAGGGGTTCTATCTACTCCGTACGTCTCATTATATGTTTTGTTAATTTATTTCAAAGTTAATTTTTTCAAATTTCAGCTTAAATAATACTTGATAAAAGTTATATGAATTGTTTGTGTTTTAGATGTGTTTTCATTGATATAGTTTCATCCAGTTTTATATAACACAAAAAATAAAATATTTACGGTCAAAGTTTATAAATAAAGACTTCAATTCAAAATAAGACACTTCTAATAGGTCGGAGAGAATATTAAACTTATAGAACATGTAATGGTCACAAGACCACAACAAGGTTGCTTGACACAGTATCATCTAATAATCCACAACAACCGTAATAATAACTTCAAAAATTGAACACACAAAACCCAAAACTCGGCGTCGTTGGAACATCATAAGGCCAACAATGTAACACCCCAACAAGGCGGAAATATGAGGCATTAATAGAAAAGCTCAACGTGACATGGAAATTAAGTAGAGGCAATTAAATGCATTCAAGGATTAGAGCAATCCATACATAGTTCAAGTACAAATACAAGTATCGGATCAAATAATGCACAAGGAGCACAACACCATCAATAGTTCACAAAAATATAGCAAATGATGGTTAACGATCCTAGGCATAACCCATAAACGGGAGCAATGAATCACGAATCCACAAAAGTCCAAGCTCAATCCTATCACATGCAATGCAATCATCCATCACGTATTTGATTAACTTGATTACCTAAAAAGTGTACTAAAATGCGTCAACATAAAGTTCGTGAGTTCGTAGGTTTTGACTATAAGAAAACAAGTGTCGGGATAACAACCGTTTAACCTTGATTAAAATCATAACGATCACATAACCTTGATACGAACATATAACCACATATAACCTTGATTGGATCATTAAATGATCACACAACCTTGAAACCTTGATCGGATCATTAAATGATCACATAACCTTGAAACCTTGATTGGATCATTAAATGATCACATAACCTTGATACGAACATATAACGATCATACAACCTTGATTCAACAATTAAACGAACATATAACCTTGATTCAATAATTAAACGAACATATAACCTTGATTCAACAATTAAACGAACATATAACCTTGATTCAACAATTAAACGAACATATAACCTTGATAAAATAGTCCAACGATCATATAACCTTGATTCAACAATTAAACGAACATATAACCTTGATTCAACAATTAAACGAACATATAACCTTGATTCAACAATTAAACGAACATATAACCTTGATTCAACAATTAAACGAACATATAACCTTGATTCAACAATTAAACGAACATATAACCTTGATTCAACAATTAAACGAACATATAACCTTGATTCAACAATTAAACGAACATATAACCTTGATTCAACAATTAAACGAACATATAACCTTGATTCAACAATTAAACGAACATATAACCTTGATTCAACAATTAAACGAACATATAACCTTGATTCAACAATTAAACGAACATATAACCTTGATTCAACAATTAAACGAACATATAACCTTGATTCAACAATTAAACGAACATATAACCTTGATTCAACAATTAAACGAACATATAACCTTGATTCAACAATTAAACGAACATATAACCTTGATTCAACAATTAAACGAACATATAACCTTGATTCAACAATTAAACGAACATATAACCTTGATTCAACAATTAAACGAACATATAACCTTGATTCAACAATTAAACGAACATATAACCTTGATTCAACAATTAAACGAACATATAACCTTGATTCAACAATTAAACGAACATATAACCTTGATTCAACAATTAAACGAACATATAACCTTGATTCAACAATTAAACGAACATATAACCTTGATTCAACAATTAAACGAACATATAACCTTGATTCAACAATTAAACGAACATATAACCTTGATTCAACAATTAAACGAACATATAACCTTGATTCAACAATTAAACGAACATATAACCTTGATTCAACAATTAAACGAACATATAACCTTGATTCAACAATTAAACGAACATATAACCTTGATTCAACAATTAAACGAACATATAACCTTGATTCAACAATTAAACGAACATATAACCTTGATTCAACAATTAAACGAACATATAACCTTGATTCAACAATTAAACGAACATATAACCTTGATTCAACAATTAAACGAACATATAACCTTGATTCAACAATTAAACGAACATATAACCTTGATTCAACAATTAAACGAACATATAACCTTGATTCAACAATTAAACGAACATATAACCTTGATTCAACAATTAAACGAACATATAACCTTGATTCAACAATTAAACGAACATATAACCTTGATAAAATAGTCCAACGATCATATAACCTTGATTCAACAATTAAACGAACATATAACCTTGATTAATAATTAAACGAACATATAACCTTGATTCAATAATTAAACGAACATATAACCTTGATTCAACAATTAAACGAACATATAACCTTGATTCAACAATTAAACGAACATATAACCTTGATAAGATCATTAAATGATCACATAACCTTGATACGAACACATAACCTTGATTCAATAATTAAACGAACATATAACCTTGATTCAACAATTAAACGAACATATAACCTTGATTCAACAATTAAACGAACATATAACCTTGATTCAACAATTAAACGAACATATAACCTTGATTCAACAATTAAACGAACATATAACCTTGATTCAACAATTAAACGAACATATAACCTTGATAAAATGAAACACGATTATAAGCATAAAATAGTGAACTTGGGATGAGTTTAACTTACCAAAATCTTCCACCAAAGAGTTAAATCCGAATTTGACCCGAAATGATTGTTTTCTTGCACTTGAAACTCCAAATTTTTAATATGTTGTTAAGATGGTGATGAAGATGAAAACCCCCAACTAATTCTTGCTTGAAACACTAATTTGATGCATTAATTTTAGAGAGAAAGAGAGAGAGGTAGATGCAAGGGTTTTTCTTGCAATGAATGTAGAGAGAGAAAGATAAGAGAAAGTGAATGAGTGGATGGGGAAAAAGGGTGGGGGTAGGGTTGGGTAAGTGCACATGGGTCATGGGTATGGGTTTGGGTTTGGGTCAACCCATACACTTAATTAACTTAGTTACACCACAACTTAACATCGAACATTCCATTAAACGACCAATCGATCACATAACGCACCTTGAACACAATTTAAATCATATTTAAATTGATCACATATTATCAACCAATTTAATTACATCGAATCAGACACAATACTAATGAGTCAACGTAAGTCAAAATTTGCAAATGTTACATCATTCCCCCGTTAAAGGAATTTCGTCCCGAAATTCGATCAAAACTGTAGTAACTAAACAAATGAGGGTATTTGGCTTTCATAGAATCTTCACGTTCCCAAGTGAGCTCGGGTCCTCGCCTAGCTTGCCATCTCACCTTGACAATCGTGTATCGAGTATTCTTTAACTTTCTAGTTTGACGATCAAGTATCTCTATTGGTTCTTTTACAAACTTTAATGTTTTATCTACTCGGATTTCTTCAAGAGGTACATGAAGTGTTGGATTTTCCAAGCACTTCCTAAGATTACAAACATGACACGTCGTGAACTCCTCTCAAATCTTGAGGGAGCTCCAACCGATAAGCAACCGGACCAATACGCTCCAAGATCTTGAATGAGCAAATATACCTTGGCCCCAACTTGCCACGCTTCACAAAACGAACCACTCCTTTCCACGGGGACACCTTTAACAAGACAAAATTGACTACTTCAAACTCGAGAGGTCTTCGTCTCACATTAGCATACTTCAATTGTCGTTCCCGGGCTACCCTCAATTTCTTCTTGATTTGTGAGATCACCTTAGTCGTTTCAATGACAATCTCGGGCCCAATGAGTTGGCTTTCACCAATCTCCGCCCAAGCTAAGTGTGACCTACATACTCTCCCATATAAAGCTCTAAACGTCGCCATTTGGATGCTAGCGTGATAGCTATTATTATAGGAGAATTCGACCAAAGGAAGATGTACATCCCAATTGCCACCAAACTCGATGGCACAAACTCTTAGCATATCTTCAAGCGTTTGGATCGTTCTTTCACTTTAACCGTAGATTTGTGGATGGAACGCCGTACTCATATCAAGTTGAGTACCCATTTCTTTTTGGAGCGCCTTCCAAAACTTTGAAGTAAATCGGGCATCCCGATCGGTTATTATGGAAATCGGCAATCCATGTTTGGATATCACCTCCTTGATGTACAAACGTGCCATGGTGTCAAATTTATCATCTTCTCGGATGGCTAAGAAGTGAGCCGACTTAGTCAACCGGTCAATAATCACCCAAATGGTGTCCCGACCACTACTCGTTCTAGGTAACTTCGTGATGAAGTCCATGGCAATGTTTTCCCATTTCCACTCCGGTGTTACCGGTTGAACTAGTAAACCGGGTGGTTTCTTGTGGTCGGCTTTTACTTGCAAACATGTAATGCATTCACTCACATACCTAGCAATATCTTTCTTCATCCCCGGCCACCAATACAAATCTCTCATACCAAAGTACATCTTGTCGGACCCCAGGTGAACCGATTATGCCGACTTATGGGCTTCGTTCATCAATTTCATCCTTAGACCCCCAAAGACGGGAATCCATAATCGATCCATAAAGTACAACCCGTTATCATCCTTCCGATCAAATTGTTCTTCCAAGCCATGTAATGCTTCATTGATGAAGTTTTCCGGTAAGGTAGCCATTCTTTGAGCTTCAATAAAGGTGTCACGAACACTTCTTTGCACGGTGAAGCTCATGGCTCTAATTCTTCTTGGATGTACCCGTTCCTTCCGACTCAAAGCATCGGCTACAACATTTGTTTTACCCGGGTGGTACCGGATAACATAATCATAGTCACTAAAAAGCTCTAGCCACCTCCGTTGCCTCATATTCAACTCGCTTTGATCAAAAATGTGTTGTAGGCTTTTGTGATCGGTATAGATAACGCTTTTGGTGCCATACAAATAATGCCTCCAACACTTCAAAGCAAACACGACCGCCCCTAACTCTAAGTCATGCGTCGGGTAATTCTTTTCATGCACCTTCAATTGTCTAGATGCATATGCAATCACCTTGGCCCGTTGCATCAAAACACATCCTAAGCCTTGCCCGGATGCATCACAATACACTACAAAATCTTCGGCTCCATCGGGCAAACTTAAGATTGGTGCATCACATAGCTTGTCTTTAAGCAATTGGAAGGCCCGCTCTTGCTTATCACCCCAATCAAACTTCCTTTCCCGTTGTGTCAACTAGGTCAAGGGTTTGGCGATTTTTGAGAAGCCTTCAATAAACCGTCTATAATAACCCGCCAAACCAAGAAATTGGCGAATCTCGGTTGGCGTCTCGGGTCGTCTCCAATTCTTCACCGCTTCGATTTTACTAGGGTCCACATGAATTCCCTCATTGCTCACCACGTGACCAAGGAAATGGACCTCTTCTAGCCAAAATTCACATTTTGAGAACTTGGCATACAACTTCTCTTCCCGAAGCAATTCTATCACTTTCTTCAAATGCTCGACATGATCTTCTTTCATTTTGGAGTAAATAAGGATGTCAACGATAAAGACAATGACAAATTGGTCTAAGTAGGGCCGACACACCCGGTTCATCAAATCCATGAACACCGCCGGTGCATTTGTCAACCCAAAAGGCATCACCGTAAATTTAAAATGCCCATATCTTGTTCAGAAAGCGGTTTTTGGAATGTCGTCTTCATGGACCCTCAATTGATGGTAACCCGATCTCAAATCAATCTTGGAGAAATATTGAGCACCTTGAAGTTGATCAAATAAATCGTCAATCCTAGGAAGAGGATAACGATTTTTCACTGTTAGCTTGTTCAATTCTCTATAATCAATACACATCCGAAATGATCCATCCTTCTTTTTAACAAATAAGACCGGTGCGCCCCAAGGCGATTTACTAGGGCGAATAAAACCCTTTTCTTGGAGCTCTTTGAGTTGGGCGGCCAACTCTTGCATTCCGGTCATGGCTAAGCGATAAGGCGCTTTGGCCACGGGATAAGTATTAAGAATGAGGTCAATACGGAAATCAAGTTCACGAGATGGAGGCAAACCCGGTAGGTCATCCGGGAATACATCCGCAAAATCTTTAACTACGGGCACGGTTTTAAATTCAACTTTGGTAACGTTCACATTATAAACTTTCCCTTCCCATGGCTCGGTTGTCTCACCTTGGACCACTAACTCTTCCCCGTTTTCTAAAGGTATCCTCACCACTCTACTACCACAATCGATCACCGCGTTCATAGCCGACAACCAATTCATACCCACGATCACGTCAAAGCTACCGATATCAAAAGGTATTAAGTCTATATAAAATGGGTGGTCACATAACTCTAACGTACAATCATGAACAACTTGTCTAATTCTAGACGATCCACCATTTACCATTTCGAGTTCAAAGTAATACGACAATGGGCTAAGACTAGCATCGATTAACGGAACAAAATCATTGGAAATGAGGCTATAATCGGCCGCGGAATCAAATAACACTGTGGCATATTGGTGATTGAGAAGAAAAGTACCTGCCACGGCATTGGGGTCCACACGAGCCTCGGCCGCATTCACGGCAAAAGCTCTTCCACGAGGGGCTAGTTGTTGTTGTTGAGGAGCTTGTTGTTGTTGACCTTGTTGTCCCCGGTTTTGGTTGGGCCCGACGATTTGCAATTGATTCGGGTGCATGGTCACTTGAACTTGTTGGCCAAAAAGATTAGGGCACCTATTCCGGTAGTGGTCTTGGCTACCACACTCGTAACAATTACCCCGAGCCATCGGGGGATAACGAACATTAAGAGGCATAGGGTTTAAAGGAGCGTCACGAGGATTGGTAGGACACATTCTTGAGATATGACCCACTCGATTACAATGAAAGCAAGCATCACACCGAGTGTGAGACCTATGATGATGATTACACTGAAGGCATAAAGGAATAGCCCCGGCGTTAGCCTCTCTTGCCGGCACAACCGCCGCAAACACCCTTCCACCTCTAGTTGGCTTCTTATAATGATGCCTCTCGTATTTCTTGGTGCCACTAGACTCGACCACATCTTTTCTCTTACTATCATTCTTTCCTAGTTCACCACCCTTCACAAGCTCCATGGTGACACTAGCGGTTCGGGTAATGGCTTCATTAATAGTCAATGGCATAGTGGGATGAGAAACAAGCACCCTCACTTTATGGGGAAAACCAACCACATACTTCTCCACCTTTCGGTCTTCGGGTCTCACTAGATGAGGAATGAGTCTAGAAAGTTGACCGAAACGGAGAGTGTACCCCACATGATCGGCTCCTTTCATGGTGAGGCTAGTAAATTCCTCTTGTAGATTCCTCATTTCGTGCGGTGGGTAATACTTAGCAATTATCATTTGTTTGAAGTTTTCCCACGGAATGGAGTTAGCAAGATCAATCCCCAAGGTATCCACTTCCACATTCCACCACTCTAAAGCATCACCCCCTAACATGCCGGTGGCATGGGAAACCCTTTGATCATGAGTACACCCACTTCTAGCAATAACGGCTTTCGTCTTCTCTAGCCACATCAAACACCCGGTGGCCCCACCTTCTCCCTTCCACTCCGGAGCCCCACAAGCCTTGAAATCCTTGAATATGCAACCTTGTCGGTAAGTATTGTTGATTCTTGGACCAACAAAAGCTTCTCCCCCATTCCCTTCACCATTCACATTCACATTTTCATCTTCATTTTCAACATGAACCGCTTCATCTTCCGGTTCTTCTTGTGCACCCCTATCCATGGCCGCCGAGATTCGGGCCACAAGTTCCGGCATAAGCTCATTAAGAGCTTGAGTGATAACCTTGGTTCTTACCGGGGGATTTGCACCACCCCGGCCACCTCGGCCACCACGACCCCCTCGATTACCCCTACCTCCTCGACCACCTCTACCGCCACGATTCCCACCTTGATTCTCTTGAACAATCGGCTCTTCTTGCTCGTTTTGACGCCTATAGTTAGTGTTAGCTCTCCTTCGTCTAACCATCTTTCCTGAACACACGTGTTAGATTAACAAGTTAATTCTCACAATTCACACACGAATATCAAAAATCGACCTTCAAGTAACATACAATTCCTACTTAATTCCTTCTAAGTCATTGCAAGAATGTGATTATCTCTAAAGGGATATTATCATGGCAATAATCTAAGGCTTCATCGATCATACAATTCACAATCAACAACACAATCACAAATCAATTAACATCATATAAAAGGGGGGTCAAGTCATAAAAAGGCGTGTGAAGCATAGTCTGAATCTAACTTCAACATTCAATACATTAAAGGTGGTTGTATACAGGGTGTACCAGCGGCTAACCCTCCACATCGTTAATATATTGAATGGATGTCGGGACTCGGTTCCGTTATGCCTCTAAGTATTGGTCGGTTATGTATACAGGGTGTACCAGCGGCTAACCCTCCACCCAACCAACACCCATTAGACACACCGGGTTACCTACTATACCCCATCCGCAATGCGCAATCCACGAGATCATTAGCTTTCATATGACATAAGCTAACCATAGATTCGTTGATCAGGCTCCTCTAGGGTTACCGAGTGTCAAACTTCGCTAATGCCATCATTTCACTTTGCTAGGGACAAACAATAAATGGTTCCAAGATTCCACACATCAACAATTCACGTTGTATCCCGACACTATTACGAACATCAATAAATAAGTTTATCAAAACCCTACGAACTCCGATCAAACAATTCCACGCATTCCATGCATTTCATGTTGCACACATAATTTCCTATCATGCACGCTAAATATGAAGTGTTTATGCAATGGCTATAGTCTAGGTCATTCCACCTAATTCTCTACAACCACGGCTCTGATACCATTCTGTAACACCTCAACAAGGCGAAAATAAGGGGCATTAACAGAAAAGCTCAGCGTGACATGGAAATTAAGTAGAGTCAACTAAATGCATTCAAGGATTAGAACAATCCATACATAGTTCAAGTACAAATACAAGTATCGGATCAAATAATGCACAAGGAGCACAACACCATCAATAGTTCACAAAAATATAGCAAATGATGGCTAACAATCCTAGGCATAACCCATAAACAAGAGCAATGAATCACGGATCCACAAAAGTCCAAGCTCAATCCTATCACATGCAATGCAATCATCCATCACGTCTTTGATTCACTTGATTACCTGAAAAGTGTACTAAAATGCGTCAACATAAAGTTGGTGAGTTCGTAGGTTTTGACTATAAGAAAACAAGTGTCGGGATAACAACCGTTTAACCTTGATTAAAATCATAACGATCACATAACCTTGATACGAACATATAACCTTGATTGGATCATTAAATGATCACACAACCTTGAAACCTTGATCGGATCATTAAATGATCACATAACCTTGAAACCTTGATTGGATCATTAAATGATCACATAACCTTGATACGAACATATAACGATCATACAACCTTGATTCAACAATTAAACGAACATATAACCTTGATAAAATAGTCTAACGATCATATAACCTTGATTTCTATATTAAACAGACACATAAAGATCAAACGAGCCAAAGAAATCATGTTGTACACTTTTCACCCCAAAATCATGTAAAGAAGGGGCTACGAACTCACCTTAGCCTTAGAGGTCGTTAGAAGAAGATTAAGCGGGTGAGCGGGGAGCACACGATCACAAACCTATTACATCAACATCATAGTATCACAAGGTATCTCCAAACAATAAGGTCTAACTAGTTATACGATGCCACAATCCCCAAGGGTGCATTAGAAGTGATTTCTAGAATGTTTGGATACAAAGGAAGAGTTTTGGTCAAATACATTTTAGTGACTTAGCACCAAAAATCGACATGAAAATCAAAGTGTTTAGATTCGAGTTTAAACAATTTTGTTGACCTTAGAATGATGTTATAAGACTTCCCTTGAAGTTACAAGTCGATTGAATGTGGAACGAAGCGGGAAGTGAAAAAGTAGCCGGTGAGGTCAGTGGAGCACGGCTCTTGTGCAGATCAAAGGCCGTGCTTAGCCTCTCAGAGGCCGTGCTCCCTATGACGGACATAAACCCCAAATTTCCAACTAAAACCTCATTTTGACCTCAAAATCGACTAGGAGAAGCTTCAAGACTCAAACTTAAACATAAATGAACATAACCTACATCACAACCTCGATTGATAACACCAAATCTTGCCCAAATCGATCCTTAACCCATTTCAACCCTAATGAAACCCTAGTTTGACCCAAATTCGTTTTTGACTTGAAATTGACCAAGATTACTTACATTTATCAATGAAACACGATTATAAGCATAAAATAGTGAACTTGGGATGAGTTTAACTTACCAAAATCTTCCACCAAGGAGTTAAATCCGAATTTGACCCGAAATGATTGTTTTCTTGCACTTGAAACTCCAAATTTTTAATATGTTGTTAAGATGGTGATGAAGATGAAAACCCCCAACTAATTCTTGCTTGAAACACTAATTTGATGCATTAATTTTAGAGAGAGAGAGGTAGATGCAAGGGTTTTTCTTGCAATGAATGTAGAGAGAGAGAGAGATAAGAGAGAGTGAATGAGTGGTTGGGGAAAAAGGGTGGGGGTAGGGTTGGGTAAGTGCACATGGGTCATGGGTATGGGTTTGGGTTTGGGTCAACCCATACACTTAATTAACTTAGTTACACCACAACTTAACATCGAACATTCCATTAAACGACCAATCGATCACATAACGCACCTTGAACATAATTTAAATCATATTTAACTCGATCACATATTATCAACCAATTTAATTACATCGAATTGGACACAATACTAATGGGTCAACGTAAGTCAAAATTTGCAAATGTTACAAACAACCCCGTGACGAGTAATGGACTACTCGATACCCTGGGGCAGTGGCTTCAGACGCCATCCACATCGCTCCTCATTACACCCTTATATACATCATGCTTTGCAAAAATAGCATCGTCCACTGAATATTTTTTTATGAGTGAATTATACCGATCATCATTGTGGTTGTGTAGAAATTACGTGTATAATCCTCTAAGTTCTAGAAATTGCAACGCACGCAGTGTTTAACAAAGCTATTAAACGACCACAAAATAAAGGATTACTAGTGCGACGAAGTTTTGTTTAAAGAAAACCAAACCGCCTCTACTACTTTATTTGCTAAGGGAATTTCTTTATGGAGAGACGATTATGGTTTTAGAGTTTATTGGTAATTTCCTGAAGGTAGTTCGATGCCAAGAAGATTATATTTGTGAGGAAGACCTCTCCTTTTATAGGAGAGGTTTAGCTGGTGGGGAAGTTAGAGTATTGTTATCTCTTCCCATAATTTCGGTATATCAATTGATATCTGATTTTTTGCCTTGGATAGTTATCATATTTAAGAACAAGATATCTTACTAGTCCTAATACCCGTACGATGTACGGTAGTTATATAAATTGCATCATAAAAAAATTCAAATATGTCTTATACATGATTCGTGAGTATGAAATAAATTGTGGTTAAAGTAAACCGATGATCGAAGCTAAGTTATAATTAAAGGTAATGAGTAATGATAAATATAATATATGTTTAGTTAAAGTTTTGGATTTACCTTAAATTTATACAATCACATCAAAATCGGAACTTGTAAGCATAGTGGATGACGGCAAATAGCCTTGTGATTTCGGATCGTAAACTCAAATTTTTGGAGTCTTCATGTTAATAACTTATTATTATAAGTAATATAAGTAATAGGAGTTGAAGAATTGAGAAAGAAAAAGAGACAATTTTATTAATGAAAAAACGATCAATCAAATAAGGTTATATTGTATTTATAAGCCAAAAGTTAGAGTTTAATTCCAAGTCTAATAAGGAAATTGAATCTATATACAATTACAAACGCTAATTTAATAAAAATAAATAAATTAAAAGGACACATGTCGATCAAGGATTACGCCACGTGTCGTTTCAAGAACATCTCAATTCTGTTTTAGTTTATTGGTAGATTATGAATATTTTTTTTCTAAAAAAAAAGATTTGAGTTAATCTTTTATTGTTATAGCTATATCCGGACTGCGGTGTACATATTGCCCTTTGTATAGCCGGAGGGGTATATCATCAACACTAAGAGATGGAGAAGAGATAGCTTTTTAATTATCCTTTAAATTCATTAGCATAACAATAAGATGATGATATTTAAAAAATTAAAATTAAATCAAAATCACATTCACGTATTATAGTAATGATGTGATTTTAATAGGATTTCTAAAAAGATTTATCATATTTCTTAGAGTAAACGACATAAATCGGTAGTGTATTTTTGACATAATAATGGAACAAATGAACAAACATCTTATCTTTATAATCATGAAAAAGAAAAGGACATGATTAAACTACCAAATCCCATCATTTTGCATTATCATATATATATATATATATAGTACTGTAGTAGATAAGATAAAATGATGAGTGTTGAATATCTTGAAAGTTAAGATATACATTTTTTAAGTTAAATCAATAAACTGAAACCACAAAGAGAAAAATTAGACCAAATTTACCCCAAGGTGAGGATTGATGTTGCACATTCAACTCTAAAATTTAATATATGACTTACAATTGCATCAGTGATGTTTTCTTAACTCATGTAGTTAATCAATTTAAGTTGCAACTTAAGGATCAATAGATTCATTTGATCACAAAAAAATTGATAATCTAAACAACTTAACCCGAATAATCCGGTAAATACACAAATTAAATAAGCAGGTTCACCAAAAGACCAATCTAAAATGGTACACCATCACAGATCCTAAACTGATGAATCTTTAGTATGGATCCATCAAGAATCCCAACAATGGTAATCAGCCCGAATTCAAACCAAAAGATGTCAAGCATAGAGGACGAAAGCTAAAAGATGAACGTTACGACAAGCCATCCTCACGTGAGTAAGTTCATGTTTTTGTTGAGAAAATCATCAACAAGGATCTTGTATGCATTCTGTGTAAAATGGAAGCTATCCCAAAATACGTATTCCGACACATTTGTACATGTGAACTTGCATAAAAATGCTACCTCTATAGTACCTGTGCCGCAACAGCCTATGTTTGAAATATCAAACCCTGTCACAAAAATTTGAAACACTCACAAATATTTAAAATAAAAAAAAAACCGTATTTTTATGGCAAGTTTATGTATCTTGCAATGGCCAAAACAACGTACCATATTTTGTAGGATTCTGAATGATGTCAAGTGGAAGATAATAAGCATCAATGTAAACCATCCTTGCAAAAGGGAGATTGAGGTTTAAGTAATTGATCTCCATTGATAGTTTGGTGTTGAATAACACTGCTAACTCATTATACTTCTGTGCACATTCTCTTAGTGTTCCTCCTTCCAAAGTTCTTTGTGATGGTAAACATCCTATTGGTGGCACACCAAAGGTGCCGATTCTTCGAGCACCTAAATTGTATAAATTCTGTTGGTTTTCAATCATAAAGTCAGTGTCGAGATTTAGTGTAGTATGTTTAATATATGGCCAAAAAAACATGATATCATGTCTGAAAACTCAGAGCTTAAAAAATAACATACTCCTCCGTCTCATTTTAATTGTCCTATTTTGACTGGTCAAGTCTTTTTCTTCCGACTTTGACCATAAATATCTTTGTTTGTGCTATATATTAATTGATGAAAGTTATATCAATGAAAAGTACATTTAAAACTTAATCAATTCATATATGTTATATCAAGTGTTATATAACACAAATAAAAATATTTACGGTCAAAGTTACAAGAAAAAGACTCAAAAAGTCAAACTAGGACACTTAATATGGGACGGAGGGAATAGTAAAATGTTCTATAGTAGCGGACATGGCTATAAAAAATTATGTTTTGTGAGGCCTCAACTAATCACGTACTAGACCACCCAATGGAATTACAAAAATATATGTTCATACACTTCCAATTCTCACTGGTAACTTATTACATGCATAGACAGATAATGTCGTCGTGGTATATACATGTAATAAGTTATTTGAAACAGGTCTTACGACTGCCATTATCAAAACTACTTTTTTTTATATATCGCAAAGTACTACTCGTATATTTTATGTTATCAAATAATAAATCGCAAAGTACTACTCGTATATTTTATGTTATCAAATAATAAATCTAAGGAGCTACCTGCAAGAAGGAGGAGGCAGAATCGACTAAAAGACCAGTGTATGAGTCAAAGTTATAGTGATATTTCCTCAAAGGGTTCTTGAAGTAGGTATTGGTGACATCATTGCTGCCTGTTGCTAATATGAACAGGGCTTTGCTTAATATTGTGTTTGCTACATCTTCCCCTGCCATTGTCTTCACTTTCTCTATATACTCTTTGAATAACTCTATTTGTCCCTCAAGCGATATCACTGACTATGGACAAACGAGTAATTTTACAAATAAATCTTCCATAATAGACAGTGATATAAAAGATTGTATAAGAGGTGACAATTTGATACATTTATATTTAAACCCGGGTCGGAGGTCCCTTCCACTGCGGTGGAACCGGAAGCAGCCTCCCTACCTTTGAGTAGGGGTAAGGTCTGTCTACATCATACCTCCCCCATAGCCCGGCTTATGTCGGGATTGGGTACCTTGTTGTTGTTGTTGTTGTATATTTAAACGGGTCGATTTAGGTTGTTTCTATGTATAACGGGCCAAAACATTTGAAATTTAAAAAAAAAACTGTAGTGAGTTCTTTTTTTTCTTTCAAAAATGCAACTTTTAGTAAAAATGGGTTACTTTCAATTTGTGTTGCAAATATAGGCTATGGGCCACTAGACTTACAGATTTAACACTTTAACCCCATTCTTTCTTCCTTTTTCTTTTTTTTTACTGTACACCCATTTTATAACTTTTGCAAAACAAATGGTATCTAAAAATTTTAAATTCTATCTACTACCTACTTAATTTACAATAATTTATATAAAGGAAGTTTAATGTAGCACCTTTTACAATTCATACAAGATTTTGATACTATTAATATAAAATTTACACTCAATTCTATTTTTAAAAGCAAAATTAATAGTTTCGTTAACTTGGTTATTTAAGCCATTTGGGTATCATCCTAAACTTAAACAATAACACATAAGAACGAAATTATAGATGAGCTAGAAAGCATAGTATCTTATTACAATCACGTATATTTCTTTATCTATTTGGATCACTTTACTATCAATTAGTGTTAAAATTTCATCTTTATTTTTTAAAATCATTTATTTGAATCATTTTATTATTTTTAATTTAGTATTTGAACTGTATTAAAATTCATAAAACTTTGTATAGAAATATTATATGTTTTTCAGAACTAAAAATATAATGACCCAATTTGAAAAAAATACCTGATTAGCAAGGAATATTATACAATCATTCGACAATCGACATATCCAAAATTGTAGCAATATAGCTATATAAGTTTTACTTAACGATTCCTAATGGTTTGGATTATCCAAGATTTTGATAACATGCAAAAGTTTAGCGACATGTCGAAAGTTTTAATTATGTTTTGTTTTTACGTGTTATTGTTTCATTAAATTTCTATTTTTAAAAATAAAATTGGGTGCAAATATTTTTTTGAATAAGTATTAAATTTCTTGTATGATTTGTTTAAAAGTAATACATAAAACTTCTTTTATATATGAATAAATAGATAGATGGAACTATGGAAGTTAAAAGCTTTAAATAGAAACTAATTGCCACCACCACTTGGCCGGGATGGTAGAGTTCTTGCCTCTTGGTGTAAAAGACTAAGGTTCAATCTTTAGCAATGAGGTAGTTTAGGAATATTTGGGATATATATAAGGATAATGATTAATCCTTCTAACTAAATAGCCTAAATATTTTCCTAATCATAAAATGATGACAAGTGGCAAAATCAAGGTATAAAATTAAGAAAGAGAATAAGTGGATTACACTTGTCATGTTTTAAGATTGTTAGGAGAAGTATTAGGCTAACTTTTAGGAGGATTCATCATTTCCCTATATATAATTGTAATATTTGCTGTTAAAAAGAAATTATTTTGTAAAAAAAAGAAAGAATGGAGAGTAGTGTAGAGAAAAAGAAAGAAAGAATGGAGAGTAGTGTAGAGAAAAAGAAAGAAAGAATGGGGTAATTTAATGGGCCCCTAATTTTATCTCTTGTCAAAAATAATCTATATTTAGAACATAAATTATTTCTCTGCTAAAATTTGATAAAAGTGACCTATTTTTGTAAAAAACTCAAAAATAGTAAATTAAACGAAACCTTGTCAAATAAGTTAACAATCACCTCAAATATTTTTTTCCCTTTTCTTTTTGGCAAAAATAATGTATTAAATCAAACCATCAATAGTGTTACCCCAAGTGTTACATTGTAAGAAGTTCAGGGGGTTAGTTATTACATTTAGGAAGTAACAATTGCATTTAAGAAATTTAAGGACAAATTGTGTAATATTGGTCTTTGAAGGATAGTGATAGCAATCAGAAGTATGTTAGAAGTTTATTACGAGTCTTGTATAATTAAGAATAACAACACTAATGAGAATTAGTTCGTTTTTGACAATCAAATCATTCTCTTCTTCCAATGGCATTTCTTCCATATCATTTGGTATCGATGCCACTAGTCCTCCGGCGAAACGCTATGATTCCAAATTCACCAAACTTTTCATGTCTCTTTGTTGAAAAAAGCTTTGGGGCCAATTGTGACTCCCTCACCATTGCCTCAAGGTCGTAGATTATTTTTGCAGCCAAGGTTATTATGGACGAACAATTGGTCAAAAGAGGAAATAGTCTATTATGCATGTGTTGGTTCATTGGGAGGAACTTGGTGAGCAAATCCATGGCGAATTAGAGGGAAAAAATGGTATCTATGACCTGCGAGAGATCCTTCTGTATTTTTTCCATCACTTAGTTGTGGGTTGCTAACATTCATCTTTGATATGCTTTGAATTTTGTAATCTTGCCAGAATTTGATTGGAATCATAGTGTTGGCTAGAAGATCATTGGTTTTAATATCAAATGATAAGGAAGATATACTATTGAGAGAAGATAAATGATTTACTGTAATTATTAAAAACATGTTGATTCACAATATTGTTCATACACTTATTTATACAAAGACTCGTAACTAAATCCTAACTAACTTCTAACGACTACCACCACTCTTCAAAAAATTATCTTACACAAGTAGTCCCTGAATTTCCTAAATGTTATAGTTACTCCATAAATGTTACAATTAACCCCCCTAAACTTTTTACAATGTTACACCAAATGGATGTTTAATGCTTAAAATCTTCTAAATTATTTTATTCAACGAACTAGAGAACACATTATATCCGTAATCAACCGAAATTGGTACACTATCTATTAAAAGAATTAGAGATTTTGAATTTTGTTTGAGATCAGGTTTACCTGATCCGTTTCCCTATAACTTTTGTAATTATAACTGACACATATAAATTTCCCGAGTAAAATGTTTTGTGTCAACCCAAAACTCATCTAATTCATCTATTTTGCTACGTCTAGATAGATAGATTGTACATACCGCAAGTTCAGATGTAAGGGGATCATATCCGCCGCCTCCTGATGCAAAGTTTACTCCAGTCAATAGATCTTCAATATGAAGGTTTGGGCCAAGATAAGGTGGTAACACCTCTTTGACACCAAGTTCTTCCACTGCAAATTATCATATATGGTTATTTGAGTTTTCATAGTAGTACCAAAATAAAACATTTTATTTGAATGATGCAATATGTATATATGGTTTGTAGAATTTGAATGTATAAATTAATATGAGATTAGTTGTGTTGATACCATGTTGAACATATGGAATTATAACATAAACACGAAAATTACTTGCATACACCGATACACATTTGCTCAAATATTTGTATATATTGTATACATACACCATACACAGTTCCAAACTATTACAATACGTCAATACATACACAATCATATGATATATCCACTGGCCCAATTGCCCAAATACATGTAATCATACAGATGATATACACATATTTCTAACAATCTTTTGCGAAATATACAAGTTTACGTCATTAAGCCGTGTCAACTTTAGTTATGTGCTAATATAAGTGTAACATACTTATATCTATATATATATATATATATTATATATATATATATATATAATATATATATATATATATTGCATATATAACAGAGCAATGACTTCTAATAGTTAAAACTTAAAAGGAAATGATTTAGTTATATATATATATTATATATATATATAAAGCAAAAGATATATATGTATATATGTACCAAAAAAATCAGAAGGAACTTTGCCATTTGAAAACCTGCCAGTGGGTTGTCCTCCAGAAAAGTCTTGGCCATAAGGAGGATAATTCACTTTAAAAAATGTTTGTAAGTTATTGTTATTTCCTGTATCTACTACGGAGTCTCCAAACACGATGACTGCTGGGACTATCGAGCTTCCGTTGCAACGCAAATGCAACGGAAGCAAAAACAAAAGAAGGAAAGAAAAAGGTTTATGAAGGAGGAAAGGCTGCATTGCTATTTTTGGTAAGGGTGTGAAAGAAATGCCCATTTCAAACGCATATTTAAGAGCATTGAATTCACACATATCCAATTTCTTCTTGTCATGGTTTTTTTAAGTGTTGAATGGTCTTCTGTTTTTAGATAAATGTGAAGTTTTTTGTTCCAAATCTATATTATTATCTAATTAAACTAAGCTTTTTGATGGGTTACTATTTATATCTATGATCCATCTAAGTAAGACATGACACTACTAATCGGCTGGTTTTTATTTTGTGTATATTTTATTTTGCTAAACGAAGCCTTAAGGGTTTTCGTTAAGGATGCATTAAATAGTTGTATACTTACCATAAAATTCAAGGGTGAGCTTTTAATATAAAAAGTACAATTTTTTTATGTACGTTAAGTTGAAGCTCTAAGGACTTCACTTAACATTTTTTTATTTTATAACAATGGAATTTGATTTAAGTAATGAGTTATTGAGTTCTTAATTCTAATTACTGTGGAGTTACTTGAGGGATAAGTATAAATATCATATGTATTTATTTATTAATTTATAATAATAACTTCTCTGGCCATCTTGTATATAGTATTTGTTGTTTGTTATATCATGCAACATGGATGAGGTTGCTGGTTATTCATTGTGAATTTATGAGGCTTTTTGCATTGCATTTTCCAATGCTTTCTAGATCTCCTTTATTGTGACATTTCATTATGATATACTCAATATCATATTTATCCTGAAGTAATTTTTTTCAATTCTATCAATTGGCAACATAATAGTATTTCAACTTAATGATAATTAAACAGCAACAATGATGCCATATCAACTAGTTGAGTAACTGGGTTTTACTTGTAGCGCGAGAGATTAATAAGGCACTTCACTTTTGGATGACGAGTGATGTGTTTTATTTCAAAGTTGAAGTTAAGATGTGTATGGTCTGAATTGGACGGTTTTATCCTAAAATCTCTACCAAACCAATATTAATGGTTTAATTTTTATCAAACTAAACCGTCTAAATTGTTATGTTACCAAACCAACCAAAACTAATTAGATCGGTTTAGTTTGGCAGGTTTGAAGATTATCTTTTAGAATTCAACAAATAAAATCAGTAATAGTTAGCAATACTAACGTTAAGTAAAGTCATACTTTTCATATTTTACAATTATTAATCTCTATCTCTACTACATTATAAAGCATTTACTCCCTCCATTTTTTCAACTTTAATTAGTTGAAAACCCCAAAATACCCCTGTCACTTATTCATAATATCCTTAGAAGAAATCTCAACCACTCATTTTTCTCTCTTCCTCAAATCTCAACCACTATTTTTTTCTCTCCATCTATAAATCATTTTATTCCTCTACTTCATTCAAAATCTTTTATCTCAAAAACCGTACATCGATAAATTATAAAAATTATATGGGTGTTCTTAAAATTTCATGCTTTTTCATTAGAGATGTCATTCGATATAGTTTCGACGAATTTTTAAATCCGAGGGCGGAGCCCGTATGACTAAGGCATTTGGCTATCACACTCTATGACCTATCACCTTCTATAACCTATCACACTCTATGACCTATCACCCCCACCATCTCACCGCCGCAACGCGCGGGTACTTTCTCTCATTATTTATATTTACACTAGGTAGTAAAATATGAGAGCAATATCATGAACTAATTAATATCATGACAAAATTAAATATCAAAATATAATTATATTTACATATATTAGTTTAATAGTTCGGGTTGGTTTACATGCTTGATTTAACCTTTAAAACCGAAAATCAGACCATAAAAACGGTTTATTTAAAAAAGAAACTGCCATCGGTCTAAGCTTTCGATGTTAACCCGACCAAACCGTCTAAATATCCTGGTTTAAACCAGTTTAGTTGGTTTCTACCAAACCGTGCAAATGCCTAAATGAAGTTTAAAAAAAGCTAGATTTTGCCGTATTCAATTGACTTCTATATTGTAACCATTGGGTAATAGTCCAGTGGCCACCAACCGCCACTTTTCAGGAGAGGTCTTGGGTTCGAGTCTTGCCAAAGGCAAACTTGAGATAATCAGGGGATTATTAAGTGGTTGAGAATCACCTGGACACTAGCCTGGTTGAGGGATTAGTGGGTATCAAATGGTACATGGGATCAGGGGGTTTCTATCCATTTTTTATTTCTTTTTTAATTGACTTCTATATTGTTCGATAAAAAAAACAGCCATGTTTGAGTATTTTCAAAATCTATGTTGTTACAACATACAAGAACAAAGGCCCATTAGATTTGAGCCAAATTTAGAGCCCACTTAAGGTTTTTAGTTTTCCTGGAGCCAACGGCCAACCTGCTCCTGTTGCATGGACTATTGAACCACATTCAGTGGCCCAGGATCAAAAAAGTAAACACTCCTTTAAACCCTTTGCAAATTGCAATTTGCAACTAGTTATTTATAAATGGTTTTGATGAACTTTAGTTGTACATGTTAATTACGTTTTAAGTAATCATACAAATATAAATGTCCTAATACTTTATAAAAGAAAACTTTAGTTGTATAATTGACAACGATATCATTTTTTACCAAAATTTTCAATTATTTCTTATTCTTAACTCTTGCAAGAATGACGTATAATTGAGTTAGTCCGTGAATAAACAAAAATTCTAAATATAATATTTCATTTTTACAAAAGCTGCCATAATTATGTGAATTGGCCATAAAAGAAAAAAAAATACCAAATCAATAAATAAATAAAAAAAATCTTGTTGAATGACAATAAAGCAAGAGGTAAAACTTAGAAGACAAAATAATTAAGCTATTTTTCTTATAGTCTATGGACTATAATTTAAACAAAATGTTGATATATTGATGTAAAAAAATCAAGTTAATTTCTTTATAACGTGAAAATAAGTTTATATCAAATAACTTTTTAAGATTTTATATTGATATTGATTGAAAAAATCTTTGACTAGCTAACTTATGACATGGACTAATGAGTATGACATAACTATACACATCACATGAAAATAAAATAAAATTTATGATAAAATGATAAATAATTAAAATTTAATGTAACAATTAACTCTATATGTCAATTAAGAGCAAAATTATCCTTTCTTAGTTATATAATAAAAAAATTTAATTTAAATAAATGGTTGAAATTATATTTTCCAAAAGTAATTGATAGTTAATAAATAATTACAACATGACAACACACATGACATATAAAAAAATTTAAATTTAAATAAATGGTTGATTTTATTTTACAAAAGTAATTGATAGTTAATAAATAATTACAAACTGCCCCAACCGAAACGGTTGGTACCTTTCATAAAACATGGTGTTACTAATAGCATCATCGTAATAGTCAAAGTAAAATCCAAGTTAAGCCAAAACATAAATGCCAACTTTATTACATGCAACGTAAATAATAATAAAGTAGCCAAAACAAAGATTAAAGGTGAAGTCTAAGCATCGGGAAACTAATGTTATTCTTCTTTATTCTTCTACCCATCTCAAGAGCTAAACCTTTCACTAGCTCAAACCTGCTTATTCTAAAGACACAACATTTTCATAAAAGCAAATGTTAGCTAATAAATTAACTAAGTAAGATACACACATTTTAATAAAACGTTCTTCATTTTACTTTCATAAAACTTCTTCGTATTTTACATATCAAAACATGATCACATTACATATTATCCACAAACATCGTAAGATCACCCCTTTCTTACCTTTTCCACATCCCATCACATTTCATATCATATCAACATATACATACAACTTAGACAACATCTCACGACTTACACATCACACGTAAACATAACACACATATACGTATAACACATGTAGGGTATTTGCTCCTAATTGTGCCTATCCATCGTTATTAACACACGTCTCAACAAATCTTATTTAATCTCACGTCACATTGTAATCCCACGTCTTAAATTACATGTACATCTTTCTCACACATTCTTATAATTATCTTAATCAACTTATTCTCACGTCTTACACCTTTACGCACTAGCATTACAACTAGCATGATTTCCCACGTCTTAACTTTTAGGAAAAGCAATGCCATTTCCATAGTATCCCGTCATGCTTTTAACATTGGTGGTTAGTCACTCCACCCGGAAATACTAGTCCCACGTAACTATGCCGCAAGGAGCCACTCAAGCGACCACGTACGCACTAGCTTGGCATAAACTAGCACATGTTAAGCTTAACACTTCCTACGTCATTCTCACGTATTTTAGCTATAACATTTCCCACGTATTTAGTTCTTACGCACTAGCACTAAGACTAGAACGGTTTCCCACATCGCACATCTTACTTTAATCTTAGGTATATTGTAACACCCCGAGCTAGGGCTCGAAATATCACAGAAATTAAATAGCGCATGGTGGAATTAATGTAGGCATAACTAAATGAAAATAAATGAATTCAGTGAATCCAACAAAATAAGTCAAATATCCATGCAAAATGCACAAGGAGCAAGTAGCCATCAAATGTTTACAAAACAATCCAAAAGATGGCAAACGATCCTAACCATAATGCAACTAGGGCAAATGAATCCTTGATCCATGTAAGTCCGAGCCCGGATCCAAAGCAAGCATCAATCAAACATCACGTCCTTTGTTCACCTAATTACCTGAAAAGTGTACTAAACAAGTCAACACGAGGTTGGTGAGTTCGTAGTAATGGTTCACAAGGAACCATCGTCAATAGTCACAATATGTATGAAATAAAGGCAAATCAATCTTACAAGTAGCCTTTATGTGTCACAATGAAATTCAAGTTAGGCTTGCGTAAGCACAACCTTGTCACACAACAATCATATAAGATTACACGAGAATAAGTAATGCGTGTAATGAATAAGCACAAGTGATGTCAATATCAAGTTATGTGTCGTATGCATGCCAGTGTCATAATGCATATCATAAGTGTGACCATCAAGTCATCAATGCAACGATACTCACATGTCATCACCATGACCAATGTGGCATCTCAAAATCATCGAGATATATATGTCTATATACTCGGGGTCCATGTCCGTCTCACAAATGCAACGATACTCACATGTCATCACCATGACCAATGTGGCATCTCAAAATCATCGAAGATATACACCTATACACTTGGGGTCCATGTCCGTATCTCATAAATGTATATCAATAAGTATGTGTATGTTGTCTCAATCACAAGTCCGTATGTCCATCAAACCAACCAATGCAATAAGTACTTACACTTCGTACGACTTTACAATTAAGGAATCATAGATGCTTATATATAGGGTCACCCGCAGCCTTCCCACCACATCTATAACTCTTTAATGGGTATCATCGTCTTCCATGTATGCACTACTATCCTAATTATAACAATATATCCCAGTTGTATGTGTAATCAATCAAACGTGTCAACCAATCCATAAATCATTCAATCAACCAAACAAACAAGTAATCACATAAGTGTACACTTTCCAGCCCGAATCTCAAGCGAGTAGGGAGCTACGGAACTCACCTTGATCGGCAATAAGAAGTTAAGATTGAGATACGACGAGATTATGATCGTTCAATAAGCTTCACGTGGTCTAAAACCTACAATTATACATATATACACATTATTACTTTAAGTTAAAACCCTAATTAGGGTTTCAAAATTGGTTTACGACTTTAAGCGACTCCCGCGACTCGAATACATGGTTTGGGATGTCGAGAGATGTTTTAATCCGAAGTCCAACGCGATCCTAAGGTTTTGGAGTGGATACTAGACAATTTCAAAAATGGGGACCACCGTAAATTATGGTGGTCTGGGGCGTCTCGCACGGTGGTGGTCTTGGGTGGGCGTAAAAGACGGTAAGGCTGGCGTAGCAAACGGTGGTTAAACCCAGGCTAGCGTAAGTGACGCTCAGGTCACCGTACTAGACGGTGGTTCAGGTGCACGCTGGCGTCCAAGACGGTGGAGTCCACCGTCTCTTACGGTGGTTGGCGTCTCGTGTTGCTTGATCTAGCGTAAGTCAGAAAGGGCCAGCGTCTAGGGTCAAAATGAGAGATCTGGGGCACCGTCCCAGACGGTGAGGTTGGCGTCCAAGACGCTGGAACTGGGCTGGGCATACCAGCAACTGCTTTGCAGCCAAATCTGAGCCAAACACACGCAAAACTTGACCTAGAACTCGAATTAACTCCAAAGCCGATTATGAGACTCTTCCAACCCAGTTTTTGAACATATTTGAACCTAACCCACAATACCAAGTCGACCCGTAACACGAATCTCATGTTCAACTCGCTTTTAACCCAAATCAAACTACCAAAGCCCTAGTTTTTGACTTGAAATCGTTTTGTGATGATTCAACTCAATTTTTGTGCATTGCTAACATAAATTCATGTAAATAAATATAAACCCAACATAAATTCGATTCATAACATCTTTTAATTGATAAAAATCGGTTTGCCCTAATTTTGGATGACCAAGAACCCTAATTTCAACCCATTAGGGTTTTGACCCGATTTTTGACCAAGAGTCACATGGGTTTGGTTTAGGAACGTGTTTATAACATAAAATGATGCTTTTGGGTTAAATTTGACTTACCAATTCTTGCACCAAAGTCCAAATCCAAAATTTGACCCAATAGTGATGTGTTCTTGCACTAGGAACTTCAAATTTGTGATATGTTGTAACCAAGATGATGATGATGATGATTCTTGCTTAAATTTAGGTGAAACAACAATAAATGATGTGATTAATTTAGAGAGAGAGAGAGAGTGTTTGTGTGTTTACTTGCAAGATTAGGGAGAGAGAGAGAGAGAGAGATAAGATGGAGGAGTGGTTGAATGAATGGATAAGGTGGGGAGGGGTAGGGTTGGGTAACTAGTTGGGTCAATGGGTCATGGGTCTAGTCCATGGGTCGACCCGTTAGCATATCTATTTAATTATAGCTTTCTCATATACCGTAATGTAAATTAAGTCGGCCAATCGATCAAGTTATCATATTGCACGTCATTAAATCACAAAACGACTCCAATTATATTATTAATCACACTTTGCTAGTTAATTACACACAAAGTCAAACCGGTCAAAATCACGGATGTTACATATATTTATTACCAAATTAATCCCACATCTACATTAGCGTTTAATTCCACCAACGTGTACAACTCATAGCATTTCTTACGTGTATCTAGTGAACTAGACATTTCATACTTAAGTCTCACATATAAGCCATCACATGTCAATCATTAAAGCAAATCAACGACATTATCAATATCACATCACATATCTTGAACTTAACATGGAAACATCATTATAATCAACATACTACATATGCACATATTTACTTCTACTTTAAACGTCATCATAGCATAATCAACTACTTCAACATACATACATTCCCACATAACCTCCCGCATAACCCGGAAAACAAACACACATAAGATAATCCGATTAAGAGGTTAATTATTGAAAACTACATTTTGTTGTGCCTCCAGCGTGAGAAAAGTCATGTATCTTACCTCAAGAACGCGCAACGATACACCAAATACAAGTTAACAAGCTTCACAATTATCCCGAGTGACCTATATCGAGTTCATAGTCATTAAACTTGTATAAAACTATTATAATAAGGTTATAAAACCATCCATTAACTTAGGTACACTTATAGGACCCTTAGAGGCTTGTTTCGGACCTCAAACGGACTCACAAACACTTTATGCGGCACATGCTTTGAATATGCGTTGCATATTTGCTTAGAAAATCACCCAAAACCCTCCCAGGCCGATATGAGGTGCTGGTCGAAGGACTTTGCGTTTTTGCTTCGTTTTTCGACTCGTAAACGTATTCGTGACACCCCCAGGTCCTATAAACACCTTAAACCATTAAATTAACATTAATAGGACTCAATTAATCCTTTGAAAACATCAATTGATCTTGAATCAATTGCAAACATCAATCCCCTTTTTGATCATCAAAACAACTCGAAACCGCAACGTTTTGTACAAAAACACAATTGAACGCTTATGGATCTAATTAAACACCTGGGATTTACTTATATATATATATATAAACATCATAATTCAACATTAAAGTTTGCATCTTGATGTAGTTAACCAACTCAATTAACGATTTTACTCACGAAAACGTCTTTTTAACCGAAAACATCAACTTTAAACAACCTCATCCCTCATGGTCGAATCTACAGGGACAAAACCTACTTTAAAACTTAATCAAAATTCAATTAATGATATTATACCTGTAGGGTTGATTAACGGATCGAAAAGCAAGCAAAATCCCTTCCGAAAACCCCCGAAATCGACTAGAACTTGAAGAATTGACCTAGGGTTTTGTGTGTGAGAGTTTCTGATGCGTGAAATCGAGTTTGTAAAATTTATAAATAAGTACCCACTAAAAACCGACTACTACACACTTTCAGGCAGTGGACCTGATCGCATATAATATAGTAAGTAGTAAGTCCGAGATCGTTCGCGGGGATTGGTTTTGAAATAATTGTTTACTAAAGTGGTTTTAGAATAAGGATGGAACCGTAGCCAAATCGCTACCTCACTTTGACAATTTGAAATTAAAGAAATTTAAATAACAAGACAATTGAAAGTAAAGAAAGTTCAAACAATATAAATAAAGATCATCCACTTCGAATTCACTTGACTTCAGTAATGATTGCACACGTTAAAGATCAAATTATTTAGAGTTGACAAGATAATCGTGAAAGGATAAAAATGTTCGCGTGGTACCACCAACCGCTCGCAAATCACCCCAACACCTAAGTTGCTAGTTGAATTACCCAAGCCTGTACCACCAATGCCTAGAAAATCTCCCCAACAATTAGTTTGCTTGATTATCCAATTACCAATTATGCCTATGTGAATGAAAACGTGGTACCACCAACCGTTTCTAAACACGTTTACCGATTAATTCCTTTATAGATTTGACATTCACCGTCATACCATGAACCGGTGACAAACGACCATAGACAATCGAATTGCAACGATAAACATATTCACCTAGTACCACTAACGATGAACACATACACCATCAACATCAAAAGAATAAATCACAAGGAATTAATTGATAAAGATCACGACACAACGATAATTTAATCAACTCTTGAATTAAAATATTGCAATCATATCATTCGTCAAGTTTCATCAAAGTGGATGATTGGAAATCTAGCCACTCATGCTAAATTGAAAATAACAAACGAAATAGAAAGAGAACATATTGTACCAATGATTGTTGAATGTAAATTGCAAGACAGAAAATTAGATACGATCTAGATGGGTGTTCTTGAATCTTCAATGAATCCAATGATGAAATCTGAGATGATCCTTCGAAGAATTCGCGGTAGAACAACTCCTAGAAAGAAAATTTGATGCTTGGGAAAATAGGGTTTTTTTCTTTTTATACCTCCCAAAAATCTGATGCAAAGAGGCTGTAACCTGATTTCCCCGAGCACTCACTGCGGCGCAGTGAGCATGGTGCGCTCCCACTGCGGCGCAGTGGCAGGTCCCTGGAATTCTGTCCTTATGGTGACTGCGGCGCAGTGGGGTGTGAATACTCCCACTGCGGCGCAGTGGTAATCCACTGGAAATATTTTATTCTTGATCCAATTGCGACTGCGGCGCAGTGGGGCAGCATCCCTCCCACTGCGGCGCAATGGTAATCCACTGGAAATAATGTGTCTTCTTCATCAATGGCTGCGGCGCAGTGGGGCAGCATTCCTCCCACTGCGGCGCAGTCAAATCTTGCTGAAATCTTTGTTCTTCTTTATCAACATCTCTCGAACACTCGGATCAACATCTTGGCCTAAAATCGTCAGAAAATGTACCAAATGACGCACAACCTGCTAAGAACCTGAAAGCACTAACAAACACCATAAACGCGCCAAATGCATACAAAATTGACTCAAAACATATACGGAAAAGGCCAATAATGATGTGGGCGATCTATATAAATTGGTCACATCAAATCCCCCCACACTTGAACGTTGCTTGTCCTCAAGCAAATCTGGAAATTAAGCAAAAACATTCCTTGGCATGAAGCTATATAAACACATTACGATTATCAAAAAGAAGCCAAACCAAGTATGTCGCTGACAAGGACTCGGTGAAGCAGTTTTAATCTTAAATGAAAATCCGAAATGTTTGACAATATCTGAACAATCCACAAGCCTCAATAACACGACAAAGCAAAAGTGAAACAAATGAGCCTATCAAAATCATCCTACTCCAACGAACTTACTATTGGGGTTGAATATATATGAATAATCACTCATTGCACGGTCGTGATGCATATCTTACCATAGGCTTGAACAAGGATCATAGCTTCACCGACATGGCGTGAGCACCAAGTACATCATCAAATTTGGCATATAAGTCGGTTGTAAAGTTAGGCTAAGGGTATTTACAATGGGATTTGGGAAATTTAGGTTAGTGATAGGAAATAACAAAAGTATAAGTTATGTACAAAATAGTCTAATCAAACCCTTACCATTGATTGCCACCAACCCATAAGATGCTATCCCTTGAACACACCTCAAAAGTAACAAGCAAACCCGATACCATTGTGGTGTATCAACTTCAAACAACTTAGGAACAACCAAATCTTCCATTCTATTCACGAACCACATGATACAACAATTCTTTTGACATATAAAATGAGAAGCACCTACTAGTAGCCCAAGTTCTTTTCTTCCTTTTTTTTTCTTATTTCATTTTTTTTCTCTTTTTTTTTAATTTTTCTGTTTTTAATTTTTTCTTCTTTATTGAACCATTTTTACTCTACTAGTAGGTACCCTCTTACAATGATGAACAATGTCTATAACAATATACTTCCTTTGAACAATCCAATACATTCCCCAAAAACTTGACCAATCGAAGTATTCCCAAAGACCAAGAATATTCCAACCGATAACCCATTGAAGCTCTCCCAAACCGTCCAAACAAACCAATGACAATCAATGGCCCCCCCAAAATTAGACTATCGGTATGGCGAGGTAAAGTTTACATATTTAAGTGGATTTATACAAAGGAAAAGGCTAAGTTCAAAAAGTGTGTCTAAGTGTATCTTGCACTAAAGATGAGTGCAACAAAGGTTTACAAAGAAAGGAAAATCACTGACCAGAGTAGCCAGCAACACCAAACATGTATGTACATGTATAAAAGTATGTATGCTAAAGGTAAAAATATACATAAGCAAGGGGTGAATAGAAAGAAAATACGGGTCAAACCTAATATGCCAATTCGTCATCCAATGTACTTCTATCACAAAAGTGATCTCACTGCGGTCTCGTAATGATCACCAGGCCAAGTTCTAGCTCAACACATCACCGGCACACTCATATCAAAGAAAGTAACCCGGAAATGGAATAAATTAACCTCAAATTTGCACATCTTAGTGCAGAGTTTGAAATGGAACCCTTACTCCCGAATAAATCCAAGAGCCTAAGAGAGGGACAAATTACAAGGCAATCAAACCAAAACCGTAAACACCTAGCACATCTATAAATGAATGATGAATCTCACAACTTTAGGTGTTTGGGAATTTTGAGTATGCAAGTAATGTTATCAATCCACAAGGATTAGCCCAATAACCGTTCAGAACACATTTCGCCGATTAAATTTGTACCAAGGAAGAAAAATTTTGTAGTAAAATTGCTCATTAAGTTATTATGAATTAAGTGACAAAAGCAATTTACCACAAGGACAAGCTCAACACAAGTTTCAAATCATATCGTCTTCCGTCATCCTACCAAATCGAAGCCACCAATCTCAAACATGCACATCATAGTTCAGAGTTCAAGATAGAACCCTTACTCTTGGATAAAACCCAAAAGCCTACGAGAGGGACACATCCACAAGAACGGTTAAATCTCAATGGCAAAACAACAAAAGAGATATATCCGGTTGCTTAAACCTATTTGCCACCCCCCACACTTAAGATGGACAATGCCCTCAATGTCCAATATTCGGTCAAAACTAAGGTAAATAGGGGTAAGCAAATAGACAGAAAGAATGAGAACACATACCGGATCATGGACACATTCCGTTTCAAAACAAGTAAGTCGACCTCGCACCACAAATTGCTCTTCCTAAAAAGGAAGTCCAATTTGCTTGACGGGAGAAACAGACTAGCCCAAAACGGAATGTGCGAGAGCTGTGTGTGAAACAATGTCAATAAAAATGCCAATTAAAAATGTTGCGCTGAACTTACTGCCAGCATATGCATGTGACATCATAGTGAGCTACTAACACGATCACACAATCAAACAAATCAATGCCAACGAATGTAGGTGAGAATGAGAATCCAACGGGTCCTCCCCCACACTTGGGTTCCACTAAGTATTTCCATCAATTCGGATCAAACCTGCTCAATTACACAACACAAGAACAAATCCCAAATATCCATACAAAGTGCAAACTAAAAAAAAAAGTATCATGCAGAAAATAAAAGAAACAAAGGAAAGTACAAATGTTTCATCACCCCGTAGGGTGGATACCAGACAATGATAACGAAAGTAATGACATGAGAATATTTATCAAACATGAAAACGTCCAATTGTGAGTATTAAGAATGCAAAGTTGGGAACCATATTAAACAAGCAAAAATCTTGGCAGGGAAAGGCCCCCACTGCGGCGCAGTGGGCATGAGTAACCCTCACTGCGGCGCAGTGGGGTAATAAGACAAAACGGGGCAGAGGATCCTCACTGCGGCGCAGTGAGGCAATGACCCCCCTCACTGCGGCGCAGTGAGGCAAAAATCCTGGGCAACCTATCTAGGGTTCATCACGATATAGCACAAAAAAGGGGAAAATCTAACAATCAAACATAGGGAAAAGATCCAGTATTCTCCACTTAAAACAACCTATATCAACATTCCCCCATACTTGTACTTCAAATCAAATCCCCAAATTGTTTCAAAACCCTAATTTCAAAATCAAAATCACTAATGGATGAACAAAGTGAAAGATGTAACACCCAATTAGCTTCAATTGCCCACAAACATCAAAATCCCTAAGTTAATTCGAAAGATTAATCTCGCATAAACCCTAGAAATTAAAACTTCAAGAAATAAAAGGAAAATACAAAGAAACTAAAGAGAAAAACTTACACTTCTTCCCATTATGCAATGTTATGAGGATGAAAATCTGGAAGATTGATTAAAGATGGAAGAAAATGGAAGAATTTGAGGGTGGTAGTAGGTTTTGCTTTGGAGGAGAGAAAGAAAGAAGAAAGAGTGTAAGTGAGAAAGTAAAAGAAAATCACTTACCTGGTCTCTCTTTGACCTACCCGGCCTCCCACTGCGGCGCAGTGATGTATATCACAAGTGGGCAGAGGTTTGACACTGCGGCGCATCCAGGCTATCCCACCCCCACTGCGGCGCAGTGGGGATCTTCTGGAAAAAAAATTTCTTCACAAATATTATGACAAAACTCAAATCATACATACCCGGAACCGCTTCACATCGAGACCACTCCTGCACTTACTAATAAAACAAGATTAAAACTAACTAATTCAAAGAAAAGTAAAATGCGATAAAATGAACACGGGTTGCCTCCCGAGAAGCGCTTAAGTTATTAACGAGTCTTTAGCTTGACTCGACCAACCTTCAAGTTTCAAATTCAAACACGGGGATCTCATCAAATATCCCCTCGACCTGCTCTTCTTCCAAATATAGCTTAAGTCGATGACCATTGACAATGAACGATCCTTCACCATTTCGCCTAAACAACTCAACATATCCCGACGGGTACACGTGCTTAATCTCAAACGGTCCAATCCATCTAGAAGTTAGTTTAGGTTGTTTAATCTTAAATTTAGACAAGAATAACAACACTTTAGCCCCAACCTTAAACTCCTTCCTACGAATCCTCTTATCATGCCAAATCTTGGTTCTCTCCTTATAAAGCCTCGAATTCTCATAAGCACCTAACCTAAGCTCATCAAGCTCATGAAGTTGCAACATTCTAAGTTCACGTGCTTCCATCAAATCCAAATTCAAATTCCTTAAAGCCCAATACGCCTTATGCTCTATCTCAATAGGAAGATGGCAAGTTTTGCCATAGAGCAACCGGTATGGCGTGGTGCCAATCGGCGTCTTATAAGCCGTCCTGAACGCCCACAAGGCGTCATCTAACTTCTTTGACCACACCTTGGGGTTATCCCCAACAGTTTTCTCCAAAATCCTCTTCAAGGCCCTATTTGTGTTTTCCACTTGACCACTGGTCTGTGGATGGTACGAGGTAGAAAAATAGTGGACAACACCATACCTCTTCATCACTTTGGCTAATTGATGGTTTGCAAAATGGGTACCACGATCACTAATCAAAGCTCTAAGGCAACCAAAACGACAAAACAACTGTTTCAAGAAATCAATGACTACACGCGCGTCATTCGTGGGCAAAGCCTTGGCTTCGGCCCATTTAGACACGTAGTCAACGGCGACAAGAATGTACTGAAACTTATTAGACGGTGGGAATGGTCCATAAAGTCTATACCCAAGACATCAAATACCTCACATACCTGAATGCTCTGTTGAGGCATCTCATCTCGTTTAGTGATGTTCCCCTGTCGCTGACAGATGTCACAAGTCTCAACCAAAGTCTGGGTCTCCTTGAAAATTGTTGGCCAATAGAAACCTGCATCAAAAACTTTCTTACCCGTCACTGAAGGTCCATAATGACCCCCGGTTGGCCCGTAGTGACACGCATCCAAAATCTCTCTAGTCTCAGCTCCAACAACACATCTCCTAATCATACCATCTGCACAAACACGAAACAAGTATGGATGGTCCCAAAAATAATACTTAACATCCGATATGAGCTTCTTCTTCTGCTGGGACGTGAAATCATTAGGTATATCACCTGCAACCAAATAATTAGCTATATCTGCAAACCAAGGAGCTTCATCAGAGTTAGAGATAAACATTAAAGACTCATCGGGGAAGTGATCATTGATCTCCCCCATCACGAAGTTCCTCCCGGTGAGGATCTTCCAAACGACTCAAATGGTCGGCAACTCAAATTTTCAGCCCCTTTCTTATCCTTTATCTCAATGTCAAATTCTTGCAACAAAAGAATCAACGGATAAGCCTGGGTTTAGCATCCTGTTTCGAGAACAGGTACTTAAGGGCTGAATGGTCAGTGAAAACTATGGTCTTACTCAAAACAAGATATGATCTAAACTTATCAAATGCAAAGACCACTGCAAGCAACTCCTTTTCGTAGTGGTGTAATTTTGCTGGGCGGGGTTCAAAGTCTTACTAGCAAAGTAAATGGGTTTGAAATGTTTTTCAACCCTTTGCCCTAGCACAGCTCCCACAGCATAGTCACTTGCATCACACATCAACTCGAAAGGAAATTCCCAATCTGGAGCTACCATGATAGGAGAATTAGTCAACTTCTCCTTCAATACCTGAAAAGCACTCAAACAAGCATCATCAAAAACAAAAGGAACGTCCTTTTCCAACAAGTGGGTCATAGGACGAGTAATCTTAGAGAAATCCTTCATATTAGGATTCAGCCGCCTTTATCTCTGGACAATGGGCTTAACATCATCAAGAAAATCAATCTTATGCTGGCAGAAATTAGGACTAACACCTGGAATATCTGTGGTCTTCCAAGCAAAAGCCCACTTGTGGGCTTTAAGAATAGACATGAGACGATCTTTCTCGTCACTCGAGAGTGAGGACGAGATAACCACTGGAAGAGAAGACTCACCTGACAGATATGCATACTCTAGATGGTCTGGAAGCGGCTTGAGCTCCAAGTCAGTAGGTGGTACATCAACAGAGTTAGGTACCCTTGAACTCCCGTCAGCAACTACCTCCTCAAAAGTCTCGTCCTCGGGAGGTGATTCATCCAAGCTCAGTGCCATGACCTCTACAAACAAAGCTTCATCAGTAATTTCTCCAGATCCTAAATTAGCGATCTCTTCCTCTCCAATATCCGTCTCCATGAACTCCTGAAATTCTTAATCCAATGCATCATCAATGACATCAATCCTGAAACAAGTCTCATCATTAGAATAAGAATGCTTGATAGACTTTTCAACATTAAACACAATCCTATCAGTTCCTACGCCTAAGGAAATCTCCTTATCCTACACACGGATGATAGCATCCATGGTATTAAGGAATGGGCGTCCAAGAATAAGAGGGACCTTCGTATCTTCCTCCATTTCGAGGATAACGAAGTCAACTAGAAAACAATATGGCCCACTCTGACACTAATGTTTTCAGCAATCCCGATGGGATACTGAAAAGAATGGTCAGCAAGTCTTATACTCATACGAGTAGGGCGAAGGACTCCCAATGACAACTTGGCATAAACCGAGTAAGGCATCAAATTGATGCTAGCCCCTAAATCAGCTAAGGCTTTACAAATAATAGTTCTAATAGAGCAAGTGATAAGAAAACTCCTGGGTCTTCAAGCTTTGGTGGAATGCGGTTCTGCAAGATAGCAGAACACTCGGCATTAATAAAAGTAGCCTTTGCCTCTTCAAACTTTCCTTTGTCTGTCACAAGCTCCTTAATGAACTTAGCATAATTGGGCATCCCCTGAATAAGATCAACTAAAGGAACATTAATATGAACATTTTTGATCATGTCTACGAACTTGTTATATTGCTCCTTCAGCTTTGCTTTCCTGAACCTCTGTGGAAATGGTATCTTTGGCTTGTATGGTTTAACCTCTGGAACCACAGCCGGTTTTGATGGAGTGACCGGAGTCTTCACGGTCGAATCTTCCTCCATCACTATTTCTTCATCAACATCGGTATCATCACCCCGTTATCCTGCACATCTGAAACAACAACATTAGGAATAGGAGGTGGGTCATAAGACCTACCAGTACGAGTGGTGATGGCTTTGGCTTGCTCATTACGGACTGGGGGTGGAGTGTATTTCTGTCCCTGACTAAACTGTCCCGAATTAAACTGAGGTCTAGGATTCTGCTGTGTGTTACTAGGAAGAGTCCCCGTGGGCCTAGCAAGAGCTGCCATCCTACTTTCGAGATCCTTGAAATTAGCACCCTGATTTTTCATGTTGATCTCCACCTTCCCGCTTATCTGATCCAACCTCTCACTCAAAGCCTTAGTATCATCCTGATCATTTGAATGCTAGTTTGTTTCAACTTGATTACTAGCCAACTGCTTCATCATCTCCCTCAACTCGGCATTAGGATCGGCATTAGAAGAAGAAGAACCTGATCCTTGTCCTTGCTGAGTCTGCTGTTGTGGCTGATTCTGATAATTATCTCTTTGCCACCTGTTACCTGAAAAACGAAGAGCATTAGCCTGAAAAGGAGAGTTATAAGAAGAATTACCTGAAGGCCGGTTCTGGAAACCAGTGTTGCGGTGGTAGCTCCCTTGGGGTTGATTCTGAACATAGTTCACATCTTCGGGTGCCCGATTTGGACACTCATCAGAATAGTGCATATCACCACAATGATCACACCCATCGGCTACGACCTTAACATCCCTCTCAATTGCTCCAAACCTAGTCTCTTGAGCAGCAAAGCTCCTATCCATGCGCTCAGATAGCGCCTTAATCTCTCCAATAACCCCTGAATCGTTGCTAGTTCAACCTTAGCAACTCTCCCTTGGTTAGTTCCTTTCTTCATCTTTCTTTCATTCTTCAAGAACCTTTCATCATCCATATTTGAGTTATCCTTTGCCATGTCTTCCAAGATTTGATAGCCTTCATTGGGTGTAATGTTATTGAAACTACCCCAAAAAGCATATCCCAATTCTTGTTTAGACTTCTTATTCAACCCATCAAAGAAAAGCTCCACATATTGTTCCTTAGTCAAATTGTGACCTGGACAATTTCTCAACATCTCCTTGAAACGAACCCAAGCATCTGCAACATCTTCTCCATCATCTTGTTCAAACGACCTAATCATATTCTCCAACTTTCTTTGAGTTCTAAGTGAATAAAACTCACCAATGAAAGCCTCCTAAAGTTGGTTCCAAGTAGTGATTGAATTTTCTGGAAGATCATTGAACCAATCAAGTGCTTCTCCGGTGATTGACATGGGAAATGTCTCAAGTTTCACGGCATTCATTTGATTTTGACCATATTGATAAAGCTGAGCCAACTTTTCAAACCTATCCAAGTGTTGGTAAGGATCCCATTTCCTTTTTCATCAAATTGGTGCTCTTCTATGCTCTTAAGATGATTCCCTTTCAAATTGAAAGTGTGATCAATGGCCGGTGGTCTAATGGCGGAGCCACGGCTAGTTGGAATAGTTCGAACCCTCTCGCCATAGCGAGTGTCATTTGGATCCCTTGGTTGTTCGTCACCCATCTCTTCTTGCTTAACTTCTAAATGGAAAAATTCGTCTAAATAAAACCCTTCCTCGTCCGAATCAGGAGTGGGTTTAGCTATAGGTGAAAACGGTGTTGGTATTGGTGTTGTGGGTTCAGTGAAGTTAAACCGACGCCCTCTTGGTCTTCTCGGAGTAGACAAAGGACTATTCAAAGGTAGACCTGAAGAACGCAAGTTCATCAACTAAAGAAATATGCCTGCAAACACACAACTAACACAAACACGTCAAATGCAACTGTGATAAGAAAAGAAAACTAAACTAATAAAACAAGTAACTTCCTCACGCGTGAGAAAGGATCAAACCACTAAATTAACAACTAAATCGGCACACAATCCCCGGCAGCGGCGCCAAAAACTTGATGCGTGAAATCGAGTTTGTAAAATTTATAAATAAGTACCCACTAAAAACGACTACTACACACTTTCAGGCAGTGGACCTGATCGCATATAGTATAGTAAGTAGTAAGTCCGAGATCGTTCACGGGGATTGGTTTTGAAATAATTGTTTACTAAAGTGGTTTTAGAATAAGGATGGAACCGTTGCCAAATCGCTACCTCACTTTGACAATTTGAAATTAAAGAAATTTAAATAACAAGACAATTGAAAGTAAAGAAAGTTCAAACAATATAAATAAAGATCATCCACTTCGAATTCACTTGACTTCAGTTATGATTGCACACGTTAAAGATCAAATTATTTAGAGTTGACAAGATAATCGTGAAAGGATAAAAATGCTCGCGTGGTACCACCAACCGCTCGCAAATCACCCCAACACCTAAGTTGCTAGTTGAATTACCCAAGCCGGTACCACCAATGCCTAGAAAAATCTCCCCAACAATTAGTTTGCTTGATTATCCAATTACCAATTATGCCTATGTGAATGAAAACGTGGTACCACCAACCGTTTCTAAACACGTTTACCGATTAATTCCTATTATAGATTTGACATTCACCGTCATACCATGAACCGGTGACAAACGACCATAGACAATCGAATTGCAATGATAAACATATTCACCTAGTACCACTAACGATGAACACATACACCATCAACATCAAAAGAATAAATCACAAGGAAATAATTGATAAAGATCACGACACAACGATAATTTAATCAACTCTTGAATTAAAATATTGCAATCATATCATTCGTCAAGTTTCATCAAAGTGGATGATTGGAAATCTAGCCACTCATGCTAAATTGAAAATAACAAACGAAATAGAAAGAGAACATATTGTACCAATGATTGTTGAATGTAAATTGCAAGACAGAAAATTAGATACGATCTAGATGGGTGTTCTTGAATCTTCAATGAATCCAATGATGAAATCTGAGATGATCCTTCGAAGAATTCGCGGTAGAACAACTCCTAGAAAGAAAATTTGATCCTTGGGAAAATAGGGTTTTTTTTCTTTTTATACCTCCCAAAAATCTGATGCAAAGAGGCTGTAACCCTGATTTCCCCGAGCACTCACTGCGGCGCAGTGAGCATGGTGCGCTCCCACTGCGGCGCAGTGGCAGGTCCCTGGAATTCTGTCCTTATGGTGACTGCGGCGCAGTGGGGTGTGAATACTCCCACTGCGGCGCAGTGGTAATCCACTGGAAATATTTTATTCTTGATCCAATTGCGACTGCGGCGCAGTGGGGCAGCATCCCTCCCACTGCGGCGCAATGAAAAGTCCCTGGAAATAATGTGTCTTCTTCATCAATGGCTGCGGCGCAGTGGGGCAGCATTCCTCCCACTGCGGCGCAGTCAAATCTTGCTGAAATCTTTGTTCTTCTTTATCAACATCTCTCGAACACTCGGATCAACATCTTGGCCTAAAATCGTCAGAAAATGTACCAAATGACGCACAACCTGCTAAGAACCTGAAAGCACTAACAAACACCATAAACGCGCCAAATGCATACAAAATTGACTCAAAACATATACGGAAAAGGCCAATAATGATGTGGGCGATCTATATAAATTGGTCACATCAGTTTCTTAGAGTTTAGATCTGATCAAAAGGCATTAGGGTCGAGCATGGGGCCCTATTTATGCTTGAACAACTTTCAAAACTTTACATCTGGTCCCTCGCACTTCCTTACAACTCGTTTCGCCACTTAACTGCTCGTTTAACACATACGAGAACACTAAATGACTTTATTAATCATTATCAACTTTATTTTCATTACTTTAATCACTTTAACCCATATCCCACATTAATCATTTAATTTACGCAAACACACGTAAATCACATATTAACTAACGGTCACTAACGTCAAGTTAACGGTCAACGTCAAAAGGTTTTTGGATGTTACATTAGGGTTGAACATTTGTCGAAATATCAAGCATATTTGCAGGTTATAGTCATCATTAGTTGTTCCATACGGCCTAGAGAAGATATGCGAGGCAACAGATAATGTGAAGGCTTATTTTTGTCGTTGTGAATCACCAAGTTATAGTGAGGGATTCCGCACCTCAAGATAACTAGAGCAAACTATTAATGATCCAATTCCAGGGGACTTACAAACGAGCGGATCAGCTTAGGAAGAAACTTGATTGTCTCCAAAAAGTAATCGACCAGGATCCTTCCAACAGTGACATACGAGAGCAAGAAGTTGTGTGCTTGAATGAATACAAGGAGGCATTGTTAGACGAGAAAATTTTTTGAAACAAAAAGCAAAAAGAGAATGGTTAAAAGTTGATGACTCAAACACTTCTTATTTCCATAAATCGGTGAAAAGTAGGAACCATCGAAACCGTGTTGAATTAATAAAGGATTCTAATGGTTTGGAACATGAAGGACGAGAAGTTCCAACAACCTTTGTTAATCATCACAAGCATTCTTGGGAATGGAGGGTGAGGTTACTTTACCGCCTACAAATGACATATTCACCCACAAAGTCGAGCAGCAGAAATCACTCTCTATGATAAGATATATCACAGATGAGGAAATCAAACTGGCAATGTACTCAATTGGAGATAATAAAGCGCCCGCCCAGATGGCTTCTCATCTATGTTTGTCTGGCTTTATATATAGAAATTTATTTTGTAGTTGACATAACAATTTTTTTTCATTATTATTATTTGTTGTGCTTAGGTTATCCTATTTCAAAGTTTATGAGTAAATAATACAATTAACTTTTTTAGAGTGTTAAATCTTATTATCTTTTATTATATTTACGTGGCTTACACACAATTTTTTTCCCCCGAACATTCAGTCGGTATACGACATCAGGGAAACCTCACCGTATAATGGTGAAGCCTTGCACGTACCATAGACAACAAGATATTGACTATGGGCCGTTACAAGTATTCGGAGGGAAAACCCCAAGGTTTGCAATCCCTAAGGATCGAACTCAAGACCTTGGGTAAAACCGGGAGTGTCTCCGATAAAATAACAGTCATAAGTGATTAGTAATTATTACTTATGGTGTTCCCGTCCATTGGACGAGTATAATCTAGTAGATGATATATCCCTTATCAACAGTTCGGTCACTAGCTATCAACCGGAATCTCAATAATCACCAATCTAACTTCATGTTTAAATATTTGTCAACTTACTACCCGATTAAATATTTATCAACTTACGATGTTATAATTTTAACATATCATAAAGTATACTCCGCGTATGTTTTTGTCTATTATACGAGTAATAATCTAGTTAATTTGAAAATTAGAGGTGTAAATTGCATTAAAGTTAAATTTAATAAGGTAATTAGTTGACGTGTCATCAGTTTGATTTTTTGGTATCAATTTGATTTCTGGGTGATTCTTTTTAATGAACTAGAACGGTACCCGTTCGTTACGGCGGTTGTGGGGGTGGCGACAGTGGTGGTGATGTAACGGCAACGACGGTGGTGGCGAGCCGGGTGGTGGTGGCGAGCGGCGGTATGGACGGCAGTGGCGGCGGTAGTGGCAACGAAGATTGGTGGCGGTGGCGGTGGAGATGGCGAATTCAAGGTTATAGGTAGAATTGGATTGATTGAGGATAATCGTTTTGTTTGATTGTTCGAAAGCTCATTTGTTTAGGTGAAGGGAGTGAATAATTATTGTGATATGTTGAGAATTGAAAGATTGTTTCGAGAAAGTTGAAAGATTGTTTTTAGAAGATATTATTCAAGATTATTTTAGGGCATGAAAGTATATGGTCAATAAAGGAAAGATTTGTTTGAAAAATGACCATTGTATGATGATAAGATAAGTTTGAGATTAGATGGAGTTTATTCAAAGAAAATTAAATTGGAGAGTTAAACTTGTTCAATGCCTTGAGGAGATTTAACATTTGGTCAAAGTTTGAAGAAATTGTTTGTTTGAGGGGGAGCAACAATTAAAGATGATTCATTCAATTGATAAGTTGCTCCGAGATAATTGTGTGTTTGAGGGGGAGCAAGAACTAGATCAAAGGATAAAATGCTCAAAGATGATTGTAGATTAGATGAGAAAGATGAACCCAAAAATGATGTTCTAAAGTCAAACCAAGCTTCCGCTCTTCAAAAGAATTCAAAGATTTTTTTTAAAAATATCCGTCTTCAAAGGAATGTTGTTGAGAATTCAAGATTAAAGAAAAGATTGATCGAAGACATTGAAGACAAAGAGAAAGCTTCAAAGTCCGTTCAACATCAATGATTATTTTCTCAACGAAATGGACTCATCATTATTAAAGATTGAAGACGATGCATTATTTACAATTCAACACCAAGGGGGAGATTGTTAGAATTATAAATTATGTTGTTGAATTGTAATTATCTAAGTGTGGAAGGGGTATTAGTGAAAATAGGATAAATGTATATATACCCCCTTCCACCTCATTTGTAAATTAATGCTTTCATATAACAAAATCTAATTCCATTCAAATACCATCTTTCTCTCAACACACACATAAACATACATTACACACACTAGATCTAATTCCACCATTAAACATCATTTAATCTCAAATTCTAAGATTACAATTGTAGGCCATTGATGTAATTTGGTATTGAAAAAATGTTGAAAATTAAAATGTTAAACAAAAACTATTTGATTTATAATATTTTAATAAAAAAGAAGATTGGAACATTTTTTAAGTATAAAATATATAAGATCACATATTTGATGAAATAAAAATTACATTAATTAATAGCCTAAATTTTCACATCTTTTTTCAAATCATCAACATCGATCAGTACTGTACAAAGCGAGCGGACCACAAAATTATTGACTATCATCGTTGAAGAGTTTGGAAATAATTAATCGGGACAATTGCATATATCCCCAAATATGCACTCAAAATTACAAATATCCCCAACCAAATTTTTAAATAACAAATATACCCATTTTTTCTTTTAAATACACAAATTTACCCATTTATATTTATTTCATCAAATACAAGATATATCATGACTATTATACCCCTTCTTCATTTAAATAATTCACACATATGTTTTCCAGTAATATCCAAGACTATATAATAAGTTACAAACTGTATATGATAAAAAAAAAAGCATAGAGGCTCAAAAGCAATATATATATATATATAAAAGACAACGCACACACAAAGTATATAAATAGGAAAAAAAACACGTAAAGTCTTTCGTAAATGGAAATAATAATAAAAAACCAAAGTTTTTTGTCACAATATGAGGGCAAATCAAATAAGAACACCCTTAAAATAAGAACACGGTGAGAACACTTAAAAACTTCATTTTGATGCATTAAAAGTCCATAAAACTAACATAGTGTATAACTAATTATCATTATTTAAGTGTTTAACAACATATTGCTCTGTCAAAATCGAGAAAATCATGTTTTTTGTTTTGTGCATCCATCTTGGATGTATATTCATCAAAATGATGCATCCAACAAAAAACGTGATTTTTGATTTTGATGGATCAATGTGTTGTTAAACACTTAAATAATGATAATTAGTTATGCACTATGTTAGTTTTATGGACTTTTAATGCATCAAAATGATGTTTTTAAGTGTTCTCACCGTTCTTATTTTAAGAGTGTTCTTACCGGAGTGTTACCCTAATGTAATATATATATATGTCCTTTTGTTATTTTACAAACATACCTACTAAGATTTGTTCCTTGAGTTTTTGTTTTTTTCACTTGTGCGCATTATTATTAAAGAAAAAAAGGAGAAAACTTACATGGTGGCAGTGTTTTCACGACCGGACCGGCCGGTTGGACCGATCGGGCCGGGACCCGGCACATAGAACGGTCCGGTTGATGACTTCGAACCAGATCTGCAGTTGGCCGGCCGGTTGAGACGGAAACCGGTGGTTTGGCCGGAAAACCGCCTGTTGGGCCGGGAACCGTCTTAAGTTAGGAGAGATGAGAAATCTGAAAGATAAACCAAACAAACCAGCTTCTTCACCCACGTTCTTATCAAAATCAACTACTTCGTTTCTGGATGAATGATGGAAGAAAAAAATGAAATGGGGAACCGAAGAAGAAGATGCAAAAAGTTGGGTTGGGACTTGGGAGTGATATAAAAGTCTGATAAAGTGGTTGTATATATCTATATCTATCAAATATAAAGTACGTATAATATATAGTATATATAGTTATATAATAACGAAAAAGTTGAGGTTTGCTTTACAGCTCATCCATATTTATATTCATAATTCATATGCAACTTCAAAAAATTTTGGTTTCTAGTTTGTTTTTAAATAAATAAGCAATGTTTTTTCAATGATATATATAGGTAGTTAGATATATAATTTTTATATATATATTTATTATTATTATATAATGTTATCCGGTTCTTTAATCCGGTTCAACCGATCCGACCGATCCGACCAGTGACCAGTAAAGAGACCGGTTGACCTACCGGTCCGGTTATGAAAACATTGCATGGTGGTATCTGAAGAATTAAACAACTACTTCTTGTCTCTTGAGAACTCAATGTCATAGTAATAGTAGAATATTAGGCCCATTATTTTGGTGTTTAATTAATTAGGGCAGATTAATGAAGGGTATAATAGTCTTATTAATACCAAAACATAAAATTGGGTATATTTGTTATTTAACAATTTTGTTGGGGATATTTGTAATTTTGATTGCATATTTGGGGATATATGCAATTTTCCCTAATTAATCTAACTTTAATATAGTCCAAAGTATAGTAGATATTTATAAAATCTAGGGTAAATTACAAAAATGATACCTGAGGTTTGTCAAAAACTACACTCATCATACCTACAATTCAAAAATTACCCGAGATATACCCATAGTTGCCAAATTCGTTCACCGACCATACCTAACCCTAACGGAACATAACTGACGTTAAAAAGGCGTCACATGCGTGTCACGTGCGTGGGTAAAAGACTCTTTTGCCCCATTAAGCGTGTCCCCTTTATTATTTATATAGAAAAACCTTTTCCCCCCAAAATAATACAGCTACCATCAACTAGAAATTAGGGTTTAAAATTAAAACCCAAAATCGAAAAATGGTCATATGTTGGTGTGGAAGAAAGGCAATTGTTCGAACATCTTGGACCGACCTTAACCCTGGACGTCGTTTTTATTGTTGTCCACAACAGGTAATTTAATTATTCTTAGATTTTTCGAATTCTTGATTTGTAATGCAAAAGTTAATTGCTTTCTTTTTAAATTTCTCAAATTCTTGTTAAAATTATTCGAATTCTTGATTTGTAATGCAAAAGTTAATTACTTTCTTGTTAAATTCTTAGAAATTTTGTTAAAATTTTCGAATTCTTTTTTTTTGTTACCAGGGGTCCAACTGTAGGTTTATTGGTTGGGTTGACCCTGCTATGTGTCCCCGTTCAGTGGAAATCATACCTGGTTTATTGCGTTCTAAGAATGTGGTGGATGCCAAACTAAAAGCAAGTGAGAAGCAAGTTTCGAGGTTGAAGATGTATTTGGTAGTTAGTTGGATATCATTTCTGGTTATTATGTTTGTAGTTGGATACTAGTAAATTAGTTCGAAGTAGGTTATGGAAAATTATGTAATCTAATCTAATGGTTTTTGGTATTTCACCTGTTTATGTAATCGATTTTTTAACGTCCAGTTATGTTCCGTTAGGGTTAGGTATGGTCGGTGAAAGAATTTGGCAACTATAGGTATGTCTCGGGTAATTTTTGAATTGTAGGTATGATGAGTGTAGTTTTTTGACAAACCTTAGGTATCATTTTTGTAATTTACCTTTTTTTTTATAATGAGGATATAATTAAAGAGTAAAATAGTAAATTAATTGTGTTTATATTTCAGTAAAAGGCCATCATTATTCGATTTTATAAATCACAATTAAAATAGACGCTTAACGGAACGTCAAATGTGATACATATTAACTGGTAATGCATGGGGATCGTGAGGGATTTTTTTTTATATATATATTTTTTATCATGTTTTGGGTTCGACTATTTGGAGTAGCAAAAATGCATTGAGTTCGATTATCTAAAGTAACAACAGTGTAAGAGCATTTGTAATGGTACCAGCGTGGACGGGGTGGACAGCCAACGATGCCGGGGTGGTGGTGTGGACTGTTAAGAAGTTGAAGTAACATTCATGATTTTTACCGTTTGACTGTGCATGTAATTTGATTAACTATTTCAATAAACGGAAATTTGGACATAATTGTGTACATTTATCTGTAAATTGGGCCAATTATAATGTCATATTTGAACTTCTAGAATTAGGACCATATTAGCAGACTATGAAATTGGCCCAGTACATGTTATGGAAATTATATGATAGATGATAATTGAGTAACTGTGGTAACAGGAAAAAAAACGTATATACGAAACCTTAAGTATAATGTACGGTTCCAACAGTGTCGGTGGAACAGTGTCGGTGGTTAGATGATAATTCCATTAATAGGACAAAAACCGACACAACCTTTATATTATATGAAATGATTTATCCATATTATGGATTTATAATAATTTATAAAAGTTGTACGCTCATGAATATTTTGTTTGTGTTATTAATTTCGGAATCAATTAACTAGCTAGATATATTGTACATAATAGTAAAATAAATATGCAATTGTGTACTTGAATTAGATAACTAATAAATATATAAATACATGTAATTGATTTATAACCACATAGATAAAAGTAATTATACTTATATAAACTAGTTACTACACTTAATTACACAAATAATAATCAAGAATCAAAGTTTAGAGTCAACCAAAGTCAATTAGTCAAGTCAAGCTTGTGTTCTTGACATAAACCCCACACAAACTAACCAAGACTTGGATTATAGCTTGTAATCATGCAATGAACATGTTCCTACTGAATTCTAGTTTGTTTTAAGGTCAAAGTTTCAGCCATTACACTCAAGGATGAGTTGTAAACACATGATGAACACCTCATGGCCAAGGTGTGTGTTCTTGGCACTTAGTTGCAACTCTTGGGCTATATAAGCAAGCATTTGATGATCATTCTATCATCCATCTCTGCTCTTTTCTCTCTCTTTCACATTCATAACACAAAACAATCAAGTCCATAAAGTCTTGGGTTCATCACTTGAAGTTTCAAGTTGAATTTAAGGACTCTATAGGACTGAAATTTTCAGTCATCTTGCAAACATCATAGAAGATTCATCTGGACGAATTAGGAGACGAATCTTATATTTTTGGAAAGGTCCAAGTGTCAGTAAAATTTTATAAGAACGAAGTTTCTTCTGGTTTTGCTCAGAAGAGTGCCAAAAACGACGATTTTCAGAACTGGTCTAATTTCTGACGAGGCTACAGGTTTGTTTTTGTAAAAATCATAACTCTTTTATTAAAGCTCTTCAAGAGCCAAACCTTACATTTTTGAAAAGGCCTTTGAGTGCCCAACAAATGTCTAGAACTAAGTTTTGTTGTATCTGGTCTTCCTGACTTCCCAAAGTCGTTGTCAAGTAGATAGCGCAAAGCTGAGAACATGCTGAAATTTCCTTATTTTGCACTTAGGCTTTGTGGTAGCTTAAAAGTTGATCTTATACTTGTTCTAGGTACCCGTAGTACATTTTGAGCATAGTAAAGTACTTTGCAAAGTGTTTTGAGCTGTACTAAGATTAACTTGTCACGAGGATTATCTACTGCTCTGATTTGCCACTACAATTAAGGTGAGTTTCGTAAACCCTCCCTACTCAATTGAGATTCGGGCTGAAAAGTGTACATGTTTGTTTAACTGTTGATTGTTGATTTGATTGATTGTATGATTGAATTGTTGATATGGACGTTAGCGCATTACTTATTATATAAGTCGCACCGTTAGCGCATTACTTATTATATAAGTCGCACCGTTAGCGCATTACTTATTATATAAGTCGCACCGTTAGCGCATTGTTAATTATTAACTATGTAAGCCGCACCGTTGTTGAATGTTATTGATTGTTATGGAACGTTGTTGAACGTTATATGGAATCGTTGTTGTTGAACGTTGACTTATATTGAATTGTGATAATGTGAAACCTTATAGGTTTTCCTTGGATGTGATTAGTTCTCCTAATCCTCACTTATTGTTAACGGTTGTTATCCGACATGGTTATTCCTTGTTACTTGTCCCTACGAACTCACCAACTTTATGTTGACGTATTTTAGTACACTTTTCAGGTAATCAGGTTAATCAGAGACAAAATGGATGATTATGTGCTTGCATTGCTAAGATTGGACTTGCTTTGGACTTTCTGGATCCGTGATCCTTATTTCCCTTTAACGGGTTATGCTTAGGATCAACTACTATCATCTAAACATTTCCATTTAATATTGATTGAGTGTGTATCTTTGATAGATGTTGATTATTGTATACATTTGAGTGAGTTTGTGGATTGTTTCAATCCTATGAATGCATATAGTTTGACTCTACATAATTCCTATGTCGTGCTGTGCTTTTCTAAGTGATACCCCATGATTCCGCCATGTTGGGGTGTTACAGTTGGTTGTGGGGTGGGTTGCGTGTGGATGGCCGACGTGGGTACATCAACGCTGGGTAAGTTGAGGTCGTTCAACTTTGTTCGCTTTTGTGTGTGTGTGTATTGTATCAAATCTTTGTGTTAATTATTTATGTAAGCCAATATTAAAAAAAAAAAAATTATCGAATTGTAATGACGTATTTCAAGTTCAGCGTAGGTGTAACATCCTAAATTTTTAGACCAATGATAATTAACCTTTATTATAGTTTTAACATTAAAATAATTTCCTAGTATTTAAAATTGAGTTACGAGATTAATTTAGTTGGAACTTTAATGGATAACGGGTGTTTTACCACTAAAATTAGAGTAAGGTGTGGCACTTAGAGAAAGTGCCAGCCACACCTTTGTTTGTGACTCACCATTCATTCTTCTATTTTCTTCTTCTTCTTCTTCAATCAAGATTCTTGTGAGATGTAATTCTTATTCCTTCTAACTAAATCAAGAATTTTTTAAGCAATAATAATAATAATCCTAGCACTAATTTGAAGAATTAATTTGGGGAAATTGAGAATGTGGGATTGTGTGTATGGGCTGAAAAATAAAGGAGAGAAAGAAGAAGATGATTGTGATTTCCATCTTAATTTCCAATTCCTAATCTTGAAGGTAATGATTTTTCCTTTAACCTAATTCTTGATTTCCTTTAGAAATTAGGGTTCATGTAACTAATTTTTTGGAAATTGGGGGTTTTATTTATATTGAGTTAATTGCTATAATACAAGTTAGGGTTCTTGAAATTTAACCAAATTAGGGGTTTCTAGTTGGCTAGCATGAAAGTTTTGATGATTGTTAGTGAAAACGAAATGTGACAGATTTGGTTACTGATCTTGTCGTGGGTAAAACTCCTCTGTAAAAGATGTTTCACTTGTTGAGTTCTAAAAAGAAAATGTAGGTTATTGTGTTAGCTCGAAGTGGCCACTGGAATGAGTTTAAAAGGTGGAGTAGAACTCGAGTTATGAATTTTTGAAGTCAGTGTGGTCATTCTGGATTTTTAGCAAAAACGATTGTGTGTCAGTTTTTAAAATGAGTATAACACACTTATACGGGTCATATTGGGTTGGTCACTGAAGATAAAATGTACCTAAATGTGTTAAATTGAAGTGGACACTGGAATGAGGTCAAAATATGGTGTAGAACTCAAGTTATGGTCATTTGAAGTCAGTAAGGTCAAAGCTGTTTAACAGCAGCAGTTTTGGTTTTTAAAACGACCAGAAGCCACCTTTGAAGGACAATCACATATTGGTCACTAAAGATAAAAGGTAGGTATATGTGTCATGTAAATTTGGCCACTGGAATAAGTAAAAAGAGTGAGTAGAACTTGAGTTATGCTCGTTTGAAGGCAGCCTAGTCAAATATAAAAATGAGGATTTTGTTGTTAGGACCAGTTTCAGTGAAACTGGCCAGTCTCCAGTTGCACCTGGAGACCCAGAAGATTTATCCAGAAATATATTGAAGTCCAGTTGCATCGTACAGTTAACGCAACTGAAGACTTCCTCCAGTTGAGAACTGACCAGTTGAAGAATCATTCCAGTTGAAGTCGAAGACAACAAGTGGAAGATAGAGAATGACAATGGCAGCGAAGCCAGTTGACATTCTAGTCAGTTACAAACTGGAGACCATCAGTGGAAAGCTCTTACAAAGCTTTACACTGATTACGAGGAATTGACTTTTATGCTTTATGTGCTATTACACGGATAAAAGGATTTATCTATGTATAAAGTACAAAAAGGTACATAAAGCTGGTTGAGTAAAGTTGCTTTATACTGCAACTTTACACAACATTTTAAGGAATTAAATGCTATTCCTTAAATGTTCTCAACCATATTTGTACGGCCAAAGTTAACATCCCAATGTCAACTTTGCCTATAAATACAAGTCATTGCACAACAAGAAAATACACACATACTTTGCAAACCTGCAATATTCTTGGTGAACTTGTGCAATATTCTCTCAATCGCTAAAAGGAACCTTTCACAACTTTAAGTGTTTCGATTGTTTAGAGAAATTCCAAGTGTAGATCAATTGTAGTTCATAGGTTGTTAGGATATTTACATACTTTGTATTATCTTGGTTCCGCAAAACCTTGTAATTTATTTAAAGTTAATAAATAAATTACACTTGAAAATTACATATTGTCTCACCAATTTACTTTACAAGTATTTTATATTATTGCATTGTCTTTACTTATTGTCACTTAAATAAGTAATCTATCTAGAACTTGGTATATACTCACTGTAGCTGGTCGTCTCCAGTTCAGCGCTTATATTGCAAAGTAACTCCACCATCGACATAGAGGTGTCTTCAGGTAGTACCATCTATTGAGTTGGGACTTACAAGTGGTATCAGAGCAGAAGGCTAATAAACTTGCCTAGATCTGCTTAGATGACTACTACTGAAGGTGGAGATGGTTCTGGTCAAGGTGAAAACCCTTTGAATACTAATACACCACCTGTTCAAAATGTTAATACAAACCCTCCTCCTCCTACTGCCCCAAACCATGTCTATGTACATTATTCTAACACTCCTGTTCCAAAATTTGATGGAAACAGTGAGACCTTTGGTACATGGAAGGCCAGAATGCTTTTGCATTTTGGTGGGATAGAGAGGTATATGTTTAAAATCCTTAAGGATGGACCATATATACCCATGTCTCTTGGGGTAAGTCCTCTTCTCGATCCAACTGGAAGAAGAGGTTCAAGAGAAAAGCTCGAAGAATCATTGGTCTGATGAGGATCGTAGACTTGTTGATCTGGACACCAGACTCAAGAACATGATCCTTGGAGCTGTCCCTAAAGATCTAATTCCAACACTTGTGTTGTTCCCCGGTGCCAAGTCAATGTGGGATGAATTAGTTATTCAGTTTGAAGGAGGTGATGACACCATTGTCACCAGAAAGGTTGCCTTGAACAAGAAGTATGAATCCTTCTTTGCTTGCCCAATGAAAGTCTAACTGGTACATACACCAGATTTTCTAGCCTCATTAATCAGTTGAGAGGCTTGGGTGTAGAGGAGGATAAGGATATTCTTCTTGAGAAGTTTTGTGATATTCTTCCTTCCAAATGGGAAAATATGGTTCTTGTCTTAAGACAAGGTAAAACCCTGCACAGCCATACTCTTTCATCGCTCTATGGAGCCTTCAGATTCACTGAAGACAATAATGCTACAAGACTGGTGGCTGAGCAGGATGCCATGAACCATGCCCAGAGTCCCAAGGTTGCTAGTGTAACTGAGCGCCCTTGTGCTGCTTTAATGTCTGCAGAGAGTGTCCAGGCACACTCAATGAAGGAGATGTTAAACAGTTTCTTGAACTCTGGCCTGACCACTGAAATCAGTGATGGTTGTGATGAAACTGACGATGATGATCTGGTAGCCATGATCGCTAAAACCTTTAATAGGTTTAAGCATAAATCAAAAGATTTAATGGCCCAAACAATGCTTCCAGCTCCAGCTCTCTGGATAAAACCAATCTTACCTGCTATAAATGCGGTAAGAAAGGTCATTTTATGAGGAATGCAGATCTAGTCAGATGAACAACCAAACTGGTCCCTCTGTCCAAATTTCAATCGGCCTGATGATAGCTACAAAGCTAAATACAAGAAGCTTAAGGCCCAGATTGCCCTCTTGTCCATGGAAAAGGAAAAGGATCAGTGCTTAATGGCACAAACTGAAAAAAGGAGTACTCTGATGACTCATCAAAAAAAAAAACAAAAGGAAAAGGATCAGTGCTTAATGGCACAAACTGAGGGAAATTGGGAGTACTCTGATGACTCATCTGATGATGAAGAAGAGGAAAGGGACATGTGCTTCATGGCCTTGGAAGATCAACAACAGCAGCATGTGGTGAAAGAAGATGTCATCTCTGGAAGATGGGTGGACATCATTTTGAAAAAGGTATGTGATTATGACAATCAGGTGGATCCAGAACTGAAACTGGACCTTGCTGAATCATTAAGTGGTGATTTGGCTTTTGTGGAAACTGTTAGAGCAGATAGTGAAAGATATCTGGATACTATCTTAATTGAACTGAACAATGTAAAACCACAACTTAATGATTTACAAAGTGTCCAGTTGGCTCTCAAGAAGCCAGTTTTGAAAATTGAGGCTTTAGAATTTGATAATCAAAAACTAGTTTCTGATCTTGAAAAAGAACAAATGATTATCAAGTCATGGGTAAAAGCATCTGGAAAGAATTATGATGCATTTTCTAGAACAATTGATGCCCAGAAAAATGCATGGAAATCTGGAGATCTGGAAATGGCAGCTCTCATACCAGATCTTCATGCATTGCCTCAGCTCTCAGGGTTGAAACTCCTTATGATCAACCTGAGGCTGTTGAAACTGAACCCATTGAGACCACCCCCATTGAGGTTAAACTTGGAGCCAAACAGGCTAGTGCTCCAGTTAAAAAGGCCACTGGTAACAAGCCTTTACCTCAGAAGTCTAAGGAGCCCAAGACCAAAAGACTAAAACTCCAGCTGAACCAAGGTCCAAGGTTCAGCAGCCTGATGAAAACAATATTTTGTTTAAACTGGAAAGTCAACTCCAACTTTTGTCTCGACAGGTTCAGAGTTGTACTGCCCGGATAAAAATCTGGAAGGAGGTTCATCACCTCCAGTTGTAAAACAAAATATTAAACCCCCTTCAAAACTAAAACAAAAGATGTTCCATCTGGAACTAAATCTGATAAGAAAAAGGGGAGCAAGTATCAAATACCAATTGTTTTTACTCCTGCACCTGGATCTGGTGAAAAAGATCCAGATGTAGTCTTCAGTTTACCACCACAACAATCAACTGTGACTTCTGTAGAGAAGTCCAGTGAACCCATCAAGAAAAGATGGGTTCACAAAAATAAATGATGATTTTTGTGGGTGTGCAGGGCGATCGAAAGAAGAATATCTGGTATCTGGACAGCGCTGCTGGCCGGACTATGACCGGATGTAAGCCCCTGCTTGAAGAGTTCACTGTCCAAGATGGGCCGGCAGTGACGTTTGGTAATGATCAAAAGTGGAAAGACTGAAGGATATGGTGTGCTCAATAACGGACAGGTCGAATTCAAAAGAGTTGCATTTGTGAATGGTTTGAAATACAACCTGATCAGTGTCAGCCAACTTTGTGATGATGGCTACAGAGTTTTGTTCGATATTGCTCAAGGCACATATTTAACAAGGATTGGAAAGTGGTGATGGTTGCACCAAGAAAAGGAAATGTGTACATCATGGATATGGAACCAGCTCCAAAAGAGCAGTGCTTCTATACCAAGGCTGATGAGGACACCAACTGGCTGTGGCACAAAAGATTATCCCATCTTAATTTCAAAAATATTAACAAGTTGTCTCGAAAACAACTGGTTGATGGGATACCTCAAATTTCTTTCAATAAAGAAAAGCCATGTCCAGGGTGTGAGATGGGCAAGCAGAAAAGGGCCAGTTTCAGGACTCGGCAAAACTTTAGCATCACTGAACCTCTTCACATGCTAAATATGGATCTCTTTGGTCCAGTGAATGTTCAAACTAGAGCTGGAAAGAAGTACACTCTAGTTGTGGTTGATGAATTCACCAGATACTGTTGGGTGGTATTCCTCAGATCCAAAAGTGATGCACCTGCTGAAATAATCTCTCTCATCAAAAGAATTGAACTCAAGTATACTCGAAAAGTCTGTCAGTTGCGAAGTGATAATGGTACTGAATTTCAAAATAAGGTACTTGAACATTTTGCAATGACACTGGCATCTCTCAAAACTTCTCATCAGCACACTCTCCAGAGCAGAATGGAGTTGTGGAAAGAAAGAATCGACACACTGATAGAAGCAGCCAGAAGCTATGCTATCTGAATCAGGTCTTCCCACCAGTTTCTGGGCTGAAGCAGTTGCAACTGCTTGTCACACCCAAAACCGGTCAGTCTACATCAAGAGACATAAGAAGACTGCTATGAAGTACTCAGGAATCGTAAACCAAATATTGGATATTTCCATGTATTTGGTTGTCCAGTTTATATTTTAAACGATTCCAGTCAGCTTGGAAAGTTTGATGCAAAAGCTGATGAAGGGGTATTTTTAGGTTATTCAGATATTCGAAAGGCCTTTAGAGTTTATTACTCTCGCC
>CM067168.1:53099486-53172392 GCA_034093135.1 Erigeron breviscapus | reverse complement strand
AGTAATACGAGGGGTTTGACCAACCTACATATACGGATTACTCAAGGATGGGCTTGCCATTCCTTAACGACGTAAGATGAGTAGTCTTTTGACTAATCATCCAGTCGGGTGGGATGCAGGGCACACTTATATGCAGTTAACGAAGATACGTGTGACAATGTGTGAACTAATGCAGGATAGGCACATTTAGGATGATTATCCTAATTGAAAAGAAGTTGAAATGCAGTATATGTGTGAACGTGTGATGTGTGTTGTGCCTAATAAAACTTGTCTAATAATGAAGATTGTTTTAATTGGGCAAATGCTTTTAAATTAAGTGTTATCCTACTTAGCTATTCTTATAGCTAACACTTGCTTCTTAATGTGGTTGTTCCCTCAGGTTTAGCTTGATGGAAACTAGATGCAGGACGTGTGAGCTTGGGGAGATGCAATGCAGGAGCCTTAGCTACCCTTAGACGATGCTTTCTTTAGACATTCATTACATTTCGTATTTAATGTCAAATTTATGTAGTGATGTGTGAACGGTTGTTTTATGTTGGGCAACCGTTGGGTTTTCATTTGAACTATTGTTTGATATGGCATGTAACACCAAATAAATGCAGAAACCGAAATGTTTCTTTCGGTTTTGACTTTTACAGTCTTTACTTCCGCAATTTAACATCGTTAGGTGAAAAGTTTTTGAAAACCCATATTTTTAAACGACGGGTGTTACAACACATTGTTACTTCAGTCCCTTCTTCTTCTACCACTCCAATTACTACTTCTTCAACTGCTGCGATGTCAACTGGGGAGGCTTCTCTCAATTTGCCTCCTCCAGTTGCTCAAGTGGACTGTTGCAGGTCCAGTGACACCTTCCCCCGTCACTGGACAGTCAAGTTGTGTCTGTTCAAGCCGATATCCAAAACCTTCTAACCAGGGTGGAGGATATTCAAAAGACACTTGACAAAAACACTAAGTCTTTCTCCAGATACCACAAGGACCATCTGACCAATATTAAAGTGGTTGATCTGGGGATTAACAAGTTCTCATCAAATGAAGACTTGGTGTTAAAGAAGCTCAATGAGCTGGTCGGAGGCTGCAACCATCTGGCAACTTCTCTATAGGAAGCCTTCGACCTCACTCAGTCTAATGTCACAACCTCAATCTGAAATATGCTGGGTAACACTGTTAGAAGATCAGAAATTGATTTGAAGGAGATTGAAAAACAGGTGAAAGAGTTAGTTGAAAAGCCTGGGTTGAATGTGACTGAGCTTGGGCAGCAGTTGATGGTTTCAGTTGGTCAGAAGATCGATGATACGCTGGGTGCAAGGGAAACACAATTGATAGAAAAGGTGATGTCTGAGATCACCAAGCTGGCCACTCCTCAGGTTGATCTGGCCCCACTCGCTAATGAGATCAACCAGTTGAGAGGCAACATTGATAATTTGAGCACCCAGGTATCTATCATACTCAGTCTATTGAAAATCTGACAACTGAAGTGAATAATTTGAAACAAAAGGATGAAGAAGTTAAGGAAAAGATGGTTTCGGGTCTTAGTGAAGATTCTAAAATCTTGGAAGAACTGAAAACTGGTCAGCAACAAGTTACTGCAAATGTTCTGACCCAGTCAAAGGAGACCAACCATCTGTGGAGGTCTTTCTGGATGATGTGTGGAATTTTCAAAGAGTGCAAGGACACAAACATGGTAGCCTCTCGACCGGTTGCCATCTCACCCCTGAATGGGAAGCTATAAGGGCAGGTCTAGATGCTGCCAAGGGGGAAAGAAGTGCAGTCCTTGCACCAGTTGCACCTGAAAGAACTCCATAGTCAATCTGGTGGTGAAATGATTGTGGCTACCAGTACTGAAACTGGTGAGCAAAGGGTAGAGAATGTGGATGTGATGGATAGGGGGAATGTTGATAAGGGTAAAGGTTTAGCATCTGATGTAGCCCAGCCGGCCACTGATGTACCAATGTTGGAAACTGGCAATGCTGATGTACTTCCTCCAGTTTCTGAAAGTGATAGCAAACGTCTGGCAAGGCTTGTTGATCAAATCAAAGAAAGAAAGAAAATGAAACAAGCCAACCAAGCTGAAGCCAGACAACATCTGGCCAAGATTAAATTGCTTGATATTAGTGATGCTCACTTGTTAGGAATCACTAAGGAGGAGTATGCTAGAGTGAAAGATGATGCCAGGATAGTGGGTATGTTAAAAGAAATGCTTGACATTGAACTGGACAGGCACTATCCTGATGATGAAGCTGAGCATGATGCCAGAAATTTAAATATATCAGTGGAGAAGGCAAAGGAAAACAGGGCCAGCGGGATTCAGAAAAGAATCGAAAATGTTAGAAAGGTTGTGAAAAGGGTATTGAATCCACCAAGAAGGATCCCTCAACCAAGAAAACCACTGCATAAAGATGCTGACCTTAGAACTTTTGTTGAACCAACTGGCGATGTATCAAATGATGACATCAAGAATGCTGTGCTGGCTGCTGGAGCCGGGAGTATTAAAATATCAAATGAATCTGAAGCTAGAGAATATTATTCCCAGATCATGGCAACCAGAAGACACAGTGGGGCAATTAATGGTGTTCATGTAACAATTAAGCCAGGCACCAAGTACTTTCATGTTGAAGTCAGTTATGCCAGAGGGCCAATGGTTAGAACTGACAATCCTGGTGCAATGCAATATGGGTTCTCAGAATGGGTTGAAATGGTGAACTTTTTGGAGGCTAAGGCACAAAAGAATAGGTTTGAGAAAGCTTGGGTTAACTTCTTGAAGGGCAAGATTCAACACTAAGAAAATCTGGAGCTTAAGTTGAATATTGATCCTGAAGACTCTCAGCCTATCTCTTCAGTGTCAAAGAGAAGGAGAAACTGGCGAAGGGCCATCTGATTAAGTTCTCTCTTCAGTTTATCTGCTTGTAATTTTGTTTACATTCTGTAACTTATGTATATTTCATTTCCTTGTATAAATGAAGTTACCAGTTTGTAACCACAAGATAGATAATAGATTAGATCTAACAAACTTAAAAGAAAAACCCAAGGCATTTATTGATCTATAAAAATGCCTTGGAAAACTTAGATAGATTTAATCGAACAAGTCTCTTCCAGTTCACACTTGTATAGATACAAGAACTGAAAAAGACTTGGCAATATTCAGGACAAATAGGGGGAATTTGTTAGGACCAGTTTCAGTGAAACTGGCCAGTCTCCAGTTGCACCTGGAGACCAAGAAGATTTGTCCAAAAATATATTGAAGTCCAGTTGCATCGTACAGTTAACGCAACTGAAGACTTCCTCCAGTTGAGAACTGACCAGTTGAAGAATCATTCCAGTTGAAGTCGAAGACAACAAGTGGAAGATAGAGAATGACAATGGCAGCGAAGCCCAGTTGACATTGTAGTCAGTTACAAACTGGAGACCATCAGTGGAAAGCTCTTACAAAGCTTTACACTGATTACGAGGAATTGACTTTATGCTTTATGTGCTATTACACGGATAAAAGGATTTATCTATGTATAAAGTACAAAAAGGTACATAAAGCTGGTTGAGTAAAGTTGCTTTATACTGCAACTTACACAGCATTTTAAGGAATTAAATGCTATTCCTTAAATGTTCTCAACCATATTTGTACGACCAAAGTTAACATCCCAATGTTAACTTTGCCTATAAATACAAGTCATTGCACAACAAGAATAACACACAGAACACATACTTTGCAAACCTGCAATATTCTTGGTGAACTTGTGCAATCTTCTCTCAATCGTAAAAAGGAACATTTCACAACTTTAAGTGTTTCGATTGTTTAGAGAAATTCCAAGTGTAGATAAATTGTAGTTCATAGGTTGTTAGGATATTTACATACTTTGTATTATCTTGGTTCCGCAACAACCTTGTAATTTATTTAAAGTTAATAAATAAATTACACTTGAAAATTACATATTGTCTCACCAATTTACTTTACAAGTATTTTATATTATTGCATTGTTCTTTACTTATTGTCACTTAAATAAGTAATCTATCTAGAACTTGGTATATACTCACTGTAACTGGTCGTCTCCAGTTCAGCGCTTATATTGCAAAGTAACTCCACCATCGACATAGAGGTGTCTTCAGGTAGTACCATCTATTGAGTTGGGACTTACATTTGTTATAAAAGTGAGTTTGGCATTATGATAATGATATAAGAGATACATGTTTTGTGAACCAACCCAAGAATAATATAAGATTGTAAATGATGGGTTGGGTGTTGAAATGCTAGTGTTTATGGCTAGACGGTCTAGTATGTGATTGATGATCCTGTATGCGTTTGTGATTTGTTGCTAGGTTGAAGCATACATGTTTTGTGTTCATGCGGTCTTCTTGATTTATGATTTTGGTTGTCGCGGAGGAGGTGAGTATTCTTGCATACCTTTATATATGCGTCGGGTCGATTACCATATGATGATGGATTTCATGTATGGTACTCGATTTGGCGTTAGAGCCCAATTTAGGGCAGTGTGATTATGAGGCCTAAGAACCTCTTGAGATATGATGTATGAGGCCTAAGAACCTCTTGTGAATGGGGCCTAAGAACCCGAGATTATTGATATTGATTGTGTTGATATAGCTTATATGGATCCATGTAATGCGTTAAAGTACAAAGGTGAGCATGTAGATATGGTACGACGGTGCCATAGGCTACATGTAATATCCTTTGTGCGTTGCCCTCCTTCGTGTGTATAAACGTATGCAAGATTATTCACTAAGTTTTGCTTACTTTTTAGTTGTTTACCCTTTTTATAGGTTGTCCCGGAAGCGGAAGCCAAGTTAAGTAATATAAAGATTGAAGTTTGAAGTTGCTTTATGGATTTTGATTGCTTTAGCTAAATGCGGAAAATGGTAACGTTGATAGGACCCGTAGAGACCCCTTTGAACTATTGGCTCATGATACATTGATTGTTTTGGTATAACTATTGATTACGTCAAGTGTATGAATTAAGAAGTTTTGGTTATTTCTATTGAGTCATTTTGTATTAGAAATGTGTTGGATTGTGATTGAAATGTATTTTTGGAAAACTCATACTCCGTAACAGGTTTTGACGACGATTTTACGAACGGGTCATGCCGAAATTTTTAATTTTTGTGTATGGTCTTTTATAACAAATTTGAATATATGTATGGGTTGAAGTTTTGGAAAGATTGTAAGTTGAGTCAAGTGTCAAATGAGATTTTTGGTTTTGTCAGGTGCTAAGGTGCGACGCACCTTCAAGAGGTGCGGCACACATATCGTGTTTTTAAAACTTATGCGTCGCACTCTTTTCCGCATGAAGTTTTCCTTGCATCTTCTGTACGTTTTGTGTGACGCACCCGCTAAGGGGTGCGGCGCACACTCCAAGTTAAAAAATAAAAATAAAAAAATTGACTACTTTTTAATTAAATTGTGTTGAGTCGTTTCAGTAGGCTAGTTGAGGAAGACAAAGGCAATCCAATTTTCTTTCACTTTTTTAATTACAACCCTCTATTTTTGAATGTTTCAAAGTTAATCTTTCAAACTAAAAACCTCTTTAATTTTGCACGAATGTTATACTATGAAAGTACGAATGAATCAATATATACTTTGATCTATATACTTAGAATTAACTAAACATGTTAACAAATATGTTATTATTCTAAAATTGATTTTCAGTTTTCAACAAACACAACACTAAATGATTATCTATTAATTAACTTAAATATGAATTAATTAATATTGTACTGCCAATGGGTTGGTGGTCCATTGGTAACGTCGTAGACTTTAGGGAAATCCACTAGGGTTCGAATCCTATTCCTACATTTGTAGGAGTGAATTATTAGGGGGGTTTTCGAGAGTCCTGGGTTTCATCTCAGGCATGCGTGGTTCGAGCTCCGCATACTGCCCAATTGGATGTCACTGCGGTGTCTCGAATACTAACTACTAACTCGCTGTTCCAAAAAAAAAAATTAATTACAAATGGTTAATTTATGAAAATGTTTTTTTTGATTTGTATGTTGTTTTATAAACTTTTAATTATAATCTATTTTTATTATTATTATAAAAGGTTTTTATTTGTATATGTATATGTGTTATTATATTATATAATATATAACATAAATGGATTATTAAGTGGTTGAGAATCACCTGGACACTAGCCTGACTGGGGGATTAGTGGGTACCAAATGGTACATGGGATCAGGGGGTTTCCATCCAATTACCCTTTTATATATATCTAATATATATTATATATACTTTGATCTATATACTTAGAATTAACTAAACATGTTAACAAATATGTTATTATTCTAAAATTGATTTTCAGTTTTCAACAAACACAACACTAAATGATTATCTATTAATTAACTTAAATATGAATTAATTAATATTGTACTGCCAATGGGTTGGTGGTCCATTGGTAACGTCGTAGACTTTAGGGAAATCCACTAGGGTTCGAATCCTATTCCTACATTTGTAGGAGTGAATTATTAGGGGGGTTTTCGAGAGTCCTGGGTTTCATCTCAGGCATGCGTGGTTCGAGCTCCGCATACTGCCCAATTGGATGTCACTGTGGTGTCTCGAATACTAACTGCTAACTCGCTGTTCCAAAAAAAAAAATAAAAAAAAAAAAAAAAAAAAAAAAAAAAAAAAAAAAAAAAAAAAAAAAAAAAAAAAAAAAAAAAAAAAAAAAAAAAAAAAAAAAAAAAAAAAAAAAAAAAAAAAAAAAAAAAAAAAAAAAAAAAAAAAAAAAAAAAAAAAAAAAAAAAAAAAAAAAAAAAAAAAAAAAAAAAAAAAAAAAAAAAAAAAAAAAAAAAAAAAAAAAAAAAAAAAAAAAAAAAAAAAAAAAAAAAAAAAAAAAAAAAAAAAAAAAAAAAAAAAAAAAAAAAAAAAAAAAAAAAAAAAAAAAAAAAAAAAAAAAAAAAAAAAAAAAAAAAAAAAAAAAAAAAAAAAAAAAAAAAAAAAAAAAAAAAAAAAAAAAAAAAAAAAAAAAAAAAAAAAAAAAAAAAAAAAAAAAAAAAAAAAAAAAAAAAAAAAAAAAAAAAAAAAAAAAAAAAAAAAAAAAAAAAAAAAAAAAAATAAATAAATATGAGAAAAACAAAAAGAAAATAATAGAGTTTTAAGTTGATGCTCTATACTTGAGTTTTGATTTGTTGTTTTATATTATTTTTAATTATAATTATTTTTTTATATTTATTACAAAAGGTTTTTATTTGTATATATATGTATTTGTGTAGTATATATATATACATAAATATATATATATATAATATATATATATATAATATATATATATATATATAATATATATATATAATATATATATATAATATATATATATATATAATATATATATATAATATATATATATAATATATATATATAATATATATATATATATATAATATATATATATATATATAAATGTGTTATATTTTAATAAAAAAAGTATGGTGTGGTGTGGTTATTGTAACGGATATTGTGTGGTTGCTGGATGGCGTTTTATAAGGTCTTTCCTTTAATTTTCTTGTTGAAATATGCACTTCAAACAAAAGTTGTATTTAAAGTATAGATAAACACGTTATTGTCTTTTTGTTTGTTTTCTATATAAATATAGGTAGTTATCATATCATAGGGAATGACATCTATATGAACACATAGTTGATTTTTTGTGTCTCTCTTATCTTAATTAAATTGTTATTTCATTCAAATGCAAGAAGCTCAAGAAGTGGCAACAAATACCATCGGTAAGTCCTACAGCATCTTTACTTTCCAAGAAAAAGTCCTTCATGTTATAATTAGTACGCAGTATTATAATTAGCCCGATATAAAATAGTAAGTTTAATATGATCATTATCATTATACATGTATATATAGTTAGTTTGTATTAAGCTAGCATAATTCTCTTTTAAGATATATATGAATTATAATTAAATATAGTAACGTATTACTGTCATATATAAACCCATAAACATATACTATATTATTATATCCAAAAATAGTTATTATCATGAACACTTGTTTATGTAATTGGTACCCGCATATGGACCTTAGAGTGTTTTTTCCAAGATCACACGTATTAAATTTAGAGAAGCGGTGCTCATCGTGTCATGATTGAGACTTACCTGGAGCAATCCTTGTGGGTGGATATGTGCCAAAATGACACGTGAGGACTGGGGTCAAGAGAGTTAGAATATGAGCACATAAACATATAACAATTCACAAGAGACACAAAATATCGAATATGCAATATATATATATAATATATATATGTAATCAATATATATATTAAAAAGAGAATTGAATGTACCTTATGCAAAGCTTATATATATAATAATAATGATATTATTATGAATTAGGGTTTAAAGTAAAACCCCTCTACGATCGCACACTAGACACCCCTTATACCGTATGCTAGTACCCCGATCACGATTAACAAACCCCTTTGTAAATCACCCTTCATTCGAAATCCCCATAATTCGTAAACCATTGTTGTCGACAAAACAAAACAATCCCATAATTAATGCCAAGCATTAATTATACATGTTCTATATTTGTTAGGACCAGTTTCAGTGAAACTGGCCAGTCTCCAATTGCACCTGGAGACCCAGAAGATTTGTCCAGAAATATATTGAAGTCCAGTTGCATCGTACAGTTAACGCAACTGAAGACTTCCTCCAGTTGAGAACTGACCAGTTGAAGAATCATTCCAGTTGAAGTCGAAGACAACAAGTGGAAGATAGAGAATGACAATGGCAGCGAAGCCCAGTTGACATTCTAGTCAGTTACAAACTGGAGACCATCAGTGGAAAGCTCTTACAAAGCTTTACACTGATTACGAGGAATTGACTTTATGCTTTATGTGCTATTACACGGATAAAAGGATTTATCTATGTATAAAGTACAAAAAGGTACATAAAGCTGGTTGAGTAAAGTTGCTTTATACTGCAACTTTACACAACATTTTAAGGAATTAAATGCTATTCCTTAAATGTTCTCAACCATATTTGTACGGCCAAAGTTAACATCCCAATGTTAACTTTGCCTATAAATACAAGTCATTGCACAACAAGAATAACACACAGAACACATACTTTGCAAACCTGCAATATTCTTGGTGAACTTGTGCAATCTTCTCTCAATCGTAAAAAGGAACATTTCACAACTTTAAGTGTTTCGATTGTTTAGAGAAATTCCAAGTGTAGATCAATTGTAGTTCATAGGTTGTTAGGATATTTACATACTTTGTATTATCTTGGTTCCGCAACAACCTTGTAATTTATTTAAAGTTAATAAATAAATTACACTTGAAAATTACATATTGTCTCACCAATTTACTTTACAAGTATTTTATTTTATTGCATTGTTCTTTACTTATTGTCACTTAAATAAGTAATCTATCTAGAACTTGGTATATACTCACTGTAACTGGTCGTCTCCAGTTCAGCGCTTATATTGCAAAGTAACTCCACCATCGACATAGAGGTGTCTTCAGGTAGTACCATCTATTGAGTTGGGACTTACAATATTGATAATCGAAAGGCTCAAAAAAACCGAATAGCCTTTAGATGTTTTCGGCCGAACCAAATAAAGAGGGAGAAAGAAGAGAATTACTTATGTGAAGGAATGAAAAACCCTTTGAAATTAACCCTCTATATATAGGGGTTTAATTAGGTTTTATTTACTTGGTGACCAAGTTTATTAAGGCCCCAAAAGCCCTCTCAAAACCGGCCCCCTTTATTAGGGAATTAGGGTCCAACACTAATTTCCTAATTATCACATAAGCCCTTCTCCTTTTAATTAATAAACACTATTATACTTTTAATTTAGTTTATTAATCATTTCGTGATCAAATTAATTAATATATTACTTTAATATACTAATTAATAATATAGAGTTACCGTGTCATTTCGTGTGACCCCATAGGCTTAAATTATTTCCGGACATGCGTTTATTATAACGTGATCACATACCAACAAAGATCTCTAATACTACACTCATCAAGTTTTTATTACCTAAGTATATATTCGTATATCCGATGTTTTCGTAAACATCTTTCCAAGCTATGGTAAACTAACCAGAGGCGTTACCAGAATTAAATCTGAGATGTGGCAAAATTAAAAAATCCATGAAAAACAAGAAGCCCCCCCCCCCCCCCCCCCCCCCCCTTTGGAAGTGTATGCTTGTATGTCTTGTAGTATAAATAAACATGTATAGTTGTATGTTTGATCAGTATTTTGAGATTTTGGCTTTGGAATTTACCATCATGAAACTTGAATCTGGTTTTACCTGATCAGGTGATAAAATCAAAGGCCAAGATTCGAAGCAAGATTCGAAGATGATCTTTGAATCTTGGCCCTTGATTTTTATTCAAGAGTCTAGATTTCCTCAACTTGACTGGAAACTTGATCAAAGTTGGGGAATCAACTTGAGGGAATCCTCACCCGTGGGAAATAGCAGCGAATTTCTTGGTTCAACATCCATCTCCATGTCCTTTTAATTAAAGATAATATTACGTGATTAATCTATCCTAAGTAGGCTGTGAAGCCACTGTCTATTGGGCCACCAGATGGTCGGCTAATGCACATGGTCGTTGTATGTTGATGTCGTTGATTCTATTTTTGTAGGATTAGCAGATGAAGATAGGTCAGTTGAAAGCCAAAATGAGGCTACAAGCTCCTCAATGGTTGTAAAGAAGTACAAATATTGGTGGATAAAGATAGCAATGTTCACATTTTTTGTACTCTCGGGCCAATCCGTTGCAGTTATGTTAGGAAGTCTTTACTTTAATGAAGGAGGAAATAGTAAATGGATGGCAACACTTGTTCAAACTGCTGGCTTTCCACTTATGCTTCCTTTACTCTTCATGTATTTACCATCAAAAACATCCCCTAAACAACACCAAATTACTACTATACAACCACCTTCTAGGACTACCCTTTTCATGCTTTATATGTTTCTTGGTATATTCTTGGCCGCAGACTGCATGTTATATACCCTTGGATTGAAATTTTTGCCCGTTTCAACGTACACTTTAATCTGTGCAAGCCAGCTAGCATTTAACGCCCTGTTTTCCTACTTTTTAAATGGGCAGAAGCTCACTCCTTTCATTACCAATTCACTTGTTGTTCTTAGCTTTTCGTCTTCGCTACTTGTGTTCCAAAGTGATTCTGAGCAGAGCATGAAAGCTTCGAGAAGCAAGTATATTATTGGATTTGTGTGCACAGTCGCTGCTTCTGCAGGTATAATGCTTTTCCAGCAAAATAACACTACTGATGAATTAGTCAGACTTGGTTTATACTTTATAAATGGGCCAAACAAATGCATAGAGCTAAATATTTTTTTTATTTTTTTTTATGAGAAGATATTTTTGTTATAGATAGAAATGGGTTGTCAAATGAGTTGAATTAACAAAATCAACAATCTTTCGGGTTGATGGGTTATTTCATATATCAATAGAACAAAGGCTGTAGGGTAAATTAAATTAATATCATTACAAGAGTATGTATAATCTTAAAACCTCAATTGTGCCTGGGATATTTTAACGCGGACATTCAGTGTTTGTGAGTTCTCTTTCTGTTGAGACTACAACATAATTATTTGTTTCAACCTGAAGTCATTTACAATTGAAAATAACAACAAATATTGTTGAAGGAAAACCAATTTCTTATGTGATACGAGTACTTTAACATGTGATCTTGAAAGTCAGTTTGATTGCAGGCTATGGGTTGATGCTTTCTGTAACACAGCTTGCATTTAAAAGGATCTTGAAATCAGAAAGTTACAGAGTGGTATTCGATGTCGTCGTATACCAGAACATGGTAGCCAGTGTTGCAATTCTCATGGGACTATTTGCTAGCGGCGAATGGAATGACATAAAGGGAGAGATGGAAGGTTACAAGCTGGGCCAAGTTTCATACATAATGAATTTAGTATGGACGGCCATCACATGGCAGGTTTTTTCAATTGGGTGTGTAGGTTTGATATTCGAGGTTTCATCCTTGTTCTCGAATGTGATTAGTACTTTAGGCATCCCTATTGTACCAGTTCTCATGTATTTACCATCAAAAACATCCCCTAAACAACACCAAATTACTACTATACAACCACCTTCTAGGACTACCCTTTTCATGCTTTATATGTTTCTTGGTATATTCTTGGCCGCAGACTGCATGTTATATACCCTTGGATTGAAATTTTTGCCCGTTTCAACGTACACTTTAATCTGTGCAAGCCAGCTAGCATTTAACGCCCTGTTTTCCTACTTTTTAAATGGGCAGAAGCTCACTCCTTTCATTACCAATTCACTTGTTGTTCTTAGCTTTTCGTCTTCGCTACTTGTGTTCCAAAGTGATTCTGAGCAGAGCATGAAAGCTTCGAGAAGCAAGTATATTATTGGATTTGTGTGCACAGTCGCTGCTTCTGCAGGTATAATGCTTTTCCAGCAAAATAACACTACTGATGAATTAGTCAGACTTGGTTTATACTTTATAAATGGGCCAAACAAATGCATAGAGCTAAATATTTTTTTTATTTTTTTTTATGAGAAGATATTTTTGTTATAGATAGAAATGGGTTGTTGTTCGAAACAAGGCTAGGTTGGTTGCTAAAGGTTTTTCTCAGCAAGATGGTGTTGATTATGATGAGACATTTGCTCCTGTTGCTCGTATTGAGGCCATTCGTATTTTCCTTGCTTATGCGGCATTCAAAAACTTCACTGTTTATCAAATGGATGTCAAATCTGCTTTCTTGAATGGTGTGCTGAAAGAAGAAGTTTATGTTGGTCAACCCGAGGGCTTTGTGGATCCTAAACGTCCAACTCATGTCTACAGGTTAGATAAGGCATTGTATGGCCTGAAACAAGCCCCTCGTGCATGGTATGATGCTCTCTCTGCCTATCTTTTGCAATCTAGATTCAGCAAAGGTACAATTGACACTACTTTGTTCATCAAACGTCAAGGTAGTGACATTCTTTTAATCTAAATCTATGTAGATGACATAATTTTCGGGTCCACTAATCCTAAGTACTGCAAAAACTACTCTGCTTTAATGGTAAAACATTTTGAAATGAGTATGATGGGTGAATTAAACTTTTTCCTTGGTCTACAAGTCAAACAATTGTCAAATGATATTTTTATCTGTCAAAATAAATACATCAATGACATGTTGAAAAAGTTTGATATGCATAATTGTCAACCGATTGGTACACCCATGGAAACTCGAACTAAAATCAATGCTGATCTTAATGGTAAACCATACAATCAGAAACTTTATCGCAGTATGATAGGTTCTCTTATGTATCTGACTGCTAGTCGCCCGGATATTATGTTCGCTACATTCATGTGTGCTAGATTTCAAGCTAACCCTATGGAAAGTCATGCTCAAGCTGTTAAGAGAATTTTTCGGTATCTTAAGGGAACTATGAACCTTGGTTTATGGTATCCGAAAGATACCGGTTTCGAATTAACTGCCTACTCAGATGCAGACCATGCAGGGTGTAAGTTAGATCGCAAAAGCACTTCCGGAAGTGTACAGTTTCTAGGAGATAAGTTAGTTGGTTGGTCCTCAAAGAAACAAAATTGTGTTTCCACTTCCACTGCTGAAGCTGAATATGTAGCAGCCGCGAGTTGTTGCTCTCAAGTATTGTGGATGAAGACTCAACTTTCTGACTATGGTTTCAAGTATGACAGAATTCCAATCTACTGTGATTCCAAAAGTGCCATTGCTATCTCTTGCAATCCTGTTCAGCATTCTAAGACAAAGCATATCGATGTAAGGTACCACTTCATCAAAGATCATGTTGAAAAAGGTAACATCGAACTTTACTTTGTCCCATCTGACTACCAACTTGCAGACCTTTTTACTAAACCTTTGGATGAACAAAGGTTTAATTTTCTGAAAACCAAGTTGGGTATGCTGAATCTACAAACTTAATTGTTTCCTTGCCATGTATTCTATGTTTATTTTCTTGGTCAAACAATTGATGTGTGCTTATGTGCTCTAACATGCAATGTTTGAGGGGGAGAACAAGGGTAGAATGCATGATTTTAGGGGGAGTTTGTAGAATTTTATCTGTTTATCTGTCTGCATGCTCCTAGGGGGAGTTTGTATATTTCACTGCTTTTTCCTTATATTTGTCCTTTGAAAATTTTCTTTTATTTCTTTAAATTGGTAAATTTCTCTAAGAAACCCTTAAACATATTTCCCAAAAAAAAAAAAACCGGTGGTCAAACCCGGTTTTGACCGCTATATATACCCCCTTTGACCTCACATTGACCCCTCCTTAAATTTTTCTAAGTTTTTTAAATCCTTCTCTAATACCGGCTTTCTCTCAACCATTACCGGCTTTCCTTTCTTCCTTAAAACTTTTCAAAACCAAAACCGGTTTTGACCGCTATATATACCCCCTTTGACCTCACATTGACCCCTCCTTAAATTTTTCTAAGTTTTTTAAATCCTTCTCTAATACCGGCTTTCATTTAAATCCTCACTAATACCGGCTTTCATTAAAATCTTCACTATTACCGGTTTTCGTTCCTTTAATAGAGTTTGTATTTCTTTCTTTCAAATTCAGGGGTGATTACTTGTATTGTGTGATTTCTTTTTCCGTATCTTTCTTGTTCATCTATTCAGGTATGTCACTTCATTTATTCATTCATCAACTCATCATTAATACTTCATTTATTTTGCATTATATGCTTTACTTGATTTGTGATATTGCATGATTGCCTATGAATTGATTGATATTGTGCTTATCTGCTTTGCAATTATTGAATTAGTTATGTGTATCTGTGCTTGTTTATCGCAAGTGCATCGATACCAAGTTTCTACTTGGTGTCTTGATGCTTTGCAAATACCGGTTTTCAAAACCGGTATTAGTTCTTAATTTCAAAGTTTTTTCTTAAAAAGCACCATGCCAAAATTTCTTTACTAATACCGGTTTTCCAAAACTTGTTTTTCTCAATGAAAACCGGTATTACTTCTCTAATTCAATCTTTTTTCCAAAACCGGTATTACTACTTATTTTCTATAAATTCTTCTCTAATACCGGTTTTCAATACACTTAGAAAATTTTTATTTTCTTTTCAAATTTACTTTGACTTTCAAATCCCGTCTATTCGGTTTGATGATGATAATTATTTTCTTAAATTATTCTTGTGCTTTACTCAATCATCTATTTGTGAACATTACCTTGTTCATCAAAGTGACAGGTTGCACATACATTTGTCCCTATCTTTCTTTTGCTCATGGTTATTCTTAATTCTCACAAGTTCTTGCAAGTAATTTCAGTACGATGCACAACATTGAACGCCTTGATGTACTGCTCGTGTAGTCTTACATGAAACACTTTGCACGATCTTCAGAACTCTCTTTTATGATAAATAAATTAATTAAGTCTAAATCTCAGTTTCCTTAGGATACAAGGTATCGAACGCCTTGATGTACTACCTTTGTAGTTCTTTGGAAAACGATTGTTAGACCTTTTTTAATTGTTATTTACTTTATGAACAACTGCTTTTCTTCATCCTACATTGGTTTTCCCTAAGAAGCAAGGTATCGAACGCCTTGCTGTACTGCCTTTGCATCTTTTGTGAAAAACAGTGTAGGATAAAAACTTCTTTGAATAAATTAACCTTGGAAACAATGTTTCCTATTCGCATTCTTGTTAATCGCAGAATGGATTTTCTTGAAGATGGAGCCACTGATGACATGCAAAATAACTTTCAACTAATGATCCCGTTTACTTGTCATCATGGTATTATTCCAGTCATGCTCACCTATCATCCCATGTTTCGAGTATTTACAATCTCTGCCGAAGGCATTGAAGAAGAGTTGTTATACCAAATGTGGCGCTCCATTGAGTATATCGTTCCAAGAGGGAGAACTAGTACCCCGTATTTCCAATTCAACCTCCTCACCACTGAAGGGACTACTCAAGCATTTACCTTCACTCTTGACGATTTCCGTAATATGCTTCAATTTCCAACTGCCACTTCAAGAGAAGGCGCCACAAATTTTGTTCCTACTCCTCCAATGGGAGAGATGATTCAACGTGTGAGAGATCTTGGATATCTAGGTAATGTGACTGCCTTGAAAGATGTCAACAAGAAGAATTTTCACCGCCTTTGGTATACTTTATGCTCAATCATCAATTATTGCTTGTCTCCATCAAGAAAAGGTCAACACGATATCACCTCTCACACTTTGACTTACCTATTTGCCATTGTTTATGATGTACATATCGATTTTGCGGCTATTGCATGGGATCATCTTCGTTTAAATGTCAGAGGAAAGTACAATGCCACAAAGAAATATATTCCATTCATCCGCTTTCTGACTGTAATTCTCCAGAATATTTTCAACACTAATGATAATATCCAACGATTTACTGGCTCCCATATTGTTCAAATTCCTAGTTATCGTACCGTTTATGGTAATTCTAGTTTGGAAGGTATCAACTTTATGTCGATTCCTGCTTCTCTTCTTAGTCAGGTCCCCCATGGGGATAGTGACCTCATGAATTATCGAGTGTTTTTACAAGGGGGTATGGCAGCTGAAAGCCGACAGCCGCCTACCGATCCCCCGCATAGGTCGCCTAGAGAGGGTCGTAGGTCTAGGAAAAGAAAAGAGGGGTTAGCTGGAGAAGTGGCACCTGACCCAAATGCACCATCTTCTTCTCATGCTCCTTCTTCTTCCGAACCACCAAAGAAGAAACACAAATCTCGCCATCATCACAAATCAAAGTCAAAATCAAAATCAAAATCAAAATCCAAAACACCTCTTCGTGATGAACCATCACCTCCGCCTGAACAATCTTTCACAATTCCTTTACCTCTCACATCATCTTCTTCCGAATCTCAACCATCTCCTTCGATTCCAACTCCATCTAAGAAAATTCGCAAGTTCAAAATTAAACATTCACGAACTCTTCCTACTATTGAAGAACTTGTCGAAGATGTTCCACCCGAACATCATGATGATATTTTTGATTTTCCGGAGGGACAAGGTGGTCATGAGGGTGAGGTTGAAAAACAAAATAGAGAGAATGAGCGGTCCGGGCTAGGAATAGGGCATAAAGAAAACGTTCGCCCTCCGACAGATGAAACCAATACTCGTCGGGATGACACCACTAGGATAGAAGACGAGGACTCCCCACCCTCGCAAGATTCACCTCCTCGCCGCTCTGGATCCTCTCTACAGGATCCAGATGCATTTTTGCACGGGCACCAGCCGCATCCACTATCGATTCCTCATTCGGAGGAAGCCGATATTGATGCAGCAGAGACTCTTGCCTCTCTCCCAACTTTCTTTGATCACACTGTCGAGTCTAGATCGCCTCCTAGGTCACTTGAAAATGTGCACGCACATCCTTTGGACATTGCCAGAACATTCAGATAATTGGTTTGTGAACCTTTTCCAGGACCGAATGGAAGACCTGTTGGTGCCATCATCGAACAAGCACTTAATTCAGGCGCTGAGGAGAGAATCTTTGAGGAAGTTAGGTTAGCCTGGCTTCCTCCTAACCCAACTCCCAGTTCAACGGGCAATCCAGAGGATCCCGGTAGTCCCACCAACCGTGAGATTGTTTGGTTCATTCGAGCCAAACCAATTCGCCACGCAACAACTGATGTTGAAGCCTCACTTCGTCAATCATCGGGAAGCCGTGTTGGTCCACAACCGTCAGGCTGCACTGTAACCCAAACGGAGCCTACAGTTGCGATAACGACATCTACGTCAGTCGTACCTTCTTCTTTCATTCAACCGACACAAACCAAAGCGCTCCGTCAAGATAAAGGCAAAGCCCCTGCTCAACATTCTACTCCTCACTCTTCCTCGAGTGAAAGTCCTCCTGCAGCCACCGAACGCCTGAACATACCATATGATCAAGAAGAATGAGAAGACATCATGGCTCTTGACGCTGCAGGTCTTCTCCACATAAAAAGAATCCAAACTCAACCTCCACCAATTTTTTTTTTTTTTTTTTTTTTTTTTTTTTTTTTTTTTTTTTTTTTTTTTTTTTTTTTTTTTTTTTTTTTTTTTTTTTTTTTTTTTTTTTTTTTTTTTTTTTTTTTTTTTTTTTTTTTTTTTTTTTTTTTTTTTTTTTTTTTTTTTTTTTTTTTTTTTTTTTTTTTTTTTTTTTTTTTTTTTTTTTTTTTTTTTTTTTTTTTTTTTTTTTTTTTTTTTTTTTTTTTTTTTTTTTTTTTTTTTTTTTTTTTTTTTTTTTTTTTTTTTTTTTTTTTTTTTTTTTTTTTTTTTTTTTTTTTTTTTTTTTTTTTTTTTTTTTTTTTTTTTTTTTTTTTTTTTTTTTTTTTTTTTTTTTTTTTTTTTTTTTTTTTTTTTTTTTTTTTTTTTTTTTTTTTTTTTTTTTTTTTTTTTTTTTTTTTTTTTTTTTTTTTTTTTTTTTTTTTTTTTTTTTTTTTTTTTTTTTTTTTTTTTTTTTTTTTTTTTTTTTTTTTTTTTTTTTTTTTTTTTTTTTTTTTTTTTTTTTTTTTTTTTTTTTTTTTTTTTTTTTTTTTTTTTTTTTTTTTTTTTTTTTTTTTTTTTTTTTTTTTTTTTTTTTTTTTTTTTTTTTTTTTTTTTTTTTTTTTTTTTTTTTTTTTTTTTTTTTTTTTTTTTTTTTTTTTTTTTTTTTTTTTTTTTTTTTTTTTTTTTTTTTTTTTTTTTTTTTTTTTTTTTTTTTTTTTTTTTTTTTTTTTTTTTTTTTTTTTTTTTTTTTTTTTTTTTTTTTTTTTTTTTTTTTTTTTTTTTTTTTTTTTTTTTTTTTTTTTTTTTTTTTTTTTTTTTTTTTTTTTTTTTTTTTTTTTTTTTTTTTTTTTTTTTTTTTTTTTTTTTTTTTTTTTTTTTTTTTTTTTTTTTTTTTTTTTTTTTTTTTTTTTTTTTTTTTTTTTTTTTTTTTTTTTTTTTTTTTTTTTTTTTTTTTTTTTTTTTTTTTTTTTTTTTTTTTTTTTTTTTTTTTTTTTTTTTTTTTTTTTTTTTTTTTTTTTTTTTTTTTTTTTTTTTTTTTTTTTTTTTTTTTTTTTTTTTTTTTTTTTTTTTTTTTTTTTTTTTTTTTTTTTTTTTTTTTTTTTTTTTTTTTTTTTTTTTTTTTTTTTTTTTTTTTTTTTTTTTTTTTTTTTTTTTTTTTTTTTTTTTTTTTTTTTTTTTTTTTTTTTTTTTTTTTTTTTTTTTTTTTTTTTTTTTTTTTTTTTTTTTTTTTTTTTTTTTTTTTTTTTTTTTTTTTTTTTTTTTTTTTTTTTTTTTTTTTTTTTTTTTTTTTTTTTTTTTTTTTTTTTTTTTTTTTTTTTTTTTTTTTTTTTTTTTTTTTTTTTTTTTTTTTTTTTTTTTTTTTTTTTTTTTTTTTTTTTTTTTTTTTTTTTTTTTTTTTTTTTTTTTTTTTTTTTTTTTTTTTTTTTTTTTTTTTTTTTTTTTTTTTTTTTTTTTTTTTTTTTTTTTTTTTTTTTTTTTTTTTTTTTTTTTTTTTTTTTTTTTTTTTTTTTTTTTTTTTTTTTTTTTTTTTTTTTTTTTTTTTTTTTTTTTTTTTTTTTTTTTTTTTTTTTTTTTTTTTTTTTTTTTTTTTTTTTTTTTTTTTTTTTTTTTTTTTTTTTTTTTTTTTTTTTTTTTTTTTTTTTTTTTTTTTTTTTTTTTTTTTTTTTTTTTTTTTTTTTTTTTTTTTTTTTTTTCTGGATTTTTGTTGATCCAAATGATGGCAATAGTTCTTCTGATGATGATGATGATATTCCCCCGGGCTTTGATACTTATCAAACTATTCCTCAACCAAACCCCGCCTTAAATCAAATGAATTTCAATAACCTGATTCACCACCTCAATAATCCACATATTCAACACATCACCAGAGCCCCAATTGTTCGTATTAATGATGGTGGCTTCAGAAAGAATGTAGAAAAGAAAATTGATTATCATAGAATTCCTACCAGACTCTTCAAAGCTACAAAATTTCTTGAAGAAAAGGCGTACAAGATTTTCTCAGAGAAACAAGAGTTGGACAAGATAGATGTTGATGAGATTCGAGCAAGAAGGGCGTATGATCTTGATCTTCAAAGAGCAAAATACTTAAAAGTTCTCTTAGAAGCCAAGAATCACAAAGCTAACAAAGTATGGAAAACAGTTCAAATTGAAGATCATTGAAGTCACCAGCATTCATTTCAAAGAATGGCGTGATCCTGGCTTCGTCAGACCTCCTGGTTTGATACGGTTAATTGTAAGACGTGAGGATAATCGTCAGTATATGTTTGGTGAAGCAAGATTCAATTTACTGTCTGCTGAAGATGTCATCTTCCTCCTTCATCACTTTGCAAGGAAGCTCATTCAACCTGACCCAGAAAATCAAGAAGCCTATTATGCTATAAAGAGGTATCTGGATAGTCTTATTTTGAGTCAAACGCAAAAAGACTTCCAGCTGGCTATTGAGAAGAAGAGAAAGAAAGTGAATCTCACCATACCTAACCAACGAATTCCTGGAATCAACCTCGAAAACTTCAATACAGGAGCTGTGTTTGATAATCCCCGAGGTTTTGTTTTTGTTAGTGATCAAGGGCACAAGATCTTTGTCAGACTCGACGAACTCCCCAAGTATTCAGACGGTACACTAAAGCAATGCCTGGCTGTTTTTGAAAGTCTTTATGAGTTCGAAGAGTCAGAAAAGGAAAGGAAGAGGTTGTTGAGAGTGATTACAAAGATAAAATCAAGGTTGAGTCACAGAGAAAGAACCAAACTGATCATAGAATCAAGGTTACCAAAAGAAAGAAAAGGAGTAATTCATGTTCCCGAAGGCACTTGGGTCAGATACTCTCCAAATAATGAGCAGGGTCCTCATAACATGCCTCCAGTTGATTTTGCCGATAATATCATTGAGCCACCAAATCGTCCAGAGGATCCAAAGTATCATTTTGTTCCCAAAAAGTTCTGGAAAGAGAATTACATCAAATACAAGAAAAGAGCCTTCAAAGATCAATCAGTTCAACAAGACAAACCCGAATCTTCAACAAAAAGAAGAAACCGAAGGCAAAGAAAGAAAAGAAAATTGATTATCTTAGAATTCCTACCAGACTCTTCAAAGCTACAAAATTTCTTGAAGAAAAGGCGTACAAGATTTTCTCAGAGAAACAAGAGTTGGACAAGATAGATGTTGATGAGATTCGAGCAAGAAGGGCGTATGATCTTGATCTTCAAAGAGCAAAATACTTAAAAGTTCTCTTAGAAGCCAAGAATCACAAAGCTAACAAAGTATGGAAAACAGTTCAAATTGAAGATCATTGAAGTCACCAGCATTCATTTCAAAGAATGGCGTGATCCTGGCTTCGTCAGACCTCCTGGTTTGATACGGTTAATTGTAAGACGTGAGGATAATCGTCAGTATATGTTTGGTGAAGCAAGATTCAATTTACTGTCTGCTGAAGATGTCATCTTCCTCCTTCATCACTTTGCAAGGAAGCTCATTCAACCTGACCCAGAAAATCAAGAAGCCTATTATGCTATAAAGAGGTATCTGGATAGTCTTATTTTGAGTCAAACGCAAAAAGACTTCCAGCTGGCTATTGAGAAGAAGAGAAAGAAAGTGAATCTCACCATACCTAACCAACGAATTCCTGGAATCAACCTCGAAAACTTCAATACAGGAGCTGTGTTTGATAATCCCCGAGGTTTTGTTTTTGTTAGTGATCAAGGGCACAAGATCTTTGTCAGACTCGACGAACTCCCCAAGTATTCAGACGGTACACTAAAGCAATGCCTGGCTGTTTTTGAAAGTCTTTATGAGTTCGAAGAGTCAGAAAAGGAAAGGAAGAGGTTGTTGAGAGTGATTACAAAGATAAAATCAAGGTTGAGTCACAGAGAAAGAACCAAACTGATCATAGAAGCAAGGTTACCAAAAGAAAGAAAAGGAGTAATTCATGTTCCCGAAGGCACTTGGGTCAGATACTCTCCAAATAATGAGCAGGGTCCTCATAACATGCCTCCAGTTGATTTTGCCGATAATATCATTGAGCCACCAAATCGTCCAGAGGATCCAAAGTATCATTTTGTTCCCAAAAAGTTCTGGAAAGAGTTGTACCATTACCTTGTATATTCTACAAGCCATAGTTTAGATTGTTTAGATTACCATTCAACCACATCCAACCACATGTATAAGTCATAAGCACACCTTAGTATCCATGTAATTCACTACTTGTGTAATTGAGCATTGCCTACCTGTGCTTTATAAGTACGCACATGGTTGTGTATGGATGAAATGAAGTGGAAGGTGATTTCATCAAAATTTGTCACAGGCCTGAAAGTTAAAAACTTAAAAGCATATATTTTTATCCAAACTATATTATAAAAATACTAATCAATCTCAAAGTAATTTGTACACTAGTCAATAAGGCATTGATAACTTTTACAGGAATAATGACCCATTTACCCAAAATAAAAATGGACATTGATTCGTAGCAGTAACGTCAATGATAACAAACACCTGGAACTCTCCCTTTCAGTTATAGATGGAAGCTGATCGATGTTGCCAGTTTCTAGCATAGGTGTATCTTTGGCCAGCTGGGCAGTTTCTTCAATTTCTTTGCCCTTGCCTTTGTTCTCATTCCCCCTATCAATCACATCTTCAAACTGTTCTATCATCTGCTGACTGGTCTCAGTATCAGCAGCTACCACAATCGCCTTTTCAGTTGAAGTTGGTGCAAGGACTGTACTTCTTTCCCCCTTGGCAGCATCTAGACCTGCCCTTATCACATCCCAATCAGCATTATTGAATGGCAACCGGTCAAGAGGCTGCCATGATTGTAAGTCCTTGCACTCTTTGAAAATGGTGCACATCATTCTGAAGGATCGCCACAAGTGGTTGGTCTCTCTAGAGTGGGTCAGCACATTAGCAGCAACTTGTATCTGACCAGTTTTCAGATCTTGTAACAACTGAGCATCATCAGTTGAGAGACCAGCAACCACACTTTCCTTTTCCTCTTCTTTCTTCTTCAAATTCTCTACTTCAGTTGTCAGCTTATCCATGGCTGTTGTATGAGTAGATACCTGGGTGTTCAGAGCAATTATGCTACCCCTCGACTGGTTGATCTCATTAGTTAGTGGGGCCAGATCAACCTGAGGAGGTGTAAGCTTGGTGATCTCAGACATCACCCTTTCAATCAATTGTGCTTCTCTGGCGACCAAGGTATCATTTATCGTCTGACCAACTGAAGTAGCCAACTGCTGCCCAAGTTCAGTCACACTCATTGCAGGTCTTTCAACTAATTCCTTGACCTATTTTTCTATTTCCTTCAGTTCAACCTCTGATGATCTAACAGTATTACCCAGCAGGTTGGAAATAGATATTGTGACTTTGCTCTGAGTAAGGTCAAAGGCTTCTTTCAAAGAAGTGGCCAGATTATTGCAGCCAGTGACCAGCTCATTGAGCTTCTTGAACACCAAGTCTTCATTTGTTGCAAACTTGTTTATCCCCAGATCAACAACCTTCGAATTTGTGACAGTTTCCTTGTTGTATCTGGAGAAAGACTTGGTGTTTTTGTCAATTACCTTTTGAACATCCTCCACCCTTTCAATAAGGTTTCGGATGTCGGTTTGGAATGAGGCAAATTGAGTATCCAGTGATGGAGGGGAAGTTGTCACTGGACCAGTAGCAGGGACCACTGGAGTAACTGGATGAGGCACATTAAAGGAAACCTCCTCAGTCAGCAACTCAGTGTTGAGAGAGAAATTGAACCAGGGGTTGGAAAAGAAGAAGGACGATGAGAAAGATCAAGTTGTTGGACATGCTGAGAATGCTCAGGTGTGTCCAACGACGGCGGTGGTGGTGGCATATGTCTATTTCTAGACATAAATAATGATGATAGTGCAGAGTTTAGCCTTTGTGGAATTGGTTGTATGGATGGTAAAACTGAAATTGAAGCATCTGGAGGCGAGACACGAGATGAAGGGTTTTGATCTTGTACAGAAGAATCAAAAATCTCAGTGTCTGAAGTTGTTCCTTCAGAGTCCGAAGACTCTATTTGGATTTCATCGTCATTAACACTCATGTCCCGATCCATGAATGTAACTGATGACTGATCTTCATGATCAGTCTCCTGATGTACTTGTCCAGTTTCCTGGAGAGTAACATCAGCTGATGGCTCAGTCGTGGTGACATCATCGCCAGGAATAGAGGTCACAGGGGTTGCCTCAGTTATAACTGCTCTATCCTCAGTCATAACATCACTGGCTGAAGAGATTGGAACTTCAGTTGCCAGTTGTGACTGGTCAGCAACATCATCAGTTCGTGTAATAGCAGTGTTAGAAGTTTGGCCATCGATACTTTGTGCAAACTCTAACTCTACTCTGGGTTGGGCGACCCCAGTATTCTCTTCACCACTTCCTCCTACAGAAAATGCGGAAGTTGTTGCTGCGAGGAAACTGGAGGGTTGGCTGGGGTACTACTGTCAGTGGCTCATACTGACTGAGGCCTAGGACACAACAGCTGGCCGCAAAAATGTACTCTGCCTCAGTAGTGGACATAGAGACTGACGTCTGCTTCTTGTTGGTCCAACTCACCAGTTTTCCTCCAAGGAAATGACAACCTCCAGTTGTTGACTTTCTATCTATCTTACAACCTGCATGATCTGAATCTGAATAACCCATTAGATCTAACCCTGAGCCTTTGGGATACCAAAGACCAAGGCTAGGACACCCTTTCAGGTATCTAAAGATGCACTTAACAGCATGCATATGTGATTCTTTTGGGTTAGCCTGAAATCTGGCACATAGACATGTTGCAAACATTATATCTGGTCGACTGGCAGTTAAATACATCAGTGAAGCAACCATACCACGATATTCAGTGGTGTTCACTGGTTTGCCAGTTGGGTCAGAGTCCAAATTTAAAGGTGCTGCAATAGGTGTGTTTTTAGATAGGATTAAATCATATTTGTATTTTCTTAACAAATCTCTGACATATTTTTCTTGGTTTATTAAAATACCATTTTCAGTTTGTTTAATCTGAAGACCCAAGAAAAATGTTAGTTCACCCATTAAACTCATTTCATACTTAGATGACATGATTTTAGAAAACTTTTCACATATGTTTTCATCAGTAGACCCAAAAATAATATCATCAACATAAATTTGTACCATTAACAGATTACCTTTCTCATGAAGAATGAACAAGGTATTGTCAATTGCACCTCGTTTAAAACCATTTTTCAGTAACGAGGTGCAATTGACAATACCTTGTTCATTCTTCATGAGAAAGGTAATTTGTTAATGGTACAAATTTATGTTGATGATATTATTTTTGGGTCTACTGATAAAAACATGTGCAAGAAATTTTCAAAAATCATGTCACTGAATATGAAATGAGTTTGATGGGTGAATTAACATATTTTTCTTGGACTCCAGATTAAACAAAACAAAGATGGCATTTTTATTAATCAGGAGAAATATGTTAGAGATCTTTTAAAGAAATATGATATGAACTCTTCACCATCTAAACCAACTCCAATTTCTGCACCACTGACACTGGACTCTGATCCAGATGGTAAACCAGTGAACACAACTGTTTATAGAGGCATGGTTGGTTCACTGATGTATTTAACTGCCAGTAGACCAGATATTATGTTTTCAACATGTTTATGTGCCAGATATCAGTCTAATCCAAAGGAATCTCATATGCTTGCTGTAAAGCGCATACTGAAGTACCTTAAAGGTGTCCCCAGTCTAGGTCTTTGGTACCCCAAAGGCTCAGGCAGGATCTAATGGGTTATTCAGATTCAGATCATGCAGGTTGTAAGATAGATAGGAAATCCACAACTGGTGGATGTCATTTCCTAGGTGGCAAACTGGTCAGCTGGACCAGTAAGAAGCAAACTTCAGTTTCATTGTCCACTGCTGAAGCTGAATACGTGTCTGCAGCCAGTTGTTGTGCTCAGATACTCTGGATGAAGAACCAGTTGCTTGATTATGGTATTAAATATTCAAAGACCCCAATCTTTTGTGATAATACCAGTGCCATTGCTATCTCAAACAATCCAGTCATGCACTCCAGAACGAAGCACATTGATCTCAGGTATCACTTCATTCGTGATCATATTATGAAAAACAACATTGAACTCCATTTTATTCCCACTGACAAACAACTCGCTGACATTTTTACCAAACCACTGGATGTCAAAACTTTTGAATATCTTGTTGGTGAGTTGGGAATGTTAAATCCTTAAATCTGGTGACTGCTCAGATATTGAATGCCTTTGTGTACTATCTTTGCATTATTAGATTTCTGGAAAAACATTCCAGGGAAGACTTGAAAAATATTTTTCTATTAAAAGTGTTTTAAGTTCAGGGGGAATTTATTTTCTCACTGGACAAATTCTTCAGAAAATATTACTGGTGCTTTGTAAATGTGTCCCTCTCACTGGTAACTGGACAGATTGAAGTGCGTGTTTGAGGTGACTTATGTCTCCTTGTAAATGTGTCCCTCTCATTTGTCTGTATTAGTTGACGTGCAAGTTTGAGGTTACCAGTCTTTCAAAAAATGGTTTTCACTGGTACTTTACTGGAGTGTCCCTCCAGTGTACCATCAGTACATGTTCACTGGACTAATCCACCAGTGATACTGGAGTGTCCAGGCAACCTCCAGATGCACTGAAATATGTCATAATATTTTCTAAATACTTGGTCTTTGTGTGTGCCACGTAAGCAAACCTTTTTGAAGATATTTTTATCCTATGTGGCATGTAAAGTTTTTTAACGCAATGATGGTCTTTTTACTTTGGGAAAACAAAAAGTACAAGTTGTTACTGTTTGTGGGCTGTAAACCGTCATGCATTTATGTGTGATGTGATGTAATTAATGCGGATCTCAAAACCCGATCAAAAACTTTGTTTGATAATTTCAAATAAACCGTTTGAGTTCCACATTGTCTCTCCTATATATACCCACCTTCAATTTCAATGACATTTACTTTGAACATATTAACTCCCAAATCTTTCAAATTCCTTCATTTACTTCTTCATTCATTCTTTTTCCAATCATCATCATCTCTCATATTTACTCCATTCCATTCAATTCTTTCATCAAATCTTCATCATAACCTATACATATTCAATTTCATTTTCATCTATTCCTTATAAATGGCACCTAGACAATCAAGAACTAAAAATCTGCTTGCCAATGAATACGTTCCTTCGGAAAATGTTGCTAGGGCACCTCATATCTCTCTTGAGGCAAGTACCATAAGAATCAATATGAATAAATGGATGGCAAGACTCTCTCTGTCCAGTGTTCATGATGCCCAATCGATTATTGGGAGATTAAACTCATTCTTTCTTTCTTGCCCATTATATGGTGCGTTAACACTTAATCCAGGAAGGATGTACCACGAGTATTTGTGTGAATTCTGGTATACGGCTGAATATGACGATGAAACTTCATCGATCAATTATACTCTCAAGGGAGGTACCAGATCCCTTGGTTTCACTGCAAGTCTGCTCAGGTCTGTTCTACAATTAAACTATCATGAACAGAATGAGTTGCCTATTGAGCTTCCCACTGGCATCAATACAAGGGAAGTATGCAGGCTGATGGGGCATACAGATATATTGGATGAGCATGGGCAGCTATCCAGAAAGGGGACTATCTACATGAGCAAGCTGTCAGACTCATGGAGATATTTCTTCACACATATTGTTGAGTGTCTGGGAGGCAGCTCTGGAGGATTAGACCAGATTAATCAAACACACCTCCAGATTGCCTACTGTTTATGGTTTGGGCTTAGAGTGGACTTTGCCCAGATCCTTTTTGATGACCTGGTTGAGCGCCTAAGAGTGAAAGGAAGAAAACCTTTCGTTTCTTATATTCGCTTCCTTTCTCTTATGTTTAAGAATGCTCTTGGCGACCAGTATGATATGGATACTACTCACTTTTCTGTGAGTGAGTATATGGGGGACCTGGTCAACCTCAGGTCTCCACTGGATGAGGTAGATATTCCTCAGTCCATGCTTTCCTTCCAAAGGGAAGAAGCTGAAATGGGTCCAGATAGAGGTCAAGATGTTGAAGGACCATCTGGTGATGATGTACAGATCATTGAGGCTGTACAACCCATTAGACAAGTTGCTCCAGAAGGTCAAGTACAAGAAGTTGTTGAACCTTCCAGACGACCTAGAACTAATAGGCGTCTGATGAGAGCTGGACTCCAGCTGAATCCAGCAAGACATCCTGGTGATGTTATGAATCTGGATGGGTCACCAATTTTTGAATCTGAAGAGGTTGTTGGGCAGGAAACTGATGAACAAGCTGAAAATGTTGCCCAGATTGTAGAGCAGGTTGTTGAGGAAGTTGTTGAAGATGTTCAGACTGATGAACATGTTTCTGGTGAGCAAGAGGCTCCAATTGATTTGAATGTAGAGGTTGGTGAACAGGTAAATGTAGAGACTGGTGAACAGTCTGGTGAACAGACAGTTGGGATTGCTCAAGAATGGGATGATGTTGACTCCCCAATGTCTGAAGGCTTTGATGTTAACATGAATTTTCTGGGTCAAGATGTACGAGAAGAAGAAAATCTACCAGAAATGCCAACACCTCTACCAGAAATACCACCACCACAATCAAACATACCACCACCACCACCTTCAATTCCAGAAAACACCCAATACTTCACTCCAGCAACCAATCAACCTTCAGAATCTCAACCTCCTCCTCGTGCGCCGGAGTCACCAGTTGCAACGTCTGAAGCTGCAACTGAAGAGGACTGGGCACAAATTCCTCTAATGACCAGATTACCCTCAACTCTTGAACCTCCCACTGGTCTCTCCACTTCTTCTTCTACCGAGGTCCAAGGCCTTTTAAGTAAGGTGGCGGACCTGGAGAGATCACTCCAGACTTCATCTCAGGTTATTTCAGATTTCAAATCTTTACTATCAAATAACCTGGCATCTGAGATGAATGTCTTTGCTGGAAATGAGAAGCTGGTTTATGAAAAGCTTGATGAACTGGTACTGGCCACAAACAACAACACTGAAAAGATCAAAGTGGCAGTCCAGGGCTTAGAGTCAAGGTTGGTTAATTTTGTTCAGACTGTAGTCACTGGCGAACTGGCAGGTCTGAAAGAAGATGTTCAGAATTTGGTCTTCAGGGTCAGTTCTCTGGAGAGTAGACCCACACTGGAACAGGGTGCAGTTGTTACCACTATAAGTGATGAATGTACAAGGAAGTTCAGAAACAATATGTTGAAAGAATTATATGAAGAAGTTTCTGGGACTATTCTTCGTAGCATTTATGATGGGGTGTTACCCCAAGTAGAAAAGTTACTGGATGAGAAGTTGCCAAAACACTTGCCTACAGCTGTTGCAAATGTTCAGAAGGAAGTGCAGGCACTCAAGAAAGTTGTGTCTGAAACAACTCCAGTAGAAGGTACATCTTTTGGTCCACTAGACAGACTTATGCTTGAACAGTTGTGGAATGATCTCAAGTCAAGTACTGGAGATCGTTCCAAGGGGGAAAGGTCGTCTGGTGACCAAACTGAAAGACAAAAAGCATATGGCACTGAAGCCGGGATAACTGAAGAAGCTACTGGTACTGAAGCCAGTGAGCCCCAGTTTAAGACCTTCCCAGATATTCCAACTACACTGAAGGCTGTTAAAGGAAAAGAAAAAGTGGTATCTGGTGAAGAGGAAGAGCATACTGAAGATGCTGATGATGAAACTTCCAGGAAGTTAGAGCAAGAATGCATAATGATAGAGATTTTCAAAAGAAATCAAAAGGATGAACTGCTGGCCCATCAAAGGGAGATGGCAACAATGGGGACTCTGGACTCTTACAATGCTGGAAGGTTAGGCATTAACATTGAAGTTTATAAAAGGGTGAAAGATGACCCCAGAGTTCATCAATGCCTAAATGCATTAGATGATGTTCATGTACGCTCATTCTACGCTGAAGAAGAACAAGTCTATGATTCAATTATTTATGGCGTGAGTGTACCAGAACTCATCAGACAAAGAAAGGATGAACTGGTAAGTCTCCAGAAAAAGATAAGAAAGGATGCTGGTGCTCTGGAGATAGAGTACAGAAAGAGACTTACTGGTTTACCAAAGTTGACTGCCAGACAAATCAAAGCAATCAAAGACGCTGATGTAAGCAATTTCATTCCCCTGGATACTTCTCGAAAAATAAATCGTCAAGAACTCCAATCTGCTGTAGAGCAAAGGAGAGTGTCCAAGGATACTGAAGCTTTGATCCAGCAAGCCAAGCTGAAAGAAAAATATAATGAGATGTTGAATTTCAGGGCTGATGCAAGAAGGATCACTGGTGCTGAAATCAAATTGGCTGAAGATCATGATGGCATGTCAAAGTTTGAAGTAAAGTTGACCAGGGAGGGTAACTTTAGTGATGAGAGGAAAAGCACTTCAGTCCAAGCTTTTGGATTGAGTGAACTGGAAGAAATCGCTTTAACGTTCAGGGGGAAGACAGATGTGTCGACTGATGTTAAAGCATTTCTGAAAAGGGTTGAAAAGGTGTTCAGAAGAAAGCAACAGATGGAAGTTGCATTGGGCTTAAGATCACCAGATTCTATACAATCCTCTCCTTTTCTTGGTTAGCCATCAAGAAACAGATCTATGTAATGTTTAGCCTTCTGCTCTGATACCAAAGAGAAAGGCTACTGAAGATGCTCCAGAAAGGACATCGAAAAGAAGGGCCTGACTCTTATTGTTTACTTATTGTAAATTATTGTCTTATGAAAATTGTATACTATTTATCAGTTGATGAATGTAAATATAGTTGCAATTTTTTATTCCTATAAGTAAATGATCAGATTTAGTCTAAGTTAGAACTTAATTGATGAAACTGAAAACACTCATGATCTATAAAGTGTTTTCCAGTAACTTAGATTTTTTAGACAAATCGAAACTTGTGTTTTTTCAAGCTTACAAAATGTATAGATTCAAGCTTGAAAACACTTGCATTATTTCTAAACAAATAGGGGGAATTTGTTAGGTCCAGATTTAGTCCAGATTTACTGGACTCGCTCCAGACTCGACTACTGGAGCCTCACTAAAGATCTGACCAGAAACGTGTTCTACTGGACCTACTCCAGACTTGGAATCTGGAGTCCCTCTGAAGATTTGTCTTTCTTAGCAAAAGGTTTTGTATTTTGTCTAGGGCCAGATGAAGTACCCTCAATAAAGTTTAATCTTGCATTAAAACTTTGTAATTGGCGAGTCAGAATTTGAATCTGGCTCTCTAACCTGGACAAAATATTTTCTTCAGATGATACCTTAGCCTTTCCAGTCCTAGGCTTTGGTAAGGGATTGGTCTGAGGCAAAGGTCTATTCCGATAGACCTCTTTAACTGGAGTAGTCATCTAGAGCTCTCCAGTCTTAACCTCTGGGGATTGAACTGGGTAAAAATTGGCCTTGGGAGTTACAGGCTCATACGTGCGTATTAATGATGCTACCACCGGCAGATACGAATGAACAGCATTTGTTGGAGGGGCGACAAGAGAAACTCTGTATAAGAACGAGGCCGGCACACCTGGGAGTATTTAAGGGAGACCCGGTTTAGAGTCGGATGGCAATTGCGAGGGAGATTGGATTAGTTACGAAGTGTAAAAGCGTCTGAAATTCGAGATAAGAGGAACCTACTTAGGGTCCGCCAAATATTCTCCTTCCCACCACGGCGAGAAGGAAAGGGGTGAATAGTATAGAAGAAGAAGGGGAGGGTGGGCGGCCGAGAAAGGAAGGGAGTGACAAACGGGCGTGAGAGAGTAGATGTTACGGTACAGACAGGACCCCAGAAACGAGAGGTGTGGTCGAGGGATAGGAAAGGGGGAAGGGAATCAATTGTTCAGTTACCAGAACCTGGGCTTGAAATGCCAGTTCAATGTCTTGAAGTTCCTTTAATTTTGATTTTAAAGCATTTATTTCAGAAGAATTTGTTTCTAGACCATTTACACAATCAGATCTAACAGTTTCTACAAAAATTAAATCAGAATTAAGAGCTTCAGCAATGTCCAATTTTAGTTCTTGGTCAGTTGCATTATCATAATCACTAACCTTCTTGATAACAATGTCCACCCATCGTCCAGATGTGACATCTTCCTTCACCAGGAGCTCTTCGTCTGCCAGAGCCATGTAACAGCAATCTCTTTCCTCTTCTTCATCAGCAGATGATTCATCAGAAGGAACTCACTTCTCTTCAGTTGTTGCAATCATGCACTTATTATTGGTTTCAATTTGTTGTGCCATGAGAGCAATTTGGGCCTTAAGCTTTTTATATTTCATTTATAGCTATCATCAGGCTTATTATTTGAAGAGAATGGACCAGGCTTGGATACAAACTGGTTGGACCTGCACTCTTCATGAAATGACCCTTTTTGCCACACTTAAAGCATGTCAAATTGGTCTTGTCAGTTGAAGAACTGGATGCAAATTGTCCAGATGGCCTATTTGCTCTTGCTTTGAAACGGTTAACGTTTTAGCAATCATTGCAATAAGGTCATCATCTTCAGTTTCATCACAACAGTCTGGAGAGACTTGACTGGATTCTACAGAATCCATGAGTTCAGACACCATCTTCTTCATAGAAAATACATTCTCAGAAGATATCAGTGCTGTACTTTGTGGTTCAGTATGACTAACCACATTAGGACTACTGGAGGCATGGTTATAGGCATCTTGCTCTGCCACCACTCTCTGAGCTTGATTTTCTTCAGTGTACCTGAAAGCTCCATAAAGAGTTGAGAGAGTGTGTGTGTGCAGAGTTTTCCTTGTCGTAAGACTAGGATCATGTGAGACCATTTGGTGGGTAGAATGTCACAAAATTTCTCCAGAAGTATATCCTTGTCCTTCTCAACCCCAAGACCTCTCAATTGGTTTATGATACTCATAAATCTGGGGTAAGTACCAGTGAGAGACTCGTTAGGTTGAGCAAAAAATGACTCATACCTCTTGTTTAAGGAGACCTTTCTGGTGACAATGGTGTCATCTCCTCCTTCATGTTGGTTTAAAAGTTCATCCCACATGGTTTTAGCACTAGGAAAAAAAACTAGTGTGGGAATTAGGGTTTCTGGAACGGCCCCGAGGATCATGTTTTTGAGAAGGGTGTCTAGATTCACCAATCTCCTCTCCTCTTCTGACCAATGTTCCTCCCTCTTTTCCCTTCCTCTTCTAGATCCAGAAGGATCAGAAGGGGATTGAGAGGTGATGTTGGTACATAAGGACCTTCGTTTAAAATTTTCATCATGTTCCTCTCAATACCAGTGACATGCAAAACCATCCTAGCCTTCCACGTACCAAATTCATCACTGTTCCCACTGAATTTAGGAACAGGATTATTTGAGTAGTGCACATGCACGTGTGGAGAAGCAGGAGTAGGAGGAGGAGGTGGATTAGTGTTATTAACAATTGGTGGTTCATTTTGATCATAATATTTGCATTAGGATCGGGACCAAGACTAAAACCTTGTGTATTTTCTTGGTTAGCCATCAAGAAACAGATCTAGGCAATGTTTAGCCTTCTGCTCTGATACCAAATGTGAGTCCCTTAAGTTCGATGGTTAACCAGGAAAGTGCAAAATACAACAAGTCTAATAAGCACTAGAATGGACTATTATTACTTTAATATAAATGCAAGTATATAAATAAAGTAATACAAGACTTAAAGCAATAAACAAATAAAGTGGAATATTATGTATTTTTCATGGGTATTTTATTTATGATGTTAAATAAAACACAAGGTTGTTGCGGAATCAAGATAATACAAATATGTATGTATCCTAACAACCTATGAGTTACAAATGATCTATATTTGTCAAATAACTCTTTAGGATCGAGATACTTAAAGTTGTGAAGTATCCCAGTTTAAGATCGAGAGTATTTGGACAAATTCACTTCAATGCAAAATGAATGCTAAAAAGTATTTATGTCAAGGATATGACTTTGTATTTATAGCAACAAAATTCACCAGTGAATTTTGTGCCGTACAAATATGGTTGCATACATTTAATGGTCCGACAAGAACATTAAATGTATTGGATAAGGAATAAGGATAAAGTCACATCAAGTGCAAGTGTATCCTTTTATCCAACCACCTTAACACACGTATACTTTGGTAAAGAACAAGTGGATTGTTCTTTGGAAAGTATGTAAAGGCAAAAGTCAATCCTTGATATCAGTGTTCAGACTTGTAGGATCTAGAACACTGACAATCCTCCAGTGTACAGATCTGGTAAGACTTTCCAGTGGACTCCGCCATTTGTTAAGTCTTCTTTTTTCAGACTTCAGTCTTTGACTTCAGTCAGAATGTCTTCAGTAGAGTTGATCTGGACTGGGGTGAAGTCCAGTGAGCTCATCTGGAGAATACTCTAGATTTCCTATACAAGTATTTGCTCACTGATCTTCCATTATTTCTGGACAAATCTTCAGAGGGACTCCAGATTCCAAGTCTGGAGTAGGTCCAGTAGAACACGTTTCTGGTCAGATCTTCAGTGAGGCTCCAGTAGTCGAGTCTGGAGCGAGTCTAGTAAATCTGGACCTAACATGCTATGATACCACTTGTAAGTCCCTACTCAATAGATGGTACTACCTGAAGACACCTCTATGTCGATGGTGAGGTTACTTTGCAATATACACACTGATCTGGAGACGACCAGTTGCAGTAAGTATATACCAGGTTAATGGTTAGATTACTTATTAAGGTGACAAAGTGTAATAGGTAAAGACAATGCAATAAATAAATACTTGTAAAGTAAATCTGGTGAGATCGATATGTAATTTTTCAAATGTAATTTATTTAATTACAAGGTTGTTGCGGAACCAAGATAATACAAATATGTAAATATCCTAACAACCTATGAAGTACAATGATCTAATACTTGGAAATTCTCTTCAACAATCGAAACACTTAAAGTTGTGAAATGTTTCTTTTTGCGATTGAGAGAATATTGCACAAGTTCACCAAGAAATGCAAATGTCTGAATATGCAAAGTTATTTCTTGGTTGTGCAAAGACCTCTATTTATAGATAAAGTTGTCATTGGGATTCCAAATTCATCGTACAAATATGATTGAGAGCATTTAAGGAAGCAATACGACTTCCAATTAAATGTTGTATAAAGTATGACATAAAGTCACTTTATTCAACCTGCTTTATGTACTTTTGTACTTTAAACATAGACAATTGTTATTGTCCGGTTAATAGTATATAAAGCATAAAGGTCTTCCTTGTAATCAATGTAAAGCTTTGTAAAGGAACTGATATTCTCCAGTTTCTATCTGAATAGAATGTCAACTGGGTTTCGATGTCATTGTCATTCTCTATCTTCCATTTGTTGTCTTTGACTTCAATTGGAATGTCTTCATATCTGGTCAGATCTCAATTGGATGAAGTATTCAGTTGCGTTAACTGTACGTTGCAACTGGACTTTATATATTTCTGGACAATTTCTTCAGGTCTCCAGATGCAACTGGAGACTGACCAGTTTATCAGTAAACTGGTCATAACAAACTCATTGTGTTGTTGTCAAGTGCATGAAAGGACTTAAAGTGTTGAATTCTGGAAGGCAGGGACTAAACTTGGCAAGAATCAAGAACTGGAGAGTTTGTGCTAGAAGTGAAGAAAGAAAGAGTGATGGGTGTCTTATGAAAAATTGAGTTTGTATATATACACACTTATCTCACAAAATTAGGGTTAACAACCCTTATTATTCTGCTGCTTATTTTTCCGATTCATTATTCTCTCTCAATATTGTATTCATATATCTATATATATATCATATCGATATATATATATATTCTGGTTTTCTGTATATAATCATCACATTTGATGATTATTTAGTTTATAATTTGTAATAATAACTTCATATATTCTATAATCATATTCACAATAATAATATCTACTTCTTGTTCTTGGTTGATTGTTGATATTCTGGGTTCATATTGAGATTTTTACATGGTATCAGAGCCACAACATCAAATCGGTGTTGTTGATTCACGTTATTGTTCGATCTATTCAGATCTAGGGCGTATTCCTCTTTGGAACCCTAGATTTTGATTTTTAGGGTTTGTTCGTTCGATTAAAGTTAAGGTTTCTTCTGGAAACCTTGTTCTTAGTTCTTCCGCTGTTATTCTGGTTATTTTCCCTATTTTATTTCTTGACTAAGTGAATGAAGAGTAAATTAGGGTTTTATTGGTTAAATTTCAGATCCTGATTCTTTCTCTTGATTAAGTGAATCAAGAGAAGAGTTAGGGTTCCTCTTCCTTCTTCCGATAGCACTGTGTTGTTATCTTCTCTATTTGTATTTTGTGTGTTCTTTTTTATATTCATATTATTGTTTGTTTGATTGAATCTGATTTGTTATAATGGATGCTAATAATGTTAATAATAATAATAATAACAATAATAATAATAATAATAATAATAATAATGATGATGATAATTCTGATAATAATTCTGAAATTTCTGTTGATGTTGAAACTTTGTATTTGCATGCAAGTGATACTATTAGTACTCCTTTGATTGGTTTTAAGCTTCTTGGAACAGAAAATTATAAAGTATGGGCTTGTGCAATTGAATTGGCATTAGAAACTAAGAATAAAATTGGATTTATTGATGGTACATGCTTAAAAAACATTGATAATTCTGTTTTAGCTAAACAATGGGATAGATGTAATGCAGTAGTTCTTAACTGGATTTTAGGTTGTGTTTCACAAGAGTTATATTTGGGTCAAATTTACTCTAAAAATGCTTGTGTTGTTTGGCAAGAACTTAAAGATACTTATGATAAAGTTGATGGATCTGTTACTTTTAACTTGTATCAAAAGATTAATTGTCTTACTCAAAATGGATCTTCTCTGTCTGATTATTATCATAAACTCTCTGCTTTATGGAAACAATTTGATGCTATGATTCATTTACCTGCTTGCTCATGTGCTGCTGCTTCTGAAATTCAAAAACATGCTGATCTTATGAAGTTAATGCAATTCTTAATGGGTTTAGATGATGCTTATATGTCTGTTAGAAGCAATTTGTTAACCAGAGAACCTCTTCCTACTGTTAAAACTGCTTATTCTATTGTTTCAAGAGAAGAGTCTCATAGAGGGGGGATGGGTGATAAATCTGTTCTTTCTTCTTCTACTTTCATAGCTAAAACTAATTTCAACAGAAACACTGGTTTTAAAGGAAACAAAAACTCTTTTGATGCTAAAAGAACTTATGATAATAACTTTGAATCAAGAAAAACTTTTGATCAAAATCAAAGAGTTTTAAGACCTCCTAATCCTAATCTTCAGGTTACTCATTGTAATAGAATTGGTCATACTATTGATAGGTGTTTTCTGCTGAAAAATAAGAACTCTTCAAATCAGTTTAACAGATTTTCAAATAATAATGTTAAATTGATAAATCTGGTTCTGGTTCTAATTCTTGTGATAATTCTGGTGTTGCTTCTACTTCTTCTAATTCTCTTACTTCTGTTCAATTGGCAAAACTGCTTAGTTTGTTAGAAACAAAGACTTCTTCTTCACCCAGTCTGCATGCCAATATGGCAGGTATGCCTATATGTAGTAATTCTTGGTTTCTAAGTTGCAACAGTTTCTTGTTTAATGCTTTGATTAAATGGATTATTGATAGTGGTGCAAATCAACATATGACTATGTCTGCAAAAAATCTTACAAATGTTGTTGATATTTCTGATTTAAAACTAAAAATTGGGCATCCTAATGGAACTTGTGCTATTGTTAAACAAATAGGAAAGTTGCATCTTAAAAATGGAATTGTGTTATTTGATGTTCTTGTGGTACCTGAGTATAATGTGAATCTTATATCTGTTCATAAACTTGCTAGAGATAATAATTTGTTCATAGGTTTTGATCCTAGTACTTGTTATATTCAGGATTTACATCAAAAGAATGTTCTGGGGACTGGTAGTGAACAGGGTGGCTTATATGTTTATGATGATCTTCCTCTCTCTTCTTCTGTTGTATGCAATTCTGCTTCTGTTCCTTGTGAGTCTAAATTGTTATGGCATATGAGACTTGGTCATCCTGCTGACCAAGCTTTATCTGTTTTTTCTAAAAAATTGAATATGTCTGCTTGTGTGATTGCTCCTTGTGATGTATGTCATAAAGCAAAACAAACAAGAGAACCTTTTCCTTTAAGTGAATATAAACTTTAAAACTTGGTGATTTAATTCATTTAGATGTTTGGGGTCCTTATAAGGTCAAGAGTAAAGAAGGCTTTAAGTATTTTTTGACTATTGTGGATGATTTTACAAGAACTGTTTGGACATTCATGATGAGAAACAAAACTGAAGTTTTTGAACATGTTAAACACTTTTAGAACTTGTAAACACTCAGTTTGATGTAAAGGTTAAGGTTGTTAGAAGTGATAATGGAACAGAGTTTTTAAATAAACAAATGACAACTTTGTTCACTTCTAAAGGAATTGTTCATCAGACCTCTATGTCTTATACACCCCAACAAAATGGTATTGCTGAAAGGAAACATAGACACCTTCTTAATGTTGCTAGGTCTCTTATGTTTCAGGGGGGAATTCCTCTATATCTTTGGATGGATTGTGTGCTTACTACAACTTATTTGATTAATAGAATTCTTTCCTCTGTTCTTAAAGGAAAGACTCCTTATGAAAAGGTGTATGGTTTTGAACCTTCTTTAAAACATTTAAGAGTGTTTGGTTACTTGTCTTTTGCTACAAAACTGAATGTGTCTGATAAATTTGAAAGTAGAGCTGAAAAATGTATGCTAATTGGTTATTCTAATAGTAAGAAAGGATATAAACTTTATAGTCTTGAGTCTAAAACTTATGTTTTTTCTAGAGATGTTAGGTTTTATGAAAATGTGTTTCCTTTTACTATGAGAAATGATAAAACTTTGCAAAATGATTCTGTAACTCAATTAAATTTCTTTGATAACTTTGATACACCAAATCATGAGGATTTTTCTAAGCCCTATGATGAAGAGGAAGACAGAAAAACTGATTCTAACATTGGAGGTGAGCCTCATTTTCAAAATGATCCAATAGAACCTCTGATAAATATGCATGATCATTCTCCTGGCAGTTCTTCAAGAACTACTGAGAATAGTATTGAGCATTATTCTTCAAGAACTACTGAGAATAGTATTGAGCGTAATTATTCTTCAGACAGTTCAGAAGAGATCATTAGAGAAGATGATGAGCATGCCATCATGCTAGAAAACATGAACAATGAAAATAATATTCCTGAGGGCAATTTAGAAAATCCTAGTCTTATTGAAAATAATTTAAGAAGGTCCGTTAGACAATCTGTTCTTTCTCAAAGGTTAAAAGATTTTGAAATTCAAGGAAAGTTAAGTATCCAATAAATAAAGTGATAAATTATTCTCATCTATCTTCTGAACTTCACTGTTTTGCTACTTCTTTGAATAAAAGTGTTGAACCTTCCTCTTTTAATGAAGCTTGTAAAGATATTAATTGGATAAATGCTATGAATGAGGAAATGGAAGCTTTAAACAGAAATAATACTTGGACTATTACTACTTTGCCCAATAATAGAACAACTATTGGTTGTAAATGGATATATAAGATTAAATACAAGGCAAATGGAGAAATTGAAAGATATAAAGCTAGACTAGTAGCAAAAGGATATAGTCAAAAGGCTGGCATTGATTTTGATGAAACATTTTCACCTGTTGTGAAAATGGTAACTGTTAGGTGTTTGTTAACTGTTGCAGTTTCTAAAAACTGGCCTTTGTTTCAATTAGATGTAAATAATGCTTTCTTGTATGGAGATTTGATTGAAGATGTTTATATGGACATTCCTCAAGGTTATTCTAATAACCAAAATATGGTTTGTAAACTCAATAAATCTTTGTATGGTTTAAAACAAGCTGCTAGACAATGGAACTCTAAATTAAGTAGTGCATTGATTGAGTATGGCTTTGTTCAAAGCAAATGTGATTATTCTTTGTTTACAAAGAATCATAATGATATCTTTGTGGCTTTGCTTGTTTATGTAGATGATATTGTTGTGACTAGAAATAGTCAAACTGAAATTGATAGTGTTAAAAGCTTTCTGAATACAAAATTTAAAATCAAAGATTTAGGTAAATTGAAATACTTTCTTGGAATAGAAGTTCTTAAAAATGGGTTTGGTATGTATTTGACTCAAAGAAAATATTGTTTAGAGGTGTTGAATGAGTTTGGTCTTCTTGGTTGTAAACCTATTAATACACCTCTTGAAATGAATATGACCTTAAAATCAAAATCTTCCTCTCCTTTGCTTGAAAACATGAATGCATATCAGAAATTGATTGGCAAATTGATTTATTTAACACTAACAAGACCTGATATTAGCTATGATGTTCAATGTTTGTCTCAATACATGCATTCTCCTACTCAAGAACATTTTAATCTTGGACTTACAGTTCTGAGATATCTTAAAGGAGCTCCAGGTAATGGTTTACATACTCAAAAGTGTGAAAAACTTGATCTAGTAGGGTATGTGGATTCTGACTGGGCAAGATGTCTTACTACTAGAAGATCTATCACTGGTTTTTCTGTTTTCTTGGGCAAAACTCTTATTTCTTGGAAAAGTAAGAAACAAAATACAGTGGCTAAGTCCTCTGCTGAAGCAGAATATAGGGCTTTAGCTGCTGTAACTTGTGAAAGCATTTGGCTTGTGAACCTATTAAATGATCTTGCAATAAAAACTAGTCTTCCTGTTAATCTTTACTGTGATAGTAAAGCTGCTATACAAATTTAAGCCAATCCTGTATTTCATGAGAGAACTAAGCATTTTGAAATTGATTTATACTTTGTAAGAGAGAAAATTTGTGCAGAAATTATCAAAGTGAATAAAATCCAATCTGAATATAACATAGCAGATATATTTAAAAGTTTAGGTTCCAAGCAACATCATTTTCTTTGTGAAAATCTTGGTCTTTTCAACATGTTTAAACCATGAACTGGAGGGGGGATGTTGTGAGGATCAAGTTCATGGCTTAAAGCTTAGAACACATTGTGTTGTTGTCAAGTGCAAGAAAGGACTTAAAGTGTTGAATTCTGGAAGGCAGGGACTAAACTTGGCAAGAATCAAGAACTGGAGAGTTTGTGCTAGAAGTGAAGAAAGAAAGAGTGAAGGGTGTCTTATGAAAAATTGAGTTTGTATATATACACACTTATCTCACAAAATTAGGGTTAACAACCCTTATTATTCTGCTGCTTATTTTTCCGATTCATTATTCTCTCTCAATATTGTATTCATATATCTATATATATATCATATCGATATATATATATATATTCTGGTTTTCTGTATATAATCATCACATTTTATGATTATTTAGTTTATAATTTGTAATAATAACTTCATATATTCTAGAGTTAATTACAGAAATATTCCCTGTCGTGGACCGCTACTTGCAGGTTTCGTCCCTAACTTTTAAAAATTACAGTTTTAGTCCAAAATGTTTTGCTCCGTCAACACTTTTGGTCCAAATGACTAACGGACATTAAAAATCTATTAATTACACTTTTGGTCCAAGGATATATTTGTCATTTCATCCCTACTTTTTCCCCAAAAAAAAGAGTCTATTCTTATCATCATCATCTTCAACAAACACCAAATTTTATTAACATATATACAAATATACAAACAATATATACATGTCAGATTCAAGTTAACAATATGTATATCCCAAATTCAAATTATGCATGTGAAATTCAAGTTCCAATTTTATAACTGAATATATACATATATTTCTTCCTGATCATCATTACCAACACACATTCAAAAACAAAACCCCTATAAAAAACTATTTTTAAATTCAATACTTTTTACAAATCAAACAACAAATATCCTTATACTATTCATTCAAGTTTAGATACTTGTTGGATTTATAAAAAAAATCCATTTCACTTGGAGTTACTATCATGTGGGCACAAATCAACACTGAATAAAATAAAATTCATCACCAGATCTCAAGTTTATTGAAATATCAAAATCGATGCAGCTTGTTGACCGTCAATGACGGGTTTGACCACCAGTCCACCACCACCCAATAATTGTTCCCTTTTAACTGATTGATTAGGAATTTTGGTTGGTGGGTTTGTGAGTGATGATATATATATATATATGAGGGAAGGGAATATATAATATATAATATATATATATATATAATATTGTTGTAAGTTTTATCATGATGTGAATTTTTGGAAGTGATGTTTTAGATCCATGGATGAAGATGAGGTTTTTATTTGTGATGATGATGTTATCTAGATTTTTTGTTTTTTTTGGATCTGATAATTAGTTTTTTTTTTCATTTGTTTTAGATTCATAGATGTGTTATATATTGTTGGTGTTGTTGAGGATGAAGAAGATGATCACAAAAGTTACTTACACTTTTAGTCCCTGTAGTAACAAAAAGACTAATTACACTTTTGGTCCTGTGATAAGGAAAAGACTGTTATACCCATCACGTGCAAGTCACATGATAGGGTTTTTAACGTCCGTTAGTCATTTGGACCAAAAGTGTTGACGAGGCAAAAGTTTTTGGACCAAAACTGTAATTTTTGAAAGTTAAGGACGAAAGCTGCAAATGACGGTACACGACAGGGACGATTTCTGTAATTAACTCTATATTCTATAATCATATTCACAATAATAATATCTACTTCTTCTTCTTGGTTGATTGTTGATATTCTGGGTTCATAGTGAGATATTTACAGAGACCAATAACAAGCTAGTCATTCCACAATTGAACTTGAAAAAAAAAATATAAAGTAACTCACTTAATTTGCATTTTATCATATTGTTCATTGATCCTGCAAAATAGTGCTTAAATTGTTAACTTCACAAATAAGATAGTCATATTCATTGTATCAGTATTTTAAAAAAATCAATTTCAGATCTAAAGGTAGTTTGCCATACCATCTTTTGCACTCTAGCTTTCCAGTTCCATCATCAACAGTAAAGGTAACATAACGGTTTCTTTCAACTATGATGAACACCATCCCCACCACACTAACCTAAACGTCACAAACAAAACCAAAGAAAACATTAACAATCTAAATGCAACTATAGTGTTCTTCGGGTTCGTTTTGGTAAGTATAGCCGTTGAAACAACCCATTTTGGTAGGTAAAAGGTAATTTGATTTGTATAAAAGAATCACAACCAGCATGGTGGTATCAAACTTATCATACGGGGCAAAACGGGCAGGTTGGTTGTGTAGCAGGACAAACAATTTTGGGTGAACTACAAAAAAGAGGATCAAATGAGCCGCATCAAAACCAAGTTGGGTCGGGCCTATTTGACCCCCTACAGCAACACACATGACATCTACCAATAAACTAAAACAGGATTGAATCGATAGATATAATTGTTATTTTAATAACCAAAACCATTGTTTGATTAGGGAAGTTATAAAAGATGTCTTGGGGTATCGGTCTTTATAATGAAACTAGTTTAAACAAGGGAGTCGAATAAAGTTATTAACTTGACGGGTACGGTAGATAATCATTCAATGATAATAGGAATTAATGTGTTAACGGTTGGGTACAATCGATAGATATAATTGTTATTTTAATAACCAAAACCATTGTTTGATTAGGGAAGTTATAAAAGATGTCTTGGGGTATCGGTCTTTATAATGAAACTAGTTTAAACAAGGGAGTCGAATAAAGTTATTAACTTGACGGGTACGGTAGATAATCATTCAATGATAATAGGAATTAATGTGTTAACGGTTGGGTACAATCGATAGATATAATTGTTATTTTAATAACCAAAACCATTGTTTGATTAGGGAAGTTATAAAAGATGTCTTGGGGTATCGGTCTTTATAATGAAACTAGTTTAAACAAGGGAGTCGAATAAAGTTATTAACTTGACGGGTACGGTAGATAATCATTCAATGATAATAGGAATTAATGTGTTAACGGTTGGGTACAATCGATAGATATAATTGTTATTTTAATAACCAAAACCATTGTTTGATTAGGGAAGTTATAAAAGATGTCTTGGGGTATCGGTCTTTATAATGAAACTAGTTTAAACAAGGGAGTCGAATAAAGTTATTAACTTGACGGGTACGGTAGATAATCATTCAATGATAATAGGAATTAATGTGTTAACGGTTGGGTACAATCGATAGATATAATTGTTATTTTAATAACCAAAACCATTGTTTGATTAGGGAAGTTATAAAAGATGTCTTGGGGTATCGGTCTTTATAATGAAACTAGTTTAAACAAGGGAGTCGAATAAAGTTATTAACTTGACGGGTACGGTAGATAACCATTCAATGATAATAGGAATTAATGTGTTAACGGTTGGGTACAATCGATAGATATAATTGTTATTTTAATAACCAAAACCATTGTTTGATTAGGGAAGTTATAAAAGATGTCTTGGGGTATCGGTCTTTATAATGAAACTAGTTTAAACAAGGGAGTCGAATAAAGTTATTAACTTGACGGGTACGGTAGATAATCATTCAATGATAATAGGAATTAATGTGTTAACGGTTGGGTACAATCGATAGATATAATTGTTATTTTAATAACCAAAACCATTGTTTGATTAGGGAAGTTATAAAAGATGTCTTGGGGTATCGGTCTTTATAATGAAACTAGTTTAAACAAGGGAGTCGAATAAAGTTATTAACTTGACGGGTACGGTAGATAATCATTCAATGATAATAGGAATTAATGTGTTAACGGTTGGGTACAATCGATAGATATAATTGTTATTTTAATAACCAAAACCATTGTTTGATTAGGGAAGTTATAAAAGATGTCTTGGGGTATCGGTCTTTATAATGAAACTAGTTTAAACAAGGGAGTCGAATAAAGTTATTAACTTGACGGGTACGGGGTTGGTGCTTTGTTTGAGTCTCGGTTATTTAATCAACCTACTTTGGATTTGAACTTCATTTATGTGCAATCTAAGCATGTTGTTGAGCGGATTCGAGATGGATGCCTTTTAAATTATTGTTTTTAATCAAAACTCTCTTTGCGATTAATCCTGCAGGATTACTAACTGATTTACTTTCTTGCAAAACTAACTTTTCGCAACGTGGCAATTCGGTCACAAAACCCTCATTTTTACTTGAACTGCTTTATTTGAAAAATTACTTTACTTAAGTCCTTGTGATCGACCTCGGATTTACCAAGCTAACTATACTGCATATGAACAGGTTCACTGCCTGTAAGTGTGTTGTAGTCAGTCGCTAGGTGATTCGTGTTTATAAATTTTAAGACTCGATTTCACACATCAAGTTTTTGGCGCCGTTGCCGGGGACTTTTGTTTTAGTAGTTGTTTAATTTTGTAGTTCGACCCTTTCTCACATTTACTTGTGAGAAAGTTAATTGCTTTATTAGATAGATTTTATTTTATTTTATTTTTAGTTATTTCATTTGTACCAGGTGCGGTTGACGGTTTGTTTTGTGGTGATTGTGCAGGTCTCTTGCTAGTTGATGAACACTAGAGCCTCTGGCCTACCCTTGCATAGCCCTTTATCTAATCCGGGAAGAACCAGACGTAGATTAGTGCAAAGAAACGAACAAGAACCATCCACATCAGTCAAAATAGATTCTAAAACTACAGACCAGGGCCAACAGGACATAGATTTGAACGAGTACTATACTGAGAAGCACCCAAATCGGGAATTAATTATTCTGAAGCAGAAGCTGATAGAGTATTCGGTGTTGGGGGAAGTTCAGTGATAGAAGAGAAAGTTCAAACGCCCGAACAGAATAGAACTGTGCTTCTACAAAACAACAGAAACCAAGACCAGCAGAGAAGGGTAAACATAATGGGTGACGAGGAAAGAGCTAGAAATGACATCCCTTATGGGGAACGAAGAAGGACCATACCAGCTAATCGGGGCACTGCTATTCGCCCTTCCCAGATATCAGCAAATTTCTCCTTGAAAGGAAATCACCTCAAGAGTGTTACTGAGGATATATTAGACGGAGTTGTACAATGGGATCCATATGCCCATGTCGAGAGGTTTGAAAAGATTTGCCGGTTATACCAATATGGAGAAAACCAAGCTGATAACGTGAAGCTGGAATTGTTCCCATTAACTCTTGTAGGGGAAACATCTTCATGGTTTAAGGAATTGCCAGAAAACTCGTTCACCACTTGGAATGACTTGAGAGAAGCTTTCATCGATGAGTTCTACTCAATAAGAACTCAACGGAAGTTAGAAAATCAGATTAGGAGTTTTTCTCAAGACTCGGGTGAAGATATGGTAGATGCTTGGAAGAGATTCAAAGAAATGCTGAGGAATTGTCCAGGTCATAATATGGATACCGATCTGATTGTTGAGATTTTCTTTGATGGTTTAGATAGGAGGTCTAAGAAAGAACTCGGGTATGCATTCGGGGGAAGCTTCAATAACATTTTCCTGAACGAAGGCTATAGAATTCTTGAGGATATGGCCAAAGAGAGCTCGACCCGAGATGAAGACCGAATCAAGAGGTTCGGGAGACACACTATCGCTAAAGCTGAAAGTAGTAAGGATTCAGGAACAGTTGCTGAGATTAAAGCTCTCTCGAAACGAATGGATGAGCGGTTTGATGGTCAAGAGAGTAGATTCAAGAGCTTGGAAAGGGATGTGAGAGTATTGGCTGACGGTTGTGACCATTGTGGGGATATGCTTTATACAGAGGATTGCCCCTAGAAACCTGCTCAAGATGTGAATTATGTTCAGAACCAACAGAAAGGGAACTTCAGCCGTAACACCGGTTTCTAAAACCGGCAATCAGATAATTCTTATCGCTCTTCTTCATCTTATAATACTAATAGTTCTAGTTTTAGTGGCAACAGGTGGAGCAGGTTCAATAATCAGAATCAACAAGATCCGGATTCAGAATTGAAGAGTATAATGAAGGATTTCATTAGCACCCAGAAAGCAACCAATGAACAAGTTGCAGGAGTGTCAAAGAAGATGAATACCGCATTGGATGTTTTGACTACTCGATTAGATGGGCTTGGGTACAAGTTTGATCAAGGAATGAAGAATCAACAAGCTACCATAAAGGACTTGGAAGGAAGGCTCGAAAGGCTTGGGAACTCTAATAGACCACCCGGTACTTTACCGAGTAACACTCAACAGAACCCGAAGCCTCAAACAAACAACCAAGGGCAGAAATACACCCCTCCAAACTCTAGAAATGAGCATGTGAATGTCATCACTATGAGGGCAGGTAATACATATAACTCTGAAAATCCTTTACCTGATAATTCTACCCCAATCGTGCAGGTTCATGAAGATAAAGAAGTAGTTGATGATGAACTAGAGATGGAGCCGAACCCAGCCGTGCAGACTCCGGCCGTTCCATCCAAACCAGCTGAAAAGCCAAAACTGAAGCCTTACCAGCCAAAGATCCCATTTCCTCAATGATTGAGGAAAGAGAAGATTAAGGAGCATTACAAGAAGTTCATTGATTTAATCAAGTCGGTAAGCATCACTGTTCCTTTAGTTGATCTTATTGCAGGTATGCCCAATTACGCCAAGTTTCTCAAGAAGCTTATCAGTGATAAGGGGAAACTAGAGGAGGCGAAGGCTACCGTTTTGAGTGCCGAGTGCTCAGTAATAATCAAGAACCAGATTCATCTCAAGTTAGAAGATCCAGGGAGTTTTCTTATTGCTTGTTCTTTTGGTTCATATGATTGTGATGCCTTGGCCGATCTAGGGGCCAGTATTAATTTGATGCCTTATTCTGTTTATACCAAATTGGCCTTAGGTGAGTTGAGTCCTACGCGAATGAGCATTAGGCTCGTTGACCGCTATTTCTAATATCCCATGGGGATAGCGGAGAATATGCGGATTAAAGTAGGACATATTGTATTTCCGGTCGATTTTGTTATCCTTGAAATGGTAGAGGACGCTAAGGTTACTTTAATTCTTGGCCGCCCATTCCTTAATACCGCGGATGCTATCATCCGGGTTAAGGATAAGGAGATTTCCTTAGGGGTCGGAGATGACTGGATTGTTTTTAAAGTTGATAAAGCATTAAAGCATCCATATTCTTCTGATGATACTTGTTTTCGTATTGATGTCATATATGATGCTTTAGATTTGGAAATGCAAGAAGTGATGGAAGCAAATGGTGTTGTTCAAGCCGAGATTGCAAATGGTGATGCAATAACCAATGATCAAATTGAAGAAATTTTGGCTTTAAGCATTGATACAACTCCACCGGAAGATGAGACCTTTGAAAAGATAACGGCAAATGGAAGCTCACGGGTCTTGACATCGGTTGAGAACCCTCCAACCGACTTGGAGCTCAAGCCTTTACCGGATCATCTTGAATATGCTTATCTCGAAGGTACATCTCTTTTACCCGTTGTTATCTCGTCCTCATTGTTGGAGGATGAGAAATCTAGACTCATGACTGTCCTAAAGGCCCATAAAAAGGCCTTTGCTTGGAAAACTTCCGATATACCGGGTATAAGTCTTGAATTTTGTAAGCACACCATTAATTTTATTGACAATGTTAAACCGGTGGTGCAAAGACAACGCAGGTTAAACCCGAATATGAAAGAAGTTGTGAAAAAGGAGCTTGGGCTGTCAGTTGGTATTTCTCACTTTTGGTCAAATCATTTTTGAGTTGGTTCATCTATTACACCAACATATGCTTCATTATTTCTACAAATTTTCGAGTTGAAGTTGGTACATCTTTATAAATCAACAAAAGGATCTTATAATGCTATATTTCTCGCTTATCATAGTTAGTGGTATGTTCGTGAAAGCCAACATGGTTAGTCATGGTTGATCGAGTAGTTTGAATGTAATACACCACAATGGTGTCGGTTTTTAATTTTTCTATTGGGGGGTATTGTCGGGACAACTTCTTGATGAGCGTTCATTTTGTGATAAAAACCCCTATCGAAAGGCCTCATTTCAATGTCTTAAATCGAAAGGCCTCATTTCAATGTCTTAAAGGAGTTAATATTCCGGAACTATCGGTACTTAATGTATTCTAAGTTTACGCAGGTTCACGGAAGATGAGAGTGAGGGTAAATGGCATCAAGTGACTCAAGATGAAGGCCTATGAAGTTACAAGACACAAGGAGGTGATTCGGGAGCCGAACGAATCGAAACGAGAAGCAGCAGGAGCTTCCAGCGCCGCTGGTCCAAGCCCAGCGCCGCTAGAAAGCCCAGTTCAGCAAACGGACTCAAATCACTATTTAAGTCGAAGCAGCCCTCAAAACCCTAAGAGAGAACCGATTCAGCAGCCGTAGCCACCCACATCAAACCCTAGGTCGACTTTGCAGATTCCAAGGAGGTTTTGGAGCTTCTAACACCTTCCGATCTTCATCCTCAACCTAGATCTACTCTTTTATTTTACTTTCAGTTGGTAAACAATGTCTTTCATCTTTTTAGACTTTGTTATTCCTTTAATAATGTTAGGCTAGTAGGCTGAATACTTCTTTGGATCGATGTGATCATGTAGACATTTATTTATTTTGCTTTATTTGTTAGATCTGTTGGAGTGTGTTTTACTGTTTATCGTAGATCCATGTTTTACTAGTTCTTCGTATTAATATCGGTTTTATATCTGCATGTATTGATTTAATTCTGATGATCGGTCTATAATCATACACTAGGATTAATACGTTAGGATGGAAAACACTAGTCGGTCTTTAACTAGATGTAAAAGGTGATTCACTTATAACTGAGGGATCCAGAACCATAGTAATTAGGATGAATAGAACATGATGCTTAACAATGTCAGACGCGATCCAGTGACATGGAAACGTGCACTGTGGTCACCGGAGGGAATTATTATCTGGTCATGTCTTAAGAGCCGGGTAACTTAAAGATGAATTAGTAACACAAACTTTAGGTCATTAATGCTTAAACAATGAATCTAACGAGAATTTGTTTATAGAGTAGTGTGAGTCTAGGGACGACACTAGTTACTTAGGCAAAGTGAATCTAACGAGAATCTGAGCCGTGATTAATTTTCCAACAGTCTAGCAAGTAGGTAGAGTAATATCCGGTCGTGTCATGAGATCTGAGATGTCAAACAAGTATTTTAATTTAATTACTGTGAACGATCCTGTACTTATCACTTACCATACTACATCTGATCGGGTTCTCTGCCCGTAATTGTGTGTTTAGTTTGAGGTAATTACTTGTACAACTTTTATAAATTTTAAATACAAATAAAAAACACCATCACTTCTCCGGGTTTTAGACCATTGGCAACTGATGACATGGGTTCTATGGATTAGACTATTTTGTGAAAACTTTGTTAATTGTTGTGTTATTTCTTCTTAACACCAATTGATATTCCAAATTTCCATACCCTTTGTAATTACCCTGTTTAGCCTCAGAGTTCATTACAATCCTTTAAAGACCTCTTTTGTTGGTTATCCTGGTGCTTACGCCATGACGGTGCAGAAATGATTCTGGTACAAGCCTATGGTAAAAGATTATGCATCACGACTAGGCCTTGAGTGATTATTCAAATATTCAACCCCAATAGTAAGTTAGTTGGAGTAGGATAGTTGAGATATCATTGTTTCGATTGATCAGTGCTTAGTCGTGTTATTGAGGCTTGTAAATCATTCAGGTATTGTCACATTCCAATTTTCATTTAAGATTAAAATTGCTTAACCATTTCTTATCATTTTCATTCATTGTTTAGCTTCTTTTTGATTACTGACATGTTTATCCGAGTTTATGTACCAAGATAATTAAAGTTTTGAAGTTTGGAATTGCTTGAGGACAAGCAAAGCTTAAGTGTGGGGGGATTTGATATGTCTTATTTTATACCATTTTCCCACGTCAATATTGGTTGTTTTTAAGTGTTTTAGAGTCATTTTCGTATACATTTGGTGTGTTTATGATATTTGTTAGTGTTTCAGGAGATTAACAGGTATTATGATACAATTATGAAGAAAAAGACGTTTTAAGGCGAAAAGTGCGCTTACGAAAGGTTTACGAGGCAAGAAACTTAACCTGGACCATAATCACACTTGAACTGCGCCGCATCTACTATGATGCGTCGCAGTCATTGTGTCGACACTTCAGCTGCGCCGCAGCCTTTGTAATGCGTCGCAGCCCGCAGCCACTTGGAGCAATGCGCCGCATCAATTGATTCGAGAGATTGACTGCGCCGCAGTCAGTTCAATGTGACGCAGTCGTGTTCAACAGAAGTCAACGCAGTCAGAGGACGACTGTGCCGCAGTCACTAACTGCGACGCAGTGAGGATCGGGATTTTGAGGATTTTTATGGAAAATATAAATAGCTTGAAAAAAAATTCTAAAAACCCTACCTTTTTACTTCCAGACGTTTTAGAAGACTTTGAAGAAGATTTTTCATCAGTTTTATCATCTTTAAAGATCGAGATTACGATTGGACCATTCTCGTTATTTGCTTTCATTCATTTGCACTCGGTAACGATGAATTCTTCTATTGTGATTTGTTATTTCGTTTCAATAATGAGTAGCTAATCATTTCATCATCCATCTTGATAAATTGAGACAATATGTAAGGATTGCGCAACTCTAATAATTCAATGTTGATTTCATTTAAAGTTATATCGTGATCTTAGCGTATTTCTTCCTTTTAATTTATCTTGAATTGATTGGTGGTGTATGTGTGTTGATGAGCGTTCATTTTGTGATAAATTCCCCCATCAAAAGGCCACATTTCAATGTCTAAAATGAGTTAATATTTCGGAACTATTGGTACTTAAAGGATTCGATATAAACGCAGGTTCACGGAAGATCCGAGTGAGGGTAAATGGCATCAAGCAACTCAACATGGAGGTCTATGAAGTTACAAGACACAAGGAGGTGATTCGGGAGTCAAACGAAGCAAATCGGAGAGCAGCAGGAGCTGCCAGCGCCGCTGGCCCAACACCAGCAGGCCCCAGCGCCGCTGGGCCCATCCCTAGCGCCGCTGGGCGGCCCAGATTAGCAACCGACTTTTGCCTCTATATAAGAGAAAGAAACCCTCAAAACCCCAAGAGAGAGCCGATTCAGCATCCCTAGCCGCCACCTACAAACCCTAGGTCGACTTTGCAGATTCCAAGGAGGTTTTGGAGCTTCTAACACCTTCCGATCTTCATCTTCTACCTAGATCTATCTCTTTTATTTACTTTTAGTTGGTAAACAATGTCTTTCATCTTTTCAGACTTTGTTATTCCTTTAATAATGGTAGGCTAATAGGCTGAATACTTGTTTGGATCGATGTGATCATGTAGACGTTTATTTATTTTACTTTATTTGTTAGATCTGTTGGAGTGTGTTTTACTGTTTATCGTAGATCCATGTTTTACTAGTTCTTCATATTATTATCGGTTCTATATCTGCATGTATTAATTTAATTCTGATGATCGGTCTATAATCATACACTAGGATTAATACATAAAGATGGAAAACACTAGTCGGTCTATAACTAGATGTAAAAGGTGATTCACTTATAACAGAGGGATCCAGAACCATATTAATTAGGACAAATTGAACATGATGCTTAACAATGTCAGACGCGATCCAGTGACATGGAAATGTGCACTGTGGTCACCGGAGGGAATAATTATCTGGTCATGGCTTAAGAGCCGGGTATACTAAAAGATGAATTAGTAACACAAACTTAGGTGATTAAAGCTTAAACAATGAATCTAACGAGAATTTGTTTAAAGAATAGTGTGAGTCTAGGGACAGCACTAGTTACTTAGGCAAAGTGAATCTAACGAGAATCTGAGCCGTGATTAAGTTTCCAACAGTCTAGCAAGTAGGTAGGATAATATCCGGTCGTGTCATGAGATCTGAGATGCCAAACAAGTATTTTAATTTTATTACTGTTATTTGCTTTTTCAAATCTTTTTCAGACTAAGCTTCTCGCTGAATAAGCGGTTGCAGCTTCTATTTACTTTTCAGTTTTTATTAGTTTAATAGGAAATCGTGACAACCCTTAGATTAGGTAGTGCAAGCGGTCCTGCGAACGATCATGTACTTATCACTTATTATACTACATTTGATCGGGTCCTCTGCCCGTAAGTGTGTGTTTAGTTTGAGATATTTACTTGTACGACATTTTTATAAATTTAAATACTAAAGAAAACATACCATCATGTGTCTTTAATGGTAATTATTTCTTACACATATGTCATTTTGATTGTTTGGGTACAAACGATTGGGTCTATGATGGGTACGGTAGATAATCATTCAATGATAATAGGAATTAATGTGTTAACGGTTGGGTACAATCGATAGATATAATTGTTATTTTAATAACCAAAACCATTGTTTGATTAGGGAAGTTATAAAAGATGTCTTGGGATACCGGTCTTTATAATGAAACTAGTTCAAACAAGGGAGTCGAATAAAGTTATTAACTTGACGGGTACGGAGTTGGTGCTTTATTTGAGTCTCGGTTATTTAATCAACTTAATTTGGATTTGAACTTCATTTATGTGCAATCTAAGCATGTTCTTGAGCGGATTCGAGATGGGTGCCTTTTAAATTATTGTTTTTAATCAAAACTCTCTTTGCGATTAATCCTGCGAGATTACTAACTGATTTAATTTCTTGCAAAACTAACTTTTCCCAACGTGACAATTCGGTCACATACCCCCATTTTTACTTGAACTTCTTTATTTGAACAATTACTTTACTTCAGTCCTTGTGATCGACCTCGGATTTACCAAGCTAACTTTACTGCATACGAACAGGTTCACTCCGTGTAAGTGTGTTGTAATCAGTCGCTAGATGATTCGTGTTTATAAATTTTAAGACTCGATTTCACACATCAATCATTATTTAAACGACACTTGGCATGAGTCTTAGGCGACATGTGTCCCTTTTAATTTTGTTATAAAGTTTCCTTAATTTTAGTTACTTGATATTTATCTAATTTTTGTTAATAGATATAAATTAATAAACTATTATATATAATATATTTATAAACTAAATTTTAATTATATACGTAATTATGAAAAGTTTTTCACAATTAGGAATCTTATAAACATTAATAAGTTCAGACTTGAGTTCTGATTTTGTTCAGAGCCAATGGGCAAGCTTTTTATCAATGAAGGTATCTAATAAACAAAATTAATCTACAAGATACGATTCCATTATAGGGACATATATCGTCAAACTACACGAATCAAGTTACATACTATCAAAAGTAATATAGGCTAGCAACTAGAATTTTACGTAAAAAAGAAACTAAAAATAATATACGATTATAACCATATTCAAATTTATCAAATATAATCAAGAAACTTCAAAGATTTGTAAAAAAAAAAAACTAAATAAAAATAAATTAAAGATTATTACGGCACTTACGAGAAGAGATGAACAAGATAAGAGAATGGATTAGGGCTGCGTGTGATTTGCTGTATGTATAACATGGAATAAGATTAAAAATAGGGATATATACTAAAAGAGACCAACGTGATTATAAGGGTATATGTGGAATTTTTCATATTAGAAGCTTTAGCTTTTAGTAGAACGCTTCTTTTACTAGCGTTTTGTTAAAAAGCTTTTAGTATCAAAATAAAAGCTAAAGCTACTTGTTACTAAACAAAGCTTTTGACATAAGAGGAGCTTTTCATCCAAATTAAAAGCTAAAGCTCCTTGAAAAGCTTGTGCCAAACACGCCCATAACCTAACTAACCTTTTTCAATATATAATTACAGGTGTTACATAATATATTATTGTTGTTTGCTGCTTATCATATGTATTTTGCTCCATCAATTAGGTACATTTATAAAGGTTTCGTAATAGTTCTGAGTCCATAATGTACATTTATAAAGTACGTGACTAAGTTTAAAATTTGAAAGTTTATCCATTATATAATTTTAAATAACTTTTGACTAAATATTTTCTTAAATAATATCACAAAATACTAAAAAAAAAAAAATGATAAATGGGTAAAAAGTTTAGTTGACACTTAAAAATTAAGCCACATTATCTCTAAATTATCATATTAAATATAAAGAGATTAAATAAATTAACTATAAATACATATTAAATATAAAAAGATTAAATAAATAAGATTAAAAGATAAATACAAAATTTAGTTTAATAATTAATTAATAACTATATGGCATTTAAAAAATATAAAGTATTTGAAAAAATTACACCTAAGCAAAATTCTTATTTATCATTTAAATAAATGTAACACATAGGATTTTTTTATCTCATCTCTTAGTTATATAGAGAGAAGAAAACACTCTATTGACTTTCATTGTCAATTCAATAATCCAATTTGTCAATATACACTATGTTTTATGCATTTACATAGTCACATAGCCTTAAAAGTGCTCTAACATTTTAATTTGTCTATTGTGTTTGGATGCTACAGGATCAGGAAAACAAAAGACAAAAATTAATCATATTATGAGATATCCAATGATATGTATAAATCACAAAAGTAAGAATTGAATATTCTGAAATCGTTAAATACTAAAACAAAAAACATGTCGTTTCTTTACAAATATTATTTAAAATGCAAATTCCATAAAATTAAAAATTAAAAATAATGATTTTTTAAATTTAAAATAAAAACAACTCTAAATCAAAGTGTCTAATAGAGAAAAACATACATTAGATGTTTTATCCAAATCCATGTGATATGTAAAACACATATAGATAGCCATTTAAATTCACCCCACGGGAGATCCTAAAAGTTAGGGTTATCTTAACTTTAACTTTAATTAACTTTCATTAATTAACTCATATTTACGTAAAAATGACACCTTGGATTTTTGTGAGATGTCAAAAGAATAAATATGTCACATAATCATAAAACTATCTTCTCTTAGTTATATAGAGAGATTTAAAAAATATAAGTATCTGCAAATTACATTATGTTGGAATGATTTATGTATTTATTAACGAAAATTTTGTATATTATCCTTTTTATTTCTATGTTTTAAATATTGCATATGAATTAAATATTTTTCTATCCACATATTAAATATTTTTCAATCCACATACTCTATATATCTGTGTATTGATACTATGGTTAACTCTACAAATTAGAGAACTGGCCTTTTGGCATAAAGTATTTGGGATAATTTAAAATTATTTGGGATATAAATATAGTTTTAATGTTTGTTGTTAAAAGAAAACTCCCCAACCATGCACTTTTAGTATATAAAAGAGAAAAAATAAAAATAATATATGAAAAAGCCGTGCATATTAGTACTAGTATATTAAATCAAATAATATTTAAAAAAATCAAAAAATAAGATAAAATAACACCTAAACAAAAATTCTAACTATCTATATTATAACTAAAAAAGGAGGTTGGGGGAATCCCCCTCCTTGAGCCTAATTATCCATCCTAATTAATCCTTTATTTTTAATTATATTTAAAACTTTATCATAAATCTTTTTTTCTCCTAATTTCTTGGGTTTTTTTTAATAGATAAATATTATTTAAAACTCTATCACAAATCTTTTTAAATTTTAAATATATATACTATTCTTTTTATTCTTATTCTTAAATCTCACGACAATTTATCTCCTCAAAAAAAGAACTTACGTTTTTTTAATTTGTATATCACTTTAATTTTAATTTAGGTATTTTGTTCATGTTCATTATTTTATATTGAATTGTTATTGTTACTTTTCTCTTCTTTTTTTTTTAAGTTTTGTTATCAATTGTAGGTTGATTATGGTTTTTTTATGAAGTTGTGATCTAAGGATAGGCTGAGTTTGATTTCAAAGTGGGGCTCTCGGTGCTTCTTTCAAGTGGCATATTGTGAGTTGTTAATAATTTTAATTTTAATTTAGGTATTTTGTTCATATTCATTATTTTATATTGAATTGTTATTGTTACTTTTCTCTCTCTTTTTTAAATTTTGTTATTAATTGTAGGTTGATTATGGTTTTTTTATGAAGTTGTGATCTAAGGATAGGCTGAGTTTGATTTCAAAGTGGGGCTCTCGGTGCTTCTTTCAAGTGGCATATTGTGAGTTGTTAATAATTTATTGTTGGGATGGACATGTAAATGAGATGTTGAGATGTTTATTGGAATTGTTTTCGTATTATAGAATAAGAATAGACCCATCATGAAAAATAGTTAGAACCTCACCATACCCTTACAGATTGTCAACAGTGACATAGTTATATTATTCATGTAAACAATACATGTTTCGATTCTGATTCTTCTTAACCCTATTTTTATCCTATATTTTATATTCAAAATTCAAAATTATTTATTAAGCAATAGTTTTGGTTTAATTGATAACAATATCTGGAATGCCCACATTTATTTAACAGCCAAATAACCTATGTAATTTGGTAGCAAGGTTGGTACCGGTTGGATATGGTATTAAGAAGCTCCAAGTCATGATCACCATTGTGGACGACGTGGTCTCTGTTGATACTTGATAAGATTAAAGAGAAATTTACCATGGAGCCCATTAATGAATATGTCCAGAGCTATGATATCGTGGCCTTCAACAAGATGTCAAGATTTGTAAGTTTCTACTAAAACCAATGCAAGAATTTATGAATGTTTATTGTATGTATAATGTTTATATGTGATTTATATGTGGTGATGTATATAATATAGTAATGTGAAAATCTATATAAAACTGTGTTTTTGTTCCGTTGAGGTCATTAAAACTTAAAAGTATGATTCTTGGTTAATTAAGGCTGTTTTATCAAAAATGTGTAAGTATGTTGTATAAAAACGCAGTTTTATTGTATGTGTAGCTAGCTAAAGCTGTTAATAGTTCCCTAATCTCAAACTGTCGGATTCGAGCAAAACTACACGAAGGCTCTTGAATGGGTAACCCTAAAATCCAAATAGCAACTTCATTCAACTTACAGTGGGACGAGATAGTTACATGTCAAGGGTTATGGGGTGGAACAAAAGAACAACGCGAAAGTAAGTTTAGCTAAATGATGGTGGTTTTTATTTCTGTTTTTAAATTTATAAATTGTTGTACAAGTAATTATCCCAAAACACACACCTTACGAGCAGAGAACCCGATCGGATGTAGTATAGTTAAGTGATAAGTTACAGAATCATTCGCAGGGACGCGTTGCTTTACCTAATCTAGTAATACTTGTAATTCTAGCGGTTGTGGGGTTGTCACGATTTCCTATTAAACTAATTAAAATACTGAAAAGTAAATAGAAGCCGCAACCGCTTATTCAGCGAGAGGCTTAGTCTGAAAATAGTTTGAAAAAGCAAATAACAGTAATTAAATTAAAATACTTGTTTGGCATCTCCGATCTCATGGTATGGCCAAATATCATTCTACCTACTTGCTAGACTGTTGGAAACTTAATCACGGCTCAAATTCTCGTTAGATTCACTTTGCCTAAGTAACTAGTGCTGTCGCTAGACTCACACTACTCTATAAACAAATTCTCGTTAGATTCATTGTTTAAGCTTCCATTCTCGTTAGATTCAATGACCTAAAGTTTGTGTTACTAATTCATCTTTTAGTTACCCGGCTCTTAAGCCATGACCAGATAATAATTCTCTCCGGTGACCACAGTGCTCGTTTCCAAGTCACTGGATCGCGTCTGACATTGTTAAGCATCATGTTCTATTCATCTAATTACTACGGTTCTGGATCCCTCGGTTACAAGTGAATCACCTTTTACATCTAGTTAAAGACCGACTAATGTTTTCCATCCTTATGTATTAATCCTAGTGTATGATTATAGACCGATCATCAGAATTAAATCAATACATGCAGATATAAAACCGATAATAACATGAAGAACTAGTAAAACATGGATCTACGATAAACAGTAAAACACACTTCAACAGATCTAACAAATAAAGTAAAATAAATAAACGTCTACATGATCACATCGATCCAAACACGTATTCAGCCTACTAGCCTGACATTATTAAAGGAATAACAAAGTCTGAAAAGATGAAAGACATTGTTTACCAACTGAAAGTAAAATAAAAGAGTAGATCTAGGTTGAGAATGAAGATCGGAAGGTGTTAGAAGCTCCAAAACCTCCTTGGAATCTGCAAAGTCGACCTAGGGTTGAATATGGGCGGCTAGGGCTGCTGAATCGGCTCTATCTTCGGGTTTTGAGGGTTACTTCGACTTAAATAGTGAAATAAGTCAGTTGCTGATCTGGGCCGCCCAGCGGCGCTGGGATGGGCTCCAGCGGCGCTGGACAAGGGCCAGCGGCGCTGGCAGCTCCTGTTGCTTCTCGATTTGCTTCGTTCGGCTCCCGGATCACCTCCTTGTGTCTTGTAACTTCATAGGCTTCCATCTTGAGTCACTTAATGCCATTTACCCTCACTCGCATTTTCCGTGAACTTGCATAATCATAGAATTCATTAAGTACCGATAGTTCCGGAATATTAACTCATTTAAGACATAGAAATGAAGCCTTTTGATAGGGGTTTTTATCACAAAATGGACGTTTATCATATACCCCCACACTTAAGTCTTTGCTTGTCCCCACGCGCAAAGCAACATAACTCAACTAATGGTTAGAGTTTATACCTTACATCAAGACAGTGGTGACAGGTCGGTGGTTCCCCACGCACAAAGCAACATAACTCAACTAATGGTTAGAGTTTATACCTTACATCAAGACAGTGGTGACAGGTCGGTGGTTCCCCACGCGCAAAGCAACATAACTCAACTAATGGTTAGAGTTTATACCTTACATCAAGACAGTGGTGACAGGTCGGTGGTTCCCCACGCGCAAAGCAACATAACTCAACTAATGGTTAGAGTTTATACCTTACATCAAGACAGTGGTGACAGGTCGGTGGTTCCCCACGCGCAAAGCAACATAACTCAACTAATGGTTAGAGTTTATACCTTACATCAAGACAGTGGTGACAGGTCGGTGGTTCCCCACGCGCAAAGCAACATAACTCAACTAATGGTTAGAGTTTATACCTTACATCAAGACAGTGGTGACAGGTCGGTGGTTCCCCACGCGCAAAGCAACATAACTCAACTAATGGTTAGAGTTTATACCTTACATCAAGACAGTGGTGACAGGTCGGTGGTTCCCCACGCGCAAAGCAACATAACTCAACTAATGGTTAGAGTTTATACCTTACATCAAGACAGTGGTGACAGGTCGGTGGTTCCCCACGCGCAAAGCAACATAACTCAACTAATGGTTAGAGTTTATACCTTACATCAAGACAGTGGTGACAGGTCGGTGGTTCCCCACGCGCAAAGCAACATAACTCAACTAATGGTTAGAGTTTATACCTTACATCAAGACAGTGGTGACAGGTCGGTGGTTCCCCACGCGCAAAGCAACATAACTCAACTAATGGTTAGAGTTTATACCTTACATCAAGACAGTGGTGACAGGTCGGTGGTTCCCCACGCGCAAAGCAACATAACTCAACTAATGGTTAGAGTTTATACCTTACATCAAGACAGTGGTGACAGGTCGGTGGTTCCCCACGCACAAAGCAACATAACTCAACTAATGGTTAGAGTTTATACCTTACATCAAGACAGTGGTGACAGGTCGGTGGTTCCCCACGCACAAAGCAACATAACTCAACTAATGGTTAGAGTTTATACCTTACATCAAGACAGTGGTGACAGGTCGGTGGTTCCCCACGCACAAAGCAACATAACTCAACTAATGGTTAGAGTTTATACCTTACATCAAGACAGTGGTGACAGGTCGGTGGTTCCCCACGCGCAAAGCAACATAACTCAACTAATGGTTAGAGTTTATACCTTACATCAAGACAGTGGTGACAGGTCGGTGGTTCCCCACGCGCAAAGCAACATAACTCAACTAATGGTTAGAGTTTATACCTTACATCAAGACAGTGGTGACAGGTCGGTGGTTCCCCACGCGCAAAGCAACATAACTCAACTAATGGTTAGAGTTTATACCTTACATCAAGACAGTGGTGACAGGTCGGTGGTTCCCCACGCGCAAAGCAACATAACTCAACTAATGGTTAGAGTTTATACCTTACATCAAGACAGTGGTGACAGGTCGGTGGTTCCCCACGCGCAAAGCAACATAACTCAACTAATGGTTAGAGTTTATACCTTACATCAAGACAGTGGTGACAGGTCGGTGGTTCCCCACGCGCAAAGCAACATAACTCAACTAATGGTTAGAGTTTATACCTTACATCAAGACAGTGGTGACAGGTCGGTGGTTCCCCACGCGCAAAGCAACATAACTCAACTAATGGTTAGAGTTTATACCTTACATCAAGACAGTGGTGACAGGTCGGTGGTTCCCCACGCGCAAAGCAACATAACTCAACTAATGGTTAGAGTTTATACCTTACATCAAGACAGTGGTGACAGGTCGGTGGTTCCCCACGCACAAAGCAACATAACTCAACTAATGGTTAGAGTTTATACCTTACATCAAGACAGTGGTGACAGGTCGGTGGTTCCCCATGCGCAAAGACACATAACTTGATGCGTATAGATTTTACTCGTTATTAGTTCTTTGAACTCTTTTTATTTAATCTATTGATTGCCTTTCTTAAGATACTACATTATTCATGCAATAGACATTATCAGAGACCCCAGATGACTCATACACTTACTCCGCATGCAACTAGTTCACATTAAACAGTGTAAGAATTAAGGCGAACCATACGTCTAAACTAGTCCCTACACAAGCACGTATATAATTAAGTCCAATTAATACATATTCCTAAAAATGAAAATAAAAATAAAAATAAAAATAAAAATAAAAACAAAAATAAAAATAAAAATAAAATAAAAATAAACAAGCTAAAACATAAAAATAAAAATAAAAACGAAATACGATTGCAATAAGTTACTTGTTCCTTTGATCCATCGAAAGCTTGCATCTGTGATTCTAAAGACATACTCATAAAATAGATCACAAATGATAAAATTCAAAACAGTTCACTAAATTGCAATTAGTCACATATTCCTAAAAATGAAAATAAAAATAAAAATAAAAACGAAATACGATTGCAATAAGTTACTTGTTCCTTTGATCCATCGAAAGCTTGCATCTGTGATTCTAAAGACATACTCATAAAATAGATCACAAATGATAAAATTCAAAACAGTTCACTAAATTGCAATTAGTCACATATTCCTAAAAATGAAAATAAAAATAAAAACGAAATACGATTGCAATAAGTTACTTGTTCCTTTGATCCATCGAAAGCTTGCATCTGTGATTCTAAAGACATAACTCATAAAATAGATCACAAATGATAAAATTCAAAACAGTTCACTAAATTGCAATTAGTCACATATTCCTAAAAATGAAAATAAAAATAAAAATAAAAATAAAAATAAAAATAAAAACGAAATACGATTGCAATAAGTTACTTGTTCCTTTGATCCATCGAAAGCTTGCATCTGTGATTCTAAAGACATAACTCATAAAATAGATCACAAATGATAAAATTCAAAACAGTTCACTAAATTGCAATTAGTCACATATTCCTAAAAATGAAAATAAAAATAAAAATAAAAATAAAAATAAAAATAAAAATACGATAAAATAAAATAAAAATAAAAATAAAATAACACTTCAATCAAAATAAAAAGAAATAACAAGCTAAAACATAAAAATAAAAATAAAAACGAAATACGATTGCAATAAGTTACTTGTTCCTTTGATCCATCGAAAGCTTGCATCTGTGATTCTAAAGACATACTCATAAAATAGATCACAAATGATAAAATTCAAAACAGTTCACTAAATTGCAATTAGTCACATATTCCTAAAAATGAAATACGATTGCAATAAGTTACTTGTTCCTTTGATCCATCGAAAGCTTGCATCTGTGATTCTAAAGACAAACTCATAAAATAGATCACAAATGATAAAATTCAAAACAGTTCACTAAATTGCAATTAGTCACATATTCCTAAAAATGAAAATAAAAATAAAAATAAAAATAAAAATAAAAATAAAATAAAAATAAATAACAATAAAACATAAAAATAAAAATAAAAACGAAATACGATTGCAATAAGTTACTTGTTCCTTTGATCCATCGAAAGCTTGCATCTGTGATTCTAAAGACATACTCATAAAATAGATCACAAATGATAAAATTCAAAACAGTTCACTAAATTGCAATTAGTCACATATTCCTAAAAATGAAAATAAAAATAAAAATAAAAACGAAATACGATTGCAATAAGTTACTTGTTCCTTTGATCCATCGAAAGCTTGCATCTGTGATTCTAAAGACATAACTCATAAAATAGATCACAAATGATAAAATTCAAAACAGTTCACTAAATTGCAATTAGTCACATATTCCTAAAAATGAAAATAAAAATAAAAATAAAAATAAAAACGAAATACGATTGCAATAAGTTACTTGTTCCTTTGATCCATCGAAAGCTTGCATCTGTGATTCTAAAGACAAACTCATAAAATAGATCACAAATGATAAAATTCAAAACAGTTCACTAAATTGCAATTAGTCACATATTCCTAAAAATGAAAATAAAAATAAAAATAAAAATACAAATAAAAAAAAAATAAAAATAAAATAAAAATCAAAATAAAAATGAAATAACAAGCTAAAACATAAAAATAAAAATAAAAACGAAATACGATTGCAATAAGTTACTTGTTCCTTTGATCCATCGAAAGCTTGCATCTGTGATTCTAAAGACATACTCATAAAATAGATCACAAATGATAAAATTCAAAACAGTTCACTAAATTGCAATTAGTCACATATTCCTAAAAATGAAAATAAAAATAAAAATAAAATACGGCTTGGGTTGCCTCCCAAGAAGCGCTAAGTTTAACGAGTCTTCAGCCGGACTCGGCCTAGGAACTAGGTTAAGGAAGAATACGGGGTAGGCCGGGGGCCGGTTCCCGTTGGGTTGTATCGAATATAAATGTCAGACCTATCCTCCAAATATGACTCGATATTCATCCTTTCTCCTTGTCCTTTGGCAAAGCTTAGTCTTACAGTCAAAACCATAGGGATTATCTTCACTTATATCCTTCTTATTAAACTTCAATATATTAATCCCTGACTGTAACATCAATTCTCCTAACTCGACATTTATATCAGCACATGCGATCTTTAAAAATGGTTGACCTAAAATCACGTTATTCCTAGTGATTGCGTTTTCTTTTACCATAAAGAACTCTGTCGAGAATTTCAGTCCGTCAATATGAATCACTACATCCTTAACAAATCCTCGGACTCTAATCTTCACATTTCTAAAAAGATTGACCATTTTATCTTCCCATTCTACTTTCCCTAGCTCCTTACTAGCATATCTTGTCTGATAATCTAAGGGGAATATGTTTATTGTTGCCCTCGCATCTATAAAGGCTTCACATCCTAAATTCTTTCGGATTCTACTTCGAACCTTAAAGATTGTAGGGTCTCCTAGGGCAGAGGTTGACAGATAAGGGTTATACTTAGTTAAGGCTTGGTCCTTAATATCATTCCATCCTAAGTTGTCTAGGAATTTGTTTACCCTAACTAGTATCCTATCACCTTTTTCTATACTTCTCTCAGTCTTTTCTAGGATCTTTTCTAACTCATCAAGTTTAGTTTTCCTATGTAATTCACTCAAACCTTTCCCATACCTAGTTCTCATATCTAAGCCTTCACCATACCAAAAACGACTTAAACTCTTAAGGCAATGATAGGCATCTAAAGGTTTCTCATCACATTCATTCTCAATATTAAAGCACATTTTATCATAGTCAACATCCCTAGAGTCTTTAACAGGCAATATGACTTTAACTTGACCATTTGACAAAGATATTTCATGTTTCAGAACATGGATGATAACATCTGTAGCATGCAAAAATGGTCGGCCTAAAATTAGGGGTATCACTACTTCACTTACCGAATCAAGCACAACAAACTCAGTACAAAATTCTAATTCCTTAACCCTGATATGGACTCGTTCGACAATCCCCTTGGGTTGTCGGTAAGTCTGATCGGCTAACCAAATGCTCATGTTAACGGGTTTTAGCAAAGAAAGGGTAAGTTTATCATAAATCACAGTAGGCATAACATTAATACTTGACCCTAAATCAGCTAATGCACTCGAAAAATATTCATCATTAATAGTGCAAGGAATAAGAAAACTTCCTGGATCTTTAGATGCTTGCGGTAGCTGTGTTTCGCCATCCGGTGCTTCGGGATCTTGAACTTCATCCTTACTATCCGAGTCGTCCCCATCCTTGATTTTGCATTTTGAAGCGAATTGGATCTCGACATCTCCTTGGAAAGCAGCTGAAAATGAAGTTTCGCATGAATCTGGGCTGACGGAGCTTCCAGTGGCGCTGGCTGGTGCTGAGCGGCACTGGATTGCTCCTGGGGGGTTGCCAGCGGCGCTGGTAGTTCCTGGATAGATTCCAGTTTTGCGTCTTTGTTCGTTTCTTCTTCATTTTGCTCCCGTATGACCTGTACCTGATTGGACACTTCACAAAAATCATTAGAAAGCTCAGTGGAGTCATTACCTTCGGTGAACACGGCGTTCACATTCTCGTTTCGCCCGATTGGTGGTTGGTACTTTTGACTCGTGCTAGGGTTTCCTTGAGGGTTCGGTTTGGGATTAGCTTGTGCATTGCTTGCAAGAAGACCACTTTCCTTCTTAGCACCCTGCTCCATCCATTTCTCTAGCTTCCTTTCCAACCTTTGATGGCGGATTGTTGGTCTCTCATCACGGCATCCACTTTATGGTCAAGGTTAGCAATCTTCTCATTCAAGAACCTCGTGTACTTATCCAAGGAGTCATGCCTCTTGTCATTCATGTCCATATACTTCTCCATCATGTTGGTGAGCTTGACAATCGGATCCTCCTTGACTTCATTCTCCACTTTTGGTTGCTCGGGTTGACCATTACTCCTTTGTCACCTATTTTGAAAAGAACCAAAGTTATTTATAGCATAACTAGAATTGAAGTTAGAATTACCGGGGTTTCTTTGGAATAGTCCTCGTTGATAGCCTCCTCGGTATTGGTTCTGGACAAAATTGACTTGCTCGGTAGCCTCCTCTTCACAATCCTCGGTATAGTGCATTCCTCCGCAATTGTTGCACCCGTGTGCAATCACCTTGAGGTCTTTGTCCATAATGTCCAACCTATCTTCAAAAGTATAAAAACGGTTAGATAAAGCTTTAAGTTCATGAATTACCTCATTGTCGGAGCTACTCTCGATGCTAGCCACGGTCCTTCTCGTCCTCCTTTCTCGATCTCTATCATCCATATCTCGAGCTAAGCTAGCCTGCACCATATCCTCCGTCATCTTGTACGCGTCATTAGTAGACTTGTACAAAAAGTTACCACCGCCGGCTAGGTCTAAATCCTTTTGGGAACTCTTGGTTAAACCATAGAAGAAAATCTCCATGATCTCGTACTTGTTAAGTCCATTCCCGTGATAGTTTCTGATCATTTCCCAAAGCCTTTTCCATGCATCAACTAGTGATTCTCCCTCGTCTTGCCTGAAAGCCTTGATGTCTCGAAGCATTTTCCTAGCTAAACTCGGGGGAAAGAATTGTGAGACGAACTGTTCGCGAAGTTGATTCCATGTAGTGATGGTACCTTCATCGAGCTCATCGAACCAAGCACGTGCCTCTCCCGTGAGAGACGACGGAAATAAGCTAAGCTTCACATCGTCATCGGTGACGTCTCCTCCGTATTTGAACATTTTGCACAAACTTATGAATTTGCTTACATGCTTATGGGGGTCGGATTTGGCTCGACCATCATATTGCTTGTCTTGGATTAACTTAAGGCGGTGGCCTTTGACTGAAAATGAATCTCCTAGGTTTGGTGGGACAATAGCCGATCCCTGTGTATGTGCTACGGCTCTCGTCCTTTCCATCATAGGTCGGTCAAATTCATCTATTTCGGATCTAGGTGAATTCGGTTGGGATGGTGTTTTTGGTGGGTTTGATGAGGCTGCTTCTAACTGTTGTATCCTAATCCTAGCGGGCGATGATGCCCTAATGTTCTTGTCCTTCGATTTGTCTTCCAGCTTGATTACCTAAGTAAAACTGCAACACTCAAAGAAAAACGTCAAACGCACCAATATAAAAATGAAAAATTAAACTACTTAAACTAATAATGAAATGAAAATACTACTAAACCCTAATTGACCTAAACCTAAGTACTGAAAAGTAACTTTCTCGTGCCGAAACACAAGAAAGGATCGAACTACACTACTAAACTAAGAATGCGTCGCGTCCCCGGCAGCGGCGCCAAAAAGCTTGATGGTGGTTTTTATTTCTGCTTTTAAATTTATAAATTGTTGTACAAGTAATTATCCCAAAACACACACCTTACGAGCAGAGAACCCGATCGGATGTAGTATAGTTAAGTGATAAGTTACAGGATCGTTCGTAGGGACGCGTTGCTTTACCTAATCTAGTAATACGTGTAATTCTAGCGGTTGTGGGGTTGTCACGATTTCCTATTAAACTAATTAAAATACTAAAAAGTAAATAGAAGCCGCAACCGCTTATTCGGCGAGAGGCTTAGTCTGAAAATAGTTTGAAAAAGCAAATAACAGTAATTAAATTAAAATACTTGTTTGGCATCTCCGATCTCATGGTACGACCAAATATCATTCTACCTACTTGCTAGACTGTTGGAAACTTAATCACGGCTCAGATTCTCGTTAGATTCACTTTGCCTAAGTAACTAGTGCTGTCGCTAGACTCACACTACTCTATAAACAAATTCTCGTTAGATTCATTGTTTAAGCATTAATGACCTAAACCTAAGTACTGAAAAGTAACTTTCTCGTGCCGAAACACAAGAAAGGATCGAACTACACTACTAAACTAAGAATGCGTCGCGTCCCCGGCAGCGGCGCCAAAAAGCTTGATGGTGGTTTTTATTTCTGCTTTTAAATTTATAAATTGTTGTACAAGTAATTATCCCAAAACACACACCTTACGAGCAGAGAACCCGATCGGATGTAGTATAGTTAAGTGATAAGTTACAGGATCGTTCGTAGGGACGCGTTGCTTTACCTAATCTAGTAATACGTGTAATTCTAGCGGTTGTGGGGTTGTCACGATTTCCTATTAAACTAATTAAAATACTAAAAAGTAAATAGAAGCCGCAACCGCTTATTCGGCGAGAGGCTTAGTCTGAAAATAGTTTGAAAAAGCAAATAACAGTAATTAAATTAAAATACTGAAAGTAACTTTCTCGTGCCGAAACACAAGAAAGGATTGAACTACACTACTAAACTAAGAATGCGTCGCGTCCCCGGCAGCGGCGCCAAAAAGCTTGATGGTGGTTTTTATTTCTGCTTTTAAATTTATAAATTGTTGTACAAGTAATTATCCCAAAACACACACCTTACGAGCAGAGAACCCGATCGGATGTAGTATAGTTAAGTGATAAGTTACAGGATCGTTCGTAGGGACGCGTTGCTTTACCTAATCTAGTAATACGTGTAATTCTAGCGGTTGTGGGGTTGTCACGATTTCCTATTAAACTAATTAAAATACTGAAAAGTAAAGACATTGTTAACCAACTGAAAGTAAAATAAAAGAGTAGATCTAGGTTGAGGATGAAGATCGGAAGGTGTTAGAAGCTCCAAAACCTCCTTGGAATCTGCAAAGTCGACCTAGGATTGAATATGGGCGGCTAGGGCTGCTGAATCGGCTCTCTCTTCGGGTTTTGAGGGTTACTTCGACTTAAATAGTGAAATAAGTCGGTTGCTGATCTGGGCCGCCCAGCGGCGCTGGCAGCTCCTGCTGCTTCTCGATTTGCTTCGTTCGGCTCCCGGATCACCTCCTTGTGTCTTGTAACTTCATAGGCTTCCATCTTGAGTCACTTGATGCCATTTACCCTCACTCGCATCTTCCGTGAACCTGCATAATCATAGAATTCATTAAGTACCGATAGTTCCGGATCTGGGCCGCCCATCAGCGCTGAGATGAGCGGCGCGACATGGACCAGCGGCGCTGGCACCTCCTGCTGCTTCTCGATTTGCTTCGTTCGGCTCCCGGATCACCTCCTTGTGTCTTGTAACTTCATAGGCTTCCATCTTGAGTCACTTGATGCCATTTACCCTCACTCGCATCTTCCGTGAACCTGCATAATCATAGAATTCATTAAGTACCGATAGTTCCGGAATATTAACTCATTTAAGACATAGAAATGAAGCCTTTCGATAGGGGTTTTATCACAAAATGGACGCTCATCACTAAACTAAAGCCGATTCTGTTCTAAACCTCCAAGTTAATTTCAAGGATTTCTTTCAATGACAATGCAAGGGTAATTGTTACTGAAAACACATCTCCAGTAGTTTGTTTTACTTTGACTTGAAAGGCTGTATATATAGTCATGTGTCCTTCATAATATATCTTTGCAGAAATTATTTGTTCAGTCTTCTATCATATGGCGAACATGTTGGATATTATGTTAAATGGTGTTTACCGTTTTTGTTTTAATGTTTATGTTTTAATTAATTATTACTTTTTTCATTATTATTTTTAAATATTTAAATTACGTAACATCATGTTATTATATAATTGTTTTATATGTTATCGATTTATTTATTTAGGTAAAACTTTATAATTTATACTACAAACTCAAACCATATTTAGGCGAAATCTACTTCTTAAATTACCTGTCCATTGCACGGGTCTGAAGACTAGTTATTATATATAACAATTTAAGACATCTTAGCTACAGTAACTTCTTAAGTTTTTTTATTTTTACCACAACTAATTTGACTTTTCAGTTTTTACCACAACACTTTTGCATTTTTCACTTTGGCCACAAACTTTAACTTCCTTTAGATTTAGACCCTAAAATACAATACCACAACTCTCATAAATCTGTCATAAAGGCTACTTTTTCAAGCTTAAAAACATGGCAGGAGCTTGCCCGTTATCATCGCCGTGAACACAAACCATCCACCGGTTTCGAAATCCAAACAATACCATACAAAAACTTGCTGTTAACAAAACTTTATGCTGATTTCGCTACCAATTTTAATACACCTGGTACAAAAAATATAAAAGAAGAAAACAAAAGGTAGATGGTGGCATGTGAGTAGAATAATGTTATGCTGGAAAACAAAAGGCTGTTGAGGGCATTATGGTAACTTCAAGAATACGAAGCTACAATACAATTCCGGCCACCTCCATCAAATTCAGACGCATGTTGTCAACCAGATTTGTTGTCACTGTACCGTGGTAGGGACGTAGCTAGGTGGTGGGACAGTGTTTGATTTCGTCTTTGTCTTTGACTTGGGTTATAGCCAGCTCCGGTTATTGGATAATGACACTTGGTTATTTAGGAGGCCGACGATTGAAGTTGTGCCAAGGGAAGAAAGTGGCAAAGAATGAAGAATAGATTTGGTCTTCTTTGTGTTGCTGCTTCACTTTTAATATATACATATATATCTATAATTCCGATCTATGTATATGTATATAGGGGGAAGTGAGTATGGGGTTGTCCCCCATCTAAGCTTAGATAGGGAACCCCTCACATTTGGTTTTTATAATCATAAAATTCATGGGGGCCCATGTATTTATTTAAAATTCAAACAAATATTAAAATATTTGTATGTGAGGGGTTCCCCATCTAAGCTTAGATGGGGAACAACCCCATACTCACTTTTCCCATGTATATATATATATGTCCAACAATATTTGGTACTCATGATTTTCCAGAAAAATTTTGTAGACATCATAGAAACAAGGATTAGATCTAGGAATTTTTTTTTGAAACGGACGTTTTTCAAGGGTGTTTTGTCAAACAAGTTTTCGCAATTTTTTTTTTGTGAAAGTGGGTAAACCGGTACTGGGAGTACCGGTTTCGTTTTTTTGGCCCGAACCCGGTATTCCCAAAACCGGGTTCAGAAAAAGCATTTTGAAACCGGTATTGGCATCACCGGTTTCAGAGTGTGCAGGTGCTTTGTAGGTTTGGTTCAGACGATGTGACAAGGGAGGTACGAATGTGGGCACCAACAACGAAACCGGTACTCCCAATACCGGTTTTGAGTAGGGTACAAACAAAGATTATTGCGATTTTGTTTTTTTTTTCGAATCTGAAATACTTATCGTGAGGGTTTGATAGTCATCTGTGTACAACTTGTTCAATCCAGCACTTGTGAGCAGCAAGCTTGCTAGTACACTCACTTACCAAAGTTTCAAATCTTTGTATTTTTTGCTAGTGAATTCAAAAAGCACTCGTGGATCCAAAAAACGAGTCTTGATGTTGCAAGATACATATATATATATATATTTTAAACTATTTAATACTTTAATCAAAGAATCACTTATAAAGACACTCATTATTTTATCTTTTTTCAATGTGGGACAAACACACCACTTAAAAATATAACTAATAAAGACCATACATTTAAACTATTTTGGACAACAATGTTCTAACCCACTCATACTTTTAGCATACATGACCTTAGAGTTCACTCCTACTCTTGCTGTAAAAAGTAGTAAACCAACAGACTTTATTCTTGGTGAATTTTGACTAGCAACATACAAACCCAACTTCCTTACAACTTGCAAACGCTACAAGCCTGGTCTATCGCGGCTGCCCCATATGTAATAATCTGCCTCGGAAGTATAAAAAGAAGAAATATAAATGACATAATCAACAACAAGCAAGACCATGAACAAAACTCGTAAAGAAGTTCCATTCAATAACATACTGAACATACAAAATAATTTCACATGACCTGTATAAAAAAATATAGTGCATTTGAGCTTGAAAGTGAAACTTCAAAAAATATTTAAGGATTATAGCTTCAGATTGTCCAACCAAAGAGCTATGTTCGTGTGTATATATATATATATATATGTTTTTCGAAATGTATATATATATGTATATATATATATATATATATATCAAAGTTTGTGTTTCATTATTGATGCTTGCTGTTTTGTCGTGACCCTCGGACCCGGTTTTGCCAATACCGGGTTCGCAGCCATACGTCGCTATCACCTGCACGTCTTCTGTAGAAGTCAAAGATTCCACTGCACCTGTCACATCACTGCGAAACCGGTCCTGCGACTACCGGTTTGGAGCTTCGAAAATTGAACCCGGTTTTGCGAATACCGGGTTCGAGCCAAATATCCGAAACCGGTACTGGGAGTACCGGTTTAACTGGTTTCACAAAAAAAAAATTCAAAAACTTGTTTGACAAAACACCCTTGAAAAACGCCTGTTTCAAAAAAAAATCTTAGATCTAGGTGAGACTTTTATTGTTGGTGACTTGGTGGGATGAATTATTGTTGAAGAGATTTTTATTGTGCTGGTGGGATGAAATGGAGTAATGGACTACAGGGAAAGGATAAACAAAGGGAGCGGCTATCTACACATATCAACTGTTCCTGGAAAACACATCCGAAACTCCCCGTTTTATGTAAAACGCCGCGTTTATCGCCCCGTTTTATATAAAACGCCGCGTTTGACACGCCCCGTTTTATATAAAACGCCGCGTTTATGCCCCGTTTTATATAAAACGCCGCGTTTATCGCCCCGTTTTATATAAAACGCCGCGTTTATCGCCCCGTTTTATATAAAACGCCGCGTTTATCGCCCCGTTTTATATAAAACGCCGCGTTTATCGCCCCGTTTTATATAAAACGCCGCGTTTATCGCCCCGTTTTATATAAAACGCCGCGTTTATCGCCCCGTTTTATATAAAACGCCGCGTTTATCGCCCCGTTTTATATAAAACGCCGCGTTTATCTCCCCGTTTTATGTAAAACGCCGCGTTTATCGCCCCGTTTTATATAAAACGCCGCGTTTGGCCGGTGTGTAGATAGTAAAAGCTATAAGGAGAATTACATGTGGCCTATAACGTTGTTTAAATGAGAATTCAGGACATGTTATCATGTTCAAAATCACCCCACTGATCATATCATTTGCCCTCATGCTTATGTTAGATTCTTTTTGTGTAATTTTTCTTTGACCGTATGGATTATGGCCTGTATGGGTTCATTTCGTTTTTGTGACAATGTATGGGCTGAGTCATTTGGTTTTTTCCTCTTATATATTATGGCTTGTACCGCTTCATC
>CM067168.1:52971772-53098486 GCA_034093135.1 Erigeron breviscapus | reverse complement strand
GCTTGCATATGGACTTATTTGGACCAATTAGTACTCCTTCATTCACTGGAATGAGGTACTCCTTGGTAATTGTTGATGAGTATTCAAGATACACCTGGGTTTTCTTTCTAAGACACAAGAGTGAAGCTGCTGACAGCATTATTCATTTCATCAAGCAAGCTAAAATTCTCTACAAAAGACCTGTTAGGCAATTAAGAAGTGATAATGGTACTGAATTTAAGAATATCACTCTTAATTCTTTTTGCAGTGAAAAAGGGATTTCACAAGTCTACTCAGCTGCCAGAACTCCTCAACAAAATGGTGTTGCAGAAAGAAGAAACAAAACTCTTATTGAAGCTGCCAGATCCATGATGGCTCAAAACAATGTCAAGTCTCATTTCTGGGCTGAAGCAGTACACACAGCTTGCTTTACCCAGACAGATCCCTCATTGTGAAAAGACACCAGAAGACTGCATATGAACTTCTTAGGGGGAGAAAACCTGAGATTGGTTTCCTAAGAATGTTTGGGAGTCCTTGTTACATTCTGAATCAGAAAGACCATCTTGGAAAATTTGATGAGAAATCAGATGAAGGTATCCTACTTGGATATGCAACAATGATGAAGGCCTACAGAGTTTACAACAAGAGAACTAAAATTGAGAACTCTGTTAATGTAAGCATAGATGAAGGTTGTTCTAAGCCAGATTGCTCTCCTCCTGAAGATGAAGATTTCAACTTTGAAGAACTGGTTGTGCCTGAGAATGAGCCTCCAACTAATCCTCCAATTGGAGTTGATAATGCTCAAACTCAGGGGGAGCAACTTTTAGAAGAAGAAGAAAGTGTTCCAATCTTTGAAAATGCCCAAGCTGATCCTACTCCCACTGAAGAAATTATTCATAATTCATTAAATGACTCTCCAACTGGTTCAGATTCCTCCATTCCAGTCCAAGCTGATCAGCCTCTTCCTCAAGCTGATCATGCTGAACCATCTAATATGAATCAGTCCATTGTCCCAGTTACCATATGGACAAAGAGTCATCCAATTAACCAAATCATTGGTGATCCACTCTCTGGTGTTAAAACAAGAAGGAAGGCAACAGGCAATTTCTGTATGTTTGTCAATTTTGTAAGCAAGGTGGAACCAACTGAGGTTAATGAAGCACTGGCAGATCCTTCTTGGGTAAATGCAATGCAAGATGAGTTAACACAGTTTGAAAGAAACAAGGTTTGGGAACTTGTTCCAAGACCTCATCACAAGATTGTGATTGGAACCAAGTGGGTCTACAGAAACAAAATGGATGAAGGGGAGTTGTGACCAGAAATAAAGCAAGATTGGTAGCTCTTGGTTACAGACAAGAGGATGGAATTGATTATGATGAGACTTTTGCACCAGTGGCAAGATTAGAGGCAATCAGAATGTTCTTGGCCTTCTCTGCTCACAAAGGTTTCAAAGTCTATCAAATGGATGTAAAGAGTGCATTTCTTAATGGAAAATTGGAAGAAGAAGTCTATGTTGAACAGCCGCCTGGTTTTGAAAATTCAAAGTTTCCTGACCATGTGTTCAAGCTTGACAAGGCTCTCTATGGGTTGAAGCAAGCTCCAAGGGCATGGTATGACACTCTGTCTAAATTCTTATTGGCTAACAACTTCAAAAGAGGTAATGTTGACAAGACTTTGTTTGTGAGAAAGTATAATGGTGATATCCTGCTTGTACAAATCTATGTAGATGATATAATATTTGGGTCTAGCAGTGAAAGACTTTGCAAAAAGCTTTCTGAATTAATGTCTAAAAAGTATGAAATGAGCATGATGGGAGAACTAAACTATTTTATGGGTTTACAAGTTAAACAGACTAAAAATGGAATTTTCATAAACCAAGGAAAATATGTTAAAGATCTCTTAAACAAGTTTGGTTTTAGTGATTGCTCACCTATGAAAACTCCTATGGGAACTGGTGATAAGCTGGGTGAAGATAAAAACGGCAAATCTGTTGACACCACAGCTTATAGGGGTATGATAGGATCATTACTTTACTTGACTGCTAGTAGACCAGATATTATGTTTGCTACATGTCTTTGTGCAAGATATCAAGCTAGTCCTAAGGAATCTCATCTTAAGGCTGTGAAAAGAATCTTTAGATACCTTAAAGGTAGTCCCAATCTGGGTCTTTGGTATCCCAAAGACTCAGGATTTGATCTAATTGGCTATTCATATTCTGACTTTGCAGGCTGTAAGATTGACAGAAAAAGTACTTCAGGAGCTTGTCAATTGCTTGGCAATAGACTTGTAAGCTGGTCCAGCAAGAAGCAGCATTCAGTTTCTATATCCACTGCAGAAGCTGAATATGTTGCTGCAGGAAGTTGTTGCTCTCAAATTCTTTGGATGCAATATCAGCTTCAAGACTATGGTGTCACAGCATCAAAAACTCCAATCTTTTGTGACAGTACCAATGCCATAGCAATTTCAAACAATCCTGTGCTTCATTCAAGGACCAAGCACATTGATATAAGATATCATTTCATCAGGGATCATGTAATGAAAGAAGATGTTGAACTCCATTTCATTCCAACAGATAATCAACTTGCTGACTTGTTCACAAAGCCATTGGATGAATCAAGGTTCAACTATCTCATAAGTAAGCTAGGTATGCTTAATTTGTAAAATGTAGTGAGCTAAGTAATAACAAATCTGACCCCTTAGAGTTATTCTAAATTTTTGAGGGTAAGTTGTGTCTAACCCAGACTACCCTTTCATACTTGGTGCATTTCCAAGTAAAAGAGGGTAAGTGATATCGCCTATATTATACATATTTATCTTATGCGATATCATCTATTTTGTGTTCAAATCATGCTTATTTTGATGGACTTTTGATACTTAATAAATGGTTTTTATTGTATTGTAGGTTAATTTGATGGAGTATGATAAAAAGGTAAAATGTGTTCTTTCTAGCATGAAGAAAAAAAGAAACTAAAGTTAGTGATCATACTGTTCAAGTTAAACGAAAATGAGTTCAGATTGATATTAGCATTTTGACTTGCAATGAATTAATGGTGGGCTTAGACTAATAATGTCTTATGTGGGCTTTGCAAAGAAAGAAAACCATAATAAAAGTGCAGCCCATTTTGTTTCACGGGAGGATAAAGTCAACAAAGAGAATTGCATATATATATTATCAATCACAAAATAGTGGGGGTGTCTCGTGGGGTTTGACAGCCGCCAAAAAGGAAAACCCTCACTTGGGGTTTTTATTCTTTACGAAAGGGGCGCAGAAGTTGGCAGCCGAAAAAGGAGACCTCACAGAGTAAGAGGAGCAGCCTAAAAGACGATACCTCTTTGTTTTCTGTACAACCACACGCACAAGCAGCAACAATCTTTTATTGTTTGTTTTCTTTTCTTTATTATCCAAACATTACATATTAATAATTGTCTTTGAGTTAGATTTCTTTCTAATACAGTGATGATTAATTATTTGATGTTAATGTCAGTTAGTATTTTTATTAGTCCATTTATGTGCTAAGTTTTGTCGTCTACTTGATGAAGTGAAATAATTATGTGACGGTTGTGATGTTTTAGTTGGTACACTTAATGTTTTGTCGTGATCTTGATGAATTAATTCCTTGCCATTTGTTATTATTATTGTTGGTGATATATGTGTGCTTCGTTGGTGGTACCAGTTGTATGCATATGTGATTTTAATTGTTTGTCTATAAACAATTAGCACTAGTTCATGGTATGATAGTGAACAATATAATAGTAATAGGAATTGATCTGTCAAGTGGGATTAGCGGTTGGTGGTACCACGTTACCCCACATTAGGCAAAGCTATTATTTAAATAACCAAACAAACTAACTAATTAGGAAAACTATAAACGGAAAGGGTGGTACTCACGGTTATAGTGGAACTCATTGGTTAGGGGTTTCAGGTAGAGGATACGGACTTGCTAGCGGTTGGTGGTACCACGTGAACTTGTCTAGTGATTTGCTTGATGCTCGGTTATTGTATCAACTATTTTAAATGCAACCTGAACTGTTATGGATCTGATTCGAAGTAGATGATACTTTTTATTTTTATTGTTTTTATATTAAAATCTTTTCAGTGTTTCTTTTGAAACAACCTGCCCCGGTAATACCGGATTCCATTGTCTTTTATTATTATTAGTTTAAGCATCGTGACAACTCGGTCACAGAACCCCCCATCTTCTATAATTACATTAAACTCATATTTTTCCTAAATAAATAGTCCCTGTGTTCGATCCTGACTTACCATTTTCTATACTATACACGAACGGGTCCACTGCCCGAGAGTGTGCTTTAGTTAATTAATTGGTATATCTTGTTTATAAATTTAAGACTCGATTTAGCACATCAGTAAGCTGAGTCTGACACAGATTCGTGGTTATTTTTGTTATTAAATATCTCAGTGCGATTTATTATTTTCATTATTTTATTTAAGTGTACTTGTTGATCCTATTGGAGTGTGACACGTGTAGTGGTAACAGCCGGTTACTGAAAAAGTACCTCCACTACTTGTTGATCCTCCAATCAAAATCTTTCTCTCTCCAACTTTTTCAAACGGGATATTTTGAATCATGTATATAATATCGATTTAACCTAAATCCCAAATCACTTGTTCATATTTTCTCAAATCAATTTTCTTTCTCTTAATCTGATTACTGTTTTGTTATTAAAGTTAAATTCTTTTAAAAATTGTTTTCAAATGGCATCATCATCTGTTTCTCTTCATACTAATGATTCTAAATCTAGTTCTTCATCTGAAGCTGAAAGTCTATACCCAGCTCCAATAAGCGCTAATAAGCTTTCACCTTATGTGGTGGGAAGTAATGTAGTAGTGGTTCCGGCTGATCTTGATACTGATAAAATCAAGATTGGCAGTCTGGTTCATGCCAATATTCATCCTCCTTCATGGGCAAAAGGATACGATGAGATTGTGGCTTTCTTATGGTATCATCCATTCGGCAAGGTGATGATTGAGAAGCCAGACTGGGTGTTTCAAGATCTCCTTTGTGAATTTTGGGCGAGCTGTTTTGTGGGACAGAACAAGAAAGGAGATGCTGCAATCTATGGAACAATCCTCAATGGTAAGAAAAAGGTATATATTTCTTATGAGAGGATTAGGTCTGCATTTGAGCTGTCTTATATGCCTGAAGATGATTATGAAAATGTTGTGTCTCATACTAAAGCCAAAAATATTTTACAAGAAGTTGGATATACTGGTCCATTGGCTTCAGTGGTTAAAATGAAATATTTAACTGGCATTTGGAACTATTTACTGAGCACAATTTCTAAAACTTTACAAGTAAAGGCAGGCAGTTTTGATCAACCTAATGTTTTAGAATTGTAGATTTTTCATGCAATAGTCACCATGACAAGAATAGATTTTGCTGGCTTAATTTTTAAGGACTTAGTTGATCGTGTTCATAAGAAGAGCCTTACCATACCTTATGGTAGGATTCTTGCTCTTATCATTGAAGCATAACTTGATAATGATTACAGTCTGGCAACTGGTCAGACTGTGGAATGCAAGTCAATCAACAATAACATTTTCAATAGTCCCAAGGTATCTGTGCAGGGTCTGACCCGAGCAATGCAGATCTACCTTGATTTTTGCAGGCAAAGAGAAAGGGAACAAGAAGCACTTAAGGAAGTTGTCCCTTCTTCGATGCGATCTGAGTCTGACACTCAATTTGCCAATCAGGGGGACCCAGGTACACATGCTTCTGAACCCTCAAACTCTTCTCAATCTATTCAATATTCTTCTCCTTCAAAAGAGGGTGAAGGGTTGGCCAAAACATCAGCCACCCTAGCCACACCCTCATCCACTCTGTCAAAATCCGCTTCTAAAAGACCCATTGTTGAGGACTTAGTGCCTCACAGTGCTAAAAAGAAAAGATCGCAAAGGAAATCTGTGCCAACTTCTGGGGTTGATATTGCAACATCAATCTTGAGATCCCCCAAGGTGCAGTGGAAGCTAAGGAACGTTCCAAAGCTGTCCCTGCTACCCAAGCTGACAAGCCGAAATCGCCACACCCATCTGCACTCTCCCAAAAGAGTGTAGACGAGTTAAAGGGAACACCTATTGCTACCCAACCCTCCAAACAGGGTGAAGGTACTGAAAGAAAGACCTCCTCCCAAGGTCACACTGTGTCTGCACCTATATCACCATCATCAGCCTCTCAAAAGGTTGATGATATCATTAAAGAGATAACAGAGGATCTAGCCCAGATCCAAAATGAGTCAGAGTCTATGCACATCATCTCTGAGGATGGTCAGCCAAAGGAGAGAAGTATCGAACACATTGGTGACACTGCTTCTCCTCCCCAAGCTGATCAGACTCATTCTCTCTTACACTCTGAGTCTGCATAGGCTGTCAATGCCCCTTCTATGTCACAAGGAGGGGTACAGGCCTCAATTCTCCCTAAGGATACTTTGGTGCAACAACACACCTCTGTTGAAGGGCAATCAATTACACAAAACATTACACCTGCAGAGTCTGTGTCTGCATCTGTCCTTGGACAGAGGGATTCTGTAGGTTACATGGTTGTCTTTAAGGCAGTTATGTCAGCCCCTTGTGCAGCAAAGGGAACCATTGATGGTCCTCACGATGTCAATGAGAATATGATCACTATCTCCGGAAGTGATTCTCCATTCGATGATGAGTCTGCCCATCCATCCTCAAGGGATGCTCTGATGGAAGATGCTAGTGGAGGAGTTGATCAAAATCAAGATCAACACATTCCCACTGGCCCTCAGCCTGAACCAAACGTTAATCTCTCTCAGGCTGACCAACTCATCATCAATTCTGACAAATCTACTCATGAGACTCACTCTCATGAGCAAATTCACCAAAACTCCTTAAGCCTCCACCCCTTCTATATGAGCCTAATGACCCTGATATTAAGGATTGCAGGCTGCTCTTTCCAGAGTCAGTGGTTTTTAAGCCAACTGCAAGTTCTTCCCAAGCTGCCACTATCTCATTTTCAGATGTGGTAGGTCAGCTCACTGAGTTCATTTCAACCTCTAAGGTTGAGAGCTTACAGCTGACCAAATGCTTGGAAAAGATCCAAAAGGATCAGGAATTGACGGACAAGAAGGTGGATAAGCTGAGTCAAGATCAGACTGCATTGAAAGAAAATGTGTTAAAAGCAGTTGATTTGATGCAGCAGAACCAGAGCAAGCTGACAGAGTCTCTTGATGGTCTTACAAAGGCAATCAATGAAGAGAATGAAAGAAACAAGAGTACTCTGAGTCAGATTGAGAATGCAGCAACAAATTTTACAAGGGAAGTCAACATAGAACTTCGATTTGCAAACAAGTCACAAGCAGATTTCAAGAATGATCTGATTGAAGTTTCTAAGGGTGTTAAATCTAAAATTGAACTACTCCATGAGGATTATGTTGAGCTAAGAAGAGCCTGTTGTCTCACTAATATCAAGATTGACTTGATCAACCAGGATCTCAAAGGCCTCTTTGCCACTCCAGTGAGCTCTTTCCCTGCTGATGATGACAAAAAGGGGGAGAAGAATGCTAATAAGAAAAAGAGTGCTATGAGTGATGCTGAAATGGAGCTAGAAAGAGAAAGACAACAAGCTCAGGTTGACAAGGAAATTGAAGAATATTTTGAAAAACTGAAAGAAAGACGGAATAAGGCCAGAGCTGAGGAGGCAGTCAATGATAGAAGAATGGTTGTGCATGGTTCTAAGGTGGAAGGTGAGAAAGAAACTGTAGAAGAGATAAAAATACCAGAATCTGAGTCTGGTGGTGAAAATGTTGGAAAAATGAATGAAGAGGCTGAAAAGGAGAGTGATACAACTAAGGGGGAGACTGTTGATGTTGAAATGGGAGATATAAGGAAGGATGGTGGAGTTGAAAAAGTTAAGAAAGCTGAAAAGAAAAGGAAGTCCTCTCAATCTGTTCCTGTACAAGCTGTGCCAACTCAAGCTAACCCAGCTCCCTTAGAACAAATTGATGAATCTTCATCTAGTGAAGACACAGCCACTCTGTCCCAGTTCATGCTCAAGAAAAGGACAACAGAAGGTGGGTCAAGTGGTGTGAAGATCTTAACTGACAAAGAAAAGGATTGGGAGCTTGCAATTAAAAAAGCTTCACAGCTTGGGGTAACAGTTGAGGTGGCGTACAAAATGATTAAGGAGGACAGATTACAAAGAGAAAGAATTGCTGCAACTGAGTCTGATCCTGAAATTGCCAAGGCTGTTCAAGAACAATTAAATAAGTAAGATGAAGAAGATCTTGCAGCCATTGGTTCCAAAAAGAAAGTTGTGGCCAAAGGAAAAGAAAAGAAGAAGGTGGTGGTTCACTCTAAACCATCACAGAAGGTTAAAGATGTGAAGAATAGTGGTGAAGCCCATGATTGGTTAGAGGCTCTAGAGAAAAGAAAAGTAACAGAAAAAGATCAATTATAGAAAGCATCCAGAGCCAATCCTCAAGGTTCTACTCAAAAGGAGAAAAGGAAAGAACATTCCCAGCATCAGGTTTACAAGGAAAGGTTATGAAACAAGCTGGGAAACCCATGATCTTGACAATCTGCTTGAACTAGGATACACTGAGTGGGTGGAGTTACATAATATCATAACTGGTATTTCTGGAATCCACAAAGAGACAGTCTTGGAAGCCATTGAGAAGAAGTTAGTTGCAATTGTAAAGTACAAGATTGATATCACTGGCCTTCCAAGACCAAAAGCATATGATATGGATGATGAAGATGAGTCAGCTGAGCCACTGAAGAAGAAAAGAAGAAGGTTTGAAAGGATTGATGCTCCTGGAGGTGATCATATAGTTTTACTCAAAAATGTGTCTCCTTCAGAGTTGCTTGCACAATTATCTTCTGGTGCTGTTGACAAGATTCTGAATAATCTTAATCTGTCTCTACCTGCTGGTGTTGAAAATGCAAGATGTGGGATGTTCATCACTGAACCTGAACATGGGATGTATTTTGTGGATGCAAGAGGGAAATTGGTTTTCCAGAGGACTACTGAACTAAAACAGGTACCAGCTATGCACCTTTTTACCTTATACAGATTCTGCAGAAATTTTAGTGAAGAAGGTAATGGGTATGAGCAGTTCCTTATTGATGAGGGGTTAGATAGGCAGTTAGATGTGAAAGTTGCCCCATCATTTGAAGTTAAGCAAGAAGCTATAGAAATGCTTGGAGAATAGTGATGTATCATGTATTATCTTGTTTTGTTCTCTATATATGCAAAGGCAGTTGTACAAATCTAGTTTCTTTGTTAAAACTTCATTTCAGTTTAAAAGAACCCAAAAGATTCAAAGGGTCACAATCTGTTAGTTTCATTTTACTTTGATTCTTTGTAAGCTGATAGTTAGAAGTATTGTTGGGTTTTGTCATCATCAAATAGGGGGAGATTGTTGAGTCCCAATGTTAATTGTAAATTTAATGATGACAAATCTGACCTATAAACACTTAGTAATCTTTTGGTTCTTGTAATCTGATCTGGGTCAGACTAAGCTGACACAGCTTACGATCTGTCTCTGACCCAGATCAAGTTTCATACTTTGTAATTGTAAAATCTTGTGGAAGCTAGTGTTATTCAAGCTGCATCAACTATGTGATAGCATTCAATCCAAGTCGAAGAGGAGGATTGAAGATAGAAAACCAAGCTGTTAGTAGAAGACTGCTCGGGATTAGCAGTCAGCTTGGAAATACTTAGGTAGATTGGTGCTTTGACAAACGGCACAATCTGTGTCTGACAATCAAGTGAAGATAACGACCTGGATTAAAGATAAATACAAATGACGTGACTAGGAAGAATCCTAGGATCCAGGTTGGTGGTTGGTTTTACATATGCGTGTCCATACTTTTATTGGTTGATAAAGAATGTGCGTCAGTACGTGGGGGACCACAAGTACTATGAAAGGCACGATTGATTATTCCTTCATCATCCACTGAATGAAGAATACGTGGCTGCAACGGACACCAAGTGAAGGAGCGCTTTCGCCTATAAAAGCCTCATTCATGGAGTGCATATGGGTTGCATTTTCCTGAGAATCATTCTTCACACAAGTTTCTCTGCTCTTATACATAGCTTAGTCTGTACGAGATCAGCTTGGGCTGATTCTCTTGAGCTGAAACTTATTGATTGTTGTTTGTCATTTCATAGGGTTGTTTAGATATCTATAGGCTATCTTTATTCCGCACAACCCTGTAATTCTTTGTATAGATTATTTCTTAATAAAGGATTACATTTGAAAACCACAATCTGTGTTCAAGAATGTCTTTATCACTTTACTGCTTTACTGTTTTAATGATTCCTGCTCTTTACTTACTTGCTTGATATATTTAAACTGAATCTTAAAACGATTTACTCAAAAGTTTGTAAAGATTAAGGAAAGTTGTATTCACCCCCCCCCCCTCTACAACTGTTCTGTGTACAATATACTTTGGTATATTAATACACCTTGGGACGTATCAACGTCGGTTTTATTGTCCGACTAATCTTTAAAGATTTTTTGCACCACCTAGATAAGAGCATCCACATTGTCTACAAGTTCTGTATATGTGGGGTGCTTTAAAGATAATTCCATTTTTTTAATCTCCTCTTGATGTCGAGTCATGCTATCCGATATTTTTAAAATTTTGCACCCAGTTGAGGTGAGTGTATAATTGTAACTTTTGCGGGATGATTATGTGTAGTGAATTTCCCTTCCATTTTTGTGGTAGAAGGTATTTCCATGGCAAAGTAAACCATCATACTCATCTATTTATAGTCACATTGTCCATGTGCATGTGCTGGTAAAGCATCATTTATATAAACCGCTCATTTTTCCCTAAAACTCTCCATTTTAAATAAAACGTCACATTTATTGATCTACATATGGTATCAGATTCCCTGCTCCACCGAGAGACCAGTGTAACACATTGAAATCTACAACATCATTTGTGCCACCTAGAAAACTTCGACAACAAAACGCCCCATTTTAGGTAAAATTCAGATTATTCATTGATGTCTATGGCATTAGAGCGCCATTTTCATAGATTTGAAAGCTTTTAACATGTACTAAAATGATTTTCCGCCAGCCATCTTTATTGAATAAAACATGAATTTGAGGATATACAATTTCATTCATACCAAATATCGGATTTTCAATATTATTATAACTAAAACTTTCAATTTACATTATTATACTAAACATCAAGAATATTATATCAAATAATCTTTAAAATCGTTCAACAATCGTAAAAAAACAACTATACTATCCAAATCCTACATAGTATAAATCAATCAACTTATACAAAGGAAAGGATATAGGAAATAGAAATCCACAATTTGGGCTTTCTTTTTCCACTTTTGTATTCTCCTCTTGATGTTGAGTCACCCTATCCGATATTTTGAAAATTCTACCACCATTCGAGTGTAAAACTGCAACTATTGCGTGATGTATATGTTTAGTGAAATTTTCCTTCTTTTTAAGTCTAGAAGTATGTTACATGCTAAAGTAAACAATCAAACTCATCTATTTATTGTCACTCTGTCCATTTGCATGTGCTGGTAAGGCAACGTTTTATATAAAATGACAAATTTTCTCTAAGACTCTCCATTTTAAGTTAAACGGAACATTTGTTTAAAACTATTTTTTGTATTTGGATTTTATAAAAATGTATTCATTTTTGTGAGGACCCCCACTATCGTGGTCACTTTATTGGGAGGACACGAGTAAGAGACGTTTAAGGTAAAACGTAGCTGGTAAATGACAAATGAGATGTCAATCATGGAGATCTTATCTGACGAAGTCTATCCATGCATGCAACTGTGTGAATGTCAGTTTGTCACCCAGTAATTTATGTACATAAAACACCCCGTTTTATGTAATACGCTACTAACTTTAAAACTATTTTTTGTATTTGGATTTTATAAAAATGTATTCATTTTTGTGAGGACCCCCACTATCGTGGTCACTTTATTGGGAGGACACGAGTAAGAGACGTTTAAGGTAAAACGTAGCTGGTAAATGACAAATGAGATGTCAATCATGGAGATCTTATCTGACGAAGTCTATCCATGCATGCAACTGTGTGAATGTCAGTTTGTCACCCAGTAATTTATGTACATAAAACACCCCGTTTTATGTAATACGCTACTAACTTTAAAACTATTTTTTGTATTTGGATTTTATAAAAATGTATTCATTTTTGTGAGGACCCCCACTATCGTGGTCACTTTATTGGGAGGACACGAGTAAGAGACGTTTAAGGTAAAACGTAGCTGGTAAATGACAAATGAGATGTCAATCATGGAGATCTTATCTGACGAAGTCTATCCATGCATGCAACTGTGTGAATGTCAGTTTGTCACCCAGTAATTTATGTACATAAAACACCCCGTTTTATGTAATACGCTACTAACTTTAAAACTATTTTTTGTATTTGGATTTTATAAAAATGTATTCATTTTTGTGAGGACCCCCACTATCGTGGTCACTTTATTGGGAGGACACGAGTAAGAGACGTTTAAGGTAAAACGTAGCTGGTAAATGACAAATGAGATGTCAATCATGGAGATCTTATCTGACGAAGTCTATCCATGCATGCAACTGTGTGAATGTCAGTTTGTCACCCAGTAATTTATGTACATAAAACACCCCGTTTTATGTAATACGCTACTAACTTTAAAACTATTTTTTGTATTTGGATTTTATAAAAATGTATTCATTTTTGTGAGGACCCCCACTATCGTGGTCACTTTATTGGGAGGACACGAAAATGCTACGTTTTATCTAAAACGTAGCTGGTAAACGACAAATGAGATGACAATCATAGAGATCTTATCTGACGAAGTCTATCCATGCATGCAACTGTGTGAATGTCAGTTTGTCACCCAGTAATTTATGTACATAAAACACCCCGTTTTATGTAATACGCTACTAACTTTAAAACTATTTTTTGTATTTGGATTTTATAAAAATGTATTCATTTTTGTGAGGACCCCCACTATCGTGGTCACTTTATTGGGAGGACACGAGTAAGAGACGTTTAAGGTAAAACGTAGCTGGTAAATGACAAATGAGATGTCAATCATGGAGATCTTATCTGACGAAGTCTATCCATGCATGCAACTGTGTGAATGTCAGTTTGTCACCCAGTAATTTATGTACATAAAACACCCCGTTTTATGTAATACGCTACTAACTTTAAAACTATTTTTTGTATTTGGATTTTATAAAAATGTATTCATTTTTGTGAGGACCCCCACTATCGTGGTCACTTTATTGGGAGGACACGAGTAAGAGACGTTTAAGGTAAAACGTCACTGGTAAACGAGATCTTCGGGGCAAAACTTGTGGATATTCTCTGACAGAACATCTATCCAATCAATGTTTCACCCACTATGTTGGGAGGACACCAAAATGCTACGTTTTATCTAAAACGTAGCTGGTAAACGACAAATTTAGGGCCAACACTTGTGGATATTCTCTGACAGAACATCTATCCAATCAATGTTTCACCCACTATGTTGGGAGGACACCAAAATGCTACGTTTTATCTAAAACGTAGCTGGTAAACGACAAATGAGATGACAATCATGAAGATCTTATCTGACACAGTCTATCCATGCATTCAACTGTGTGAATGTCAGTTTGTCACCCAGTAATTTATGTACATAAAACACCCCGTTTTATGTAATACGCTACTAACTTTAAAACTATTTTTTGTATTTGGATTTTATAAAATGTATTCTTTTTTGTGATGACACCCACTATCTTGGTCACTTTATTGGGAGGACTCGAGTAAGCTACGTTTAAGGTAAAACGTCACTGGTAAACGACAAATTTAGGGCCAACACTTGTCTATGTTGGGAGGACACCAAAATGCTACGTTTTATCTAAAACGTAGCTGGTAAACGACAAATGAGATGACAATCATAGAGATCTTATCTGACGAAGTCTATCCATGCATGCAACTGTGTGAATGTCAGTCTGTCACCCACTAACTTATGTACATAAAACATCCCGTTTTATGTAATACGCTACCAACTTTAAAACTATTTTTTGTATTTGGATTTTATAAAAATGTATTCATTTTTGTGAGGACCCCCACTATCGTGGTCACTTTATTGGGAGGACACGAGTAAGAGACGTTTAAGGTAAAACGTCACTGGTAAACGAGATCTTCGGGGCAAAACTTGTGGATATTCTCTGACAGAACATCTATCCAATCAATGTTTCACCCACTATGTTGGGAGGACACCAAAATGCTACGTTTTATCTAAAACGTAGCTGGTAAACGACAAATGAGATGACAATCATGGAGATCTTATCTGACACAGTCTATCCATGCATTCAACTGTGTGAATGTCAGTTTGTCACCCAGTAATTTATGTACATAAAACACCCCGTTTTATGTAATACGCTACTAACTTTAAAACTATTTTTTGTATTTGGATTTTATAAAATGTATTCTTTTTTGTGATGACACCCACTATCTTGGTCACTTTATTGGGAGGACTCGAGTAAGCTACGTTTAAGGTAAAACGTCACTGGTAAACGACAAATTTAGGGCCAACACTTGTGGATATTCTCTGACAGAACATCTATCCAATCAATGTTTGATGAGCGTCCATTTTGTGATAAAAACCCCTATCGAAAGGCCTCATTTCTATGTCTTAAATGAGTTAATATTTCGGAACTATCGGTACTTAATGAAATCTATGTTTACGCAGGTTCACGGAAGATGCGAGTGAGGGTTAATGGCATCAAGTTACTCAAGATGAAGGCCTGTGAAGTTACAAGACACAAGGAGGTGATTCAGGAGCCGAACGAAGCAATACGAGCTATAGCAGGAGCTTCCAGCGCCGCTGGCCCATGCCCAGCGCCGCTGGGCGGCCCATATCAAAAACCGACTTATACCTCTATTTAAGCCGAAGCAGCCCTCAAAACCCAAGGAGAGAGCCGATTCAGCAGCCCTAGCCGCCCATATTCAACCCTAGGTCGACTTTGCAGATTCCAAGGAGGTTTTGGAGCTTCTAACATCTTCCGATCTTCATCCTCAACCTAGATCTACTCTTTTATTTTACTTTCAGTTGGTAAACAATGTCTTTCATCTTTTCAGACTTTGTTATTCCTTTAATAATGTCAGGCTAGTATGTTGAATACTTGTTTGGATCGATGTGATCATGTAGACGTTTATCTATTTTACTTTATTTGTTAGATCTGTTGGAGTGTGTTTTACTGTTTATCGTAGATCCATGTTTTACTAGTTCTTCATATTATTATCGGTTCTATATTTGAATATATTAGTTTAATTCTGATGGTTGTCTATTACACTAGGACTAATATGCTAGGATGGAAAACACTAGTCGGTCTATAACTAGATGTAAAAGGTGATTCATTTGTAACCGAGGGATCCGGAACCGTAGTAATTAGGATGAATAGAACATGATGCTTAACAATGTCAGACGCGATCCAGTGACTTGGAAACGAGCACTATGGTCACCGGAGAGAATTATTATCTGGCCATGTCTTAAGAGCCGGGTAACTTAAAGATGAATTAGTAACACAAACTTTAGGTCATTAATGCTTAAAGATGAATTAGTAACACAAACTTTAGGTCATTAATGCTTAAACAATGAATCTAACAAGAATTTGTTTATAGAATAGTGTGAGTCTAGGGACAACACTAGTTACTTAGGCAAAGTGAATCTAACGAGAATCTGAGCCGTGATTAAGTTTCCAACAGTCTAGCAAGTAGGTAGAATGATATCTGGTCGTACCATGAGATCGGAGATGCCAAACAAGTATTTTAATTTAATTACTGTTATTTGCTTTTTCAAACTATTTTCAGACTAAGCCTCTCGCTGAATAAGCGGTTGCGGCTTCTATTTACTTTTTAGTATTTTAATTAGTTTAATAGGAAATCGTGACAACCCTACAACCGCTAGAATTACACGTATTACTAGATTAGGTAAAGCAACGCGTCCATGCGAACGATCTTGTACTTATCACTTAACTATACTGCATCTGATCGGGTCCCCTGTCCGTTAAGGTGTGTGTATGTGTTTTTGAGATAATTACTTGTACAACTTTTATAAATTTAAACACTAAAAAAACGCAACCCATCAATGTTTCACCCACTATGTTGGGAGGACACCAAAATGCTACGTTTTATCTAAAACGTAGCTGGTAAACGACAAATGAGATGACAATCATGCAGATCTTATCTGACACAGTCTATCCATGCATTCAACTGTGTGAATGTCAGTTTGTCACCCAGTAATTTATGTACATAAAACACCCCGTTTTATGTAATACGCTACCAACTTTAAAACTATTTTTTGTATTTGGATTTTATAAAATGTATTCATTTTTGTGAGGACACCCACTATCCTGGTCACTTTATTGGGAGGACTCGAGTAAGCGACGTTTAAGGTAAAACGTCACTGGTAAACGACAAATGAGATGACAATCATGCAGATCTTATCTGACACAGTCTATCCATGCATTCAACTGTGTGAATGTCAGTTTGTCACCCAGTAATTTATGTACATAAAACACCCCGTTTTATGTAATACGCTACCAACTTTAAAACTATTTTTTGTATTTGGATTTTATAAAATGTATTCATTTTTGTGAGGACACCCACTATCCTGGTCACTTTATTGGGAGGACTCGAGTAAGCGACGTTTAAGGTAAAACGTCACTGGTAAACGACAAATGAGATGACAATCATGCAGATCTTATCTGACACAGTCTATCCATGCATTCAACTGTGTGAATGTCAGTTTGTCACCCAGTAATTTATGTACATAAAACACCCCGTTTTATGTAATACGCTACCAACTTTAAAACTATTTTTTGTATTTGGATTTTATAAAATGTATTCATTTTTGTGAGGACACCCACTATCCTGGTCACTTTATTGGGAGGACTCGAGTAAGCGACGTTTAAGGTAAAACGTCACTGGTAAACGACAAATGAGATGACAATCATGCAGATCTTATCTGACACAGTCTATCCATGCATGAAACCGTGTGAATGTCAGTCTGTCACCCACTAACTTATGTACATAAAACATCCCGTTTTATGTAATACGCTACCAACTTTAAAACTATTTTTTGTATTTGGATTTTATAAAATGTATTCATTTTTGTGAGGACACCCACTATCCTGGTCACTTTATTGGGAGGACTCGAGTAAGCGACGTTTAAGGTAAAACGTCACTGGTAAACGACAAATGAGATGACAATCATGCAGATCTTATCTGACACAGTCTATCCATGCATTCAACTGTGTGAATGTCAGTTTGTCACCCAGTAATTTATGTACATAAAACACCCCGTTTTATGTAATACGCTACCAACTTTAAAACTATTTTTTGTATTTGGATTTTATAAAATGTATTCATTTTTGTGAGGACACCCACTATCCTGGTCACTTTATTGGGAGGACTCGAGTAAGCGACGTTTAAGGTAAAACGTCACTGGTAAACGACAAATGAGATGACAATCATGCAGATCTTATCTGACACAGTCTATCCATGCATTCAACTGTGTGAATGTCAGTTTGTCACCCAGTAATTTATGTACATAAAACACCCCGTTTTATGTAATACGCTACCAACTTTAAAACTATTTTTTGTATTTGGATTTTATAAAATGTATTCATTTTTGTGAGGACACCCACTATCCTGGTCACTTTATTGGGAGGACTCGAGTAAGCGACGTTTAAGGTAAAACGTCACTGGTAAACGACAAATGAGATGACAATCATGCAGATCTTATCTGACACAGTCTATCCATGCATTCAACTGTGTGAATGTCAGTTTGTCACCCAGTAATTTATGTACATAAAACACCCCGTTTTATGTAATACGCTACCAACTTTAAAACTATTTTTTGTATTTGGATTTTATAAAATGTATTCATTTTTGTGAGGACACCCACTATCCTGGTCACTTTATTGGGAGGACTCGAGTAAGCGACGTTTAAGGTAAAACGTCACTGGTAAACGACAAATGAGATGACAATCATGCAGATCTTATCTGACACAGTCTATCCATGCATTCAACTGTGTGAATGTCAGTTTGTCACCCAGTAATTTATGTACATAAAACACCCCGTTTTATGTAATACGCTACCAACTTTAAAACTATTTTTTGTATTTGGATTTTATAAAATGTATTCATTTTTGTGAGGACACCCACTATCCTGGTCACTTTATTGGGAGGACTCGAGTAAGCGACGTTTAAGGTAAAACGTCACTGGTAAACGACAAATGAGATGACAATCATGCAGATCTTATCTGACACAGTCTATCCATGCATGAAACCGTGTGAATGTCAGTCTGTCACCCACTAACTTATGTACATAAAACATCCTGTTTTATGTAATACGCTACCAACTTTAAAACTATTTTTTTGTATTTGGATTTTATAAAATGTATTCATTTATGTGAGGACACCCACTATCCTGGTCACTTTATTGGGAGGACTCGAGTAAGAGACGTTTAAGGTAAAACTTCACTGGTAAACGACAAATCCGGGGCAAAACTTGTGGATATTCTCTAACAGAACATCTATCCAATCAATGTTTCACCCACTATGTTGGGAGGACACCAAAATGCTACGTTTTAGATAAAACGTAGCTGGTAAACGACAAATGAGATGACAATCATGCAGATCTTATCTGACACAGTCTATCCATGCATGAAACCGTGTGAATGTCAGTCTGTCACCCACTAACTTATGTACATAAAACATCCTGTTTTATGTAATACGCTACCAACTTTAAAACTATTTTTTTGTATTTGGATTTTATAAAATGTATTCATTTATGTGAGGACACCCACTATCCTGGTCACTTTATTGGGAGGACTCGAGTAAGAGACGTTTAAGGTAAAACTTCACTGGTAAACGACAAATGAGATGACAATCATGCAGATCTTATCTGACACAGTCTATCCATGCATGCAACCGTGTGAATGTCAGTCTGTCGCCCACTAACTTATGTACATAAAACATCCCGTTTTATGTAATACGCTACCAACTTTAAAACTATTTTTTGTATTTGGATTTTATAAAATGTATTCATTTATGTGAGGACACCCACTATCCTGGTCACTTTATTGGGAGGACTCGAGTAAGAGACGTTTAAGGTAAAACTTCACTGGTAAACGACAAATGCGATGAGACTAAATTTTTTAGATAATACGTTTTATTCATATAATTTTATAATTTACCTACAAATTTCCCGATTTTCACACTAAATTTTTCATACATATATGAAAATGACTATAAATATTGGTTACATCTACACCCACAATCATTTTTTCTTATATATTATCTCAAATATCAGCACATATCAAAATGCCTATAAATAATGGCTAAATATACACCATGAAACTACACCCACCAACCGCTATTGCTATCTCTTTGATTAACTCATAGTGGAAAAAAAACCTATTTTGTCTTTTAGCCCCACATAATCGGACAAAGCAAAGAGATTTTCCACGTAGCTGTTTTACCCGACACATGTGCATCAAGTAAAATGGCTTTCGTATTGTTGATGTAGAGTCACGCCATCCGAATGCATGATTATTTGTTGAATGATTTTACAAAGCAAAGAGTGTGAGGGGGATACACTAATATGATTAAGTAAGCCATATTCCGGTGACACAATGAATTGCAATGAGAAGTTCAGAAACTCTATCCATGTACTTACAGGGACAGTTGACCTCCACGTTTTACACAAAATTTCGAGCTTTCATAAACCTAGTAACATAATTCCATAAAATACAAACAATTGTTAGTTGATTTCATAAACTGAAAACCCCAAGTATTTGCGGTTCAAATTAGGGGTGTTCATCGGTTCGGTTTTTGGTTATTCGGTTTGGTTTCGGTTTAAAACCGAAAAAACCAAATATGAAAAATACAAATTCAACATTTTTTTGTCTAAGTTGTGTTGAACCAAAATAGGTTCATAATTTCAATTTTCACCAAAGTAGTAAATTTAGACTTCAAGCACATTATGGATAAATAAGTAACACAACTAAAACGGCTAAACTCTTGTTTGTCATCATTATTAAAAATTCTTCATCAACTTCTTCAATGTTTGTCAATTGAATTTTTCTAGAAAAAGTTAATATAATAAACTAATAGACATAAAAAGTTAAAAAATACATTAATAATTATCCATACAAAAAATTGCATTAAATATTTTTAATAATACATAATAGTAATATAAGTTATTCGGTTTTTTCGGTTTAACCAAATTCATTATCACATACCCATAACCAAACCAAAAACCAAATATATAATTCGGTTTCGGTTATAAACCAAACCCAAAACCAAATTCAAAAACGATTTGGTTTTTTTTCGGTTTTTAAAACGGTTCGGATTACAGTTTAACCGGGTAAAAACCAAACCGTGAACACCCATAGTTCAAATAACTTTGTCTATTTTCCAAACCTATACATTTTCGAGTAAAAAGTTAGTCCAAACCTATACATTTAGAAAATGCTCACTTGATTAAAAACTAATAATTCACTGTCTATATTGTAATTGCAAACTTTATACAAATTTCAAAACACATTTGCATTAACCATAAGAAAACGGCTCCGTTTTGTACAAAACGGTCCAACATATACAGTAATTTGTGCCGTTTAAAATGTGATGCGAAGTATGGTACTTGAGCAAATACTGGCCGTTTTGTCTCCGTTTCTGTTTACAAAACGGTACTGGAATATATACGTATGACGTAAAATTGGCATGGATTTTAACGTAGCATTTTATGTAAAAGGGTAACATGTGTGTCAGACCACGTGTAATTCTCCTTATAACTTTTACTATCCAACACCGGCCAAACGCAGCGTTTTATATAAAACGTGGTCTTTAAAATGTGATGCTAAGTATGGTACTTGAGCAAATACTAACCATTTTGTCTAAAACGCTCCGTTTCTGTTTACAAAACGGTACCGGAATATACACGTATGACGTAAAATGGGCAGTTTTGGATTTTAACCTAATACGTAGTGTTTTATGTAAAACGGTAACATGTGTGTCAGACCACGTGTAATTCTCCTTATAACTTTTACTATACAACATCGGCCAAACGCGACATTTTATATAAAACGTGGCCTTTAAAATCTGATGCTAAGTATGGTACTTGAGCAAATACTAACCGTTTTGTCTAAAACGCTCCGTTTCTGTTTACAAAACGGTACTCGGATATACACGTATGACGTAAAATGGGCAGTTTTGGATTTTAACCTAATACGTAGCGTTTTATGTAAAACGGTACCTAAAACGGGGGAATGACACCTGTCATTCCCCTGACATGTGTGTCAGACACGTGTAATTCTCCTTAAGGGTTTCACTATCTACGCACCGGCCAAACGCGGCGTTTTATATAAAACGTAGTGAAAATGCGGCGTTTTACGTAAAACGGGGCGTTTGGGATGTGTTTATATGAACAGTGGACGGTGTATCCCTAGTATGACCCACAAACAAAAGTTGAAGAGGTGGGGTTTTACTTTTTAGTGTTTTACAGATGTTGAAAGGAATTGTCATGTTTTACAGATGTTAGATGTTACAAGGTAGGTGCATGGTATAACAGACTTGTAGACTTTCCTTGTGATTTTTATTCTTATAAAGCATAATAATAGGATTTATAGTTGCCCCATCATTAAAAGTCTTTGATTTTGTCTTTTTATTAGTTTATGAAATTTGTATGAAACTAATATGTTAACATGATTTATTAATATTAATTATTTATTTTCTTAAAATGAAGTTTATTAAAAGGTTACAATTATATGGAACTAATTAGAATTATTAATTTTTTGTTTGCTTTCAATATATTTTTCCATGACATGAATAGAAAACTATAAAACTGTTATGTTTATGAGTTGACTTTCTAAGTTTATGTTATAGTTAATTAACTCACTGTATGTTGATGATCTGTTGGTAAGGTTTTATATGAAAATTTATTAATCATGTGTGATCAAGCTTCACATATTATGTAATTAAATATGTGTCTCCAATGTTAACTATTAATATCACCCTTAAAAAAATATATATTTGTGCAGCAACGCGCGGAGCAATACTAGTTAATAAACATAATTTGCACATCATCAAATACAATCTCTTAGTCATATAGAAATCAAATCAATCAAACAACTAAACAAATATTATATCAACACCAGATGAACTGTCATATACATATACACTCACATCAATAAACAAACTCTGAAAATAAAAAACAAAAAACAGAAAAGAAAAGAAAAATGATGATCGCAGACGCAATTGAAGATGAAGAAAAATTGCAAACTTTATACAAATTTCAAAACACATTTGCATTAACCATAAGAAAACGGCTCCGTTTTGTACAAAACGGTCCAACATATACAGTAATTTGTGCCGTTTAAAATGTGATGCGAAGTATGGTACTTGAGCAAATACTGGCCGTTTTGTCTCCGTTTCTGTTTACAAAACGGTACTGGAATATATACGTATGACGTAAAATGGGCAGTTTTGGATTTTAACCTAATACGTAGTGTTTTATGTAAAACGGTAACATGTGTGTCAGACCACGTGTAATTCTCCTTATAACTTTTACTATACAACATCGGCCAAACGCGGCGTTTTATATAAAACGTGGTCTTTAAAATGTGATGCTAAGTATGGTACTTGAGCAAATACTAACCATTTTGTCTAAAACGCTCCGTTTCTGTTTACAAAACGGTACCGGAATATACACGTATGACGTAAAATGGGCAGTTTTGGATTTTAACCTAATACGCAATGTTTTATGTAAAACGGTAACATGTGTGTCAGACCACGTGTAATTCTCCTTATAACTTTTACTATACAACATCGGCCAAACGCGGCGTTTTATATAAAACGTGGCCTTTAAAATCTGATGCTAAGTATGGTACTTGAGCAAATACTAACCGTTTTGTCTAAAACGCTCCATTTCTGTTTACAAAACGGTACTCGGATATACACGTATGACGTAAAATGGGCAGTTTTGGATTTTAACCTAATACGTAGCGTTTTATGTAAAACGGTACCTAAAACGGGGGAATGACACCTGTCATTCCCTGACATGTGTGTCAGACACGTGTAATTCTCCTTAAGGGTTTCACTATCTACGCACCGGCCAAACGCGGCGTTTTATATAAAACGTAGTGAAAACGCGGCGTTTTACGTAAAACGGGGCGTTTGGGATGTGTTTATATGAACAGTGGACGGTGTATCCCTAGTATGACCCACAAACAAAAGTTGAAGAGGTGGGGTTTTACTTTTTAGTGTTTTACAGATGTTGAAAGGAATTGTCATGTTTTACAGATGTTAGATGTTACAAGGTAGGTGCATGGTATAACAGACTTGTAGACTTTCCTTGTGATTTTTATTCTTATAAAGCATAATAATAGGATTTATAGTTGCCCCATCATTAAAAGTCTTTGATTTTGTCTTTTTATTAGTTTATGAAATTTGTATGAAACTAATATGTTAACATGATTTATTAATATTAATTATTTATTTTCTTAAAATGAAGTTTATTAAAAGGTTACAATTATATGGAACTAATTAGAATTATTAATTTTTTGTTTGCTTTCAATATATTTTTCCATGACATGAATAGAAAACTATAAAACTGTTATGTTTATAAGTTGATTTTCTAAGTTTATGTTATTAGTTAATTAACTCACTGTATGTTGATGATCTGTTGTTGATTTTTCTAAGTTTATGATCTGTTGGTAAGGTTTTATATGAAAATTTATTAATCATGTGTGATCAAGCTTCACATATTATGTAATTAAATATGTGTCTCCAATGTTAACTATTAATATCACCCTTAAAAAAATATATATTTGTGCAGCAACGCGCGGAGCAATACTAGTTAATAAACATAATTTGCACATCATCAAATACAATCTCTTAGTCATATAGAAATCAAATCAATCAAACAACTAAACAAATATTATATCAACACCAGATGAACTGTCATATACATATACACTCACATCAATAAACAAACTCTGAAAATAAAAAACAAAAAACAGAAAAGAAAAGAAAAATGATGATCGCAGACGCAATTGAAGATGAAGAAAAATGGCTGGCAGAAGCCATCGCCGGAATTCAACACAACGCTTTTTACATGCATCGTGCTTTAGTAATTAATTATTATTCATTCTCATTTATTTCGTTCCAATTTATCTTCAATTCAAATATCTTTTTTTTTTTTTTTTAAAAATTAATTCTGTTTTGAATTGAACAGGATGATAATAATCTGAGAGAAGCCCTAAAATACTCTGCACAGTTGTTATCTGAGCTCCGCACTTCACGTTTATCACCTCATAAATACTACGATCTTTGTATATACATCTCTCTCTCTCTCTCATATATATATACACATATAGATATAGAAATAGATATAACTGAATTGTATCTATTTTTGTTGCTAAATTATTAACTGTCTTATATATATGCTCCTGTTTTAAGAATTGGAGATATAGTTTCACTGTTAGGCTAATTGTTAACTTCATAATTGATGCTATTAATTTTTCGATAATCGATAATTCGATATATATATATAGTATGTATGTATGCATATTGCTGTATCTAGCTATTTTTTGTTGATTAGTATTACGGATTAAAGTTAGCGGATATGAAAATTGCGAGAAAGTTGTTATGTATTAGAAAGAACCAAATGTAGATGAACTAATTCAGAAAAATGACTACTTTATATGGCTGCAAGATTTAATTAGTTTACGTTGTTATGATATGTTTCCAATAATGAAAAGGTCAACTTAACGGAAGAGTGATTGAAATGTTGAGTAGAAGTGTTGGAAACTAACAAAATATGATACATATGCCTAAAGATATGCCCATTCACTTTCCTTTAGGTTGACACATACCTTTGATTTTAACATCTGTCCAGCCACATTTTTTTCAGAAAATCAATCGGTTTTGAAATTATATGTTCTTGTTAATATGCAAAATGAATATCAAGCATCCGAGAAATGAGTGCCAAGTTGGCAACAAGGTGGTTGTATATTTGATAAGTGATACACGATTGATGTTACAAATAATGAACAATAGCTCCCTATTTTCCGTTTTAAAAAGGTTGCAGTGTCAAATCTGAGCTCGAAAGTAATTTTTGAAGTCTGTTACATTCTAATATCTGATGGTTTGTTTTTTGTTTGATTTTATTATACAGATATGAGAGCCTTTGATGAGTTGAGAAAGTTGGAAATGTTCTTTAAGGAAGAAGAGAGGCATGGCTGTTCAGTAGTCGATTTGTATGAACTCGTCCAACATGCTGGAAATATTTTACCTAGACTGTAAGTGATAAAGCAACTTTGTTCTCCCTCTCTTCTAATTTAAATATTTGCGTGTTTCTTGGCTACACTCACATCCCTTAGCATAAACCTAGTAGATAAGCTTGAGGTGTTAGGTGACTTAGGTCCAACAATATTCAATCAATTGGAGCTTCTGGCCACTTTTGCATGCATACTGTCACAAGTGCTCATTCATTATTGGTATTAATTGATATTCATTCGATAATAATAATGATGTTTATTCATGGAGCAAATTATGGAACTTAATTGTTCTCTCACTCAAAGTACATACATTATGATTGTAGCAGAAGTTGACTAAGCATTGAAGTCGTAACACAGTTGCTAAAAGATTCTCTGCAATTAAGAATAGTTCCTTTGCAAAAAGATTCTCTGCAATTAAGAATAGTTCCATTCCACCATATTCGCGTGAAAGCAGTGGGAAGAGGTGTAGTTGATCTGTCAGGGGTCTTTCATGGGTTAATTTCTAATAGCCATTTGTAGAAATATCATTGTTTACGTCCCGTATAACATACTTACAAAAGAAAAATAACAGAAAGAAAATCTTCTGCTACATGTTGCATCAGCTTTTGTTTATCTGTGGAAGTTCTTGATATTTGTCTCTTTGATTTATAGGTATCTCTTATGTACCGTAGGGTCTGTGTACATAAAATCAAAGGAGGCTCCTGCTAAAGATGTTCTGAAAGACCTTGTTGAGATGTGTCGTGCGGTTCAGCATCCCATCCGTGGGCTCTTCCTTAGGAGTTACCTTGCACAAATTAGTAGAGATAAGCTTCCCGATATTGGGTCTGAATATGAAGGGTAAGGAAGTCGTTTTATCTTGCAATTAGTTTTGTGCTTACTTTCGCTGTATATGTAAGTGGGATTCCATTCAATTAATTTCATGTGTAACTTTGTAGTAGTGTTTTATATGTTGCTCGTTGCTGTATTTTAAATGTTCTTGTTTGCACCTAATTATCTCAATTCTTTTTTCCAGGAGAACCCATGTCACTAATTCATGAAAGAATTGACCAGATACATGCTATGGTCATATCACTCATATATACAATGGGTTTTATTAAACCTGTGTCAAACGCTTAAATCTGATTAGGTTACCTATGAGATGTATATAGTTTGTATATAAAGTGGCAAGCTGTAACTTTAGAAGGGTACAACCTACAAAGTATAACTTAAGGAGTTTGTTAGAAAAGCTTGTTAGGTGGTTAGATATAACCGTTAGTTAGTATATAATAGTAGTTTATTCTTCATTTTGTAATTAACTTTTATAATCAAATGAGTAAAAATTCTCAAATTGCTTTGCTCTCGTTTTCATTTCGCTTCCCCTACATCTGTTTCTTATTACCCATAAACACATCTTTTTATATTTTAAAAATAAATAAATGTTCACTAGTTGTATTTACAATTGTATGCACAAAAACAATATTATTACGAAAGTGATCTAAATATTTGCATAAAGTGATTCAGGAGGTTGTGGTTAACTTATGGGCTACATTCAAGTGTCGAGTTGTCGACCCATTCAACCTAGATGGCCCGTTCCAGTTTTAGCTAAAAAATTAAAATTTCTGACCAGTTCGAGATAAACCACAATCCAAATAGACCCAGTTACAAGTAAATGTGTCATAATTGCCAATTTTTTGTTTCTATCATGCTCATATATGCTAGCACAACTGCACGCCAATTACTTGGAACTAGTTTGGACAACATTATGTTTTTCAGCTTAAGCTGTCGAAGTCTATATCCCGTTCATTTCAGTTGCTTAACTGGATTTAATTTGTTTGAGACAATGAGGTAATTATCTCTTGTTGTTTTATAGAGATGGTGACACTGTCATGGATGCTGTAGAGTTTGTGCTGCAAAATTTTTCAGAGATGAATAAACTCTGGGTTCGGATGGAGCATCAGGTTTGTGGGTTCGTATCTTTATTGGCTTTTATCATGTCATGTTGTGGCATGCTTGGCATACTTGCATGACATGTTGTAATGAATCATGAGAGCATGATTTTTTATAATGCAGGATTAATAGTGCTTGTACTACATTGATTTTGGTGATCCTGAGTTGAGGCCTTCATTTGGGCTTTCTGGTCTGCAGGGACCTGCCAGGGTGCGGGAGAAAATGGAGAAGGAGAGGAACGAGCTGCGTGATCTAGTAATATCAACACCATAAAACCATGGAACACATTGATCTGGTTTAAGTAGAGTCCAGTGGTCAAATTAATGTTTTTGAACATGTCTTTGAAATTTCAGGTCGGTAAAAATCTTCATGTTCTTAGTCAGATAGAGGGTATTGACCTTGATTTGTACAAAGAGACTGTTCTACCCAGAATCTTGGAGCAGGTCTAGTTTTTTTTCATTGTTCCAGTATTACCATTTTTCATTAGTATAGCTAGCTAGAGGTGGTAATTCCAACCAAATTACTTTTGAATAAATCAATCTGGGTCATGCTTTATAGTAAAAATAAAAAGTTAAGCTGATATGGGAACAGGACAAATAGCGTGAATGAGTCAAATGGGTTGAAAGTCTCCCAAACTGTGCTTTTAATCTATACATCTTCCTTAAAAAGTTCTATTCAACGATGTAGCTTATTAATTGTAACAATTTTTTTTCACCCATGCCCATTCTGACGTGCTAAAATTGAGAGTTTCAACCCAAACATATTTGACCCATAATGGGTTGAAAGTCTCCCAAACTCTGCTTTTAATCTGTACATCTTCCTTAAAAAGTTCTATTCAACGATGTAGCTTATTAATTGTAACAATTTTTTTTCACCCATGCCCATTCTGACGTGCTAAAATTGAGAGTTTCAACCCAAACATATTTGACCCATACCCCAACCCACCATTCCACAAGTCCCTTTTACCTCTAAATATATCTTAGAGTACAGTGTTTACAATTTCTCTGTGACAGGTTGTCAACTGTAAGGATGAGCTTGCACAATATTATCTGATGGACTGCCTGATTCAAGTGTTTCCAGATGAGTGTCACTTACAGACACTTGAAACCCTTCTAGGAGCTTGTCCCCAGCTCCAGGTGCATGAGATTTCTTATCTTCATTTGTATATCTTTTTTCATTAGTGTTACCCCTTGGCTTATGTATGCTTGATCTGGAATATGGTGTTTATATAAACCCTAGAAGAGTAGTTTATAGATATGTGTCTTTGTATGTGCTAAAGGTTTTAAATGTGTATAATCTGTTAAAATCTCAGCCTACGGTTGATATCAAGACAGTACTATCCCAACTAATGGAGAGACTATCAAGTTATGCTGCTTCAAGTCCAGAAGTGAGTTTTTTTTTTTTTATGAGAAGTGGTTATATTTGTCAGAGTTTTGCATTTGTTCAAGTAATTATATGCTATTGCAGGTCCTACCAGAGTTTCTCCAAGTAGAAGCTTTTGCAAAATTGAGCAGTGCTATTGGGAAGGTACTCGTTATGTACATTACTGTATTTTTTTTTTTGAAATGAGTGTTGTACATTTTTTGTGGATGCTGTAACAAAGATATCTATTTCCAAAGAGTTGTGGTCATCTTTTGATTGGAATACTTTGTTGGCAGGTTATTGAAAGTCAGGGTGACATGCCAATTGTTGGTGCCATTACTTTGTATGTTTCCCTTCTCACATTCACTCTTCGTGTTCATCCTGATCGGCTTGATTATGTGGATCAAGTGCTGGTATGTTATTTGATTATATCGTATAAGATGTAGAACTCTTCTGCAATTTCTAGATTGTAGAGGTAGACTGATTATTATCATTCACCTTGAAACATCCTGTTTGGTGAAGGTGTCAATTTGGTACATATACTGATGAATGGGTTAAAATGGGCTATATTTTATCTCTAAATGGTAGGGTGGATAATATTGAAGATCAACTTATAGGAAATTGGTCCAATGGGTTAAAGTGTCAAACACAACTTTGGTCAAAGTGTAGTTTAATGTGTAAAGTCTTTCGTATCATTTCATACAAGAAGTTAGATTTTTATCGGGACCATATAGTTTTTCTAATTGTATCTGAGACTAATTGTCAATAAATAATCAAAAGTATGGGCAAAAAATGTTTTGGGTCAATTGTCAATGTGACTCAATATGCTATAGAATCTATTATTGAGACCCTTTCCTGTTTCTCCACCCAGGTCAAACTACTAAGTGGTCAAAAACATGAATGAGAAAAGTAGAAAAAGAGGAGTAAATATGTAGATATCTTTATGGCTTTTCTTGTGACGGTTTCTTTTTCTATTTTGGATAGGGGTCATGCGTAAAGATACTCTCAAACAAACCAAAGCTTGAAGATAGTAGAGCTACAAAACAAGTTGTTGCACTTTTGAGTGCTCCACTGGAAAAATATAGTGATATTGTCACTTCCCTGACGCTGTCTAATTATCCTCGAGTTATGGATCACCTTGATAATGGAACTAACAAAGTAATGGCTATGGTTATTATCCAAAGCATAATGACGAACCAAGCTTGTGTTTCTTCTGCTGACAAGGTATATTGAACATGTTTTGTTATTTTATTCAAAATTGCGTCTAGACTTATATTGAGGTAATTGACTTATATTGCTTTTCTTCTATAACGAGATATGTCACCCGGGCGTTGCCCCGGGAGACATTACATTTGTTACGATTTAATAGAAAAAATTATTCAAATCTATTAAAATAAATTTTTGATAGAAATAACAAAATGTATAGAAATAAGTATATTAGTTACGACATTTCGATAACGATGAGATAATGCGTTACAAATAGGTGTGTGTTCATGGATCGAGGTTTAAAAACCACAAACTTTTTGAAGAAAACATGTATTATCAAAATGATTAAGAATAAAACAAAAGTTGACATTTGTCAGTTAAAAAATGAACAGTAAAAGTTTTGTGTGAAAGTGAAAGTAGTTCGCATAAAAGTTTAGTGCTAAAAGTGTAAGAGGCTAAAATGTTGTGGTGAAAATAAAAGAAAATCAAAAAGTATAAAAGTTTAGTGCTAAAAGTGTAAGGGGTTAAAATGTTGTGGTAAAAATAAAAAGAATAAAAAGGTTACTATTCTTTGCACGCGACTGTTAAAAAACGAACATAAACTTTTTGTGTGAAAGTGAAAGTAGTTCGCATAAAAGTTTAGTGCTAAAAGTGTAAGAGGCTAAAATGTTGTGGTGAAAATAAAAGAAAATCAAAAAGTATAAAGGTTTAGTGCTAAAAGTGTAAGAGGCTGAAATGTTGTGGTGAAAATAAAAGAAAATCAAAAAGTATAAAGTTTAGTGATAAAAGTGAAAAGAGTTAAAGTATTGTGGTAAAAATAAAAAGAATAAAAAGTTTTTGGTGAAAATAAAAGAAAATCAAAAAGTATAAAAGTTTAGTGCTAAATGTGTAAAGAGTTAAAGTATTGTGGTGAAAATAAAAAGAATAGAAAGTTTGTGGTGAAAATAAAAAAAAATAAAAAGGTATAAAAGTTTAGTGCTAAAAGTGTAAACAGTTAAAGTATTGTGGTGAAAATAAAAAAAAATAAAAAGGTATAAAAGTTTAGTGCTAAAAGTGTAAAGAGTTAAAGTATTGTGGTGAAAATAAAAAGAACAAAAAGTTTGTGGTGAAAATAAAAGAAAAAATAAAAAAGTATAAAAGTTTAGTGCTAAAAGTGTAAAGAGTTAAAGTATTGTGGTAAAAATAAAAAGAATAGAAAGTTTGTGGTGAAAATAAAAGAAAATAAAAAGTTATAAAAGTTTAGTGCTAAAAGTGTAAACAGTTAAAGTGTTGTGGTGAAAATAAAAAGAAAAGAAAGTTTGTGGTGAAAATAAAAGAAAAAAAAAAGTATAAAAGTTTAGTGCTAAAAGTGTAAAGAGTTAAAGTATTGTGGTAAAAATAAAAAGAATAGAAAGTTTGTGGTGAAAATAAAAGAAAATAAAAAGTTATAAAAGTTTAGTGCTAAAAGTGTAAACAGTTAAAGTGTTGTGGTGAAAATAAAAAAAAAAAAATTAACTATTTCTTACACTTTTTTCCGTACCTTTCTTTTTAATATATATATTAATATCTGGTTGGTGTATTTGTTGCAGGTTGAGGTTCTTTTTGAACTAATTAAAGGGCTTATAAAGGACTTGGAGGGAGATTCTGAGGATGAGGTGCATATTAAACTTTCGAGTTTCAAATTGTAGCTTGCAGAATTACTATAGCATTATGATTGATTGCTTTCTCATCTCATGTGTCTTTGCCTTGCTAAAATGGTTTTTTATATTTTGCTACTTATTTCTTAACTTCCTATTTCTTTTGTTTGTATTATGTTCTGCAAATGCTGATAGTTCGATGAGGAGGATTTTAATGAAGAACAAAATTCTATTTCTCGTGTTATACATGTGCTATATAACGATGACCCAGAGGAGATGTTGAAGGTAACTGTGGCTTTGCTTTAAGTTTATATATCCCCGATGTAAATGGAAATTATAACCCGTTTTGTGTTCAATGGATTGATATCTAGTATTTTATTTTTATTTTTATCTCTAATAGGTCAGATGGGTAAAATTTAAAAACTATGTTATACAGGAAATTGTCTTATTGTTGAAAGTCAGCTAAAGTGTAGTTTTTATGCACAAATTTCTTAGACTATTATATGTAAAATGGTAGATTATAACGTGATACAGTTTTTGTAATCATATCTGACATGCTAGTTATTTATAAGCAACAAGAATTGCTTAAGGCTAACCCAACCTGTCTAACCAGTTTCAATCCATACAGAAGACTGCCCTGTTTTGACCTGTGACCCAACTAACAGCAGGGTGCTTGCTGCTTTTATTTTTAAGCTGATCAAGTCTACAGAGTTGACTACGTTACTTTTATAACCTCTTTTTCTGCTTTAGATTATCTTAACAGTGCGAAAGCATATCATGACTGGAGGCCCAAAACGTCTTCCTTTCACAATCCCTCCACTAGTCTTTTCTGCTTTGAAGGTATGTTATCCATATTGCAGTTTTGTTTATGTTAAATAGTTTGAATACAGACTACAGATGTCAAAACAATGTGAAGGACCACTTTACCAATGTACTTAAAGAAAGAAAAAGAACTGTTTGTGCACCGTGTTAACTGTTGGACTTTGACAGTTCTGATTAATTAGTGTTATGATTTATTATATATTGTCTGTAGCTGGTTCGTCAATTGCAAAATCAGGATGGAGATGTAGCTGGGGAAGAGGATCCAGCGACTCCTAAGAAAATATTTCAGCTTCTAAATCAGGTGATTTTGACTTGTAAATAGCTGTTGGAGATTTATAAATAAAGCTTAGAATGGGCATAAAAGGTGGGTTCAGTAACATGTCAAAATGTGAATTTATAAGCTATTTAGATAAGTAGTGTATCAAATATGGTTACTAACCGATATTGCTAAAATAATATTATGTTATATTTGTAAACATAAGAGTTTAGACCGCTGTACGCGTTTTAATGCATGTTTTAGACCCATTGAAGGCATTTGAAACAAACATTTTTGCCTTTTTGTTGCATATTTCTATGACAGACATCCTGCTTTGACCAATTTGAAATCAATGTGTTCAAATTTTTACCTCTACCTAGATGGCCGGAAACACTTTACAGGGGCAGCTACTGTTAGTAGTTGTAGAGTTTGCTTAGATCACTTTTTTGGAGTACCACTTCATTTTAATTTATTTCATGAATCTCTCCTTGTATGCATCTGCTTGTTTGTAATTTTGCTTTTTTGATCATATTGGCAATCATTAAGCTACCATTCAAATACTGTAAATCCATATTTTAGTGATTAAATTTTTTGATCATTGCTATGAACAAGTGGGTTCTTTCACAAGTCCCTGTCACCTCACTCGTTGACCTGTTGATTTATGACATTAATTTTCGTACGTTTCAGATAATTGAGGCACTTTCGTATGTTCCAGCACCTGAATTGGCATTGAGGTTGTACTTGCAATGTGCAGAGGTGAAGTCTTCTAGTTCTGCACAAAGTTTTGATATAATATAAAGCATCTATGTAGTAGTGGCAATGTTGACTCATTTAGTTATAAATTGGTCAGATCGGGTTATGTTTCGTCTTTAACCGGCCAAATAGATTTAATAGTAAATGCAGCTTACCAGGAAGTAGGTCAAAACTCGCTTGAAGTGTTTTTAATGCCTAAATCTCCCAAATATTTGGACAAAAACTGTTTCATGCCAACTCATCCAGCCCGTGTGCACATGTACAAAAAGTAGTCATTTTGCCACCTTGACAAGCACTAGGAATCCTGGAATACATTTATCTCTTGATATTGTTTGACGAATATCTGGTCCATTTCTTCACTACCAAGTAGTCGCCAACCTAGTCGATTTGCACTATGTCCTCAAAGGCAATGAACTAACACATGACTGTTATGACCTTTATTCTCTGCAGGCTGCCAATGACTGTGATCTGGAACCAGTTGCTTATGAGTTCTTCACTCAAGCATTTGTTTTATATGAAGAAGAAATAGCGGTACTTGCTTAATTTTGCTTTAAGTAGTAACTATGATAGATTCTAATGGTTGACTATTGATACATTAACATCCCTAGATTAAAAGTTGCAACCTGAGGGGGGTTATAAAGGAGGTCGTTTCAGCCCATGTAGTCTTGAATGGGTTGTCATTTTTCTCACAAATCTTAAAATCAAAGTTATTGCTAAAAATGAAAGGGGTCAAAGGGTTGAAAGTCGCCCAGTCTTTCTACTGCATTAAACCTCTTTGAATCACTTTTATCCAAGATTCAGGGTATTATTGTAGAACATAATTTTAGAATCATACATAAATTGTTCACAAGTTCTTTTAAAATTGCACAAAAAGGGTTTATGGGTCAACCTAACAACCTGTGTTGGTTTTACTTAGTACTAAAGATGCCCCATTACCCAAACCTACCTGACCTTTCCATCTAAGCACTATCACTATTGGGTCACAATCACTTGGTGATTATGGTAGAATTAATCAGTTGAATGGTGACAGGACTCGAAAGCCCAGGTAACTGCAATTCACCTAATTATTGGGACCCTTCAAAGGACAAATGTATTTGGTGTGGAGAACAGGGATACCTTGACGCATAAGGCCACAGGGGTAAAAACATTTTTGAATCCTTCAGAGTTCAGATTACAGTTCTATTTCTTTCGTTATCTAAAAGTTTCAACCAATAACACGTTTTATCTATCCTCAGTATTCAGCTAAACTTCTTAAGAAGCCAGATCAATGCAGAGCGGTTTACGCATGTTCTCATTTGTTTTGGGTGGATGATCAGGATGGAATCAAGGATGGAGAAAGGTATACGGTATACCCATCTTGTTAGTTTTGTTCTGGTTTGCTATTCTCGGGTCAATTTTACATTATCTGCATTTCAGGGTCCTCCTTTGCCTTAAGCGTGCATTAAGGATTGCAAATGCTGCACAGCAGATGGCAAATGTTGCTCGAGGTAGCAGTGGGCCCGTAACTCTCTTTGTCGAAATACTCAACAAGTACGTTTCCTACGCACCCACTGCCAGACACAGACACACACACACACACTTCACAGTTCACACCACCATCACCTCATCCAATCACGTATTGGTGTTTTCACTTTCGTTGACAGTTTCAACCCATTTTCGTAGGTCGATTTTGGGTTGTATATTTAAAACAGATTGAACAGGTGAAGGTTTAAGAATTAGTTGAAAAGGACATGGGTCAAATGCTTGACTAGTTGCCAAAGTAAAGAAGTCTAAGAACCTGAATGATATTATTCTGATATAAAGTCTTTCTTTTAGTAATTGTTTCCGTAATAACACTTAATATCAAATACCGTTTTAAAACTCAAAACACGCTGTTGGCTGACTAGTGACTAATCAATGTTGCAACCTTTGCTCATCCGGCCCGAACCTTCCATTTATGTCACGAGTAGTCTTTGCGGGTTAAATGGAAGTTGCATTTACATTTATCAACTGACTATTTACATAATATTTTCTTCCAGGTACCTCTATTATTTTGAGAAAGGAAATCCACAAATAACAAGTGCTACAATCCAAGGGCTTATAGAGCTGATTAAAACCGAGATGCAAAGTGACACGGCCACTCCCAATCAAACTTCAGATGCTTTCTTTGCTTGTACCTTAAGGTACATTCAGTTCCAGAAACAGAAAGGTGGAGCAATGGGCGAGAAGTTTGATGCGATAAAGGTGTAAATGTTTCTTTACCTACATTTGTTTTGCTTCTTTGTTAATATATACATATGCGGGCAAAAGCATTTTGTGGTTTGTTTACCTTACAGCATAGACTTGGTTTTGCCTTCATATGATTTGTACATCTTTTTTATTTTTATATTATGTAAAATCAAAAAGCATATTTCTTATACCCTCTTATCTTGTACATTATCGATTGTTTGTGGGACAAGTTTTCTGGTGAAATGCATCTTAGAGACAAATCTTGTGCCATGTTTTTTTACTTGTTATTTATGTGGTTGTACTTGTACGTATCATATATTATATTCCGGCGATAGCTTTCTTCATTCGATATTTATAGTTCTAAACTGATAACCAGCTCATTATTGGTGTACGAATGTACTTTCATTTGATATTTGTACACTGATATTTTTACATTAAGTACAAGGCTTTTGGATCTTATTAACTCAAACACGATAAAGTTTAACTCAATTGAGCTCAAATCTTGTTTGAAATCGATTAACATACGTAAAAAGTTAAGTCACTCGAAGTCTTGAAGGTTTAAATCACTTGGGGGCTGTTTGGTAGAATTGAATTAAGAAGAATGGAATGGTGGTTGAGAATGGAATTGTAGGGAAAAGGAATGGACCTAAGAAATGGAAACTGATTCCTATGTTTGATGCAATGAAAGAATCAATCTAAGGAAAATGATTCCCCTGTTTGATTATGTAATTGAATGGAATGGAAATGTGATATTATTTTTTTGCTATTGTTTTTTATAATATTATTTCAGTTTTTTTCTATGTTTTTCTCCATAACTTTGTAGTTTTAAAATAGGATTATTTTTTTTTGCTATTGTTTTTTATAATATTATTTCAGTTTTTTTCTATGTTTTTCTCCATAACTTTGTAGTTTTAAAATAGGATTTTTTTTTGCTATTGTTTTTTATAATATTATTTCAGTTTTTTTCTATGTTTTTCTCCATAACTTTGTAGTTTTAAAATAGGATTATTTTTTTTGCTATTGTTTTTTATAATATTATTTCAGTTTTTTTCTATGTTTTTCTCCATAACTTTGTAGTTTTAAAATAGGATTTTTTTTTGCTATTGTTTTTTATAATATTATTTCAGTTTTTTTCTATGTTTTTCTCCATAACTTTGTAGTTTTAAAATAGGATTATTTTTTTTGCTATTGTTTTTTATAATATTATTTCAGTTTTTTTCTATGTTTTTCTCCATAACTTTGTAGTTTTAAAATAGGATTATTTTTTTTTGCTATTGTTTTTTATAATATTATTTCAGTTTTTTTCTATGTTTTTCTCCATAACTTTGTAGTTTTAAAATAGGATTTTTTTTTGCTATTGTTTTTTATAATATTATTTCAGTTTTTTTCTATGTTTTTCTCCATAACTTTGTAGTTTTAAAATAGGATTATTTTTTTTGCTATTGTTTTTTATAATATTATTTCAGTTTTTTTCTATGTTTTTCTCCATAACTTTGTAGTTTTAAAATAGGATTTTTTTTTGCTATTGTTTTTTATAATATTATTTCAGTTTTTTTCTATGTTTTTCTCCATAACTTTGTAGTTTTAAAATAGGATTATTTTTTTTGCTATTGTTTTTTATAATATTATTTCAGTTTTTTTCTATGTTTTTCTCCATAACTTTGTAGTTTTAAAATAGGATTATTTTTTTTTGCTATTGTTTTTTATAATATTATTTCAGTTTTTTTCTATGTTTTTCTCCATAACTTTGTAGTTTTAAAATAGGATTTTTTTTTGTATTTTTTTTTTAAGATCTAGATCCATCATATATTTTTGATTGATAATAATAAAAAGAAAGAATTAGATAGAGAAAAAATACCTTGATTGAGGTCGAAGAAGATGAGATCCGGCTTTGGTTTATTGTTGATGACTTTTATTTGGTTGTGATAAAATGTGCAAGGCACATGTTTAACCTTTTATACTCCCCAATTTTTTTACCTTGGCCTTGTTTCCATGCTAGAATGGAAATCTTTTCTTCACTTTTTATAAAGAATCAAAACTAGAGAAAGGGAATGAAGATGTGATCATATATTTTCATTCTTTAAATCAAACAAACAAGGTCCTTTTTTCTTCTTTCCATTCACATGTACCAAACAGCACTTGGATAATACAAGCAAGCAAACCCCACCAACAAAAACATATTGAATGCAACAAATGAGGAGCCTTTCAAAGGTAGGCCACATGCATTTTTGGAAGGCAACATTATTAAGTTTCAATATTATTGCTTGCAAGTTGCTTTTTATGAGCTACTCTTTCTTGGCCACAAATACACTCCTTAATATATCTTTATCTACGTCATCAATTCTCCATGGGCCATGGGTCCGCTTTAACATGTCACTACTTAGATCAATAAAAACGTTTACCCTATTAATACAAGAAAGTTGTACTTTTAAATTATGGAAAATGTCAAAGTGATAATTACATGCATAAAAATTAATACTTTATACATCAAAAAACAGCATTTGAATTTTCACATAACAAACTATAAATTTTAATGCACCCAATTAATTTAAAAACAGTCATTAATAAAACCCTTATATCTCTATACATATATTGTTATGGATAAATATACATAAAGCACAAATAACTTTTCCTACTCCATAATTATACTTTATTATCACAAGTTTATTTTGTCCATTTATGATAAAGCTGTGAGTTTGAGAAACAATATAAAACCTTAGATATATAATTTGATATTGATACTACTACTACATCATATCATGTGTGAAGATCTTATTTTGTCATTTACAGTTACAGTATTATTTTTAATTTTATCATATGTCATAATCTGATAATCTTTTTTTTAAGATCTAGATCCATCATATATTTTTGATTGATAATAATAAAAAGAAAGAATTAGATAGAGAAAAAATACCTTGATTGAGGTCGAAGAAGATGAGATCCGGCTTTGGTTTATTGTTGATGACTTTTATTTGGTTGTGATAAAATGTGCAAGGCACATGTTTAACCTTTTATACTCCCCAATTTTTTTACCTTGGCCTTGTTTCCATGCTAGAATGGAAATCTTTTCTTCACTTTTTATAAAGAATCAAAACTAGAGAAAGGGAATGAAGATGTGATCATATATTTTCATTCTTTAAATCAAACAAACAAGGTCCTTTTTTCTTCTTTCCATTCACATGTACCAAACAGCACTTGGATAATACAAGCAAGCAAACCCCACCAACAAAAACATATTGAATGCAACAAATGAGGAGCCTTTCAAAGGTAGGCCACATGCATTTTTGGAAGGCAACATTATTAAGTTTCAATATTATTGCTTGCAAGTTGCTTTTTATGAGCTACTCTTTCTTGGCCACAAATACACTCCTTAATATATCTTTATCTACGTCATCAATTCTCCATGGGCCATGGGTCCGCTTTAACATGTCACTACTTAGATCAATAAAAACGTTTACCCTATTAATACAAGAAAGTTGTACTTTTAAATTATGGAAAATGTCAAAGTGATAATTACAGTGTTAAAAGTTATCATTAGTAGCTTATTACATGCATAAAAATTAATACTTTATACATCAAAAAACAGCATTTGAATTTTCACATAACAAACTATAAATTTTAATGCACCCAATTAATTTAAAAACAGTCATTAATAAAACCCTTATATCTCTATACATATATTGTTATGGTAAAAAACAAAACCTTGTTTTGAGATTTAAAGATATAATCAGCCATTTTCATAGAGTTTTAAAAAAGGGAGAAACTTTTTTTTTTAAGATCTAGATCCATCATATATTTTTTTTTTTTTTTTTTTTTTTTTTTTTTTTTTTTTTTTTTTTTTTTTTTTTTTTTTTTTTTTTTTTTTTTTTTTTTTTTTTTTTTTTTTTTTTTTTTTTTTTTTTTTTTTTTTTTTTTTTTTTTTTTTTTTTTTTTTTTTTTTTTTTTTTTTTTTTTTTTTTTTTTTTTTTTTTTTTTTTTTTTTTTTTTTTTTTTTTTTTTTTTTTTTTTTTTTTTTTTTTTTTTTTTTTTTTTTTTTTTTTTTTTTTTTTTTTTTTTTTTTTTTTTTTTTTTTTTTTTTTTTTTTTTTTTTTTTTTTTTTTTTTTTTTTTTTTTTTTTTTTTTTTTTTTTTTTTTTTTTTTTTTTTTTTTTTTTTTTTTTTTTTTTTTTTTTTTTTTTTTTTTTTTTTTTTTTTTTTTTTTTTTTTTTTTTTTTTTTTTTTTTTTTTTTTTTTTTTTTTTTTTTTTTTTTTTTTTTTTTTTTTTTTTTTTTTTTTTTTTTTTTTTTTTTTTTTTTTTTTTTTTTTTTTTTTTTTTTTTTTTTTTTTTTTTTTTTTTTTTTTTTTTTTTTTTTTTTTTTTTTTTTTTTTTTTTTTTTTTTTTTTTTTTTTTTTTTTTTTTTTTTTTTTTTTTTTTTTTTTTTTTTTTTTTTTTTTTTTTTTTTTTTTTTTTTTTTTTTTTTTTTTTTTTTTTTTTTTTTTTTTTTTTTTTTTTTTTTTTTTTTTTTTTTTTTTTTTTTTTTTTTTTTTTTTTTTTTTTTTTTTTTTTTTTTTTTTTTTTTTTTTTTTTTTTTTTTTTTTTTTTTTTTTTTTTTTTTTTTTTTTTTTTTTTTTTTTTTTTTTTTTTTTTTTTTTTTTTTTTTTTTTTTTTTTTTTTTTTTTTTTTTTTTTTTTTTTTTTTTTTTTTTTTTTTTTTTTTTTTTTTTTTTTTTTTTTTTTTTTTTTTTTTTTTTTTTTTTTTTTTTTTTTTTTTTTTTTTTTTTTTTTTTTTTTTTTTTTTTTTTTTTTTTTTTTTTTTTTTTTTTTTTTTTTTTTTTTTTTTTTTTTTTTTTTTTTTTTTTTTTTTTTTTTTTTTTTTTTTTTTTTTTTTTTTTTTTTTTTTTTTTTTTTTTTTTTTTTTTTTTTTTTTTTTTTTTTTTTTTTTTTTTTTTTTTTTTTTTTTTTTTTTTTTTTTTTTTTTTTTTTTTTTTTTTTTTTTTTTTTTTTTTTTTTTTTTTTTTTTTTTTTTTTTTTTTTTTTTTTTTTTTTTTTTTTTTTTTTTTTTTTTTTTTTTTTTTTTTTTTTTTTTTTTTTTTTTTTTTTTTTTTTTTTTTTTTTTTTTTTTTTTTTTTTTTTTTTTTTTTTTTTTTTTTTTTTTTTTTTTTTTTTTTTTTTTTTTTTTTTTTTTTTTTTTTTTTTTTTTTTTTTTTTTTTTTTTTTTTTTTTTTTTTTTTTTTTTTTTTTTTTTTTTTTTTTTTTTTTTTTTTTTTTTTTTTTTTTTTTTTTTTTTTTTTTTTTTTTTTTTTTTTTTTTTTTTTTTTTTTTTTTTTTTTTTTTTTTTTTTTTTTTTTTTTTTTTTTTTTTTTTTTTTTTTTTTTTTTTTTTTTTTTTTTTTTTTTTTTTTTTTTTTTTTTTTTTTTTTTTTTTTTTTTTTTTTTTTTTTTTTTTTTTTTTTTTTTTTTTTTTTTTTTTTTTTTTTTTTTTTTTTAATTTTTAATAAACGCAACATGTTTCGGACTTTTTTTTAAAATAATGTATTATATAAAAAACATTATAATTTTCATATTAAAATCTAACTTATGAATTTTATGATAACTATACAACTATTTTATATATCTTAAGTACAACCCTTATAACTTTATTTAACAAAACCCATTTTTCTTTTGGCATGGTTTATGTGCATTTGCGAAGTAGTAAACATGACGTGAAATTAAATTAAAGTTTTGTTAACCATGTCAAAAAAATTAGTTAATATGTATAAAAAAATGTACTTTTTCATATCAAAATCGACCTCTGAATTTTATAATAAGCGTAAACTATTTTTCTGCCCCTAAATATCAAGACCCTAAAAATTATTGTATGTTTTAATTGTATTTACATTATTTTTTGATCGAATACGTGAGGAGGGGTTATTTGAGAACCCTTAAAAAAAAGAACTCAAGAACTCCTCTCCACCCTTAGATAAAAAAAAACTGGATGGATCAGATTAAAAATAAAAAGGCCCTCTCAACACTAGAGGGGCATTTTCGTCAGCTCCCTCTTTTTTTTCTCTCTTACTTTATTAAATTAATAGAATTCTATCTAAATCACTAAAAAACTTTTATCTCACAAACCGTAAATCGTTAGACAAAAAGAAAAGCATGGGTAGTCTTAGAATTTCGTCCTCTTTCATTAGAGATGCGATTCGATATACTTTTGACGAATTTTTAAATTTCTTTTTTTTTCCATCACGTTCATCTTACACATGTGTAAGTTATTATTCTTTGATGTCCTACACATGTGTAGGATAAACCTTTTAGTGGTTTCCACTTGTCCTACACATGTGTAGGATGAACCTTTTAGTGGTTTCCACTTGTCCTACACATGTGTAGGATGAACCTTTTAGTGGTTTCCACTTGTCCTACACATGTGTAGGATGAACCTTTTAGTGGTTTCCACTTGTCCTACACATGTGTAGGATGAACCTTTTAGTGGTTTCCACTTGTCCTACACGGGCGGAGCCCGTACGTATAAGGGCTTCGCCCGTACCGTATCCAACCACCACCATCTCATGGATCGCCGTCCATCAAATCCAAACCATTCCCAAATGCGTCCGACTTCCAACCCCTTTATAAATGCCTCGAGGTAGCCTACCGAGAAGGGCGAAGCCCCCCTGAACGGGCAACACCGTTCGACTAAGGGCTACCGCCCGTACCGTATCCAACCACCACCATCTCATGGATCGCCGTCCATCAAATCCAAACCATTCCCAAATGCGTCCGACTTCCAACCCCTTTATAAATGCCTCGAGGTAGCCTACCGAGAAGGGCGAAGCCCCCCTGAACGGGCAACGCCCGTTCGACCAAGGGCTACCGCCCGTACCGTATCCATCCACCCTCTGAATTAAAAAGTCGACGAAAGTATATATGATGACCACTCTAATGAAAGAGAACAAAATATTAAATGAACCTTTTAGTGGTTTCCACTTGTCCTACACATGTGTAGGATGAACCTTTTAGTGGTTTCCACTTGTCCTACACATGTGTAGGATGAACCTTTTAGTGGTTTCTACTTGTCCTACACATGTGTAGGATGAACGTGATGGAAAAAAAAACCGACATTTAAAAAGTCTTCAAAAGTATATCATATCGCATCTCTAATGAAAGAGGACGAAATATTAAATGAACCTTTTAGTGGTTTCCACTTGTCCTACACATGTGTAGGATGAACCTTTTAGTGGTTTCCACTTGTCCTACACATGTGTAGGATGAACCTTTTAGTGGTTTCCACTTGTCCTACACATGTGTAGGATAAACCTTTTAGTGGTTTCCACTTGTCCTACACATGTGTAGGATAAACCTTTTAGTGGTTTCCACTTGTCCTACACATGTGTAGGATGAACCTTTTAGTGGTTTCCACTTGTCCTACACATGTGTAGGATAAACCTTTTAGTGGTTTCCACTTGTCCTACACATGTGTAGGATGAACCTTTTAGTGGTTTCCACTTGTCCTACACATGTGTAGGATGAACCTTTTAGTGGTTTCCACTTGTCCTACACATGTGTAGGATGAACCTTTTAGTGGTTTTCATAACTCACTCCTTAATAAATAAGCTTTACTTGTTCCGTTAACTTTAGAGTGAAATTATAACCCGAGGTTATTTTTATTGACAATCTTAAGAAGTATCATTAAAAAATTAAAATGAAAAAAAAAAACACGACTTTTTATACCTTATTCGTTAGTTTGGTATTGGATTGAATATTTTAATGATACGAGTAACAAATACAGTAGTAACTTATATATGAAATGACAACATTAATAATAATATTCAATTGTTGATAGAGCGAGATTTGATAAAGAATTATATAAAAACATTATATTACTTTAAGAATTAATAAAGGTGTGTAGTAATTTAGGAGGGCCCTTTTTCTTTAATTGGGGTGAATGATTTGTATGTTTAATTTGTTACGTGTGTTATATAAATTCAAGTTTTACATTGGTGAATGAAAACTTTAAGCAAGAATATAAATAAATTTATGAGTTATATTGAATGGAACCATTTTGAATTTATATCAGGTTTTGTATGAGTGAAGAATGAAAAATGACTCTATATGGATCAACAAACAACCGAATCCTTGGAGCTTTCTTCATTGCTAAGATGATGCACAACTTGGGCATAAACCCCAAACTCAAGTGGATAGAAGGTGTATGAATTATGATGTTTATGTGAGATGAAAGTAAAATAAGAAATTGACTTGAAATCATTTTCCATCCATTGTGAATCAATTATCTTCATTTCAAATATGAAAAAAAAATAATATTAGAGGGTCACTTAACAATTTGTCACTTTATGTTTTATGATGAGTCAGATGCTATTCATAGATAGATATAAACCAAAATCGATCGTATACGAGTAACTACTACTACCACATTGTAACATAAACGCAAACATGGTTTAGACTGCTTTAATTTGTGTTATATGTAAATAGTTATAGATGGATGTTAGAGGCGGAGATGTATCATGAACCGTCACTAATTTTGGCCACCCCTACCTTTCATTCCTGTCATTACATATAAAAAATAAATATTAACACATGTAAACACTTGTTTTGTGTTATTGTGTAGGAAGATAATATAAGCACAAAATATAAGATGCTATAACATTGCTGTTTCAATATAACATTGAAAAAACCTAACAACTACGAAAGTGGTAAAGAAATGTTCGAATCTCATTATATAACCATTTCGAGGTTGACAAAAATAATTTAAAGGTACCGTAAAAATATCTCGATTAAATCGTATATATTTAGATGTGGAAAATCAAAGGCTAAGATTAGCAAAGAGATTAAGTGGAATCCACATGTCACATTCATAAAATTTTAAGAGGATTTTTAGGTTAATGTTTAGAAAGATTAATCATTTTCTGTAAATAAAATACATGTACATTTTGGATAATCAGAAAAGAAAAAAGGAAAATGATAAATTCTCCTAAAAATTAGCCTAAAAATTCTTTTAAAACTATAAGAAAGTGACATGTGGTATCCACTAATTATCTTTTCTAATCTTGCCCCTGAAACATGTCATCATCTAATAGTTAGGAGATTTTTTAGACTATTAATTTAAAAGGATTCATTTTTTTTTTTTTGAACTATCAAACTTTTATTAATATCCACAATAACATACAACTTAGACTAGCCGGGGACTAGAGCTAAGAGTTTCAGTTACACCATACTTCAGATGCACCATACAGCACTAAACTTTGAGCTTCTACGTTTCATTGATTCGAATAATTCATGTTGAGGACAAAAGAATACAAAAAGGCAAGTGAGTACGTTAAAAAAAAAAAGTGAAATTTAACAAAAGAATACAAAAAGGCAAGTGAGTACGTTAAAAAAAAAAAGTGAATGGTGTCCATTTATGTGGGAATCAATAAAAAAAATAAAAAGATATTTATTTCATGATCAACCAATAGCATCCCCCTTTCTCTCTCACTTACACACACACCCACAAAACACGTCAAAAACACACACACACACTCAAAAGAAACTGAAACTGTATTTGCCGACAGCTCTAACAATTTTATTAATCCACAAAATCCGGTAACAGGTATATAACTTTGTCCACATTCTTTCCTGTTTCTGCTCCATTATTATTTTATTACATATATATATATATATATATATATATATATATATATATATATATATATATATATATATATATATATATATATATATATATATATATATATATATATATATATATATATATATATATATATATATATATATATATATATATATATATATATATATATATATATATATATATATATATATATATATATATATATATATATATATATATATATATATATATATATATATATATATATATATATATATATATATATATATATATATATATATATATATATATATATATATATATATATATATATATATATATATATATATATATATATATATATATATATATATATATATATATATATATATATATATATAGATATATATATATATATATATATATATATATATATATATATATATAAGCAGTCCTTTCTTTTTCTTTCTATACATATAATATATATATATATACTCCGTCTATATGTAAATGTTGGTTGGTTTATGAAAAGATAGATAGAAGGAAGAAGGAAAGATGGGGATAGTGAGCACAATAATGGGAACATTTGGATTTGGAATTGGAGTGCCACTTGGAATGGTTTTGGGTTATTATTTCTTCATTTATTTTCAACCTTCTCATGTTGAGGTACTACTTAATAATTGTTGTTTTGAGTATTTTTTGATGGAAATTGTTGACTCTTTTAAAATTGTTGACTCGTTGTATTTGTATGCAATTTTTAGTTTTGGTTTTATAGATTTTTGTTGTAATTTATACCAAGACAAGATGATTATAATTGACATAGAAATGTTTGGTAAAACTAAAGGGCCGTTTGGTTTCCGTAGTTTATGGGAATCAGGTGAAATGAAATTCGAATTTTCTTCCTTGTCATGTTAAGTTAACATAAAAAAAATTTAAATTCCATTTCACTAGATTTCTATAAATTATGGGAACTAAACGGGCCCCTAAGGTTAATGAAATCGGATAACCGGATGTATATCTTGTTTAAGTTAGAAGTGCGGACAGTTTCTGGACCATATGATTAAATTAAAGGCAAATATGATGAGAATTTTAAATTGTAAGCCATGTGTTTAGAAGTGGCTTGGACATAATTTGTTTGACCTATATATTTTTATATAAGTATTATACTGTCATTAAAAAGTAAAGATACATCTCCTTTCCCTTTAATTCATACTTGCCCCATTCCAAACATCTTTTTTAAGTACCAATGAACAATATTTAAAATTCATACACACCTAGAAATGTCAAAATGATACAACCTTTTGCCAAATATAAATTACAAACATCTATAATAATCTTTTTATGAGTATACATCCCCTTATATGTATATATTATTAATTAATCTATTTATATATTTTGAAAAGCAAATGTCAAAACATATCATATAATTTTTCATCGAATCATCATTTATAAGACTTGAACTTAGAACCTCTTGATTGATGTGCCAACTCAAATATCGTTAAAATTGAAGCCTCTTGGTCTTACTAATTTCGTATCAGTAGAAAGGATTCAAGCGTTAGAGATGGAAAATTATATCGAAATCAGATGAAAGTTATATCCAAAGCGTAAAATGTTGGTTTAATAAGAGTTTTGATGTGAGAATTTGTATGTTTCTTATAAGACCATCAAAAACCATAAGTTGGTAATTGCATCATTAATGACCCAACTCTAGTGATTTACTATGCAATAATAAGCTAATGGAAGTGTCAAATTCCAGATTTCTAAAAAAATGCTGTGGAACAAGATATGTATGTTTTTACATATCTTTTATATGTTATATATACCACATTAAAACCACTTAAAACCAGATTTCTAAGTTTTTGGTCCGGTTGACGTGGTTCTAATCCCCTAGTTTTTGGCTGTTCACTGATCACTTGTGAGACGTATTATGCATTTTTCTCGTAAATGAACACTAAACAGTTCAATGCTGACCTCAAATAATTTTGTAGTATATGTTTTATAGTGTGGGTATCCTTCTGCTATGTGCTCTATGAACAAGATTGATAAACGAAGAAAAAGTTGTATGATACTTCTCTATGTAAATGTAATGTATATGATAGTCCGAAGACCATGGTAGTAATATTCAGCTTGTTTTTGTTGCTTCTGCTTTCTCTTGTGTAACCATAAATTTCATGTGTGTATATTATCTAATTTCTGCTTCTTATTATTCTTCACTAACATGACAATTTCAATGTGTGGGTGGAACATTTTATATGAAATCATCTGCTAATTTGTGTGTGTTTTTTTTTTTTTAAATATGAAGGATCCCAAAGTACGCCCTTTAGTCGAAAGAGATACAAAGTCTCTGCAAGAGATGCTGCCTGAGATACCTATGTGGGTCAAAAATCCTGACCATGATAGGGTATGATCTAGCTTCTTGTTAGCTCTCTTTGAATATCAATTTTTGAGTATGAAATTTGAAATCAAATGCTTTCCCATCTATTTTAAATACACACATATTAGAAAATGCCTTTATATTGATATACTACTCGTATATAAATATCAAGCTATTGTCAAGTTATGTATCAAATTTTAGCATTTAAAGTAAATTCATGTGACTTCTAAAAGTCAAATTTAACCTTTAACTGTTTAATTTAACGTATGCAGGTTGATTGGCTAAACAAGTTTATCGAGTTAATGTGGCCTTATCTAAACAAGGTAGTGACTCGAATAGAATATTGATATATATATATATATATATATATATATATATATATATATGTATAGATGTATTTATCTGTAGATGCGGGTTACGCTTTATCTTTAACAGGTAAAATCTATTAAAATAAATTAATAGCTTACATGAAAACATGTCAAACGGGCCAGAAGCGATACAATCTGTATTTTTATCATTTAAATGATTTATCTTTGTAATCGTTTTTGACTCTTAAATTTTGTTGGATTGAAGTGTTTTGGGTCTATCTAACCCTTACAAAAAACAACGCATTTGGCTTGAACCTGTGGTCAATCATGACCCGTCAGCCAAGCTGCCCACCCCACCCATTTTGCCACCTCTAACAATACCTGATCCTCGAGTAGTGATAGTCTGAATGTTCTGTAGGCTATCTGCAACACTGTAAAGACGATAGCAGAACCTATCATTAAAGAGCAGATTCCAAAGTACAAAATTGATGCAGTTGAATTTGATACTCTTTCGTTAGGCAGCCTACCACCTACATTTCAAGGTTGGACATTTTGCACTACCTATGACTGTTGATCTAATTTTGCGAAGTGACAGTTGATTGATTTTAATTTATCGTTTTACGATCGTTCAGGAATGAAAGTTTATACGACGGATGAGAAGGAGTTAATAATGGAACCATCGTTGAAATGGGCTGGAAATCCTAACATACATGTTGCTGTTAAGGCGTTTGGAATGAGGCCCACAGTTCAGGTCTGTATGTGTATGTGCGAACGTCTGCTTGCTATGGTCAAATTATATATACAACGTTCCAATGATACAATGCTGTCTTTATAATGCACATGAACCCCCAAGTTAAGGATTGTAGAGATCCTCTTCTGCGAAAGCTGTCATTTTCAATCAATTTACTTAACACCTGGGCTGATTTGGGTTGTTTTCTTTCAATGGGTCAATTGGATGACATTTTAAAACTTAGCTAAAAAGGAAAATGGTCAAGTGTAGGGGTGCGCAACGGTATACCATCATACTGGAGTTTAAAATTTGAGATTCGGGCCATGAGCCAGATTTAACCTTTTTGCTTCAACTGTGTTATGGACTTATTTCATTAACGTAAAAAACATCTGGTATTAGACCAGACTGATACTTAACTGAACCCTGCTTTTCTCCTATAATTGGAGAGAATAATTGGAGTGAGTACACAAGTTCTAGCTCAGATTTATGGTTTACCATTCTTGAATATTGCCTGTCCTGCCCATTTTTCCACCTGTAAGTTATACCATGGCCACTCGTTGCTTTCGTGTCTTCAACTTATGAATTTTTATCAGGTGGTAGACTTGCAAGTATTTGCTGCGCCTCGTATCACTTTAAAGCCATTGGTTCCAAGCTTCCCTTGCTTCTGTCAAATTCTTGTATCTCTCATGGAAAAGGTAATAGTCCATTTTCTAACTTCAGTAATGTCAGTTCAAGATTTGTTTCCAACAGATTGAGAATCAAATGTGTTAAAGATTTTGTAGCTTTTTAACCCTATAGTACATTATTGTAACACTCTTTATATAGTTCTATATAACTATGTCACACCTGAATTCAGTTAGTGAAGTTAGTAAATGATTCATTTGACTATCAAAGTTCAAAATTCGGCCATTTTTTCAGGATGAAAGTAGGCCAGTACTTCTAGTTTTCTGTATTTAACATTTTGTATCTAATTTTCTTTAAACTTCCAGCCTCATGTTGATTTTGGGCTAAAACTGCTCGGAGCCGACGTCATGTCTGTCCCTGGATTGTATAGATTCGTCCAGGTATGTACAGCTGAGTTAAAGTTATTCTAAATTTAGTATGGATAATGAACTCTTATGATCTCACCCACATTTTTGTGCTCAGGAACTTATTAAAACTCAGGTTGCAAATATGTACTTGTGGCCTAAAACACTCGTGGTACCCGTACTCGACCCTGCAAAGTAAGTATTAGTTGATCTCTGATGAATGTGATATTGCCAACTAATTTGAACAGTATTAAAAGGGTGTTTGGATCCGAAAACTGATCTGACAGTACTCAAAAGAGCTATTGCATGCTCAAAATGCAAAAGCACGTCCAAACTCGATTTCAATTTCACACACCGTTATACAACCACTTATCTGATTCTGGTTGCTCAAAATCAAAGATAACTTTTCAGAGAACACATCCAAACACTTCCTAGCTTATCATTCAGATCACAGTTTAATTGAGGCCATTTTCTAAAAATCTTTTTCTTCACTATATAAAGCCTCTGACAAGTTTATTCTTGGAATATAATGTTTCACTAGAACATTTCTTGTTATTTCTCATGCAGCATAATGTTATCGTCCATATTCTAGTTATCAACATGTTAACATCACTGTTTAATTTGGCAGAGCGATGAAAAGGCCCGTTGGAATGTTACATGTGAAGATTGTGAAGGCAATGAAACTTAAAAAGAAGGATCTTTTGGGTGCTTCTGATCCTTACGTAAAACTGAAACTTACTGAGGATAAACTTCCACATAAGAAAACTTCTGTCAAACTCAAAAACTTGAATCCCGAGTGGAATGAAGAATTTAAATTGATTGTCAAAGATCCGGAATCACAAGCTCTTGAGATTGTTGTTTATGACTGGGAACAGGTACATTTTCTTAGAGGCTGCAATTTAGACCCATTTTCCAAAATTGGATCAATTTAAATGTATTTTTAGCTTGGATGGGTGAATATCAAATGGGAACGGCTCTCAAGTTGCCTAATTTGTATTTAAAAACCCTTATGGTTTTTCATAAAGGTGGCAGAATGGGCCTCTGGCGGGGTTGCGGGTTGGACATCAAGATCAGCTCAAAATGAGTAAACTTTGGTGAAGGTCAATCTGAAGCACCGTTTGTTCTAAAATTTGAAGTGTTACTCTAAATAATTAGCAGGTCAATCTGAAGCCCCGTTTATTTGCACGTTAAAATTACTCTTTGACCCCTTTGCTCATTTCAATTTTAGCTTATTCCTAGAAATGACTTGTTTTAGTGCTTAGAAGTAAAACATAACTTGAATCGGCTCATCATTTTTAAATTTCAAGATAAAAGAACACAAGTGTTGACGCATGTAACCCAACCCGACACACATAATATTGGCCCGAAAACACATTGACCTATTACCCGAGCCTGACACCTCCTCAACATACCAATTTAACATCTGTCTTCTTAGAAAAACAGTTATAGGTGGCAATTTCAACCCAGGGTCGACTTGGGTTCTATTGTTTTTTATAAATTGTGATTTTTGTTGTCACCTAATGTGGTGTAGGTGGGGAAACATGATAAGATGGGAATGAATGTTGTTCCACTAAAAGAGGTTACACCAGATGAAGAAAAAGTTATGACTCTTGAGCTCCTAAAGAATATGGACCCAAATGACACCCAAAACGAGAAGTCCCGAGGCCAAATAATGATCGAATTGCTGTACAAGCCATTCACAACTGATGAAGTACCAGCTGATGGTGAAGATGAAAATGCGATCGAAAAGGCACCTGAAGGAACCCCTGCAGGTGGAGGTTTGCTAGTTGTTATAATCCATCAAGCTGAAGATCTTGAAGGGAAACACCATACGAATCCATCTGTTCGTGTGCTTTTCAGAGGGGAAGAGAAAAAAACAAAGGTATGTAGTCTCTTCGTATTCTCACTTCACACTATGATTAACTATCAAAAGTTTAATAAAACACTTTCATAAGTTCTTTTTAAGGGGATCTGAGTTAGTTACTCAATCAAAATGATGACATAACCTCCATCGTGCTCGTAACGCGACTATGTTGACTTTTATGACTTGTCATTGATGTAACACATGAAAACTAGTTTTCTTGGTGGAACTGCAGAACACATTTCATTTTACTTGTGCAAAGCATAAATGAAAGGCTTTTGATTGTTGAATTCTTTTGTGGGGTCAAAACGTATAAAGTTCCCTTGTCGTAGCTATGTTTGCCCAATTTGTCCATAATGAGGGGAACAATGTGTCAGCAGTTACGTCTTAACTTATGGTTTGTGTTGTATGCAGCCTGTAAAGAAAAATCGTGATCCGAGATGGGGAGAAGAATTTGCATTTACCTTGGAAGAACCACCCACGAATGATAGGATACATTTTGAAGTCGTTAGCACATCTTCAAGGTTGGGTCTAATTCATCCCAAGGTACCACTAATTAATCTATTTTGACCAGTTTAATGTATCAAAAAACAGAGGTGGCAAAATGGGTGGATTGCACAGGTTAAGTAATGGGTCAATACTCAATAGACTAGAAACATGTCAAATTTGGTATTGGCTGCGGAGGGTTGGGTTAACACTCTCACTTTTACATCCATTTTTTTGTTGTGATGTTTTTGTACATGTACAATAAAATTTAAACCTTGCATTATATTTATTTGGTAGGAAACACTCGGTTATGTGGACATTCAACTCGCGGATGTAGTGAGCAACAAGAGAATCAATGGGAAGTACAACCTAATAGACTCGAGGAATGGTACACTTCAGGTGGAGTTGCAATGGAGAACATCGTCTTAGATGGTGGGTTGTCTTTTTTGAAGAACGTCGGAAGAATCTAAACACATGATCTTCAACATCCTACTATCTTAATGATAAACTCGATACAACCAAGTGAAATGTTTGATGTCACGAAACAGGTTGCCTTTTGAATACATGTTCTACTGGTGTGTAAGTTGTGCAAATAAATGGGACGTTTTTTTTTCCTGTTACACTATTAGGAAGACAAAAAAAAAAGTTTATAGATTCATTAAAAAAAAAAAAAAAAAAAAAAAAAAAAAAAAAAAAAAAAAAAAAAAAAAAAAAAAAAAAAAAAAAAAAAAAAAAAAAAAAAAAAAAAAAAAAAAAAAAAAAAAAAAAAAAAAAAAAAAAAAAAAAAAAAAAAAAAAAAAAAAAAAAAAAAAAAAAAAAAAAAAAAAAAAAAAAAAAAAAAAAAAAAAAAAAAAAAAAAAAAAAAAAAAAAAAAAAAAAAAAAAAAAAAAAAAAAAAAAAAAAAAAAAAAAAAAAAAAAAAAAAAAAAAAAAAAAAAAAAAAAAAAAAAAAAAAAAAAAAAAAAAAAAAAAAAAAAAAAAAAAAAAAAAAAAAAAAAAAAAAAAAAAAAAAAAAAAAAAAAAAAAAAAAAAAAAAAAAAAAAAAAAAAAAAAAAAAAAAAAAAAAAAAAAAAAAAAAAAAAAAAAAAAAAAAAAAAAAAAAAAAAAAAAAAAAAAAAAAAAAAAAAAAAAAAAAAAAAAAAAAAAAAAAAAAAAAAAAAAAAAAAAAAAAAAAAAAAAAAAAAAAAAAAAAAAAAAAAAAAAAAAAAAAAAAAAAAAAAAAAAAAAAAAAAAAAAAAAAAAAAAAAAAAAAAAAAAAAAAAAAAAAAAAAAAAAAAAAAAAAAAAAAAAAAAAAAAAAAAAAAAAAAAAAAAAAAAAAAAAAAAAAAAAAAAAAAAAAAAAAAAAAAAAAAAAAAAAAAAAAAAAAAAAAAAAAAAAAAAAAAAAAAAAAAAAAAAAAAAAAAAAAAAAAAAAAAAAAAAAAAAAAAAAAAAAAAAAAAAAAAAAAAAAAAAAAAAAAAAAAAAAAAAAAAAAAAAAAAAAAAAAAAAAAAAAAAAAAAAAAAAAAAAAAAAAAAAAAAAAAAAAAAAAAAAAAAAAAAAAAAAAAAAAAAAAAAAAAAAAAAAAAAAAAAAAAAAAAAAAAAAAAAAAAAAAAAAAAAAAAAAAAAAAAAAAAAAAAAAAAAAAAAAAAAAAAAAAAAAAAAAAAAAAAAAAAAAAAAAAAAAAAAAAAAAAAAAAAAAAAAAAAAAAAAAAAAAAAAAAAAAAAAAAAAAAAAAAAAAAAAAAAAAAAAAAAAAAAAAAAAAAAAAAAAAAAAAAAAAAAAAAAAAAAAAAAAAAAAAAAAAAAAAAAAAAAAAAAAAAAAAAAAAAAAAAAAAAAAAAAAAAAAAAAAAAAAAAAAAAAAAAAAAAAAAAAAAAAAAAAAAAAAAAAAAAAAAAAAAAAAAAAAAAAAAAAAAAAAAAAAAAAAAAAAAAAAAAAAAAAAAAAAAAAAAAAAAAAAAAAAAAAAAAAAAAAAAAAAAAAAAAAAAAAAAAAAAAAAAAAAAAAAAAAAAAAAAAAAAAAAAAAAAAAAAAAAAAAAAAAAAAAAAAAAAAAAAAAAAAAAAAAAAAAAAAAAAAAAAAAAAAAAAAAAAAAAAAAAAAAAAAAAAAAAAAAAAAAAAAAAAAAAAAAAAAAAAAAAAAAAAAAAAAAAAAAAAAAAAAAAAAAAAAAAAAAAAAAAAAAAAAAAAAAAAAAAAAAAAAAAAAAAAAAAAAAAAAAAAAAAAAAAAAAAAAAAAAAAAAAAAAAAAAAAAAAAAAAAAAAAAAAAAAAAAAAAAAAAAAAAAAAAAAAAAAAAAAAAAAAAAAAAAAAAAAAAAAAAAAAAAAAAAAAAAAAAAAAAAAAAAAAAAAAAAAAAAAAAAAAAAAAAAAAAAAAAAAAAAAAAAAAAAAAAAAAAAAAAAAAAAAAAAAAAAAAAAAAAAAAAAAAAAAAAAAAAAAAAAAAAAAAAAAAAAAAAAAAAAAAAAAAAAAAAAAAAAAAAAAAAAAAAAAAAAAAAAAAAAAAAAAAAAAAAAAAAAAAAAAAAAAAAAAAAAAAAAAAAAAAAAAAAAAAAAAAAAAAAAAAAAAAAAAAAAAAAAAAAAAAAAAAAAAAAAAAAAAAAAAAAAAAAAAAAAAAAAAAAAAAAAAAAAAAAAAAAAAAAAAAAAAAAATGTACTCCCTCCGTCCCCATTTTAATTGTCCTATTTAAGTCTTTTTCTCTCGACTTTGACTATAAATATCTTTGTTTGTGCTACATATTAGTTGATGAAAGTTATATCAATGAAAAGTTCATTTAAAACTCTATCAATTCGTATATGTTATATCAAGTGTTATATAACACAAATAAAAATATTTACAGTCAAAATTGAAAAGAAAAAGACTCAAAAAGTCAAACTATGACACTTAATATGGGACGGAGGGAGTAATTGGATGGGCACGCATCACTTCATTGGCTGGGCACGTGTAGCAGATAATTCGGAAACAAGCTTTAAACTCTGTTAATAAAATGCATAAAAATATGGTACTTTAAAAAACTTATTCCTTAAATTTAATGACAAAAAAGTACTCGTACAACATTTTATGCATGCTAAAAACAACTCATAAAACTGTTATTAGCAAAAACGCATCTTAAGATAGGAGTGACAAATCACTTTGTTAGATTAGATTTGACAAAGTGAAATTAATGTCAACTTTTTCGTGTCTAAATTGAACCCGCCATTGAAGCCACGTGCGGAACTTAACCCACTGGTTATTATTATATCTGAGAGTTAGAGCAGAACCTTTTATAATGTTAAAACCCATACCAAGCTTGCCTTCACTTTTATTATATTTCATTAGCTAATTGTTGGTTTCATTATTGAAGTAACATGTACATGTGTATGTTTTGGTGGTTAGAGAAAATAAATAAATATTGCAAAGCCAGCCTTTCTTTATATATTTAACGGGTAAGGTTCATGTGAGAACTATTCACATATGAACATACATAATTATAAGTATAACTTGATAGTTCATATGTGAAAATATATGTTCACATATGAACATCAAGTTATATATAGAAGTTCTCTGATGGTTCTTCCAATTCAAATGGTTCTCACATGAGTCTTTTCCTATATATCTTTATATATTTAACAGCGGGAAATGTGGAGAATTTGTGATGGTGTTGACTTCTTTTGTAATAAACTAACAATACATCTTTTTGTATCTACATGATGTTGAAATCACTCTGTACAGATCAAATTCTAGCTCAACAGAAAGAAAAAAACCCCCTTTTTTCCCTTCTATTTCTCATCTTCTTTGATCACCTCTCTTGGTTTTCTTCACTAAAAAAATACTTCAATAGGCTACAATTATTTAAACTATATATATATATTAATTTCAAGCCTAGCTTTATGTCTTCCTCTTCTAATTCCAAGATAACCCATTTTATTAAAGAGTCAGAGCACCTTTGTATACCTTTCCAAGATATAAAAGATGCTACCAAAAGTTTCACAACAGTCATTGGGAAGGGCGGGTATGGCTTGGTTTACAAAGGGGAACTCTTACTTTCTAATAAACTTACCTCTGTTGCGATAAAACGACTAGATAGTAACATTTCTGGTCAAGGGTTGAAGGAGTTCTTAAGGGAGATTGAGTTGCTATCTCGTTTTAAACATCCAAACTTAGTCTCCCTGCTTGGTTTTTGCGAAGAAAACGGTGAAAAGATGCTAGTTTATGACTATGCAGAGCGCGGAAGCCTCGATAAATACCTAACCAAGGATAAATCAACCGTTCAACTAACTTGGTTGCAAAGGATTAATATATGCATTGATGCAGCCCGAGGTTTGGATTATCTGCATAACCATGTTGCACAAGACCGTAGAGTCATCCACAGGGACATAAAGAGTGCAAATATTCTTTTAAGTCATGATTGGAAAGCTATGATTGCGGATTTTGGTCTTTCCTTGATAAGTCGTGCACATGAAAATGTTAGTTTCGTTATTACTAATGTTTCTGGCACACATGGTTATTGTGATCCGGAATATTTACATACTGGGATACTCACTAAAGAGTCAGATGTGTATTCATTTGGAGTCGTAATGTTTGAAGTCTTATGTGGGACGTTGAGCTTCATAAATGTGAATAGCGAACAAGGATTTCTAGCCCACCTAGCCAAACGCTATTACAAAGAAGGAAGGTTGGACGAGATTATTGATCCATATTTGAAGAATGAAGTGGATCCAGATTCCTTGAATACATTTTCAACGATTGCAATTGAGTGCTTGCACAATAATCGGGAACAACGACCCTCCATGGGTTTGGTGGTACAGAAACTTGAAGAAATGATTGTAAGTTCAAATACTTGTATCTATATGTATTATATATCAACCTGTCTGGAACAAATTTTTACTTTAAACATTTACATATACCTTTCAATAGCAGCTGAACCCTTTAAAAATAGCAGCTTGCATATGATGGTGTATTGGACTAGAAACAAACTAAGATGTTGAAGACTGTAAGTAATATCAGTTTCAGTCATAGTAAGTAAAAACAATCTCTTAACCAACCTCTAACCATGAATCTTTCTATGGAACCATCCGTATTATACTTCATGTTGATTTTGGGCTAAAACTGCTAGGGGCTGACCTCATGTCTGTCCCTGGCTTGTATATAGATTCGACCGGGTATGTACAGCTGAGTTAAAGTTATTCCAAATTTAGAATGGAGATTGGACTTGTATGTTCTCACCCACATTTTTGTGCTCAGGGTATTAATAATACTCAGGTTGCAAGTATGTATTTGTGGTCTAAAACACTTGTGGAACCCGTACTCGACCCTGCAAAGTAAGTTTTAGTTGATCTCTGATAAATGCCTTATTGCCATCTAATTTGAATTTGTATTAAAAGGGTGTTCGGATCCGAAAACTGATCTGACAGTACTCAAAAGAGCTATTGCATGCTCAAAATGCAAAAGCACGTCCAAACTCGATTTCAATTTCACACACCGTTATACAACCACTTATCTGATTCTGGTTGCTCAAAATCAAAGATAACTTTCAGAGAACACATCCAAACACTTCCTAGCTTATCATTCAGATCACAGTTTAATTGAGGCTATTTTCTAAAAATCTTTTTCTTCACTATATAAAGCCTCTGACAAGTTTATTCTTGGAATATAATGTTTCACTAGAACATTTCTTGTTATTTCTCATGCAGCATAATGTTATCGTCCATATTCTAGTTATCAACATGTTAACATCACTGTTTAATTTGGCAGAGCGATGAAAAGGCCCGTTGGAATGTTACATGTGAAGATTGTGAAGGCAATGAAACTTAAAAAGAAGGATCTTTTGGGTGCTTCTGATCCTTACGTAAAACTGAAACTTACTGAGGATAAACTTCCACATAAGAAAACTTCTGTCAAACACAAAAACTTGAATCCCGAGTGGAATGAAGAATTTAAATTGATTGTCAAAGATCCGGAATCACAAGCTCTTGAGATTGTTGTTTATGACTGGGAACAGGTACATTTTCTTAGAGGCTGCAATTTAGACCCATTTTCCAAAATTGGATCAATTTAAATGTATTTTTAGCTTGGATGGGTGAATATCAAATGGGAACGGCTCTCAAGTTGCCTAATTTGTATTTAAAAACCCTTATGGTTTTTCATAAAGGTGGCAGAATGGGCCTCTGGCGGGGTTGCGGGTTGGACATCAAGATCAGCTCAAAATGAGTAAACTTTGGTGAAGGTCAATCTAAAGCACCGTTTGTTCTAAAATATGAAGTGTTACTCTAAATAATTAGCAGGTCAATCTGAAGCCCCGTTTATTTGCACGTTAAAATTACTCTTTGACCCCTTTGCTCATTTCAATTTTAGCTTATTCCTAGAAATGACTTGTTTTAGTGCTTAGAAGTAAAACATAACTTGAATCGGCTCATCATTTTTAAATTTCAAGATAAAAGAACACAAGTGTTGACGCATGTAACCCAACCCGACACACATAATATTGGCCCGAAAACACATTGACCTATTACCCGAGCCTGACACCTCCTCAACATACCAATTTAACATCTGTCTTCTTAGAAAAACAGTTATAGGTGGCAATTTCAACCCAGGGTCGACTTGGGTTCTATTGTTTTTTATAAATTGTGATTTTTGTTGTCACCTAATGTGGTGTAGGTGGGGAAACATGATAAGATGGGAATGAATGTTGTTCCACTAAAAGAGGTTACACCAGATGAAGAAAAAGTTATGACTCTTGAGCTCCTAAAGAATATGGACCCAAATGACACCCAAAACGAGAAGTCCCGAGGCCAAATAATGATCGAATTGCTGTACAAGCCATTCACAACTGATGAAGTACCAGCTGATGGTGAAGATGAAAATGCGATCGAAAAGGCACCTGAAGGAACCCCTGCAGGTGGAGGTTTGCTAGTTGTTATAATCCATCAAGCTGAAGATCTTGAAGGGGAACACCATACGAATCCATCTGTTCGTGTGCTTTTCAGAGGGGAAGAGAAAAAAACAAAGGTATGTAGTCTCTTCGTATTCTCACTTCACACTATGATTAACTATCAAAAGTTTAATAAAACACTTTCATAAGTTCTTTTTAAGGGGATCTGAGTTAGTTACTCAATCAAAATGATGACATAACCGCCATCGTACTCGTAACACGACCATGTTGACTTTTATGACTTGTCATTAATGTAACACATGAAAACTGGTTTTCTTTTTGGTGGAACTGCAGAGCACATTTCATTTTACTTGTGCAAATCCGCATAAATGAAAGGCTTTTAATTGTTGAATTCTTTTGTGGGGTCAAAACGTATAAAGTACCCTTGTCGTAGCTATGTTTGCCCAATTTGTCCATAATGAGGGGAACAATGTGTCAGCAGTTATTACTTGATCCTTATAATGGAAAGTGTAGAGAACATTCAAATTGCACATCTTAACTCTTATGGTTTATGTTGTATGCAGCCTGTGAAGAAAAATCGTGATCCCAGATGGGGAGAAGAATTTGCATTTACCTTGGAAGAACCACCCACAAATGACAGGATACATTTTGAAGTCGTTAGCACATCTTCGATGATGGGTCTAATTCATCCCAAGGTACCGCTAATTAATCTATTTTGACCAGCTTAATGTATCAAAAAACAGAGGTGGCAAAATGGGTGGATTGCAGAGGTTAGGTAATTGGTCAATAGTCAATAGGCTAGAAACATGTCAAATTTGGTATTGGCTGCGGAGCCGGAGGGTTGTGTTAACACGCTCTCTTTTACATCCATTTTTTTTGATGTGGTGATTAGTACATGTACAATAAAATTTAAACCTTACATTATTTTTTTTGGTAGGAAACACTGGGTTATGTGGACATACAACTCGCGGATGTAGTGAGCAACAAGAGAATCAATGGGAAGTACAACCTAATAGACTCGTGGAATGGTACACTTCAGGTGGAGTTGCAGTGGAGAACATCGTCTTAGATGGTGGGTTGTCTTTTTCAAAGAACGTCGGAAGAATGAAGAATCTAAACACATGATCCTCAACATCCTACTATCTTAATGATAAACTCGAATACAACCAATTGAAATGTTTGATGTCACGAAACAGGTTGCCTTTTGAATTCATGTTCTACTGGTGTGTAAGTTGTGCAAATAAATGGGACGTTTTTTTTTTGTTTTTTTTTTTTTTTTTTTTTTTTTTTTTTTTTTTTTTTTTTTTTTTTTTTTTTTTTTTTTTTTTTTTTTTTTTTTTTTTTTTTTTTTTTTTTTTTTTTTTTTTTTTTTTTTTTTTTTTTTTTTTTTTTTTTTTTTTTTTTTTTTTTTTTTTTTTTTTTTTTTTTTTTTTTTTTTTTTTTTTTTTTTTTTTTTTTTTTTTTTTTTTTTTTTTTTTTTTTTTTTTTTTTTTTTTTTTTTTTTTTTTTTTTTTTTGTTCAGTTTTTTTTTTGTTGAGTTTTTTTTTTGTTCCAAACGACTTGTGCAACACGAGCGGTATCTGACATTTGTCTTTCATTTGTCTTTATTGGCCACCATTGGTGCATTGTCATTATTTCTCTTTCTCATCTATTTCTAATAGGAAAATGATTAATCCTCCTAACAAAACAATAGGATGAGGATACTTGGAAATATCAATGAGTAAGATTAGAAAAGAGAATAAGTGAAATCTACATGTCATATTTACAAGGTTTTGGGAGGATATTTATGCTAATGTTTAGAAAGATTAATCATTTTCCTTTCTAATATTATAAAATGGAGATATTCTCTCTCCATGTACAAATACACTTCCTTTTATAGTGTTTAAAAAATTCTTGACCTAGCAATATGTCACAAGTCCCCATTTCTATCCAAGATGCTTCATTTTGCTTCATTTCTCCTCATTTGGAAGGCTTCTTGGGGTGTGACATTGCGTCACATAGCATAAGTCTCCTCCCCAAAAAGCCCCATGCCCTTTAGCCTAAGCCACCATCTTGTGCATGACGCCAAGTGTTACACGGTTCTAAGGTCCTAATAATGGCTCTTATTGAGCAACTATCATACAATGCCATAGATGTCATAGAACTATACGGAACTTGGAGCATTTGTATGTATTGTATGACCTTCATCATTATAATAAGAAAAAAGTGAATATATAGCTTAAGCTTAGGTATATAGAACCCCTCACATACTAATTTTTTTAAAATTTATTGTATAATGGATTAATGATTGAGCCTCATGTTTTTTATGAATTAAAAAATTAAAATGTAAAGGGTGCTATACTCAAGCTTAGGTAAAGGAGGATATACCCCTCTTTGATTAAATTCCAACACCTAAAAACAGTTCCAATCAAGTAGTGTGACAAAATATGACACGAGTTTATATATAAGACAGACCCCATATATGTAAGCAAATAAGAATCATCGGGGATATCCAAAATAGTAGCCTATCTATAGACAACAAGATACACAAATACAAAAATAAAAGAACTAATCATCCATTTCTTTGAAAACTTCAACGGACTAATGCCTCCTCAGGTATCTCAATGTGCTATCTACATCATGATCAAAATCATCTATATCCCCAGTAGAATGATGCACTTTAGAGTTTCCATAGTACACAATTTTCTTCAGATCTTCATATATTTCCCTCCATTTCCACACACATCAGATCATTGGTTGTATTACCATAATTAGATAAGTGCTCATATCGATTGTGAAACAAAAGAAGTTTTAGAAGTACTTGCTCCTCCAGTATTAATGATTGGCTTAGTTACGGTACGGTAAACCATCTTAGGCTTCTGATTTATCTGCAAGCCTTTTTGCTGCTGGTTCGCCTTTCTTTCTTTCTTTTTAGCCTCCTGAAAGCCATGTGTGACTACAGTTGGATTTTGAACTAGCTTCAGTATTACATGGCATTGCCCTCCTTCATGACCAAAAACTCTACACTTTGCACATCTAGGTGGCTTCACTAGTTTGGGGCATTACTCTCACCTTGTAGGTTTGGAATAGCTACTGACAGCTCATCTTTAAAATCTGACTCAGCTAAAATCTCAACAAGTGCTCTTGCATAGCTACTCCCCCCTAAGATTCCACACACAAAGTTGTCGTGTGTGTATCAAACACTTTAGGCGTCCCCAGTTTAGTTGCGAGCATGCTCAGTCCATTTTCAGTATTAGCAGTCATGGGAACATTATGGACTTTAATCCATACAACAATTGATTTGATATCTTCCTTTTTCAGCAAAACTGTAGGGGACGAATATTGAGGAATATAGGTACATTACGGATTAACCAGGGACCATTCTCTAGCACATTCTGCATACCACTTTTCGAGGCAAACTTAAAGAGAAAGAACCCATTGGAATTTATCATAAGACGTTGCAATCCAAATTTTGCCCAGGCGTTCTTCACAAAATTTTCAACAACAGGGGTTACCTATGAAATATCCAAAGAATGTGTTTGCAAAACGACTTTGCACTACTTTAACCGAATCCTTAGGAAGGACCACATCTATATCATCCATTTTCTCACTTGATTCAAGCAAATGAAAATTTGCCTGAATTTTCTTGTCTCCTTGAAGCTTAGAAGCGTAAGAAACAAGTTTTTCCCCATCATTCACCACCGATTTTTGCAAAGGGGCAGCAATGGATTTGCCTGTTCTATCATTGCCAATTTCGTCCTCACTAATATTCAGTTTGAGCACATGATCGGCTTCTGCCTCAGGTATAGAAAACCATACCTTGGGAGGGCTTTTTTGCAACAATATTTTGCCATAAATATGTAACATTTATGAAATTTGACTTTAGTTGACCCGTTAATGATATGTACTTTTGACTTAATTGGTATTAATTAAGTGTTATATGATCGAGTTGCTTGTGATATAATCGTACTCAAGGTGTTTATATGATTTGGTGATCGTTTTAATTAAAGTATGTTCGTATTCTAGTCGAGAATATTTAGTCGAGGTTAATTGATCGTTTATTTAAATGTTGAAACTAGGCAAGTTGTAAGAATTAGTGTAGTGATGGACTACCCATGGGTTAATCATACCCAAACCCATGACCCACCTAGTTGACCCAACCCTATCCCCACCCAAAGTCTTACACCTCCCAACCAATCATTCATTTTCCTATCTCCTTTCTCTCACTACACTTATTGCAAGAGTTTTCTTACACTTCTCTCTCTCTCTCTCTAAAATAAATACACCAAATTAAAGGTTTCATGCAAGATTGTGTTAGGGTTTTTCATCATCATCATCATCTTAACAACATATCAAAAATTTGGGGTTTCTAAGTGCAAGAATCATTGATTTCGGGTCAAATTCGGATTTAGCTCATTGGTGGAAGAATTTGGTAAGCAAACCCATCTTAAATTCATCATTTTATGATTTTTTAAACTTGTTTTAAGCCAACCCTCACAAGCCTTGGTCAAAAATCGGATTAATTAAGCATCTAGGTCGAAATTAGGGTTCATGGCATTAAAGTGGGTCAAAAATGATTTTTGTGATTTGGGTATATGAAATGGGGCACGATTTGGCAAGGGGTTTCGATGAGTTATGATTATTAGTGTCTAAAGATGCTTAAAAACAAGTTCTCATCCCCCAAAATTCAGTTCATGACGAAATTAGGGTTTTGGTTAATTGCAATTTAGTCAAATCGAACTTATAGCTCGATTGGTGTTTTTGAAACGAATTCATGAACTAGATCTTGCCTATTTGTGCTAAATTCAGTTTAATATCGATCCTTGGTGAGCTGCAAACCTTCTTTGATCGAGCTACTAGCCAAATTAGGGTTTCTAAGTCAATTGGGTCGTGTTCTTGTTAGCTTGCTGCTGATGCTCGTTTCTGTTCAGCTTCCACCGTCTTGGACGGCCGCTGTTGGCGTCTGGGACGCTCCTGCTTCTTTTCTAGCGTCTCACACGGTGAGTCAACCGTGTGAGACGGTGGTCTATAAATGCCAAAACAGCCTTACGCCAGCCACACACCCATTCCTTCTGTTTTACGCCAAGTGGGACGGTGAAATTATGCTATCCAGGCCACCGTCTAGGACGGTGGCTTTACCGTGTCAGACGCTGGGCCTAGCCATGCACCACCGTGTGGGACGGTGGGTGGTAACGTCTTAGACGGTCCACCAGAACCCTCACTTTTTCAGTTTCATTCTAGCATTCTTTTTCATGATACTTGGGTCGAACTAATCTATCTTTTGAGTTTCTAATGGGTCTTTCTAGTGAAGCATTCGTGTCTCAAGGGTCGTGTAAAGTCGAGACTCTAACATAGACATTTATGTGGTCTCGATTAGACATAGTGTTGAACACATATATTAATGCAAATGTATACATGTTTATTATAATAGGTTGAAGACGTGTAACGAATATCGAATCTCTCTAGCTTGATAATAACTCGTCGTTGCTTGGCGAAGGTGAGTTCGTAGCCCCTTTTCTCTACATGATTTTGGGGTGAAAAGTGTACATCGTGGTTCATGGTTTCGTTTGATCGTTATGTGTTTGTTATGTAAGTATATCAAGGTTATATGTTTGTTTGAAATGTGAATCAAGGTTGTATGATGTCTTGGCTAGTTTATCAAGGTTATATGCTTGTTTGAAATGTGAATCAAGGATTGTATGTTTGTTTGGCTAGTTTATCAAGGTTATGTGTCGTTAAATTGTGAATTTAAGGTTGTATGATTGTATATGTTCGTATCAAGGTTTTGAGGTTCATTAAATGATTCAATCAAGGTTTCAAGGCTTGGTGATCGTTTAACGATCCCAATTATGAGATCATTTAATGAACCAATCAAGGTTTCAAGGTTAAACGGTTGTTATCCCGACACTTGTTTCTTATAGTCAAAACCTACGAACTCACCAACTTTATGTTGACGCATTTTAGTACACTTTTCAGGTAATCAAGTGAATCAAAGACGTGATGGATGATTGCATTGCATGTGATAGGATTGAGCTTGGACTTTTGTGGATCCGTGATTCATTGCACCCGTTTATGGGTTATGCCTAGGATCGTTAGCCATCATTTGAATTATTCTTTTGTAAACTATTGATGGCGTTGTGCTCCTTGTGCATTATTTGATCCGATATTGTATTTGTACTTGAATTATGTTGGATTACTTTAATCCTTGAATGCATTTAGTAGTCTCTACTTAATTTCCACGTCATGCTGAGCTTTTCTATTAATGCCCCATAATTCCGCCTTGTTGGGGTGTTACAAAATATTTTTGAATTTAGCAGCAATACCTGGAAAACACGTCCTCATCTTGATCGCTTACATAAGAAATCTCATGAAGCACGAAAGCAGGTGGTGGTGAATCACAACCTGTTGTAGCATCATGAGAAGATGATTCTAAAGGAGTTTCCATGGTAGCATCAGATCCACCACCTGGTTTGTTGAGTTCGACATCCTCCCCCGTAGTAGAAGTGGTAGTCGAAGCTTTGACACTTAAACCCACAAGAGTTTTAGCATTAGTCGTACGACCACCACATGGAGATTCATTCACATTCTTTGCGACCGATTTATCAACCGCAACAGTTTTACTATCGGTCGATCCCTTATTTAGGTTTCCACCTTGTTAGAGCTTCCATTCTTATTCTTCTTCTTACCAGACATGTCAATCAAAACTTCCCTCAACCTATCAAAGCTTTCCTCTAGAGCTCGGAGATCAAACGCACTATCTCTCTTCATACACTTATCAACATCACGAAACAAGGAATCTGGAACCCAAATAATACCCTAACCGAAACGAAACTCAAATAATACCCTAACCCTAAAATATTACGATAATAATATATAACAAAACCCTAAAAATGAAAAGGAAAGAGAAACGAAGACAAAAACTTTAATGATATGGTCTAAACGATCAGATTACACAAGCCATGTGATACGAAAAAGATTGAGGACGAATTAGGGTTTATGTTTGAAGAGGGGAATTGCCACTAGGATAGAGTGAAAAGGTCTTAATTATATTATTTATTAGAATTGGTAATGCTAACACCAAACATAATCCTTTATGTTGATCCTATAGTATCTTTATCTTTATAATGTAGGAGTTTTTGTAAAAGCTCAATCCTCTATCTCCAAAACCCCCAAATAGTCATATTAAATCTATAAATGGATTAGGTTATAAATGTGTTTTGTATTAATATAAATTTCATCATGTTTTATATAGACTAAACAAAAATATTTACGGTAAAAATTAAAAAAAAAAACAATTAAAAAGTCAAACTATGAAATCTAAATTGTGATAGGATGGAGTATTACTTTAAATAAACATGTTTTTATTAATATTTAATTTCAGATTGTAGTTATACAAAGATATAACAAACATATACGAACCATATACAATTCAAAACTATTTTCAAACAATAATATCATCATTTTTCAGTCGGTAATATCTGTATTCAACTTTAAACTATCATTATACAAATATGTAACATACATAATTACATATCTTACTAAACATCTTGATATAAAACACCTGTTGAATAATAATATAATTGTATTTTAGCATATCTTATCTATAGCTATTAATTGTGTTATTATAAAAACTTAAAAGTTTAATCTCGCGTACTACACGAGAAAATAATATAGTTATAAATATATTACATCGAGATATATATATTAGTGAACAAAATAGATGTAAATATGGGGTTATCAACTTCTTAGTTGAAAAAAAAAGGTGGTAAATGCTTTATAATGTAACATGTTTATTTCGACCAACTCTTCAAGAAGAGTTGGTCACAAGCCGCCATTTTTTGGGAGCAACCCAGGTTCGATACCTGCTGAAGGCAAAATTGATTGAATTGACTGAATAACCTTAACACTATCCCTGCTGAGGTTATGTGAGTACTAATTCGGTACATGGGACCAAAGAGTTTCATCAATCTATTTTTTTAAGATTAAAGAGTAAAAAAAACTATTTATTATAATCCATTAGCAATGTTAAGTTAACTATATAATAATAATAATATATCTATATTTCTAGCTTATAATATACTATATTATTTCTATTAATTATATATACATCTATTAACTTTGCCAAGCATGGTTAAAAAATTTAAAACGATAAGAACTTTTAAGCTACATGTCTTTCTATTAACTTGTGTGGTTTGTATGTCATAAAACTCAATAGAATTTTTATAATTTATACTTTGTACAAACCTTAAAGTTTTAGCCAAATGTGTGTCATTTAGAAGTTAAGTTTTACAACATGACATGATTTATGTTTCTAAAAACTTTGACATGTAAAATATATACTTATTCAAAGACAATACCACAAAAAAGTTAATAAATTTTTTTAATATATTGTTTGGAAACCTGAAAACGATTATGTTTTGTTATTGATGATGTGTGTTTCTAAAAACTTTGACATATGTAAAATGATATACTTATTCAAAGACAATACCACAAAAAAAGTAGTTTTGATATATTATTTGAAAACCCGAAAGGAAAAACATACGGAAAAAACCAAGAAGTAACTCGTATTAGAAAACCCGAACCGGATGCGATTTGACAAAATCCGAAAAATGGTGTGAATATTGTTACAAAAAAAAGAATAAATGTTTTCAGTATAATTATTTGAAAACCCGAAAGGAAAAACATACGGAAAAAACCAAAAAGTAACTAAAAAAAAAAAAAAAAAAAAAAAAAAAAAAAAAAAAAAAAAAAAAAAAAAAAAAAAAAAAAAAAAAAAAAAAAAAAAAAAAAAAAAAAAAAAAAAAAAAAAAAAAAAAAAAAAAAAAAAAAAAAAAAAAAAAAAAAAAAAAAAAAAAAAAAAAAAAAAAAAAAAAAAAAAAAAAAAAAAAAAAAAAAAAAAAAAAAAAAAAAAAAAAAAAAAAAAAAAAAAAAAAAAAAAAAAAAAAAAAAAAAAAAAAAAAAAAAAAAAAAAAAAAAAAAAAAAAAAAAAAAAAAAAAAAAAAAAAAAAAAAAAAAAAAAAAAAAAAAAAAAAAAAAAAAAAAAAAAAAAAAAAAAAAAAAAAAAAAAAAAAAAAAAAAAAAAAAAAAAAAAAAAAAAAAAAAAAAAAAAAAAAAAAAAAAAAAAAAAAAAAAAAAAAAAAAAAAAAAAAAAAAAAAAAAAAAAAAAAAAAAAAAAAAAAAAAAAAAAAAAAAAAAAAAAAAAAAAAAAAAAAAAAAAAACAATAACAAAAAAAAATATTTGATAAACAAAGAGAATTTTAATAAAGTCTTAAACTTTTGTAAGGGTATTTTAGTCACAATGTATAGAATGGAAATAGGGATGTATTAAGATGGATAAAATTTTTTAATATATTGTTTGGAAACCTGAAAACGATTATGTTTTGTTATTGATGATGTGTCGCTATATATGTTTGTTAAAATATTTGACATATGATATGATGTTTATTCAAAGACAATAGCACAAAAAAAGTAGTTTTGATATACTATTTGAAAACCCAAATGAAAAAAATATGTAAGAAACCAAGAAGTAACCCCTAAATTTTAAACCTGAAAGGGATCCAATGTGGTAAAATCTGAATATTGTTACAAAAATAGAATAAGCGTTTTCAGTATAATTATTTGAAAACCCGAAAGGAAAAACATACGGAAAAAACCAAGAAGTAACTCGTATTAGAAAACCCGAACCGGATGCGATTTGACAAAATCCGAAAAATGGTGTGAATATTGTTACAAAAAAAAGAATAAGCGTTTTCAGTATAATTATTTGAAAACCCGAAAGGAAAAACATACGGAAAAAACCAAGAAGTAACTCGTATTAGAAAACCCGAACCGGATGCGATTTGACAAAATCCGAATAATGGTGTGAATATTGTTACAAAAAAGAATAAGCGTTTTCAGTATAATTATTTGAAAACCCGAAAGGAAAAACATACGGAAAAAACCAAGAAGTAACTCGTATTAGAAAACCCGAACCGGATGCGATTTGGCAAAACCCGAATAATGGTGTAAATATTGTTACAAAAAAAGAATTAACGTTTTCAGTATAATTATTTGAAAACCCGAAAGGAAAAACATACGGAAAAAACCAAGAAGTAACTCGTATTAGAAAACCCGAACCGGATGCGATTTGGCAAAATCCGAATAATGGTGTAAATATTGTTACAAAAAAAGAATTAACGTTTTCAGTATAATTATTTGAAAACCCGAAAGGAAAAACATACGGAAAAAACCAAGAAGTAAGTATAACCCATTTTATCAGAGAATTAGAGCACCTTTTTTTATTTTAAAAACCATAAAAAGCTTGCCTCGTTTTAATTATATGCCATTAGCTAGCTTGTTGTTGGTTTCATTATTTAAGTAACATATTTATGTTTAGGTGGTTGAAAAAATAAATAAAGAGAAATGGTATTAATTCTTTTTTTAATTTCAATTTTTTGTTTTGTTAAGTGTCACGATTATTTGTTAGGAAGATTTCTCTCTCTTTATTTTTTATCTTCTTCTCCAATCTGGTTCACATCGACCTTCACACCACGGAGGAAGAGGGGAAAACTAGAGGGGAGACTCGATATTACCCTCCAGGGGTAGAGAAGCGGCCAAAAAGGCTTTGAGTGTGGGTTCATCTGGTTCATCCGGTAAGGTTGTGTATACGGATGACTTTGTCCAGTTAGGGGAGAAGTTGGAAGGTTTGATTGGAGTTGGTAAGGAACGAGTGGCATTTGGGAAACAACAGGATTGATCTTGAACAAAGAAAATATCAGATGAAGCGAGAAAAGGTGAAAAACAATATGTTCAAGATATGAAAATGTTGGCTATGGACACATCCCGACTTAATTAGGCCTATAGGGTAGCATTGGAGGCCATGAAACAAAAAATCCGCTTGCATAATTATTATGTAGTTTTAGTTGTAGTCTTAGTAGTTTTGTAGTTTTAATTTTAGTAGTTTTAGTGGTATTAATAAGTTTAATTTTAATTTTAATAATTTCAGTAGTATTAGTAAGTTTTAGTAGTTTTAATTCTAGTAGTTTTTAGTAGTATTATTAGTTATGTAATAGTTTTAGTTATGTAATGATATAACTAAGTTTCTTACATAATATTATTACTCCCTCCGTCCCATATTAAGTGTCATAGTTTGACTTTTTGAGTCTTTTTCTTTCAATTTTGACTGTAAATATTTTTATTTGTGTTATATAACACTTGATATAACATATACGAATTGATAGAGTTTTAAATGAACTTTTCATTGATATAACTTTCATCAACTAATATGTAGCACAAACAAAGATATTTACAGTCAAAGTCGAGAGAAAAAGACTTGACCAGTCAAAATAGGACAATTAAAATGGGGCGGAGGGAGTACATAATAGTATTTAAGGCCTCCACATGTTTGTTATGTAATAAAATTATTTAGCTTTTTAGAGGTCTTAGCTAGATTAATTTTTTTGGGTCTAGTTTTAAAGTCTCTTGCAAATAACCTCTATTTATCTGAAGTTGAAACAGACCAAAAAAATAAACTAAAAAACTAATAAATGATTGAGTTAATTTTTCTTTATCTATTTTTTGTATGTACAAGAAAAGTTTAAAATATTCATATAAAGTTTATTTTTTTAGTTTTTTTAAAGCAAAAATTTTAAGTTTCAGACCAAAACGTAAACATAAGCCCAAAATTCAAAATCCCGAAACCCAAAAACTGAAAAAATTGGAGGTGTTTAATATGTGGAGGCCTTAAACGACCGCTTAACCCGTTTATATTGTTGAGCCGGCTGTGCAAGTAGGATAGAAAGATAGGAGTGTGTAAGGTGATTGAATTTTTTGCATAGATGGAACAAATTTCATACTCTCTGGTGTTTATGGGAACTTCTTTAGAAAATTTTGTAAAACTAGGAAGACTGGTGTTGTAAACACCGGCCTTATCCAACTAATTGAAGTTCGGTCTTCACATTACCGTCCTTCACGTACGTGGCTGTAACCCTTTGACTGGTTGTGAGATTCATTTATATAAGGTAAGTCACATTTGAATGAAATGTTTGTGCATGAAAAGGGTGACACGGTTGAATTATTACACTCTGACTTTGCATCACACATATTTAATAAAACAAATCTTAGTATTTATTATCACACTTTCAGGACATGTGTATATATTATTACCACACCTTCAATCTCTAAACAAAAATTTAAAATTTACGAGTAGCATTCTTGCTACACAAGCCACGTATATATATTACCACACCTTCAGTAATATGATTGCCACGTATTGAATCAGCCATACACGTTTTCTGACTACCATATATCGAAATAATTCTACTTATGTTTGCTTATAAGAAACGAAAAATATTTACATTTACAAAAATAGTAAATTACGGAGTACTTTCCAAAAATGTTTCACTCTCTCTGTAATTTCTCTTACTACTCACATGAATACACAATCACACAGAGTGACAGATTGTTTAATAAAAAGAAGAAAAAACAAAACTTTTAGAATTTAGGATGTACAAAGACAGAGTATTCAAGATGATGTTAAAATGAAGTGTCCAAGAAGGTCACAGTCAACTCATGCTTGAAAGACAACATTTGAAGGTAAGTATATGATACGAACAACTCATGCTTGAAAGAGTTGTAGCAACTATAGGGGCATAAAACTCCTAAGTCATACCATGAAGCTATGGGAGAGAGTGATCGAGATGAGGCTTAGGAGGGTTACGAGGGTGGCAGAGAACCAATTCAGATTTATGCCAGGGAGGTCGTCGATGGAGGCGATTCATATCACCAGAAGCCTTATGGAGAAGTATAGGGAAAGACAAAAAGCCCTACACTGTGCCTTTCTAGATTTGAAAAAGGCATACGACAGTGTACCACAGGAGCTGATTTGGAGGACGCTACAAGCGAAAGGAGTTACTGGGAGGTACTTTAGTGTTATCAGGGATATGTACGACAGGGCAAGGACCGGTGTTCGAACCCATGTGGGGAACACAGAGCTTTTCTCGGTAGAGAGGGGACTACATCAGGGTTCCGCGTTTAGCCCTTACCTTTTTACCTTGATCTTAGACGAGATGTCGAGTGACCTGCAAGAGGAACTACCGTGGTGCTTGATTTTTGCTGATGACATCGCGCTTATTGCAAGATCAAAGGAGGAGCTAAACCGTAGGTTAGAGAAATGGAGAGGAGCCCTTGTGTAACATCCCAAAACTTAATCATATATGTTGACTAACGTCGTTAGGTCAAATTCTAAGTCCGTGATATGTTATGTGGAAAATATGTGTTTATATGTTTATGTGCCCTATATGTGAGATTTAATTATCTTTAATGAGTGACAATAAAGTAGACTTAATGATGTGTAAAAGGCTTATGTAGTGTGCGAAAGTGCTTTAGTGTGTTATATGTATCCCCAATAGGTGTTTTCAAGCGAAATAAAGTCAATATGAAGTCCAGGGACTAGTTTTGCCAAAGGTGTAAAGTTAAAAACGGGTTTAGGTTGGGATTAGCTTAATCTAGGGTTATTTTCCAGCCTCAACAACATTAAAAGAATAAACACAAAGTTTATTAAAACCTTTTCTTGAATTCTAAAGCAAAATCTTCAAGTCTTGGTTAATCGATCGTGTGTTTTTGGCATTGGATTGAATCGGCCATTGTTTGTTCAAGGTAATCATCGATTTATTACTTATATTTTCAGATTCAAGGTTGTTTCATAATGATTCAAATCTGAATTAAAAAGGGATTTTGATAGAATTAGGGTTTAAAATATGTTTAAGTCAATTAATGTTCAAAACGATGTTTAACGAGTCTATAATCGATCTTGATGATCAATGGATGTTTATTTATGTCAAAAACATGTTTTGGGAGAAGATTTAGTCGTTCGTTTATGGAAAAATCGAAGAACTTGGTCGTTTTTGAAATCTGGACGAAATTACGTTAAATTCGTTAGCTGAGTCTGATTTTGTACTTGCGAAGATAATCTTCGTTTTGCTATCTTCGTAAGAACAAATCTATCTTCGTTTTGCTATCTTCGTAAGAACAAATCTATCTTCGTTTTGCTATCTTCGTAAGAACAAATCTATCTTCGTTTTGCTATCTTCGTAAGAACAAATCTATCTTCGTTTTGCTATCTTCGTAAGAACAAATCTATCTTCGTTTTGCTATCTTCGTAAGAACAAATCTATCTTCGTTTTGCTATCTTCGTAAGAACAAATCTATCTTCGTTTTGCTATCTTCGTAAGAACAAATCTATCTTCGTTTTGCTATCTTCGTAAGAACAAATCTATCTTCGTTTTGCTATCTTCGTAAGAACAAATCTATCTTCGTTTTGCTATCTTCGTAAGAACAAATCTATCTTCGTTTTGCTATCTTCGTAAGAACAAATCTATCTTCGTTTTGCTATCTTCGTAAGAACAAATCTATCTTCGTTTTGCTATCTTCGTAAGAACAAATCTATCTTCGTTTTGCTATCTTCGTAAGAACAAATCTATCTTCGTTTTGCTATCTTCGTAAGAACAAATCTATCTTCGTTTTGCTATCTTCGTAAGAACAAATCTATCTTCGTTTTGCTATCTTCGTAAGAACAAATCTATCTTCGTTTTGCTATCTTCGTAAGAACAAATCTATCTTCGTTTTGCTATCTTCGTAAGAACAAATCTATCTTCGTTTTGCTATCTTCGTAAGAACAAATCTATCTTCGTTTTGCTATCTTCGTAAGAACAAATCTATCTTCGTTTTGCTATCTTCGTAAGAACAAATCTATCTTCGTTTTGCTATCTTCGTAAGAACAAATCTATCTTCGTTTTGCTATCTTCGTAAGAACAAATCTATCTTCGTTTTGCTATCTTCGTAAGAACAAATCTATCTTCGTTTTGCTATCTTCGTAAGAACAAATCTATCTTCGTTTTGCTATCTTCGTAAGAACAAATCTATCTTCGTTTTGCTATCTTCGTAAGAACAAATCTATCTTCGTTTTGCTATCTTCGTAAGAACAAATCTATCTTCGTTTTGCTATCTTCGTAAGAACAAATCTATCTTCGTTTTGCTATCTTCGTAAGAACAAATCTATCTTCGTTTTGCTATCTTCGTAAGAACAAATCTATCTTCGTTTTGCTATCTTCGTAAGAACAAATCTATCTTCGTTTTGCTATCTTCGTAAGAACAAATCTATCTTCGTTTTGCTATCTTCGTAAGAACAAATCTATCTTCGTTTTGCTATCTTCGTAAGAACAAATCTATCTTCGTTTTGCTATCTTCGTAAGAACAAATCTATCTTCGTTTTGCTATCTTCGTAAGAACAAATCTATCTTCGTTTTGCTATCTTCGTAAGAACAAATCTATCTTCGTTTTGCTATCTTCGTAAGAACAAATCTATCTTCGTTTTGCTATCTTCGTAAGAACAAATCTATCTTCGTTTTGCTATCTTCGTAAGAACAAATCTATCTTCGTTTTGCTATCTTCGTAAGAACAAATCTATCTTCGTTTTGCTATCTTCGTAAGAACAAATCTATCTTCGTTTTGCTATCTTCGTAAGAACAAATCTATCTTCGTTTTGCTATCTTCGTAAGAACAAATCTATCTTCGTTTTGCTATCTTCGTAAGAACAAATCTATCTTCGTTTTGCTATCTTCGTAAGAACAAATCTATCTTCGTTTTGCTATCTTCGTAAGAACAAATCTATCTTCGTTTTGCTATCTTCGTAAGAACAAATCTATCTTCGTTTTGCTATCTTCGTAAGAACAAATCTATCTTCGTTTTGCTATCTTCGTAAGAACAAATCTATCTTCGTTTTGCTATCTTCGTAAGAACAAATCTATCTTCGTTTTGCTATCTTCGTAAGAACAAATCTATCTTCGTTTTGCTATCTTCGTAAGAACAAATCTATCTTCGTTTTGCTATCTTCGTAAGAACAAATCTATCTTCGTTTTGCTATCTTCGTAAGAACAAATCTATCTTCGTTTTGCTATCTTCGTAAGAACAAATCTATCTTCGTTTTGCTATCTTCGTAAGAACAAATCTATCTTCGTTTTGCTATCTTCGTAAGAACAAATCTATCTTCGTTTTGCTATCTTCGTAAGAACAAATCTATCTTCGTTTTGCTATCTTCGTAAGAACAAATCTATCTTCGTTTTGCTATCTTCGTAAGAACAAATCTATCTTCGTTTTGCTATCTTCGTAAGAACAAATCTATCTTCGTTTTGCTATCTTCGTAAGAACAAATCTATCTTCGTTTTGCTATCTTCGTAAGAACAAATCTATCTTCGTTTTGCTATCTTCGTAAGAACAAATCTATCTTCGTTTTGCTATCTTCGTAAGAACAAATCTATCTTCGTTTTGCTATCTTCGTAAGAACAAATCTATCTTCGTTTTGCTATCTTCGTAAGAACAAATCTATCTTCGTTTTGCTATCTTCGTAAGAACAAATCTATCTTCGTTTTGCTATCTTCGTAAGAACAAATCTATCTTCGTTTTGCTATCTTCGTAAGAACAAATCTATCTTCGTTTTGCTATCTTCGTAAGAACAAATCTATCTTCGTTTTGCTATCTTCGTAAGAACAAATCTATCTTCGTTTTGCTATCTTCGTAAGAACAAATCTATCTTCGTTTTGCTATCTTCGTAAGAACAAATCTATCTTCGTTTTGCTATCTTCGTAAGAACAAATCTATCTTCGTTTTGCTATCTTCGTAAGAACAAATCTATCTTCGTTTTGCTATCTTCGTAAGAACAAATCTATCTTCGTTTTGCTATCTTCGTAAGAACAAATCTATCTTCGTTTTGCTATCTTCGTAAGAACAAATCTATCTTCGTTTTGCTATCTTCGTAAGAACAAATCTATCTTCGTTTTGCTATCTTCGTAAGAACAAATCTATCTTCGTTTTGCTATCTTCGTAAGAACAAATCTATCTTCGTTTTGCTATCTTCGTAAGAACAAATCTATCTTCGTTTTGCTATCTTCGTAAGAACAAATCTATCTTCGTTTTGCTATCTTCGTAAGAACAAATCTATCTTCGTTTTGCTATCTTCGTAAGAACAAATCTATCTTCGTTTTGCTATCTTCGTAAGAACAAATCTATCTTCGTTTTGCTATCTTCGTAAGAACAAATCTATCTTCGTTTTGCTATCTTCGTAAGAACAAATCTATCTTCGTTTTGCTATCTTCGTAAGAACAAATCTATCTTCGTTTTGCTATCTTCGTAAGAACAAATCTATCTTCGTTTTGCTATCTTCGTAAGAACAAATCTATCTTCGTTTTGCTATCTTCGTAAGAACAAATCTATCTTCGTTTTGCTATCTTCGTAAGAACAAATCTATCTTCGTTTTGCTATCTTCGTAAGAACAAATCTATCTTCGTTTTGCTATCTTCGTAAGAACAAATCTATCTTCGTTTTGCTATCTTCGTAAGAACAAATCTATCTTCGTTTTGCTATCTTCGTAAGAACAAATCTATCTTCGTTTTGCTATCTTCGTAAGAACAAATCTATCTTCGTTTTGCTATCTTCGTAAGAACAAATCTATCTTCGTTTTGCTATCTTCGTAAGAACAAATCTATCTTCGTTTTGCTATCTTCGTAAGAACAAATCTATCTTCGTTTTGCTATCTTCGTAAGAACAAATCTATCTTCGTTTTGCTATCTTCGTAAGAACAAATCTATCTTCGTTTTGCTATCTTCGTAAGAACAAATCTATCTTCGTTTTGCTATCTTCGTAAGAACAAATCTATCTTCGTTTTGCTATCTTCGTAAGAACAAATCTATCTTCGTTTTGCTATCTTCGTAAGAACAAATCTATCTTCGTTTTGCTACGGATAAGAAAGTGGAAAAGAAAGATGATGAGAAGAAGTCTGGTAATAAGAGGAGATTCGGTGGATCTAACCGTTTTGGTAAGAAATTCAAGGGATCTTCGTCCTCCGACAAGGGAAAGACAGACAAGGACGGAAAATGGTGCTCTAGCTGCAAAGCTATTCATTCTAGGCAGTGTTCTGCTAAGACCCGCAGGTGCAATAGGTGTGGAGCACAGGGTCATACCGTTGATGAATGCACTGACAAAGCAAGATGTTATAAATGTGGAGACACAAAGCACCGTATTGCCGACTGTCCGCAAATGAAGAAGGACGAGGGAAAGAAGACGGAAGCTCCCAAAGCCAAAGCCCGTGCTTATTAGATGACGGCTGAAGAGGCCAAAGATGACGACCAGGTAGTTACTGCTACCCTTATTGTTAACTCCAAACTTGCTAATGTGTTATTTGATTCTGGTGCGAACAAATCTTTTGTGTCTACTCTGTTTGCTCCTAAATTAGACATGATTACGAGTCCCTTAAGGTGTCCTATTGAAGTAGAGGTGGCTAACGGCACAACGTCTATCGTACGTGAGGGTTATTCTGATTGTCCTTTAGAGATAGAGGGTCGGTGTTTTACTGCTAACTTGCTTGCTACCTGCTACTATCCATAGTTTTGATGTTATACTCGGTATGGACTGGATGTCTAAAAAACGATGCTGTCGTCTTATGTGCAAAGAAAATAGTTCGTATCGCTACCCCTGATGGTAAAGGTGTCTGTGTTTATGGTGACAAGAAGCCGGGAAATGTTAAGGTGATCTCGATGATGAAAGCCCTTCGTTGTATACGGCAAACTAAGTCACATTTTCTAGCTTATGTCATCGATTCTCGTATCGCGAAGCCTACAGTCTCTGATGTCGAAGTTGTTTCCGAGTTTCCTGATGTTTTCCCTGAAGATCTTCCAGGTCTTCCTCCTGATCGTGAGGTTGAATTTTCTATTGACCTCATTCCTGGTGCTACTCCTGTAGCCAAAGCTCCCTATCGATTAGCTCCGATGGAGATGAAGGAGCTGATGACCCAAATTCAGGAACTTTTAGATAAAGGTTTCATTCGTCCGAGTTCCTCTCCATGGGGTGCTCCTATCCTTTTCGTAAAGAAGAAAGACGGATCCATGCGCATGTGTATCGATTATCGCGAGCTGAATAAAAGAACGGTGAAGAATAAATATCCACTCCCTCGCATTGATGATTTGTTCGATCAACTTCAAGGTGCTTCCTATTTTTCGAAGATCGACTTACGATCTGGCTATCATCAACTGAAGGTTGAAGAGGAAAGTGTAGCCAAAACAGCGTTCCGAACTCGTTATGGTCATTACGAGTTCCTTGTCATGCCATTCGGTTTGACAAATGCTCCAGCGAAGTTTATGGATTTGATGAACCGTGTCTGTCGACCGTTTTTGGATCATTTCGTTATCGTTTTCATCGACGACATCCTTGTGTATTCAAAGTCGGAAGAGGAACATAGAGAGCATTTGAGGGCTGTCCTTCAAGTCCTCAGAGAGAAAAGCTATATGCTAAGTTCTCCAAGTGCGAGTTCTGGCTAAAGGAAGTTCATTTCCTCGGCCATGTCATCTCCTCTGATGGTATAAAAGTAGATCCTTCGAAAATAGAAGCGGTGTCGAAGTGGGAGCAGCCTAAGTCTCCTACTGAAATTAAGAGTTTTCTCGGTTTGGCTGGCTATTATCGACGTTTTATTCAGGATTTCTCGCGCATTGCCAAGCCAATGACTGAATTAACGAAGAAAGGTGTGAAGTTTGTATGGACCGATGCTCAAGAAAAAGCCTTCACGACGTTGAAAAAGAAGTTGTGTGAAGCTCCAGTCTTAGCTTTACCCGAAGGAACCGATGATTTAGTTGTCTATAGTGACGCATCCATCACGGGGTTAGGGTGTGTACTGATGCAACGAGACAAAGTTATCGCTTACGCCTCTCGACAGCTGAAGCCACATGAGCGGAATTATCCTACTCATGATCTTGAGCTGGCTGCTGTTGTTTTTGCTCTGAAATTGTGGCGACATTATCTGTATGGTACAAAGTGTACCCTATACACGGATCATAAGAGCTTACAGTACGTGTGTACTCAGAAGGATATGAATGTTAGGCAACGACGGTGGATGGAGTTATTAAAGGATTATGATTGTGAGATTAAATATCACCCAGGCAAAGCTAATGTGGTTGCTGATGCCTTGAGCCGCAAAGGATATGCGAAGAGTAGGTTATGTGCAATGATTACGAAGGTTGAGTCGAACTTAATGGAACCTATTCGATTAGCTCAAATTGAAGCGTTGAAGGAGGAGAATGTGAAAGAGGAGTCTATTGGGAAAAAGAAGAAAAATAGACTTGAAATGGAAGAAAATAGTCGCGGTCTTCGAACTTACAAAGGTAGAATATGGGTTCCTCTATATGGAGGCAATCGTGAGTTAGTGATGGACGAAGCTCACAAGACTAAGTATTCTGTACACCCTGGTGCCACAAAGATGCATGCGGACTTGAAGCCGATTTATTGGTGGCCCAGTATTAAAAACGATGTGATGATGTACGTACAGAAGTGTTTGACATGTGCTAAAGTAAAAGCTGAACACCAAAAGCCTTACGGGAAGTTTCAGCAACTCGAGATCCCTGAGTGGAAATGGGATCGTATTACGATGGATTTTATAACCAAGCTTCCAAGAACGCCTCGTGGTCACGATATGATATGGGTTATTGTCGATCAATTAACGAAGAGTGCCCATTTTCTCCCAGTTCGTGAGAATGCTCCTATGGAGAATTTCGCTACATTGTATATTAAAGAAGTGGTTACTAAACATGGTGTTCCGATATCGATTGTGTCAGATCGTGATGCTCACTTTGTATCCAAGTTTTGGAAGAGTTTTCAACGGGAATTTGGTACTCAAGTTCGTCTGAGCACAGCCTATCACCGCAGACTGATGGGCAAAGTGAAAGGACTATTCAAACGCTCGAAGATATGCTCAGAGCATGTGTAATGGATTATGGTGGTTCATGGGATAAACACCTACCTCTTGTTGAGTTTGCGTATAACAATAGTTATCACGCGAGCATTGGAATGCCACCTTATGAGATGTTATATGGTAGAAAGTGTCGGACTCCTAGTTGTTGGTTGGAGCCCGGGGAAAAGCAATTTGCTGGACCTGAAGTAGTACAAATTACGGCCGATAAAGTTAATGTTGCAAAGAAAGCCCTGCGTATTGCTCGCGAAAGGCAAAAGTCATATGCCGATAAGAAAAGGAGGCCGTTTGATTTTAAAGAAGGTGAAATGGTTTTACTCAAGGTGTCGCCTTGGAAAGGTGTATTACGATTTGGCAAACGAGGAAAGCTAAGCCCTAGATTCATTGGACCTTTTAAGATCATTAAAAAGGTTAATGAACAGGCATTTCAACTGGAATTACCTCCAGAACTTCATGGAATTCACAACACATTTCATGTGTGTTATCTACGTAAATGCTATGCAAATGAAGCGGATGTCATTCCACTCGAGGACGTAAGTATTGATCCAAACAAGCAGATTGTTGATGAACCTGTTGCTATAATGGGAAGGAAACAAAAGAAGTTACGACGAAAGACTATCGATCTAGTTCTCATTAAATGGAAACACAATCACGGCGAAAGTATGACTTGGGAGACCGAGTCCGTAATGCGGGAGACCTATCCCCACCTTTTTGATGCTGAAGTGATTCCGGGGACAGAATCCTCTTAAGGGGGAGGTAATTGTAACATCCCAAAACTTAATCGTATATGTTGACTAACGTCGTTAGGTCAAATTCTAAGTCCGTGATATGTTTATGTGCCCTATATGTGAGATTTAATTATCTTTAATGAGTGACAATAAAGTAGACTTAATGATGTGTAAAAGGCTTATGTAGTGTGCGAAAGTGCTTTAGTGTGTTATATGTATCCCCAATAGGTGTTTTCAAGCGAAATAAAGTCAATATGAAGTCCAGGGACTAGTTTTGCCAAAGGTGTAAAGTTAAAAACGGGTTTAGGTTGGGATTAGCTTAATCTAGGGTTATTTTCCAGCCTCAACAACATTAAAAGAATAAACACAAAGTTTATTAAAACCTTTTCTTGAATTCTAAAGCAAAATCTTCAAGTCTTGGTTAATCGATCGTGTGTTTTTGGCATTGGATTGAATCGGCCATTGTTTGTTCAAGGTAATCATCGATTTATTACTTATATTTTCAGATTCAAGGTTGTTTCATAATGATTCAAATCTGAATTAAAAAGGGATTTTGATAGAATTAGGGTTTAAAATATGTTTAAGTCAATATGAAGTCCAGGGACTAGTTTTGCCAAAGGTGTAAAGTTAAAAACGGGTTTAGGTTGGGATTAGCTTAATCTAGGGTTATTTTCCAGCCTCAACAACATTAAAAGAATAAACACAAAGTTTATTAAAACCTTTTCTTGAATTCTAAAGCAAAATCTTCAAGTCTTGGTTAATCGATCGTGTGTTTTTGGCATTGGATTGAATCGGCCATTGTTTGTTCAAGGTAATCATCGATTTATTACTTATATTTTCAGATTCAAGGTTGTTTCATAATGATTCAAATCTGAATTAAAAAGGGATTTTGATAGAATTAGGGTTTAAAATATGTTTAAGTCAATTAATGTTCAAAACGATGTTTAACGATATGATATGTTATGATGAACGGTGGTTAATGATATGATGTAATGATGATATGTGCATGTATATGTGGCTTGTTCATCTAGAACACTAGACCTTTTTAGGTTGCCATGACACGTGCACGTTTTAAGGGCCCTAACGTGAAATGATGATAGATGATGACTAGTTTAGGATAACATAAGAAACCTAAACTAAATGTGGTAAATGCTCGAGCTAATTAGATGATGAGTGTTATGCATAACCCGTGCCTGACGGTGGATATAGGTACGCTGAGGTGGTTGCTTGGGTTGCTCCTTGCAACAGTCATACGTGGCGAGTAGTTTCGGGTGGTCTGATGACCCACCTAATGTCATGAACATAACGTGCTACTCAGGGATCGACATTGTCTTTCCTTAACGGTAACTTCGGTTACAACTTAACGGTAACTTCGGTTACAACTTAACGGTAACTTCGGTTACAACTTAACGGTAACTTCGGTTACAACTTAACGGTAACTTCGGTTACAACTTAACGGTAACTTCGGTTACAACTTAACGGTAACTTCGGTTACAACTTAACGGTAACTTCGGTTACAACTTAACGGTAACTTCGGTTACAACTTAACGGTAACTTCGGTTACAACTTAACGGTAACTTCGGTTACAACTTAACGGTAACTTCGGTTACAACTTAACGGTAACTTCGGTTACAACTTAACGGTAACTTCGGTTACAACTTAACGGTAACTTCGGTTACAACTTAACGGTAACTTCGGTTACAACTTAACGGTAACTTCGGTTACAACTTAACGGTAACTTCGGTTACAACTTAACGGTAACTTCGGTTACAACTTAACGGTAACTTCGGTTACAACTTAACGGTAACTTCGGTTACAACTTAACGGTAACTTCGGTTACAACTTAACGGTAACTTCGGTTACAACTTAACGGTAACTTCGGTTACAACTTAACGGTAACTTCGGTTACAACTTAACGGTAACTTCGGTTACAACTTAACGGTAACTTCGGTTACAACTTAACGGTAACTTCGGTTACAACTTAACGGTAACTTCGGTTACAACTTAACGGTAACTTCGGTTACAACTTAACGGTAACTTCGGTTACAACTTAACGGTAACTTCGGTTACAACTTAACGGTGACCTAGTCACAATTTAACGAGATGAATCAAAGTGACGAAATAGATTAGGCACATTTAGGGTCATGAACTCTATGCTTATATGTGACGTGGATATGTTTATATGATGATATGTGCATGTATATGTGGCTTGTTCATCTAGAACACTAGACCTTTTTAGGTTGCCATGACACGTGCACGTTTTAAGGGCCCTAACGTGAAATGATGATAGATGATGACTAGTTTAGGATAACATAAGAAACCTAAACTAAATGTGGTAAATGCTCGAGCTAATTAGATGATGAGTGTTATGCATAACCCGTGCCTGACGGTGGATATAGGTACGCTGAGGTGGTTGCTTGGGTTGCTCCTTGCAACAGTCATACGTGGCGAGTAGTTTCGGGTGGTCTGATGACCCACCTAATGTCATGAACATAACGTGCTACTCAGGGATCGACATTGTCTTTCCTTAACGACGCAGATGGACCGTCGAAAGACTTCTCCATCAAGTCGGGTGTGAGGCTTCCTTGAGGTCGTATGACCGCCTGCACACAAACTCATACCCTATATGATAACGGTAACTTCGGTTACAACTTAACGGTAACTTCGGTTACAACTTAACGGTAACTTCGGTTACAACTTAACGGTAACTTCGGTTACAACTTAACGGTGACCTAGTCACAATTTAACGAGATGAATCAAAGTGACGAAATAGATTAGGCACATTTAGGGTCATGAACTCTATGCTTATATGTGACGTGGATATGTTTATATGATGATATGTATGCCTAATTAAAATGACTTAAAGTTTTAAAAGGACGATTTAAATGGATGAAATGTTTTGCTTAAACCTGGTGTTATCTTACTTAGCTATTTATAGCTAACACTTGTTCTTTTAAATGTGTTGTTCCCCTCAGGTTAAGCAGTGAGATGACGTGTGAAGCTTTGACGAGAGATGGGTAGATGATCAAGATGGCCTTAGTCTACCCAATAGTTTCTCATAGACTTTATGATATGATATGTTATGATGAACGGTGGTTAATGATATGATGTAATGATGATATGTGCATGTATATGTGGCTTGTTCATCTAGAACACTAGACCTTTTTAGGTTGCCATGACACGTGCACGTTTTAAGGGCCCTAACGTGAAATGATGATAGATGATGACTAGTTTAGGATAACATAAGAAACCTAAACTAAATGTGGTAAATGCTCGAGCTAATTAGATGATGAGTGTTATGCATAACCCGTGCCTGACGGTGGATATAGGTACGCTGAGGTGGTTGCTTGGGTTGCTCCTTGCAACAGTCATACGTGGCGAGTAGTTTCGGGTGGTCTGATGACCCACCTAATGTCATGAACATAACGTGCTACTCAGGGATCGACATTGTCTTTCCTTAACGACGCAGATGGACCGTCGAAAGACTTCTCCATCAAGTCGGGTGTGAGGCTTCCTTGAGGTCGTATGACCGCCTGCACACAAACTCATACCCTATATGATAACGGTAACTTCGGTTACAACTTAACGGTAACTTCGGTTACAACTTAACGGTAACTTCGGTTACAACTTAACGGTAACTTCGGTTACAACTTAACGGTAACTTCGGTTACAACTTAACGGTAACTTCGGTTACAACTTAACGGTAACTTCGGTTACAACTTAACGGTAACTTCGGTTACAACTTAACGGTAACTTCGGTTACAACTTAACGGTAACTTCGGTTACAACTTAACGGTAACTTCGGTTACAACTTAACGGTAACTTCGGTTACAACTTAACGGTAACTTCGGTTACAACTTAACGGTAACTTCGGTTACAACTTAACGGTAACTTCGGTTACAACTTAACGGTAACTTCGGTTACAACTTAACGGTAACTTCGGTTACAACTTAACGGTAACTTCGGTTACAACTTAACGGTAACTTCGGTTACAACTTAACGGTAACTTCGGTTACAACTTAACGGTAACTTCGGTTACAACTTAACGGTAACTTCGGTTACAACTTAACGGTAACTTCGGTTACAACTTAACGGTAACTTCGGTTACAACTTAACGGTAACTTCGGTTACAACTTAACGGTAACTTCGGTTACAACTTAACGGTAACTTCGGTTACAACTTAACGGTAACTTCGGTTACAACTTAACGGTAACTTCGGTTACAACTTAACGGTAACTTCGGTTACAACTTAACGGTAACTTCGGTTACAACTTAACGGTAACTTCGGTTACAACTTAACGGTAACTTCGGTTACAACTTAACGGTGACCTAGTCACAATTTAAGCAGTGAGATGACGTGTGAAGCTTTGACGAGAGATGGGTAGATGATCAAGATGGCCTTAGTCTACCCAATAGTTTCTCATAGACTTTATGATATTGTTTCCTCTTGGAACCCTATGTAATGACTGCTGTTTTGATTGCTTTATGTTGGGCAATCTTATGGATTTTCTTTTATTATTTCTACGATACGTTAGTAACACCACTATTGCTTCTCAACTGTTTTCCTTGTTGAGAGTTTTTAATAAATCGTTTCCGCATAATTGATGCCGTTAGGCAAAAGTTTTTGGAAATCCATATTTTTACGAAACGGGTGTTACAATTTGGTATCAGAGAAGTAGTTTAAGTGAACCAAGGCCTATTGACCATAGGGTTTGGACTTAAACTTAAGATGTGCATGCTAGGTACTCGTAGGATGCCTTAGCTAGTGATGACATGTGATGTAGGATGGGTTGGGATGAGTGCGAGTGTGATAGGGCTTACGAGATGTTTACGTTACGATGATATGTTTTAGCCTTATCTCAACGAGCTTTTTGTTTTATTTTGCGCTTATCGACTCCACCATTTTATTGAAGGAAAATGGTTAACACTCGCAACCGCAACATCCAACGCGACGGAGCTACTGCTAGCGTTACTCCACCTGTCCATCCGGGTGCAGGTGCTTCTAATGCTGCTAATGCTAATGTGAATCGTGTGAACCCCCGCCGTGTTAATCAACCAGGCTCATTGGGTCCGATGCCTCCACCACCTGGCAATCCTCCGAGAGTTAACGATGTAGTGGTGGATCAGATTCCCAATCAGGCGGAGATGTATAATCTTGTGCTAACTCTTCAGGCCCAGTTGGCCCAAACGCAAGAACAGTTGAATCAGGCGTTGGCAGCTAACGCAGAAGGAACTGGTAACAGTCACTCTGTGCCTTCTCACCACACTGAGCCACCGGTCGATGATGTCGTTATTCCCCATGCTAATGTTAATGTGGTTCCTCCTAATGATGTTCACGCCCCTCGATTCAAGTTTGAAAGTTTCCAGAAGTGTGGAGCTCAGAAATTCTATGGAACACTTAATGCAGTAGGTTGCATGGAATGGCTTGATGATACTGAGATGGTTTTTGAAGCTTGTGATTGTCCCGAGGATAAGAAAGTGTTGTGTGCTAGTAGGATGTTGAAAGAAGGTGCTCGGGACTGGTGGAAGAGCATTACCATTTCGATGACTCCAGCTATGGTATCTGCTATTACGTGGGCTAACTTCAGACAGAAATTTATTGAAGAGTATATTGGAGTTCATGAGCAGCGCAAAATGGAAAAAGAGTTTCGTGCCTTGACGGCTGAAGTGGGTAAAATCAATGATTATGCTCGTTCCTTTATGGAGAAGATGAAGTTCGTGGGCCATCTGTTCCGTACTGATGCAGATCAGGTTGCTTGCTATGTTGATGGTTTGCCTCCGAGTTATCGAGGTATTTGTAGGCAGCACAAGACTCTAACTGAAGCTATCAAAGAGTCTAAAAAGCTTGATGATGATTTTGCTACGGATAAGAAAGTGGAAAAGAAAGATGATGAGAAGAAGTCTGGTAATAAGAGGAGATTCGGTGGATCTAACCGTTTTGGTAAGAAATTCAAGGGATCTTCGTCCTCCGACAAGGGAAAGACAGACAAGGACGGAAAATGGTGCTCTAGCTGCAAAGCTATTCATTTTGGGCAGTGTTCTGCTAAGACCCGCAGGTGCAATAGGTGTGGAGCACAGGGTCATACCGTTGATGAATGCACTGACAAAGCAAGATGTTATAAATGTGGAGACACAAAGCACCGTATTGCCGACTGTCCGCAAATGAAGAAGGACGAGGGAGAAGAAGACGGAAGCCCCCAAAGCCAAAGCCCGTGCTTATCAGATGACGGCTGAAGAGGCCAAAGATGACGACCAGGTAGTTACTGCTACCCTTATTGTTAACTCCAAACTTGCTAATGTGTTATTTGATTCTGGTGCGAACAAATCTTTTGTGTCTACTCTGTTTGCTCCTAAATTAGACATGATTACGAGTCCCTTAAGGTGTCCTATTGAAGTAGAGGTGGCTAACGGCACAACGTCTATCGTACGTGAGGGTTATTCTGATTGTCCTTTAGAGATAGAGGGTCGGTGTTTTACTGCTAACTTGCTACCTGCTACTATCCATAGTTTTGATGTTATACTCGGTATGGACTGGATGTCTAAAAACGATGCTGTCGTCTTATGTGCAAAGAAAATAGTTCGTATCGCTACCCCTGATGGTAAAGGTGTCTGTGTTTATGGTGACAAGAAGCCGGGAAATGTTAAGGTGATCTCGATGATGAAAGCCCTTCGTTGTATACGGCAAACTAAGTCACATTTTCTAGCTTATGTCATCGATTCTCGTATCGCGAAGCCTACAGTCTCTGATGTCGAAGTTGTTTCCGAGTTTCCTGATGTTTTCCCTGAAGATCTTCCAGGTCTTCCTCCTGATCGTGAGGTTGAATTTTCTATTGACCTCATTCCTGGTGCTACTCCTGTAGCCAAAGCTCCCTATCGATTAGCTCCGACGGAGATGAAGGAGCTGATGACCCAAATTCAGGAACTTTTAGATAAAGGTTTCATTCGTCCGAGTTCCTCTCCATGGGGTGCTCCTATCCTTTTCGTAAAGAAGAAAGACGGATCCATGTGCATGTGTATCGATTATCGCGAGCTGAATAAAAGAACGGTGAAGAATAAATATCCACTCCCTCGCATTGATGATTTGTTCGATCAACTTCAAGGTGCTTCCTATTTTTCGAAGATCGACTTACGATCTGGCTATCATCAACTGAAGGTTGAAGAGGAAAGTGTAGCCAAAACAGCGTTCCGAACTCGTTATGGTCATTACGAGTTCCTTGTCATGCCATTCGGTTTGACAAATGCTCCAGCGAAGTTTATGGATTTGATGAACCGTGTCTGTCGACCGTTTTTTGGATCATTTCGTTATCGTTTTCATCGACGACATCCTTGTGTATTCAAAGTCGGAAGAGGAACATAGAGAGCATTTGAGGGCTGTCCTTCAAGTCCTCAGAGAGAAAAAGCTATATGCTAAGTTCTCCAAGTGCGAGTTCTGGCTAAAGGAAGTTCATTTCCTCGGCCATGTCATCTCCTCTGATGGTATAAAAGTAGATCCTTCGAAAATAGAAGCGGTGTCGAAGTGGGAGCAGCCTAAGTCTCCTACTGAAATTAAGAGTTTTCTCGGTTTGGCTGGCTATTATCGACGTTTTATTCAGGATTTCTCGCGCATTGCCAAACCAATGACTGAATTAACGAAGAAAGGTGTGAAGTTTGTATGGACCGATGCTCAAGAAAAAGCCTTCACGACGTTGAAAAAGAAGTTGTGTGAAGCTCCAGTCTTAGCTTTACCCGAAGGAACCGATGATTTAGTTGTCTATAGTGACGCATCCATCACGGGGTTAGGGTGTGTACTGATGCAACGAGACAAAGTTATCGCTTACGCCTCTCGACAGCTGAAGCCACATGAGCGGAATTATCCTACTCATGATCTTGAGCTGGCTGCTGTTGTTTTTGCTCTGAAATTGTGGCGACATTATCTGTATGGTACAAAGTGTACCCTATACACGGATCATAAAAGCTTACAGTACGTGTTTACTCAGAAGGATATGAATGTTAGGCAACGACGGTGGATGGAGTTATTAAAGGATTATGATTGTGAGATTAAATATCACCCAGGCAAAGCTAATGTGGTTGCTGATGCCTTGAGCCGCAAAGGATATGCGAAGAGTAGGTTATGTGCAATGATTACGAAGGTTGAGTCGAACTTAATGGAACCTATTCGATTAGCTCAAATTGAAGCGTTGAAGGAGGAGAATGTGAAAGAGGAGTCTATTGGGAAAAAGAAGAAAAATAGACTTGAAATGGAAGAAAATAGTCGCGGTCTTCGAACTTACAAAGGTAGAATATGGGTTCCTCTATATGGAGGCAATCGTGAGTTAGTGATGGACGAAGCTCACAAGACTAAATATTCTGTACACCCTGGTGCCACAAAGATGCATGCGGACTTGAAGCCGATTTATTGGTGGCCCAGTATTAAAAACGATGTGATGATGTACGTACAGAAGTGTTTGACATGTGCTAAAGTAAAAGCTGAACACCAAAAGCCTTACGGGAAGTTTTAGCAACTCGAGATCCCTGAGTGGAAATGGGATCGTATTACGATGGATTTTATAACCAAGCTTCCAAGAACGCCTCGTGGTCACGATATGATATGGGTTATTGTCGATCAATTAACGAAGAGTGCCCATTTCCTCCCAGTTCGTGAGAATGCTCCTATGGAGAATTTCGCTACATTGTATATTAAAGAAGTGGTTACTAAACATGGTGTTCCGATATCGATTGTGTCAGATCGTGATGCTCACTTTGTATCCAAGTTTTGGAAGAGTTTTCAACGGGAATTTGGTACTCAAGTTCGTCTGAGCACAGCCTATCACCCGCAGACTGATGGGCAAAGTGAAAGGACTATTCAAACGCTCGAAGATATGCTCAGAGCATGTGTAATGGATTATGGTGGTTCGTGGGATAAACACCTACCTCTTGTTGAGTTTGCGTATAACAATAGTTATCACGCGAGCATTGGAATGCCACCTTATGAGATGTTATATGGTAGAAAGTGTCGGACTCCTAGTTGTTGGTTGGAGCCCGGGGAAAAGCAATTTGCTGGACCTGAAGTAGTACAAATTACGGCCGATAAAGTTAATGTTGCAAAGAAAGCCCTGCGTATTGCTCGCGAAAGGCAAAAGTCATATGCCGATAAGAAAAGGAGGCCGTTTGATTTTAAAGAAGGTGAAATGGTTTTACTCAAGGTGTCGCCTTGGAAAGGTGTATTACGATTTGGCAAACGAGGAAAGCTAAGCCCTAGATTCATTGGACCTTTTAAGATCATTAAAAAGGTTAATGAACAGGCATTTCAACTGGAATTACCTCCAGAACTTCATGGAATTCACAACACATTTCATGTGTGTTATCTACGTAAATGCTATGCAAATGAAGCGGATGTCATTCCACTCGAGGACGTAAGTATTAATCCCAACAAGCAGATTGTTGATGAACCTGTTGCTATAATGGGAAGGAAACAAAAGAAGTTACGACGAAAGACTATCGATCTAGTTCTCATTAAATGGAAACACAATCACGGCGAAAGTATGACTTGGGAGACCGAGTCCGTAATGCGGGAGACCTATCCCCACCTTTTTGATGCTGAAGTGATTCCGGGGACAGAATCCTCTTAAGGGGGAGGTAATTGTAACATCCCAAAACTTAATCGTATATGTTGACTAACGTCGTTAGGTCAAATTCTAAGTCCGTGATATGTTTATGTGGAAAATATGTGTTTATATGTTTATGTGCCCTATATGTGAGATTTAATTATCTTTAATGAGTGACAATAAAGTAGACTTAATGATGTGTAAAAGGCTTATGTAGTGTGCGAAAGTGCTTTAGTGTGTTATATGTATCCCCAATAGGTGTTTTCAAGCGAAATAAAGTCAATATGAAGTCCAGGGACTAGTTTTGCCAAAGGTGTAAAGTTAAAAACGGGTTTAGGTTGGGATTAGCTTAATCTAGGGTTATTTTCCAGCCTCAACAACATTAAAAGAATAAACACAAAGTTTATTAAAACCTTTTCTTGAATTCTAAAGCAAAATCTTCAAGTCTTGGTTAATCGATCGTGTGTTTTTGGCATTGGATTGAATCGGCCATTGTTTGTTCAAGGTAATCATCGATTTATTACTTATATTTTCAGATTCAAGGTTGTTTCATAATGATTCAAATCTGAATTAAAAAGGGATTTTGATAGAATTAGGGTTTAAAATATGTTTAAGTCAATTAATGTTCAAAACGATGTTTAACGAGTCTATAATCGATCTTGATGATCAATGGATGTTTATTTATGTCAAAAACATGTTTTGGGAGAAGATTTAGTCGTTCGTTTATGGAAAAATCGAAGAACTTGGTCGTTTTTGAAATCTGGACGAAATTACGTTAAATTCGTTAGCTGAGTCTGATTTTGTACTTGCGAAGATAATCTTCGTTTTGCTATCTTCGTAAGAACAAATCTATCTTCGTTTTGCTATCTTCGTAAGAACAAATCTATCTTCGTTTTGCTATCTTCGTAAGAACAAATCTATCTTCGTTTTGCTATCTTCGTAAGAACAAATCTATCTTCGTTTTGCTATCTTCGTAAGAACAAATCTATCTTCGTTTTGCTATCTTCGTAAGAACAAATCTATCTTCGTTTTGCTATCTTCGTAAGAACAAATCTATCTTCGTTTTGCTATCTTCGTAAGAACAAATCTATCTTCGTTTTGCTATCTTCGTAAGAACTGTAGCTAAGTTCGTAAGAAGGATTTTCCAGACTAATTTCGTGAGGTCTGTAAGGTTCGTTTGGGTCCCAAATGACTTATATTTTGTATATTAATGTATCTTAGGTGTCGGGGATTATTGTTAAGCACTTTTTAGCCTTTCATTACGCGCGTACACTACTACCAGGTAAGATACACTACTTTTGTCACGCTGAGGGTGCAAAAAATAGTTTCATAAACTATAACCTCCAAACGGTAATGTATAACCTATATTGTGGTTGGGTTGATATGGGAGGTATTCGGGGATTAAAGATGACGATGCCTATGCCTAAAATGCTTCCCCGTAAATACGTTTATGATATGATATGTGATGATATGTTTAACGATATGATATGTTATGATGAACGGTGGTTAATGATATGATGTAATGATGATATGTGCATGTATATGTGGCTTGTTCATCTAGAACACTAGACCTTTTAGGTTGCCATGACACGTGCACGTTTTAAGGGCCCTAACGTGAAATGATGATAGATGATGACTAGTTTAGGATAACATAAGAAACCTAAACTAAATGTGGTAAATGCTCGAGCTAATTAGATGATGAGTGTTATGCATAACCCGTGCCTGACGGTGGATATAGGTACGCTGAGGTGGTTGCTTGGGTTGCTCCTTGCAACAGTCATACGTGGCGAGTAGTTTCGGGTGGTCTGATGACCCACCTAATGTCATGAACATAACGTGCTACTCAGGGATCGACATTGTCTTTCCTTAACGACGCAGATGGACCGTCGAAAGACTTCTCCATCAAGTCGGGTGTGAGGCTTCCTTGAGGTCGTATGACCGCCTGCACACAAACTCATACCCTATATGATAACGGTAACTTCGGTTACAACTTAACGGTAACTTCGGTTACAACTTAACGGTAACTTCGGTTACAACTTAACGGTAACTTCGGTTACAACTTAACGGTAACTTCGGTTACAACTTAACGGTAACTTCGGTTACAACTTAACGGTAACTTCGGTTACAACTTAACGGTAACTTCGGTTACAACTTAACGGTAACTTCGGTTACAACTTAACGGTAACTTCGGTTACAACTTAACGGTAACTTCGGTTACAACTTAACGGTAACTTCGGTTACAACTTAACGGTAACTTCGGTTACAACTTAACGGTAACTTCGGTTACAACTTAACGGTAACTTCGGTTACAACTTAACGGTAACTTCGGTTACAACTTAACGGTAACTTCGGTTACAACTTAACGGTAACTTCGGTTACAACTTAACGGTAACTTCGGTTACAACTTAACGGTAACTTCGGTTACAACTTAACGGTAACTTCGGTTACAACTTAACGGTAACTTCGGTTACAACTTAACGGTAACTTCGGTTACAACTTAACGGTAACTTCGGTTACAACTTAACGGTAACTTCGGTTACAACTTAACGGTAACTTCGGTTACAACTTAACGGTAACTTCGGTTACAACTTAACGGTAACTTCGGTTACAACTTAACGGTAACTTCGGTTACAACTTAACGGTAACTTCGGTTACAACTTAACGGTAACTTCGGTTACAACTTAACGGTAACTTCGGTTACAACTTAACGGTAACTTCGGTTACAACTTAACGGTAACTTCGGTTACAACTTAACGGTAACTTCGGTTACAACTTAACGGTAACTTCGGTTACAACTTAACGGTAACTTCGGTTACAACTTAACGGTAACTTCGGTTACAACTTAACGGTAACTTCGGTTACAACTTAACGGTAACTTCGGTTACAACTTAACGGTAACTTCGGTTACAACTTAACGGTAACTTCGGTTACAACTTAACGGTAACTTCGGTTACAACTTAACGGTAACTTCGGTTACAACTTAACGGTAACTTCGGTTACAACTTAACGGTAACTTCGGTTACAACTTAACGGTAACTTCGGTTACAACTTAACGGTAACTTCGGTTACAACTTAACGGTAACTTCGGTTACAACTTAACGGTAACTTCGGTTACAACTTAACGGTAACTTCGGTTACAACTTAACGGTAACTTCGGTTACAACTTAACGGTAACTTCGGTTACAACTTAACGGTAACTTCGGTTACAACTTAACGGTAACTTCGGTTACAACTTAACGGTAACTTCGGTTACAACTTAACGGTAACTTCGGTTACAACTTAACGGTAACTTCGGTTACAACTTAACGGTAACTTCGGTTACAACTTAACGGTAACTTCGGTTACAACTTAACGGTAACTTCGGTTACAACTTAACGGTAACTTCGGTTACAACTTAACGGTAACTTCGGTTACAACTTAACGGTAACTTCGGTTACAACTTAACGGTAACTTCGGTTACAACTTAACGGTAACTTCGGTTACAACTTAACGGTAACTTCGGTTACAACTTAACGGTAACTTCGGTTACAACTTAACGGTAACTTCGGTTACAACTTAACGGTAACTTCGGTTACAACTTAACGGTAACTTCGGTTACAACTTAACGGTAACTTCGGTTACAACTTAACGGTAACTTCGGTTACAACTTAACGGTAACTTCGGTTACAACTTAACGGTAACTTCGGTTACAACTTAACGGTAACTTCGGTTACAACTTAACGGTAACTTCGGTTACAACTTAACGGTAACTTCGGTTACAACTTAACGGTAACTTCGGTTACAACTTAACGGTAACTTCGGTTACAACTTAACGGTAACTTCGGTTACAACTTAACGGTAACTTCGGTTACAACTTAACGGTAACTTCGGTTACAACTTAACGGTAACTTCGGTTACAACTTAACGGTAACTTCGGTTACAACTTAACGGTAACTTCGGTTACAACTTAACGGTAACTTCGGTTACAACTTAACGGTAACTTCGGTTACAACTTAACGGTAACTTCGGTTACAACTTAACGGTAACTTCGGTTACAACTTAACGGTAACTTCGGTTACAACTTAACGGTAACTTCGGTTACAACTTAACGGTAACTTCGGTTACAACTTAACGGTAACTTCGGTTACAACTTAACGGTAACTTCGGTTACAACTTAACGGTAACTTCGGTTACAACTTAACGGTAACTTCGGTTACAACTTAACGGTAACTTCGGTTACAACTTAACGGTAACTTCGGTTACAACTTAACGGTAACTTCGGTTACAACTTAACGGTAACTTCGGTTACAACTTAACGGTAACTTCGGTTACAACTTAACGGTAACTTCGGTTACAACTTAACGGTAACTTCGGTTACAACTTAACGGTAACTTCGGTTACAACTTAACGGTAACTTCGGTTACAACTTAACGGTAACTTCGGTTACAACTTAACGGTAACTTCGGTTACAACTTAACGGTAACTTCGGTTACAACTTAACGGTAACTTCGGTTACAACTTAACGGTAACTTCGGTTACAACTTAACGGTAACTTCGGTTACAACTTAACGGTAACTTCGGTTACAACTTAACGGTAACTTCGGTTACAACTTAACGGTAACTTCGGTTACAACTTAACGGTAACTTCGGTTACAACTTAACGGTAACTTCGGTTACAACTTAACGGTAACTTCGGTTACAACTTAACGGTAACTTCGGTTACAACTTAACGGTAACTTCGGTTACAACTTAACGGTAACTTCGGTTACAACATAACGGGGGGGATAGATGAAGACGTGACACATCGGATCCAAGCAGGGTGGATGAAGTGGAGAGCAGCTTCTGGAGTCATGTGCGACAAGAGGATCCCGCTAAAACTGAAAGGCAAGTTCTACAGAGTGGCTATTAGACCGGCTATGTTATACGGGTCGGAATGTTGGCCGATGACGAAAGCCCAAGCGTCCCGGATGGAGGTGGCTGAGATGAGGATGCTAAGGTGGACCTGCGCGAAGAAACTATCAGATAGGATCCCCACAGGAGTTTTTAGAGACGAACTTGAAGTAGGGTCCATCATTAACAAGCTAAGGGAAGGACGCTTAAGATGGTTTGGTCATGTTAGGAGAAGAGACCAAGCTGCACCACTAAGGAGAGCAGAATCTATCCAAGTTGACGGCGTAAGAAGAAGGGGAAGGCCAAAGATGAGGTGGGAGGAGCGACTAGCGAAGGACCTAAAAGAACTTGGCTTATCGGAGGACATGACGTCGGATAGGACGGCCTGGAGAACTAGGATTAGAGTAAAGGATTAGGTTAGGGTAGATCGCTGAGTGACTAAGATCGACATCTTTTCCCATATGGCTTTGCCCAAGGATGTGAGGGATGGTTGGGCCTGGAGAAGCGGGCCCAACTAAGGTGACTCGATGTTACGGAGGGGTTTGACCTAACAGATTAAGAGGTAGGTCGATGAAGGGAGAAAGGCAGGATACCAAATGCTCCAAAGGAGGTCCCTGGCGGAGGACGTGGACAAGGGGCGAAAGGCATATTGGATTAGATTATGTAGACTATTTACTTAAACTTGTTACTTAGACTTTGGTTTTCTGTGACCTCCGTATTGGTTTTGGCCTTGTGTAGAGGTAGGCCTAAACCGAGGGGGGAGGTCACGCTAGGCTGGCCCCAAAATGCTTGTTTGTCGGAGGACATGACCAATGAGAGAGGATTTAGAGGACTAGGATTAGTTTAGGGGTTTGAGAGTATATGTGAGGAATAGGATTTAGTCTAGCTAGGCGGCCTTAGTACTTTGTTCCATAGGATGTTTAGCACCAATTATCTTTCTTGCATGGTTGGTTCCTTTTTTATATGCATGTATGCATTGTTGTTTCCTTATCCCATGTTGGCTAGTGTATATGTATTGTCGAACATGTGCTAAAGTATGTTAGGTTGCATGCTTGCTACTCCCCCCACGCTTACAGATAAGTATTTCCTTCTTTGCTATCGGCGACCGACAGGTATGATAACTAAACTCTTTACACTTTTCGACTTTCACCTCTTTGTGGCCGGAGGTCCTTATGGAAGCAGTCTCTCTACCTTTGGGTAGAGGTAAGACTGTCTACAGCTCACCTCCCCCGTACCCCGTCTAGGGATTGGGTCTTTGTTGTTGTTGTTGTTGTATATGATACGAACAAAGTGAGCTCTTGGAAAAACAGAGGAAACAATTGCGACACGAAAAAGTGAAAATATCTCCTTGGAATGCTTGGTAACTTATAATGTATTACGAGTATTAAGCATTAACATAAAAAAGAAAGTTTTAAAGCCGGCGACTAAATCACCGGCTTTCAAAGAATAGAAATTAAAATCGGTATCTACAATACCGGCTTTCATGGAAAAACATGAAGTTCGGTGTCTTCAAGTCCGACCTTAGCTACATGGACCAAAAAGTGGAGACGCGTAAGGTAGGACCGGTGTTACAGAGGTCGGTTTTTTATGAGTGGGAGAAGTCCGGTGTAAGAACACCGTTCTTCCTATATTTACAAAAAATTTAAGCCACGTTCCTATAAACACCAGAGCTCTTAAATTTTGTACTATCCGTACAAAATTTTCAAGGTGATTAAATTTCTAAGTGTAGCATATGGTGTTCATGCACAAAGCTGCATATATACGAGGATAACAGACATATTGAGCAAGTGCAAGAGGCACAATAGAGGAGGGCCCCAAAAATTAAGGGGCACCAGATTTTTACAAGATTCCTTAATATGTATATATATATATATATATTTACGTATATAACATATATTAATATATATATACATAGTTATTTAGTGGGCATTTAACTAGCACGTTTTCCAAACTTCATAACATAGATTATATATATATATATATATATATATATATATATATATATATATATATATATATATATATATATATATATATATATATATATATATATATATATATATATATATATATATATATATATATATATATATATATATATATATATATATATATATATATATATATATATATATATATATATATATATATATATATATATATATATATATATATATATATATATATATATATATATATATATATATATATATATATATATATATATATATATATATATATATATATATATATATATATATATATATATATATATATATATATATATATATATATATATATATATATATATATATATATATATATATATATATATATATATATATATATATATATATATATATATATATATATATATATATATATATATATATATATATATATATATATATATATATATATATATATATATATATATATATATATATATATATATATATATATATATATATATATATATATATATATATATATATATATATATATATATATATATATATATATATATATATATATATATATATATATATATATATATATATATATATATATATATATATATATATATATATATAGTAGATATATTATTATATTTATATATATATAGTCATTGATAATTTGATAAGTTATAATTAAAAATAACCTAAATAAGTTATAATTATAGTAAGATGAAGACTAATTGTAAGCCAAGTTGGTTTTTTGTATTTATTAAAAAGATATTTTTTAAATTATTTAATTAGTTGGATATTTTGGATAAACATGAGTTTTATATTTTATGTATTTATTCCAATAAAGTTATTATTTTAAGAAAAAGGTTTAAAAGTGTAGCATATGGTGTTCATGCACAAAGCTGCATATATACGAGGATAACAGACATATTGAGCAAGTGCAAGAGGCACAATAGAGGAGGGCCCCAAAAATTAAGGGGCACCAGATTTTTACAAGATTCCTTAATATGTATATAAAAATATATATAATATATACTAACGGTCCCACTTTTGACCTTTTCGACTTTTGATGCATTTATCAATTACTTATACTCCCTCCGTCCCATTATATGTGTCCTACTTTGAATTTTCAAAGTCTTCATTTTATAACTTTGACCATAAATATTTTTAATTGTGTTACATAATATTCGATAAAAGTTATATCAATAAAGCACATCTAAAACTCAATCAATTCATATAGCTTTCATCAGGTATCATATAACACAAACAAATATATTTAAGATCAAATTTGTACAAAAAAGACTTTGAAAATTCAAAACTGGACACTTCTAATGGGACGGAGGGAGTAGAATTTTGTTAAGTTGTTTCTTTGGAAGACATTATTGCTATAGTTGTTTTGATACATCTATAAATATCTACTATTTCTTTCATTTTTAAATTTTTTTTGGCTTTAGTGAACACCATTTATATTATCGAACAAGGTACCTAAAATCAATGGAACGGGCCTAAATCAATTAAATACAAGTTTAGTCTCTTAGACGATAAACAATGTGCAGAACAATATATTTGGCAATCTAATATATTTTATTATACTTCTACTTTGGCAATTCAATTTACATTTAGTGCATAAATAGTTTAGAAAATACTATACGGGTATCCGCAGGTTGCGGCGGCGATTTTTTGGAGCGTACAAATTTACTTAACAACATTAATGAATACAAGGAAATAGAGCTACAAAATGTTAAGAGGTTACTTTTGGTAAATCATGGGTATTGAATGTCAAGAATGTAAAATGTATAAGAGTATTTTAGATGTTTCAAAGACTTAAAGTTTAAAATGTAAATTATATTATGACATGTGCTAATTTAATTAAATAAGAGAAATTGAGAGTTGTGATTGGTCAATTGAGTTAGTCAGTTTTTTTAATATATTAAGATTAAGACTATATAGATATATATGCATGACTGCATGTATTACTCCAAATTTGATGACACAGACTAAGCCTAGTGGGTAGTCAAAGCCCAACTTTAGTCAAAATTCAGTACATTTAGTCTTTAGAATTGTATTGTTTTATATTTATAAATAAATAAATATAAATAAAAATATATATAATATATACTAACGGTCCCACTTTTGACCTTTTCGACTTTTGATGCATTTATCAATTACTTATACTCCCTCCGTCCCATTATATGTGTCCTACTTTGAATTTTCAAAGTCTTCATTTTATAACTTTGACCATAAATATTTTTAATTGTGTTACATAATATTCGATAAAAGTTATATCAATAAAGCACATCTAAAACTCAATCAATTCATATAGCTTTCATCAGGTATCATATAACACAAACAAATATATTTAAGGTCAAAGTTGCACAAAAAAGACTTTGAAAATTCAAAACTGGACACTTCTAATGGGACGGAGGGAGTAGAATTTTGTTAAGTTGTTTCTTTGGAAGACATTATTGCTATAGTTGTTTTGATACATCTATAAATATCTACTATTTCTTTCATTTTTAAATTTTTTTTGGCTTTAGTGAACACCATTTATATTATCGAACAAGGTACCTAAAATCAATGGAACGGGCCTAAATCAATTAAATACAAGTTTAGTCTCTTAGACGATAAACAATGTGCAGAACAATATATTTGGCAATCTAATATATTTTATTATACTTCTACTTTGGCAATTCAATTTACATTTAGTGCATAAATAGTTTAGAAAATACTATACGGGTATCCGCAGGTTGCGGCGGCGATTTTTTGGAGCGTACAAATTTACTTAACAACATTAATGAATACAAGGAAATAGAGCTACAAAATGTTAAGAGGTTACTTTTGGTAAATCATGGGTATTGAATGTCAAGAATGTAAAATGTATAAGAGTATTTTAGATGTTTCAAAGACTTAAAGTTTAAAAGTGTAAATTATATTATGACATGTGCTAATTTAATTAAATTAGAGAAATTGAGAGTTGTGATTGGTTAATTGAGGTTAGGTCAGTTTTTTTATATATTAAGATTAAGACTATATAGATATATATGCATGACTGCATGTATTACTCCAAATTTGATGACACAGACTAAGCCTAGTGGGTAGTCAAAGCCCAACTTTAGTCAAAATTCAGTACATTTAGTCTTTAGAATTGTATTGTTTTATATTTATAAATAAATAAATATAAATAAAAATATATATAATATATACTAACGGTACTTTTGACCTATATATATATATATATATATATATATATATATATATATATATATATATATATATATATATATATATATATATATATATATATATATATATATATATATATATATATATATATATATATATATATATATATATATATATATATATATATATATATATATATATATATATATATATATATATATATATATATATATATATATATATATATATATATATATATATATATATATATATATATATATATATATATATATATATATATATATATATATATATATATATATATATATATATATATATATATATATATATATATATATATATATATATATATATATATATATATATATATATATATATATATATATATATATATATATATATATATATATATATATATATATATATATATATATATATATATATATATATATATATATATATATATATATATATATATATATATATATATATATATATATATATATATATATATATATATATATATATATATATATATATATATATATATATATATATATATATATATATATATATATATATATATATATATATATATATATATATATATATATATATATATATATATATATATATATATATATATATATATATATATATATATATATATATATATATATATATATATATATATATATATATATATATATATATATATATATATATATATATATATATATATATATATATATATATATATATATATATATATATATATATATATATATATATATATATATATATATATATATATATATATATATATATATATATATATATATATATATATATATATATATATATATATATATATATATATATATATATATATATATATATATATATATATATATATATATATATATATATATATATATATATATATATATATATATATATATATATATATATATATATATATATATATATATATATATATATATATATATATATATATATATATATATATATATATATATATATATATATATATATATATATATATATATATATATATATATATATATATATATATATATATATATATATATATATATATATATATATATATATATATATATATATATATATATATATATATATATATATATATATATATATATATATATATATATATATATATATATATATATATATATATATATATATATATATATATATATATATATATATATATATATATATATATATATATATATATATATATATATATATATATATATATATATATATATATATATATATATATATATATATATATATATATATATATATATATATATATATATATATATATATATATATATATATATATATATATATATATATATATATATATATATATATATATATATATATATATATATCTTACGCTGGGCACCCGAAGGAAAATCCGAATTTGTTGGAATTAATTAATTTTCAGTTTATATCACATCACTCACGACTTGGGGAGGTTACCACTCATATTTTCACACACAAGAAGCAGTTCCTAACCTTCCCAACACCCCAATTTCATCATCAATTCATAATTCCATGGAGATCATAGCCAACATTGAAGAATCATTGATGAAGATGATAGGCTAGGTTTTCTTTTGATCATTCTCATGTGATGAATTATGTAAGCCATTTATGTTCAACCTTTCTCATATTCATGTTGGATTAGATGTTTAATTTCTCATTAGTCTTTTACATCTAATGTTGTTTGGATTGTTTGAATGATTACTTGTTTATGACATTGAATGAAATTCATCTATCACTTGATTTTAATTTGTTAAGTAATCATTGATTATTGAATGAATCTCTCATGAATTTGTAATTTTACTTTAATGAATTAGAAATCTAGTTGTGTCACTTCCCCGGTTTTCGTTATCGTGAATCATCACAACCGATTAATTTAGTTCTTGAGTTCATTCAATCCAAACATTATAATGAATCATGTCTATGTGATTTCCAACGAATATAAGTTAGGTTACATATTTGAAAATATAAATTGAAGCATGCCATCATGGCTCCGCCATAAACTAATAGGCTTCGCTATAGCTTACGGGCTACGCCTTTTGAAAAAAAAAATTTTTAAAAAATTTTGTAAATTTTTTTGTAATTAGTTAATTAAAGAAAGAATGAAAAAGAAAAAAAAATCAAAAAAACAAGCTAAAAAAAATAATAAAAAATGAACTTTCTCTTCATTCCCTCCTTAAAGGACCTTTTTTTTTTATCTCTATCCTATATATATATATATACTTTTTTTTATTTTTTAAATGCAAAATCATCTTTAACCCATCAGCTTTTATTAATGTTACATTAGTAATATACTGATTCATCAAACTGAATCATTATTACCATTAACCTCATAAAGAAGTTTTAGTTTATTGTGGTGTCAAATCATTATTTAATATTAGTATTTAAAAACATAATATATTATATATATATATATATATATATATATAATATATAAAATACATATAAAAAAAATATATATATATATATATATATATATATATATATATATATATATATATATATATATATATATATATATATATATATATATATATATATATATATATATATATATATATATATATATATATATATATATATATATATATATATATATATATATATATATATATATATATATATATATATATATATATATATATATATATATATATATATATATATATATATATATATATATATATATATATATATATATATATATATATATATATATATATATATATATATATATATATATATATATATATATATATATATATATATATATATATATATATATATATATATATATATATATATATATATATATATATATATATATATATATATATATATATATATATATATATATATATATATATATATATATATATATATATATATATATATATATATATATATATATATATATATATATATATATATATATATATATATATATATATATATATATATATATATATATATATATATATATATATATATATATATATATATATATATATATATATATATATATATATATATATATATATATATATATATATATATATATATATATATATATATATATATATATATATATATATATATATATATATATATATATATATATATATATATATATATATATATATATATATGGAGTTTGGAAAACGTGCTAGTTAAATGGTCACTAAATAACTATGTATATATATATATTAATATATGTTATATACGTAAATATATATATATATATATATTATAAACATAATATATTATATTAAAACATATGATATATTAAGTTAAAAATAATAAAAAAAAAACATTTCATTAATTAATTAATAATGAAAATTTAGAAAACTTAGGGCGCGTTTAGTTTGGAAAATGTTTTCTAGTTTTCCATTTTCTAATTTTCTAGAAAATGAAGGAGTTTTCCATCTTTAAAAAACAAATGAAAATTTTGAAAACGCATTCAAAATTAGAAAAAAGCTATTTCCATTTTTCATTTTAAAAAAACATGTTCTAGTACACTTAGTTAAGTGGTAGGTCGGGGTGGGGTAGGGTAGGTCGGGGTGGGGTAGGGGTGAAGGGTGACGGGGGCAAGGACGGGGGCGTATCAAAAGAGTTACTGTAATATATTTTGAGATTTTTTAAATTTAGAAAATGGAAAATGAAAAGTGAAAAACAATAAAATAGTGTTTTCTAGTTTCCCATGGAAAAGTGGGAAAAACCGTTTTCTGTTTTCTTAGAAAACATTTTTGGAAAACTATGATTTGATCACATTCTCTGTTTTCCATGTTTTCTTAGAAAACAAAAATGGAAAACAATGAATGTTTTTGCCAACTAAACGCGCCCTGTGTAAGCGATATTTTCTGCTAAAAAAGTTATAACCACTAGTAAACATTATAATTCTTAGGGGGTTTAATATAAAAATAAGAAATAAGATAATACAGTAATGAAAAAAGTAGGTTTTAGGTAAAATAAAACAAGTATTAAAGTAAAACAAATAAAACAATAGTTTTCTTCACTGAAAATCACCGTGCATCATGAAAATTATCGTGCATCAATTGCTTTGTGAATCTTCGTGCATCAATTTAACAATGATCTAAGAGTCAAGATGTTGTCTTATTTGTTTTACTTTAATACGAGAGATAGTGTCCGCACATTGCGGCGGTGAGATGGTGGGGGTGATAGGTCAAGTCATAGAGTATGATAGCCAAATGCCTTAGCCATACGGGCTCCGCCCTCGGATTTAAAAATTCGTCGAAAGTATATCGAATGACATCTCTAATGAAAGAGCATGAAATTTTAAGAACACACATACAATTTTTATAATTTATCGATATACGGTTTTTGAGATAAATGATTTTGAATGAATTAGAGGAATAAAATGATTTATGGAGAGAGAGAAAAAATGAGTGGTTGATATTTGAGAGAGAGAAAAAATGAGTGGTTGAGGATTTAAGGTTATTATAGGTATATTAGGTAGAGATGTTTAAATTAGTGAATAAGGAATATGGGTATTTTGGGTAGTTCAAATCATCTTTTCTTAAAAAAAATGGCAAAATGCTTTATAAGATAGTATTAGATACTTATTTAAAATACCCAACCCCTCAAAAAGTATATAAAGAAAACTAGTAGAGTTCTTCTTAGATTCAAGCCGGCGAACAATTATATTTCCTTCACTCTTTCTCCAACCAATAATAAGAATAGCAAACAAACTAATAAAACTATAAACATTAAACAAAACAATACAACGTATGGCTACTAGTTCTGGCGAATAAGCTGACGCATACAGCGGCGGCTGCGCCGGAAACTCGGTGTATTCTGTTCAAAATGCCGGGAATACTCTGAGCGTTAAAAGATGGTCTAATAGATCCTTCCTGCATGTATGATGTTGAATTCAATCTGTACAAATCGATCTCTAGCTCAACTAATAAAAAAAATAGCAACACCAATTCTTTTCCCTTTCATTTCTCTGCGTTTGATTTTCTTTGATCATCTCTCTTGGTTTTCTTCGGTAACAAACACTTCAATCTGCTTTTCAAAAAGAATGCTATATATATATATATATATATATAGGGAAAAGATAAAATGAGTCCAGCTTATTTTGAGTCATTGATTTTCTTCCATCTCCTCAAATTCCAACCACCTCCTACCACCACCACCATCATCTCCGACCACCACCATGATTTTCCGGCGACGGCGACCACCGCCACCACGACTTACACATTGTGTAAGTTAACTTACACATGTAACTTACACATGTGTAAGTTACATGGACCCTTTTTGGACTCAAATTAAGTTGGACTCAATTTATCCCACCCCTATATATATATATAGGGAAAAGATAAAATGAGTCCAGCTTATTTTGAGTCCATTGATTTTCTTCCATCTCCTCAAATTCCAACCACCTCCTACCACCACCACCATCATCTCCGACCACCACCATGATTTTCCGGCGACGGCGACCACCGCCACCACGACTTACACATGTGTAAGTTTTATAACTTACACATGTGTAAGTTAACTTACACATGTGTAAGTTACATGGACCCTTTTTGGACTCAAATTAAGCTGGACTCATTTATCTCTATATATATATATATATAGGGAAAAGATAAAATGAGTCAGCTTATTTTGAGTCCAATTTGAGTCCATTGATTTTCTTCCATCTCCTCAAATTCCAACCACCTCCTACCACCACCACCATCATCTCCGACCACCACCATGATTTTCCGGCGACGGCGACCACCGCCACCACGACTTACACATGTGTAAGTTACATGGACCATTTTTGGACTCAAATTAAGCTGGACTCAATTTATTTTATATAACAATTATCAAATTAAATCACAAAGCACGCAGCGGAAGATAAAACCTATGTAGTTAATTAATCAACCAAAATAGAAAACGTGTACCTTAAATTGAAGAGAATAAATCAAGAAACTTTATAAAAAGTTTAAAATAAACTTCTCTACGCTTGCACACACGACACGTCAAACAATACCCGAAGATCGCTAGATCTTAAATCACCAAAAGCCAAAACTCCATAGTTTGCTTTTATTAGTTTCGTCCAATACAATGTAGAAACACAAACCATATGTTTCAATTCTGTCGAAGTGAAAACCCCACCAAATTAATTACTATTATCAATATAATATTCATAAGATATATGATAGTGATATATCTAGTTTTGGTTTTGTGTTTTCCTATTTTCGTCCGATCGAGATAACCGAAAAAGATATTGGTTATATTATATGTTAGGGTTTTATAATTAGGATGATATATATAGGGTATAAATATATCCCTAATAACTTAACCTTCAAGCTAACATATTTTGACTTGGACATAGGGTTTAATTAATAATTACATTAATTATTAATTAATATTTAATAATTAATAATTCATATTTATTAATTAATAAATAATTCTAATTAACATATCTAGTTAATAATGTCCAATTATTATTTCTCTCAATTTGTGATTATAAATATGTAGATACAATATATACATATTACCGGATATCTAAGTGTCAACGCGTGTGACCCCGTAGGCTTAAATACTTTCCGGACATACGTTCATTTTTACGTGATCATATACTAACAGCTCCCACTTGAGCTCGCAACAAATGAAGGTAATAACATTGGTTAGCGTCTAGCAACACGCCAATGCTCCCAGAAATATTTAAGTATAGTTTCTTAAAGTATATTTAAATGGTTGAGGCATTTATTATCCCTTTGTTTCAGATACCGTGTTAAACATGAATATGGATCAATGTCATTTCATGATTTAACGATTCTGTTTCTCATTCCATAACTAATTAATGATTACCAAATATAATCGAGAACCATCTGGATTTATTTGGGCACGGCCATGCAAACATCTTAATTAGTCCTAATGAGGGCGCCAATGGTATCATACTTCAACTTTCAAGTTGCAGGAACAAATCCTGTATTGACTACACGTGTCAGTCATCATACTTCAATACACTTTCTGAAAATAGCCCTTTATGTACTCCCTTATTCAGGAGAGTTAGAACTATATCAAGTAAGTGCAATCCATACATGCTGACCTGCTTGTATCTCAAGTCAAAGGATCAATAAAGTACCATTTACGAATTTCACTTAATGACGCGATCCATAAAGTGATGAATTCGTTAGTGGGGTAGTCCGATATGCATCAACTATGGATATCATGTGAGTTTGGTGGGACCATCCATTATATATTCCAAGAATATAACCAATCGCTCAGATTTGTCTTAGTTTAATTATATTCCCATATAATTAATCGACAATGGACAATTTAGAATATTATAAAATATTCAAGGATTAAACATGCAAATATAGGATACAATTAATATTAAATGAAATCAAACATATCAAGTACTTTATTTCATTATGAAAAATATAAATTGTTTAACATCCCTTATCCAAATACCGAAACAACAGATTTACATGAAATAACTAGCTAATTTAAGTCCTATGCCCTCGGCATGCCTTTCAAGCTTGGGCCTAGCCAAAGCTTTTGTGAAAGGATCAGCTAAGTTAAAATCTGTGTGAACTTTGAGTAATTTGATTTCACCTAGTTCGATCTGCTCACGAACATAGTGATATCGTCTAGCATAATGTCTGGCACCTTTCTGAACTCCGGGTTCGTTGGCAATGATTAATGCACCAGTATTATCACAGTACATATCAGTGGGTAAGTCACTCGAGGGGATCACGTCAAGCCCGCTAATGAACTTCCTTATCCAGACTGCTTCCATTGCAGCTTCTGAGGCGGCAATGTACTCAGACTCTGTTGCAGACATGGCAACTGTGGTTTGCTTCTTGCTTTTCCAATCCACAGCACCTCCATTAAGAATGAAGACAAATCCTGACTGAGACTTCGTGTCATCTCTATCAGTTTGAAATCCAGCATCACAGTATCCGGTCACTTTGAGCTCTAAGTCTGGATTTCCTCCATACACCAAAAACATATCTTTAGTAGCCCGTAGGTACTTCAGAATGCTCTTAACAGCAGTCCAGTGACTTTCACCTGGATTCTTTTGATATCGGCTAACGATGTTTTGCGCGAACGCCACATCGGGTCTAGTGCATCTAACCGCATACATAATAGATCCCACAGCCGAAGCATAAGGGATTCTTCGCATACGCTCCACCTCATTAGGTGTAGTAGCACCCTGTTTGATAGATAAACTAAGTCCTTCTTTCATAGGTGTAAACCCACGCTTAGAATTCTCCATCTTGAATCGTTTCAAGATCTTATCAATATAAGCACTTTGACTTAGTCCAATCAACCGCTTTGATCTATCTCGGTAGATCTTGATTCCAAGAATAAATGCCGCTTCTCCTAAATCTTTCATGGCAAAACACTTTCCAAGATGGGATTTAACATCTTGCAACATTGGAATGTGTTTTCCTATGATCAATATGTCATCAACATATAAGACAAGGAAAGTAACATTACTCCCACTAGCTTTGCGATATACACATGGCTCATCGGGATTTTGAACGAAACCAAACTTTTTGATTTCTTCATCAAACCGCTTGTTCCAACTTCTTGATGCTTGCTTTAGTCCATAAATGGACCTTTTAAGCTTGCATACTTTGTTGGGATGTTTTGGATCAATAAAACCTTCAGGTTGATCCATATAGACTTCTTCATCCAAGTAACCATTTAAGAAGCAGTCTTAACATCCATTTGCCATATCTCAAAGTCATAGTACGCAGCTATGGCTAAGAGAATCCTAATAGCTCTAATGTCCGCAACTGGGAAAAGGTCTCATCATAGTCAACACCGAAACGTTGAGTATAACCTTTCGCCACGAGACGAGCTTTATAGGTGTGTACATTTCCATCCATGTCCGTCTTCTTCTTGAAGATCCACTTACACCCAACAGTTTGAGCATTTGGTGGAAGATCAACCAAGCTCCAGACTTGATTGTCTTTCATGGATTTCATTTCCACCTTCGTAGCTTCAAGCCATTTTTCAGATTCCGGATCTGATAATGCAGCTTTGAAATTCGGAGGGCTCGAGATGTACCAAAAAGCATGACACAAGATGGAATTATCGTAGAACGAGACTATATGAAAGTAAGAGGATTCCGGGAACCCAACAATTAAATTACAATGTCACAAAAGCATAAGGAGCATTCAACCATCAAAAGTTTACAAAAAAATAAACAATTCAAAAGATGGCTCATGATCCTAAGCAAATCCCATCAACGGGCAAATGGATCGCGGATCCATGGTCAAAGTCCAACATCTAGCAAGCACGTCAAGCTCTTGGGTTCTCTTGATTACCTGAAAAGTGTACTAACCAATGTCAACACTAGGTTGGTGAGTTCGTAGGAAAAGATGAACAAGAACACATACCAATGTCAACCAATCCATAATTTACATTAACATGATCTAATAAATTGCACACTTGTAACCAATGTACTCAATTGCACGTAAATGTACTCATTGTACTCAATTGCACGTAAATGTACTCATTGTACTCAATTGCACGTAAATGTACTCATTGTACTCAATTGCACGTAAATGTACTCATGTACTCAATTGCGCGTAAAGGTACTCATTGTACTATTCACTAATGTACTATTGTACTAATTTGCACGTAAATGTACTCATTGTACTCAATTGCACGTAAATGAACTCATCCATGACCATCAAGGTCCACACATAACCAAACATCATTTGCATATACTTTGTACGATACTACTTTTGAAAGGCCTTTGATGCTTATATATAGGGTCACCCGCAGCCTTCCCACCACATCTCCAACCTTTCAAAGGCATTACCGTCCTCCATATATACACAACTGCCTAAACAACTCAATACACAATTTACAATAACCATACAACTAATACATAATAGCACAATCAACAAACGTCACAAAAAAACATCATGCACAAGGTACACTTTTCAGCCCGACTCTTAAAAGAGTAGGGGAGGCTACGAAAACTCACCTTTGCCTTGATCTACCAATTTAAAGTGAGCTAGAACGTCAATCAATTGCCAAACGATCACAACCTATCATAATGTGTATGTACGTATCAATATATATATAGAATCACGTCCTCATTTAGCATTATTGAACTTTAGAATTGAACCCGGGATTTGAACGCGTATTTAAACACAGTAACTATCCACTGCGTCGCAGTGAGCCAGGACTAAGCTCACTGCGCCGCAGTGGCTAGGTCAGACCAGAAAGCCGAAACAATTCACTGCGTCGCAGTGAGCCAGGACTAAGCTCACTGCGCCGCAGTGGCTTAGTCAGACCAGAACCAGAAACAATTCACTGCGCCGCAGTGAGCCAGGACTAAGCTCACTGCGCCGCAGTGGGCTAAACTGGGTACCAGGCCAGTAACAATGCACTGCACTGGACCAGGGCCAGGGCCCAGGGCCAGTAACATGGCACTGCGCCGCAGTGGGCCAGAGGAGGGCTCACTGCGCCGCAGTGACCACAGACTGCAGCCAGCACCTGCAGGTTATGCAGGGACCACGAACAAAACCCCCAAAACTCAACATTTACGCCATGGAATCGACTTGCACAACTCCAAGACTCATTTTTAAACGTAGTTAAACATAATTGAACATAACTAAGCAAGTTTCATCATCCAAAATCAATCTCAACCACATTTTCTTACTAAAATTCGATCTTGACCCATTTGAACCAAAATTGACCCAAAACCTAGTTTTCGACTTATAAATCGTTTTGAAGAGTTCCTTGGCCCGTTTCTGGACATAACCAACTCATTTGGACATAACCCACTCAAAAGTCCCATTCCAAAACATGGCTTTTGACCCAAATCGATTTTTGACCTAATTTAGATAACTAGAAACCCTAATTTCGGATTTTGAAGCTATAAGGACCAAGAGTGCTTAGATTTAGGTGAAATACAAGTTTAATAACTAGAAATGACGAATTTGAGCTAGAAAACACTTACCAAAACTTCACAAGGAATCAAACCCGAATTTGACCTAGTTGAAGCTTTTCTTGCACTTTGAGACTTGAAATCTTTGATATGATGTTAGAATGATAATAAGGATGATGATTTTGTTATTAATCTAGTTGAACTAGCATAAATGACCAAGAATCTAGAGAAAGATTGAGAGTGTGAGTATAGTGAGATGGGAGAGAATATGGAAGTGTTATGATGAATGGATGGATGGAAATGAGGGAGGATAGGGGGGTTATTTTACTTGGGTAGGTCATGGGTTTGGGTATAACCCATGGATAGGATCCATATTCATTTTACTAGTTGACTTAATTGTCACCCAAAAGTAAAGAACCGACTAGCACTAACCAATGGTCTCGACTTGCCCTTAAGTCTCTAGTTGCACAATAAATTGACCCATATAAAACACATTGCACTCAAATGACCCTTAGATTGCACTTGAACATATATTAATTAAAACAAAACTTAGGAAACGTACCCATAGTCAAAAGTCAAAATGCACGGTTGTTACATTATTCCCCCGTTAAGGGAATTTTGTCCCGAAATTCGATGGAACCCTAATCACTAAACAAATGCGGATATTTTGACTTCATGAAGTCTTCCCGCTCCCAAGTGAATTCGGCTCCACGTCTAGCATGCCAACGAACCTTGACTATCGTATAGCGCTTTTCTTTAGCTTCTTGAATTCACGATCTACAATCTCTACCGGTTCTTCAACAAAGTTGAGTTTCTTGTCTACTTGTATCTCGTCCATGGGCACGTGATGAGTAGGATCCGCCAAGCACTTCCTTAAATTACAAATATGGAACACGTTGTGCACTTCACTAAGTTCTTGAGGTAGCTTTAGCCGGTAAGCTACCTTGCCCACACGTTCTATGATTTCAAAAGGTCCTATGTATCTTGGCGCAAGCTTGCCTCTCTTGATGAAACGAACAACACCCTTCCACGGTGAGACCTTCAAAAGTACATGATCACCAACATTGAACTCCAAGGGTCTACGCCTCACATCGGCGTATTTCTTTTGTCTTTCACGGGCCACTTGTAATCTCTCCTTAATTTTTGAAATTACCTTTGTTGTTTCGATAATTACTTCCGGCCCAATAAGTTGGCTCTCGCCTATTTCCGCCCAAGCGAGTGGAGAACGACACTTTCTACCATAAAGCGCCTCAAACGGGGCCATTTGGATAGTCGCATGGTAACTATTGTTATATGAGAACTCCACTAGCGGTAGGTGATCTTCCCAACTTCCACCAAAATCAATAGCACAAGCCCTCAACATATCTTCAAGCGTTTGAATGGTTCTTTCGGTTTGCCCATCCGTTTGTGGATGGAACGCCGTACTCATGTCAATTTGAGTACCCATTGCACTTTGAAAAGCTTTCCAAAAATTTGATTTGAACCGGCTATCTCTATCGGAGATAATAGAAACCGGAACTCCATGTTTTGCCACCACTTCCTTAATGTACAAACGCGCTAGGGTGTCGAACTTATCGGTCTCACGAATGGCTAAAAAGTGAGCCGACTTTGTCAATCGATCCACAATCACCCATATAGTATCACGTCCATTTCTTGTCTTCGGTAACTTCGTAACGAAGTCCATTGCAATCCTTTCCCACTTCCATGCCGGTACTACCGGTTGTACCAACAAACCGGGTGGCTTCTTATGATCGGCTTTCACTTGTAAGCAAGTAAGGCACTCACTCACATTTAGCCACATCACGCTTCATGCCCGGCCACCAGTACAATTCCTTCAAGTCAAAGTACATCTTATCCGACCCGGGATGGACCGAATAAGGCGATAGGTGAGCTTCATTCATTAGGAAAGTTCTCAAATTGCCAAAGATTGGAATCCAAAGCTTCCCAACTAAATATAACCCGTTGTCTTCCTTCCGGTCAAAAAGTTGCTCCATACCATCTAGCCCTTCGTTACCAAAATTTTCCGGCAAGGTAGCTTGCACTTGAGCTTCTATGATACGGTCCCGAATACTTTGCCCCACCGTAAGGCTCATGGCTCTTGATCTTCTCGGCTTGACCCTTTCCTTTCTACTTAAAGCATCGGCTACGACGTTGGCTTTGCCCGGATGATAGCGAATGTCACAATCATAATCGCTAAAAAGTTCAATCCATCTTCTTTGCCTCATATTCAACTCACTTTGATTAAAAATGTTGGAGACTTTTATGATCGGTGTAGATTACACATTTGGTGCCATAAAGGTAATGTCTCCAACACTTCAAAGCGAAAACAACCGCTCCCAATTCCAAATCGTGAGTAGGGTAATTCTTCTCATGCACCTTAAGTTGCCGGGAGGCATAAGCGATGACCTTGCCCCGTTGCATAAGTACACCCCCCAAACCTTGACCCGAAGCGTCACAATAGACCACAAAATCTTCAATCCCATCCGGAAGGCTCAAGATAGGAGCTTCACATAACATGTTCTTGAGAGTTTGAAAGGCAAGTTCTTGTCTCTCGCCCCACTCAAATCTCCTTTCCTTTTGAGTCAAGAGAGTGAGTGGTTGTGCTATCTTGGAGAAACCTTCAATGAATCTTCGGTAATAACCCGCCAACCCAAGAAATTGGCGAATCTCGGATGGTGTTTCGGGTCGCCTCCAATTCTTAACCGCTTCAATCTTGCTAGGATCCACATGAATCCCATCTTTGCTAATCACGTGACCAAGGAAATGAACTTCTTCCAACCAAAATTCGCACTTTGAAAATTTAGCATACAACTTCTCCTTTCTAAGCAACCCTAGCATCTCACGCAATGCTCGGCATGATCTTCCTTTGTTTTTGAGTAGACAAGTATGTCATCAATAAAGACAATGACCGACTTGTCCAAATAGGGTCGACACACCCGGTTCATCAAATCCATGAACACCGCCGGTGCATTAGTCAACCCAAACGGCATAACGGTAAATTCATAGTGACCATACCTTGTACGAAACGCCATCTTTGGTATGTCATCTTCATGAACTCTAAGTTGGTGATAGCCCGAACGGAGGTCGATTTTTGAGAAATACTTGGCACCTTGCAAACGATCAAAAAGCTCATCGATTCTAGGAAGTGGATACCGGTTCTTCACTGTGAGCTTGTTCAATTCCCGGTAATCGATACACATCCTAAAGGACCCATCTTTCTTCTTCACAAACAATATTGGAGCTCCCCAAGGCGATTGACTAGGACGAATGAACCCTTTCTCTTGCAGTTCTTTAAGTTGGGATTCTAGCTCTTGCATTTCCGTCAAGGCAAGTCTATATGGGGCTTTGGCCACGGGTGCGGCCCCGGGGATCAAATTGATGCGAAAATCAAGTGCACGAGACGGGGGTAGACCCGGTAGGTCATCCGGAAAAACATCGGGGAAATCACGAACAATAGGAACGGCTTTCAATTCTACCTTTGTGACGGTAGCACTAAAAGCCTTGGACTAGAGGAATCGGAAGTTTCACCTTGGACTCTAAGAATATCACCGTTTGACAACGGTATTTTGACCACCCTTTCACCACAATCAATGACCGCATTTACCGCCATCATCCAATCCATACCCACAATGATGTCGAAGCTTCCAATATCGAAGGGCATGAGATTAATATAAAATTCGACGTCGTTTAAAGTCAAGATACAATCCGAAGCACTTGACTAAGTCTAGTTAAATACCATTGACCATTCTCAATATCAAGCACATAGTTTAAGGCACAAGGATGAACATCTATCAAAGGAACAAACTATGGGACACGAAGCTATAATCGGCTCCGGAATCAAACAACACCGTGGCATAATGACCGTTAAGAAGAAATGTACCTGCCGCCACATTAGGATCATTACGGGCTTCATTTGCATTCACCGCAAAGGCTCTTCCCCTTGGTTGCACTTGATGGCCTTGTTGGCCACGGTTTTGGTTAGGTCCGGTGATTTGAAGTTGGTTTGGGTGAACCGCTACTTGCACATTTTGTCCCACCCATTGAGGACAAGCATTTCGGTAATGTTCGGTGCTTCCACATTCGTAACACCCACCCCGTTGACCCCTTTGATTGTTAGCTTGAGGAAGATGTGCTCGGAGAGGAACCGCATGAGTAGGAGCCACTCTCGGGGCCCTACAATCTCTAGCAAGATGGCCAACTTGATTACAATTGAAACAAGTCCCACAAGGAGTTGTGGGAACATGATGTCGGGAGCACCTATTACAAAATGGGTAAGGACCCACATAAGCCTTCTTTGCCGGTTCAACCGCCGCAAACACCCTTCCTTTGTTAGGACGTTTAGGGTCAAACCTACCCACTTTCTTCACCCCGCTTGACTCGGGTGCATCCTTCCTCTTTGATGAGGATGCTTGGCTCAATTCACCACTTCTAAGTAAGTCCTCGGTAACACTACCGGCTCGGTTTATGGCTTCCGTCATGGTGGTAGGCATAATGTTGTTCACCAAGTGTCGGACCTTTGGAGTCAAGCCCATAACAAATTTTTGAATGGCTTGAGCTTCGGGAGTCACCAAGTGTGGAATAAGTGTTGACAACTCCTGGAATCGCCGAATGTACCCCTTATAGTCCGCCCCATTCATTTGGAGTTGAACGAACTCCAAGGTTAGAGCTTGAAGTTCATAGGGTGGACAAAATCTTTCTTTCACCAAAATTTTGAATTGATCCCACGGTATAGCATTTCCCGCCCCTATTTCCTTATTCCACCATTTCAATGCATCACCCCTAAACATGCCGGATGAGTAGATAACTTGGTCATCATAAGTACAATGACTCCTAGCAATCACCGCTTCAATTTCTTCAAGCCACCTAATACAAGCCGTAGGACCCCCACTCCCATCGTACTCCGGGGCCCCACAACCCTTGAAATCCTTAAAGGAACACCCTTGCCGGTACACTCCATGTTGGTTGTACCTTGGGACATAGTTATCGTGCATCACCGGTGCCTCTTCTTCCTCTACCCCTACCGGTTGCACATTTTCATTGTTCCCATTCACTTGAGCTTGAACATTCGGCACCGTATTATCGGGTGCTTGGAGAGTTGCCGTGACTTGGGCAACTATGTTGGGCATAATATTCGTGACCACTTGAGCGATCACGGTTGCCAAGTCGGGTGTTGGTGCTTCACCCCTACCTTGACCTCTCCCTTGACCCCTTCCACCACCTCTACCTCTACCTCTACCACGACCACGACCTCTTCCACCACCACGACCTTCTCCTTGAACTTCCGGTGTTGTTCCGGAGTTTGCTCTCTATAAGTAGTCCCGTCTCTTCTTGGCCTCACCATTACTATAAAACAAGGAAACGTCGACTCGAAAAGTTAGTCTCAAAATGCTCACATGTTAGTCACACAAGGGGTTAGTGCTCTCATGTCAACGTGTCACACATAATTCATATCGTTACGCTACGGCAAAGGTGCAACTATTCTAGGGGAATTGTTATGTATCATGTCCTCATACCATATTTCACCATAATTGTTCATCAATAAACCACATGTCCATTTTAATACATCAATCAATCACACAACTAAACAAGTGGTCCAAAGTATAATTCGATTCCGATATGCTTCCTAGTTATTGATCCGGGTATGTATACAGGGTGTACCAGCGGCTAACCCTCCACCCAATCAACTCCCAAAAAGCGATACCGGTTCCTTATTATACTCTTAACCAACCGCGTGCAATCCGTGATGTCATTAACTTGTTATAATACCAGGTAACCATAAAAGAGTTGATCACGCTCTTTTAGGGTTGCCACAATATTATATCATGTTGATGCCATAACTTCATCTTGCCCTACATCATCAAATAATATCAATTCAATCCGACAATATGCACATGACCTCATTGACCTCAAGTAACCACATTGACCTCATGCACTTGACCATCATACGACAACACATTGATCACGCCAACCAATTGCACTCATGTTATCACATATAATGAACCTTCCTACGAACCCAACGTACACTTATAATGCTCATATAGTTCACGTTGCATACAAGATTCCTAATCATGCATGCTATATGAAGAGTTTTACTTAAGCCGTAGTCTAGGTCAATCCGCCTAATTCTCTACGACCATGCGTGGGCCACCATTCTGTAACACCCCGAGCTAGGCTCGAAATGTACCGAAAAGCATGACACAAGATGGAATTATCGTAGAACAAGACTATATGAAAATAAGAGGATTCCGGGAACCCAACAATTAAATTACAATGTCACAAAAGCATAAGGAGCATTCAACCATCAAAAGTTTACAAAAATAACAATTCAAAAGATGGCTCATGATCCTAAGCAAATCCCATCAACGGGCAAATGGATCGCGGATCCATGGTCAAAGTCCAACATCTAGCAAGCACGTCAAGCTCTTGGGTTCTCTTGATTACCTGAAAAGTGTACTAAACAATGTCAACACTAGGTTGGTGAGTTCGTATGAAAAGATGAACAAGAACACATACCAATGTCAACCAATCCATAATTTACATTAACATGATCTAATAAATTGCACACTTGTAACCAATGTGCTCATTTGCACGTAAATGCACTCATTGAACTCAATTGCACGTAAAGGTACTCATTGTACTCAATTGCACGTAAATGTACTCATTGTACTCAATTGCACGTAAATGTACTCATTGTACTCAATTGCACGTAAAAGTACTCATTGTACTCAATTGCACGTAAATGTACTCATTGTACTCAATTGCACGTAAATGTACTCATCCATGACCATCAATGTCCACACATAACCAAACATCATATGTATATACTTCATACGATACTACTTTTGAAAGGCCTTTGATGCTTATATATAGGGTCACCCGCAGCCTTCCCACCACATCCCAACCTTTCAAAGGCATTACCGTCCTCCATATATACACAACTAACCTAAAACAACTCAATACACAATTTACAATAACCATACATCACACAACATGCACGTCACAAAAATAACATCATGCACGAAGTACACTTTTCAGCCCGACTCTTAAAAGAGTAGGGGAAGGCTACGAAAACTCACCTTTGCCTTGAGCTACCAAATTTAAAGTGAGCTAGGACGTCAATCAATTGCCAAACGATCACAACCTATCATAATGTGTATGTACGTATCAATATATATATAGAATCACGTCCTCATTTAGCATTATTGAACTTTAGAATTGAACCCGGGATTTGAACGCGTATTTAAACACAGTAACTATCCACTGCGTCGCAGTGGACCAGGACTAAGCTCACTGCGCCGCAGTGGCTTGGTCAGACCAGAAAGCCGAAACAATTCACTGCGTCGCAGTGAGCCAGGACTAAGCTCACTGCGCCGCAGTGGCTTGGTCAGACCAGAAAGCCGAAACAATGCACTGCGCCGCAGTGAGCAAGGACCATGCCCACTGCGCCGCAGTGGGCAACTGGACCATGCCCACTGCGCCGCAGTGGCTAAACTGGACCAGGGCCAGGGCCAGTAACATGGCACTGCGCCGCAGTGGGCCATAGGAGGGCTCACTGCGCCGCAGTGACCACAGACTGCAGCCAGCACCTGCAGGTTATGCAGGAACCACGAACAAAACCCCCAAAATCTCAACATTTACGCCATGAAATCGACTTGCACAACTCCAAGACTCATTTTTAAACGTAGTTAAACATAATTGAACATAACTAAGCAAGTTTCATCATCCAAAAATCAATCTCAACCACATTTTCTTACTAAAATTCGATCTTGACCCATTTGAACCAAAATTGACCCAAAACCTAGTTTTCGACTTATAAATCGTTTTGAAGAGTTCCTTGGCCCGCTTCTGGACATAACCAACTCATTTGGACATAACCCACTCAAAGTCCCATTCCAAAACATGACTTTTGACCCAAATCGCATTTTGCCCTAATTTAGATAACTAGAAACCCTAATTTCGGATTTTGAAGCTATAAAGACCAAGAGTGCTTAGATTTAGATGAAATACAAGTTTAACAACTAGAAATGATGAATTTAAGCTAGAAAACACTTACCAAAACTTCCACAAGCAATCAAACCCGATTTTGACCTAGTTGAAGCTTTTCTTGCACTTTGAGACTTGAAATCTTTGATATGAATGTTAGAATGGTAATAAGGATGATGATTTTGTTATTAATCTAGTTGAACTAGCATAAATGACCAAGAATCTAGAGAAAGATTGAGAGTGTGAGTATAGTGAGATGGGAGAGAATATGGAAGTGTTATGAATGAATGGATGGATGAAAGAATGGATAAGGTGGGGAGGGTTGGGTTAGTCTTGGATGGGTCATGGGTTGGTCATAACCCATGGATAGGATCCATATTCATGTCACTAGTTGACTTAATTGTCACCCAAAAGTAAAGAACCGACTAGCACTAACCAATGGTCTCGACTTGCCCTTAAGTCTCTAGTTGCACAATACATTGACCCATATAAAGCACATTGCACTCAAATGACCCTTAGATTGCACTTGAACATGTATTAATTTAAAACAAAACTTTAAGAAACGTACCCATAGTCAAAGTCAAAATGCACGGTTGTTACAGATAATGCAGCTTTGAAATTCGGAGGCTCATCGAGATCTCTTAAAACGTTTTCTTCTACCATCTGACACAATTTGTCAGTAGGACACGTCTTGTCCTTTCGGACCTACGAAGTGGAATCGCTTCATTATCATCGACTTGAGGTTCATCACTTTGAACATTTTCCCCCCCAAGTTGATGATTGCTATGAGCTTCAGAAGGTGACACATCTTCCTCTTGAATCTCATCAAGTTCTACAAATCTCCCACTGTTCTCTGGAACTAATTTCTTTTCAAAGAATTCAGCATATCGAGCAACGCGAACAGTGTTTTTGACGGGATCATAGAAGTCGTAACCCATCGTTTCCTTAGGGTATCCGACAAAGATGCACTTAGTAGTTCTAGGTTCAAGTTTGTCAGGCGTATCGCGCTTCACAAGTGCCTCACATCCCCAGACTCTTAAGTAAGACAGATTAGGAACATTTCCATGCCATAATTCATATGGTGTCTTGTCAACCTTCTTGGTTGGAACCATATTGAGAATGCGTACAGCAGTCTCAAGAGCATAATCCCAAAACGAAAATGGGAGAGTCGTAAGGATCATCATAGATCTCACCATGTCTAGCAAGGTTCGATTTCTCCTTTCAGACACTCCATTATGTTGAGGAGTGTATGGAGGAGTAAGCTGTTGGACAATTCCACACGCCTTCAGATAATCCTTAAACTCTTGGCTTAAGTATTCACCACCTCGATCTGAACGAAGAATCTTGATGGTTTTGCCGAGTTGATTTTCTACTTCATTTTAAAACTCTTTGAATGTTTCAAACACTTCATGTTTATGTTTAAGCAAGTAAACATAACCATAACGACTGAAATCATCCGTAAAAGTTATGAAGTAGCTAGCTCCTTTTCTTGACACATATCTAAATGGGCCGCAAACATCGGTATGAATGAGTCCAAGAAGATCTTTAGCCCTCTCCGGTTTATGCAGAAAAGGTTTTCTTGTCATTTTGCCGGAAACACATGACTCGCATTTATCAAATGATTCATCATTTAATTGTAAGATCCCCTCACGTTGGAGTCTTTCAATGCGATTTTTGCCAATGTGTGCAAGACGACAGTGCCAAAGATAAGTAGAGTCCAAGTTAGTCTTGGCTCTTTTGCTAACATTATACATTGAACTATTTGAATCACAACCACGCATATCAATTTCATAAATACCATCACAAGCAATAGCATCAAAATAATGAACATTATTTTTAGAAACTGAAATACCATAATCATTAAAAATATTAATGAATCCGTTGTCTTTCAACAAAGAAACTGAAACTACACCTCTAGTAATAGAAGGTGCATAATGACAATTGTCTAAAACAATAATTAAACCGGAAGGAAGAACTAAATGATATTCTCCAATAGCTTCAACAGGTGCTGGTAGACCATTGCCCACGAACAGCTGCAAAGCTCCGGGCTTCAGCTTCCTCCTTTTCCTAAGTGCCTGTAATTCATTACAGATATGAGTTCCACAGCCAGTGTCATAAACCCATGATTTACGCTTAGTAAAGGAAAATAATTCAATAGTGAAGATACCTGAAGTACTAGCAACGCTAGCTTGCTTCTTCTTCACATTCAACTCGGCAAGATACTTGGACAGTTCCTCTTCCAGTGCCCGACTTCATTACAATGATGACAGGTCTGGTCTTTAGCCGGATGCTCTTTCTTAGCCGGAGGGGTTTTCTTTGGTTTGGGGGCATAAGCAGCTTGCTTACCCTTGCCTTTACCATCAAACTTGCCTTTAGCTTGGTGCGATTTCTTAGCTTTCTGGATCCGACCCCCCTTTATCATAAGGACCTTTGGGTCATTGGCCTTCTTTGGAATCCTCTTCTCATATTCAATGAGCATAGCATGAAGTTCATTGACGCTTTTTTTCATAGATGCATGGTATAGTTTTGCACAAAACCCTCATATTCCTTCGTAAGGGATTTGAGAATCATGCCAACTTTTACCTCTTTATGATAAGCGTACTCCATCGAATCCAATTTGTCAAAAATGCTCTTCATCTTGAGCACATGACTGCTAACCGATTTTCTAGATTCAAGTTTCATGTCATGGAGTTCCACGACTAAGTCGAACAGTTCCACTCCAGCTTGTTTTTCATACAAGGATTTTAGCTCTCTGATCATATCATATGGAGTGTAAAGTTCGAATTGTTTCTGGAGCTCGGGAGACATGCTCGCAAGCATCAAACAACAAACTTCATTGAATCTAGTGTACTGAATCCTATATTCAGCTTTTTCAGCTGCTGTGGATTCAGCACTTGGTTCGGTTGGCCATTGCCTTTCAATGACATCCATACGTTCCTCAACTCTTAGAACAATTCTCAGTTGACGATACCAGTCATTGAAATTTGATCCATTAAGCTTTTCTCTTTCAAACATTTGCCGAAAAGCATTGGTGTTTGTAGGAGGATTCATTGCCATCTACAAAACAGATTAAGTTCAAAAATCAGTATTTTCGATAATAAATCCTTAAGAAATCAATTACCCAATGTTTATAAAATAAACAATTAATTTCATTAAGGCTAGGATCCAATTGACATACAATCATTTCATCAGTTGATCTGCTAGAAATGATTGTACTCAAAAGGTAAGTGACGAGCAGTAATTGCATTACATGTTCAATTCCTAGTAAGAATGGGACCTACAAATGACACTTGACTCTTCAAGTGATTTGTAGTCATGTTTTGTCCCATCTTTTGCCACGGGTCAAGGTCTCACCGCTTAACTCGCTTTAAGTCGTCCAACCAAGAACGCGCAAACTTGTCCACCACTGTGTACCAGTGAGTGGGATTTGCCATGCAACTGCCATTTCACCACTGTGTACCAGTGAGTAAAACAACAGCCACAAGTGTCCTTTTCAAGTTTGATGGCAAATGACTTAAGTTTATTGGGTCAATCAATTTGATGTGTGATCAAAAAGTTATGTTTGAAGATTCATGCATATCTTCTAAACATAATATGTTTATAAAACTCATTTTTATTGCCTTTAAATACAAAAGAGCTCGGTAGCTCCATTTGAACTCACAAAGAAGCGCAAGGGCAAAGGTATGCGATAAACGCGATTTAAAAACCCGCCCTTTTAGGAGGCTAGCGCACTCCGACTTATACCTCTCTTAGAGTTTGTTCAAATGGGTGAGCCGGTGTATCTTTTGATTTTAGGGCACCAATTTTATAACAAAATCTTATTTCGATATATTTAGTCAAGTTTATTTTTCCAAAAACAATTTTGCACACAATTTTCATAAAAGGCAAAATTAAACTTACTAAATTTACAACTTAACAATTAAGGTAATCAACCTAATTTGGTCACTATGGTATAAGATTGGCTCCTCTTTCATATGGAAAGAGACCACATACATCAAGTTGCCTTGATTGCGTAAGCCAAAATTTCTATAACAAATTATCTACCATAAATAACAAGATGCTGATCTGGAAAATCCAGCAGCTTCACGACCAAATCTGGCCCTGAATAAGGCCGAACTGGGCTTAGCACAAAACATAAAAGTTGTAGCCCTATGAGTCAAGCATCTACTGTAAAGATTTCAGCTTCCAACTCCTTACGGTTAATTAGTTATGATTTTTTTAGTGAACTGGTGTCAAACAGAAACTTTCACAAAACATAATCACATTGTCACACAATTAATTATTCAATTATCTAGCATAAAGTAACCCTTATGACAGGGCAGACAAATAGATCGTGTAACTAAGCAGGAATATTTGCATGAAAAATGCAGGAGGTTTAACGTCTATTTAACAGGGAAAGAAGGAAAAGACACCAGATATACAGACAAATTTATCACATAAACGTAATTATCAAAACTTGATGAGGAACCCGAAAAAAAATAAAAAAAAGTTTCGGAAAATTCGACCATAGATATTATGCAGAATATAGATATTTAGTGGGGGGGGGCGTATGTCAAGTATGGAAGGAAAGTACAACAATTGAAATATAATAGTATATCCCAAATTTGGGGAAGATCAAACCGAACCCCCTGCAATTGATTTAATTGGTAATTAAAAAACATACATAGTAGGCTCGTGATACCACTGTTGGGTTATATAACAATTATCAAATTAAATCACAAAGCACGCAGCGGAAGATAAAACCTATGTAGTTAATTAATCAACCAAGATAGAAAACGTGTACCTTAAATTGATGAGATGATAAAGTAAGAAACTTTATAATAAGGTTTAAAATAAAACCTCTCTACGATCGCACACACGACACGTCAAAAATACCCGAAGATTGCTAGATCTTGAATCACCAAAAACCAAAAGCTCCTAGCTTTTATTCATTTCGTCAAACATTAGAAACACAAATATTCAATTCTGTCGAAGTGAAAACCCCACCAAATTAATTACTATTATCAATATAATATTCATAAGATATATGATAGTGATATATCTAGTTTTGGTTTTGTGTTTTCCTATTTTCGTCCGATCGAGAGAACCGAAAAAGATTAGAGTTATATTTAGTTAGGGTTTTATAATTAGGAATATATATAGGGTATAAATATATCCCTAATAACTTAACCTTCAAGCTAACATCTTTTGACTTGAACTAGGGTTTAATTAATAATTACATTTAATTATTAATTAATATTTATATTTATATAATAATAAATTCAATATTTATTAATTAATAAGTAATTCTAATTAACATATCTAGTTAATAATGTCCAATTATTATTTCTCTCAATTTGGTGATTATAAATATGTAGATACAATATATACATATTACCGGATATCTAAGTGTCAACGCGTGTGACCCCGTAGGCTTAAATATTTCCGGACATACGTTCATTTTTACGTGATCATATACTAACATTAATACAGATTATAATATTAATACTATATATATTATATAGATATATCTTTAGGTTTAAAATAAAACAAGTATTAAAGTAAAACAAATAAAACAATAGGTTTCTGTTCACTGAAAATCACCGTGCATCATGAAATTCATCGTGCATCAATATATATACTTGTACTTCGTGAATCTTCGTGAATCAATTTTACCATGATCTAAGGGTCAAGATATTGTCTTATTTGTTATACTTTAATACTTGTTTTATAATAACTAACCCCTATATGAGAAAGAGAAATAGGAAAACTGAGTCAAAGAGTCGTCATCTGTCCATGTAATTTTAAACAGGAAAACCGCCTCTTTAAGAAGCTGATTGTTGGAGACAAAATACAAGATATATAGGCCGGTGGTGGCTAGGAGAATGTTTTGGAAAACAAAGCTGATAACCGAAAAAGCTGCAAACGGGATACTGGTTCAATGGTCCAATCTGATTTTGACGAACCCACAAACCACTGGCCAAGCTGGGTTCTATAAAGTACTTGGTCCAATTCGGGTTTTGAAACACACTCGTTCATAGGCTTCAGTTATATATACAATATATACGTATTAATTTCGAGTCCACATGTGTTCCTCTTCCAATTCCAAGATAACTGATGTTATTAAAGTATCACATCACCTTTGTATACCTTTTCAAGATATTAAAGAAGCCACAAAAGATTTCACAACACCGATCATTGGGCAGGGTGGATATGGCTTGGTTTACTAAGGGGAGCTCTTACTTTTGGGTAAACTTACTTCTGTGGCGGTAAAACGACTAGATAGTGAACTTTCCGGTCAAGGGTTAAAGGAGTTTTTAACTGAGATTCACTTGCTATCTCGCAATGCGACAGTGGCGACTTATGGTGGTGACGACGAGTAATGTAGACTATTGATGTAAATGTAATTAATATAATGGTTGGTATAAGTAGTTGTACCCATGATTTGTCTTAGGGTCACCTTTAGGGAGAGTGTGGTTGAATTTTAATGACACCTACTTTTTAATCAGCATTTCCGCCTTCTGTAACTTTGAATAGGGCCGTCTATTGTTTTTTTACTAGGTATCGATCAAATATAATACCCATTTCTCATCCAATGACACGAGTCACATAAACCCATCGCTATCGTTGCTACAAAGTTATCTTTTTATTATATAAGAAATAAATAAAATTCACGAAGTATCAAGAAATTCCATAGATCTTATAATTGGGGGGAAAACACGAAGTTGCTATTACATCTTTTGTTAATATAATTTTTTATTTTTAATAATAGCATAGATAATGTTAAATTTGACTGAAAACATACGTTTACCAGGTGTCATTGTCGATCTCATTGACTAACCTTTCCATTTTTTCCCTTTTACAAATGCATCATTTTTTTTTACCAAACCAAGCTTTGTTTTCTATGAATGTGCGACTGTACGAGTGAAATGGAATAAACCTAAAACCATTGCTGACCCCTAACATACTTTTTTAAATTTAAACGTGCTCGTAATGCATGTTTACCTAGATTTTGATCCCATATCTATATCTACGAGCATAGTGCCCGCGCAATGCGGCGGCAACAATTTACAACGTGCGATACACCGCGATGACAACAATTTACAAAGTGATACTTATTTGTAATCGTAATATCGTTACTAATATACTTTTTTTCTGTATATCTCGAAAGAAAAAAAAATTGGTTAATGCCTACGGATCAACTCATTTTAGTCCTCAAAATTTCGTTAGTTTGATGATTCAAAATGTATAAATTTATCATATAAAACTACCGATACAAAAATATTAGTACTGGTGCTGCTACACCGGTGGCACGTGCTCCATACCGTTTAGCTCCTTCCGAGATGAAAGAACTTGCAAATCAATTGCAAGAACTCTTGGAGAAAGGATTCATCCGACCGAGTTCCTCACCTTGGGGAGCTCCAGTCTTATTCGTTAAAAAGAAAGATGGATCTTTTCGCATGTGTATAGACTATAGGGAGTTGAATAAGTTGACGGTTAAAAACCGGTACCCACTTCCTAGGATCGATGACCTGTTTGATCAATTACAAGGGTCGAGTTGTTACTCAAAAATCGATCTTAGATCCGGTTACCATCAGCTTAGAGTTTCAGAAGAAGACATTCCCAAGACGGCGTTTAGAACCGCTATGGCCATTACGAGTTTAAAGTGATGCCATTTGGTTTGACGAATGCACCCGCAGTTTTCATGGACCTCATGAACCGTGTGTGCAAACCATATTTAGATAAGTTTGTTATTGTATTCATAGATGACATTCTAATCTATTCCAAAACCAAGGAAGAGCACGAGGTACATCTGAAGAAAATTTTGGAACTGCTCAAGAAGGAAGAATTGTACGCAAAGTTTTCAAAATGCGAATTCTGGATTCGTACAGTACAATTCTTAGGCCATGTCATTGATAGTCAAGGAATCCATGTAGATCCTGCCAAGATCGTGGCTATTAAGAACTGGGAAGCACCGAAAACACCAACAGAAATACGACAATTTTTAGTTCTTGCTGGCTATTATA